>JARGCV010000272.1:0-587500 GCA_034064705.1 Bothrops alternatus | reverse complement strand
CCATCCTTCTATCCACCCATTCTTTCTCATGCTTTCCTTCCTTTCCTCTCCTCCAAAATGTGACGTATACATTTGCTTAGAACATTTCTCTTTTACATTTAGAATACTCATTTAGCAATTTTCTGGGGAAAAAGTTTGTTTAGGAAAAAAAATGATTAGAAAAATGTATTTATCTGGGAAAAAATACTTATTTAGAATAATTTATGCATGTGTTTATCTAGAAAAAATTGTTTGCTTGCTTAGAAAAACATTCCTTTGGAAATTTCATTGATTTTTTTTTTCAATTGTTTGTTTGGCCCATTTCATTTCAGAGCGCCTGCTGGCCCCTCCCCCCCCCAGGCAGAGGGCCACCCACTTGGATGCCGTCCGGACGTTGACGTCCAGGTCCCCCTTGAAGACGAACTGGCCCGGCCGCCAGTGGAAGGACAGGTGGCTCCACTCCCAGTGCAGGTTCTCCGTGGTGTTGTAGGGGTCCTGCAGGAGAAACCGAGGCTGGAAGGGAGGCCGGCCAAGAGCCTGAACCCCCCCCCCCGTATCCCCGTGGTGGCTGCCTCACCTCTGTGGCCACCTGGTGGAGGCTGGCCTGCTCGATATCCATGTGCCAGTCGCCGTGCAGGAGCAGCCGGCTCTTGTCCCACCAGGGCAGGGGCGGGCTGGGGTCTTCCGAAGGGTTGGTAAGCAGGTCGATGGCCTGGCCGATCAGGGTCCAGGCGGGGTCCCAGCAGGGCCCCCACACGATGGTGAACTGGTAGACCTCGGCTGGGGCACGGGGGAAGAGGGCGATGAGGGGTATCAGAAGAAGCGACGGGGGGCATCAGACGCACCTCTCCCCCACCCCCCAAAGGGGCAGAGAGCCCCATCCTAGCCCCAGCCCGCCTTCTGGACAATTTGCGGAGGGCTCTGGCCCTCCAGGATTACGGCAGCCCCCCACCGGGACTTACAGCAGAAGTCATGGTAGAACTTCAAAGGGGGCATGTTCCTCTCCACGGACACTGGGCCCCACGGGGCCCCCAGTTCCAGCTTCTGCCGCCGGCGCGAGCAGGGCTGTCCAGGGGTCTCTGCGCCGGCCAGCCGGCCCGACAGTCTCCAGTCCCGGATCTCAAACAAATAGCGTGGGTAATCCCGGATCCGCACTGGGGTGGGGGAGAGGAAAGAGGCCACGCTGAGAAGGGGAACAGTTCGGGGAGGGGCAGGGCGTCCTTCACTCTTCTCCTCAATCCCCCAGAATTCCCCAGCCAGCTCTTTTTGCTTCCCTGGCTGGGGAATTCTGGGAGTTGAAGTCTTAAAAATGGTCAAATTTAGACAGGCTTGAACTCCATCAAGGCATCAATAGCTACCAGTGGACCCCGTAGCCAGAAGACCCTCACGATCACCCAGATCCAGGGGGGCATCCGTGGCCTGTGTTTACACACCCTTGCATAGCCCCCAGGCACATTTGGCTGCCCTCTAGTTCAGGGGTCCCCAACCTCCGGTCCATGGACCAGTACCAGGCCACAGCATGCCAGCAACCGGTCCACACAAACAAGCAAAGCCGCATCCTCGAGATGCAAGCAGTACACAAAACCACGCACGGTCCGGTCTGCGGAAAAACTGCCCTCCACGGAACTGGTGGTCCCTGGTGCCTCAAAGGTTTGGGGCCTCTGCTCTAGTTAGCTCTTCCATCCACCTTCCCTGAGTAAAGCTTAGACCCCTATGCTCTGTGGGGCAGGGGCCCACCTCCCCCACTTCCTACAGCATCCGGGGCACGACAAATAAACTTCTGCACCACTAAATCGAACATTTGTGGGAGAAGCCTTGTCCAGTCCCTCAATCCTAAAGGAGACCGATCCTGAGTGTCGTTTGGAAGGACAGATCCTGAAGCTCAAATACTTTGGCCCCCAACTGAGAGGGGAGGACTCCTGGGGAAGACACGCACACACACACACCGATGTTGGGGAGGCAAAATGAGAAGGGGACACCAAAGGATGAGACGGTTAGACGGGGTCATCGTAGCAAACAAGCATGAACTCTGGGACAGAGTGGAAGGGGGGGGGGCTGGCGTGCTGTAGGGGTAGCCCTCAACGTACGACCACAATTGAGCCCAAAATTTATGTTGCTAAGTGAGACGTGTGTTAAGTGAATTTTGCAATGCTTTACGACCTCCTTTGCCAGAGTTGCTAAGTGAATCACTGCAATTTTTACATTAGCAAAACAGTCGTTAAGTGAATCTGGCTTCCGCCCCCCCCCCATTGACTTTTGCTTGTCGGAAGGTCGCCCAAGCGGATCACGTGACCCCAGGGCAGTGCGACTGTCGTAAATACGAATCAGTTGCCGAACGCCTAAATTTTGATCACGTGACCGCGGGGAGGCTGCAACAGTCGTAAGTGTGAAAAACGGTCATTACAGTGCCGTTGTAAATTTGAATGGTCATTAAATGGACCGTTGTTAAGCTGAGGGCTGCCTGTACTCCACGGGGCCGTAAAGACTCAGACACAGCTCAGCGACTGAACAAGAAACGGAACATCAAATTGCCGTGTTGTTCAGGGCGCAGAGGTTCACAGACCGGGCCCAGGATGCCGTGGGCCACATCCACACACTCACCGAAGAAGGTCTTGACGCTGCCCTTGACCATGCGGCACCAGTGGGTGAGGAGCTCCAGGCCTTCGGGGGGGAAGGGGCTGGCGGCATCCATGTCCCGGATCTGCTGCAGCACCCGTTCGGCTCCTGAGAACGACTCGTCGGCCAGTGCCACCAGCTCCAGACTGGACATGGTCCAGGTGATCAGTGCCCTGCGCATGGGCGTGTTGGCATAGAGCCGGTGGGAGCGCTGCAGGTAGATCTCGATGTTCTTCTTCTCCAGGGAGGCGTAGAGCTCCTCAATCTTCCGGGCGGGCAGCAGCTCCCCGTGCTGCTTGCGCAGGGCGGCCACCTTGGCGTCCAGCAGCTGCAGCCGCTTGGCGCTCTCCTTGCTCTCGTCCTTCATCAGCTCGTAGTTGTCGCGCAGCTTCACCTCAAAGACGTCGTCCAGGAAGACCCAGGAGAAGTGCTGGACCTTGAGCAGCAGGTCGGGCGGCAAGGGCTGGGCCGGGGCCCCGCTGGCGGCCTTCCGCCCATGGAGTCCCTTCAGCCACTTCTGCACGCCCAGCGCCTCGTCCAACGTAGCCGAGAAATCGTACTGGTATGGGAACTCCACTGCCACGGCGGCGCAGGAGAGGGCCCAGACACGGTTACGCAAAGTGCAGAGGGTGGGGAAGGGGCCACGGTGCAGAATCATCTCCTCCAGCTCTGGCAGGGCCTGCAGCTCCACCTCCTTCAAGACCAGAATGCTGTTGCCATCAAAGCCGGCCACCAGTCCTGGGCAGTAGACGGACGTGCCATGGACAGACGTGCTGTGTTGGTTGAGTAAAAGCCGCTCGGCCGCCAGGCTCAAGTAACGTTTCTCCGACACGAAAGCGGTCAACTTCAGAGAGCTGAACTCCAGGGTCAACCCCAGCAGCCTCCTGGGGGCCGGGCCCTCGGGGAAGGGAGCCCCATCCTGGGCAGGGATCCGGTTTTCGGGGCACTGCTGCGGAAGGGCAGCGGAGGCACGTTTGGGGGGCGACAGCAAGCTCTGCAGCGTCTCGTAGCAGCGTAGGGTAGCCAAGAGATGCTCGAACAGATACATGTGGGTGGCTGGGCTCCAGAGCAGGGTCAGGCTATCTCCACATTGCACCTGGAAAAGGACAGGTAGGGCAATGAGCCCACCCCCAAGCAAGTCTACCTGCCCAGCCCGACTCACTCCCCCCATTTTTTCTAGCCTGCTCCTAAGGTACCAAAAGGGGTAGGGTGAGGGGAAGAAGCCACTAGGCCCAGCGAGGCTGGAGGAGCGCCCAGGAAGTGGGCAAGGGTGCCTCTGAGCCCAGAGGCCAGGATAGTTTGTCCTGGACTCTCCGGAGGGGGCCTTTTTATTGGGGAGAACACCAGATGGAATTTGGGGGCGGGGGCTGAATGAATTGGAACGGGACGACTTTCCACAGCCAACTCGCTGCGGGGCAATTCAATGTCATTATTTAAAATGATCAAAAAGATATTTTAATGTTGGTCATTCACGTCCCTCCATTGGCATCTTTTCTCTAACGGTTCTACTCCACCCTTTCTTCCACATGAGCATAACGTTTGTGCCGTGGCGAGGTGTGTCCTAGACCCAAACGGGGAGGGAACCCGGTTCCTGGGCAAGGCAATTGGGGCAGGGGCAGGGGAAGGGGCACCTCCAGTGAGCGGATGCTGCTGCGGTAGGTGAGGGAGAGGGTGGCCAGGCCGGCCACAGGACTGGGGATGGTGGGGGCCTTGCAGCAAGGCTGCATCTTCTCCGCCAGGCTCTTCACCAGGGACAGCGCCACCCCCTGGATGCTGGTGGTGCAGCTCTCGGCACTGCCCAGCGTGGTCAGGGTGTCCACGCGAAGCTCTGTGGCACCTGGGGGGGGGGGAGAAAGAGAGAGAGAGAGAGAGAGAGAAAGACCCTCAGTGTGGCCCAGACACCACTGTCCACCTCCGGGCCCAAAGTACTACAAAGCCCATCCATCCCCATCCTTGAACTCATATCTCCGCAGCAGCAGGGAGGGTGGCCACTCGCTGTCCCCATGCAGTTGTGATTGTGCTGCTGTCCCACATGGAGATGGCCGCCGACTTAAAGGGGCCCACATAACATGGCGGGGCAGCCATTTGGTCTCTGGCAGGGGCTCCCCCAGGACGACCGGCAGCCTCTGCTGAATACAGGCAGCCCTCGGCTTACCGCAATTCGCTTGGCGACTATTCGAAGTTACAACAGCCCTGAAAAAAAATGACTGGTGGCCGGTTTTCACACTTACGACCTCTGCAGCGTCCCCGGGGTTGCCTGATCAAAATTCGGACGCTTGGCAACAGGACTCACGTTTACAATGGTGGCCGGGTCCTGCGGTTACGTGATCAGCTTTAGCGGCCCTCCGACAAGCAAAGTCGCTAGGGAAGCCAGACTCACTTAACAACCGTATTAACTCAACTGCCATGACTCACTTAACAACGTTGGCCAGAAAGGTCGTAAAATGGGGCAAAACTCACTTAACAAATGCCTCACTTAACAACAGAGGTTTTGGACTCAAATTATGGGTCATAAGCCAAGGACTACCTGTTGTTGTTGTTGTTATTATTATTATTATTATTATTGGTCATCGTACAGTCAGCCAGATGTTCAGACTGGATGTGGCATTTTTGTCTACCTATCGAGTCCTTACCCAGGACCTGGGATAGGCAGATGTGGATGTTTGATGGTATCACAGATCTCGTCGCAAGATGGAAGCAGTTCCGGTAGTAAGGCTGCCTTTTGCAATTGACTCATGGCGAATTTGTCAATGCCGATGATGGTGTTCAAGTGGTGCTCCAGTTGTTTTGGGGTTGCACCCAAGGGGCCTATGACTATTGGTGCTACCCTTGCTTGCCTTTGCCAGTCTATCTCTATTTGTGGGTCTTATTGTATTTTGTGATCTTCTCCAGTTCTTTCTCGTCTATTCTGCTGTCTCCAGGCACTGCCACGTCCACTATCCAGACTTTTTTGTCTTCCTTATCGACAATTGTTAAGTCCGGGGTGTTATGTTGCAGGTGCTTGTCTGTTTGAATTCTGAAGTCCCAGAGCAGTTTAACTTTATCATTTTCTATGATTTTCTCTATTTTATGATCCCACCAGTTCTTGCTTACAGGCAAATGATATTTCTTGCAGATCTTCCAATGCACCATTGTTGCTACTTTGTCGTGCCGCTGCTTGTAGTCAGTCTGTGCGATCTTCTTGCAGCAGCTTACCGGGTGGTCCACTTTTTCCTCAGCATTTCTGCATAGGCGGCACTTACTGTCTGTTGCTGACTTCTCAATTCTGACTTTATATGCATTTGTCCTTAAGGCTGGGTCTTGTGCAGCCAGAATTAGTCCCTCGGTCTCTTTCTTCAATTTTCCTGCTCTTAGCCATTGCCAGGTCTTGTTATTATCTGCTTTCCCAGCTATTTTTTTAACATACTGGCCATGTAGTGCTTTGTCTTCCCATGCCTCTATTCTGTTCTTCATTTGGTCTTTCTTGTAGGCCAGTTCGGTCTCTCCAGTAGTCAGTAAGCCTTCCTGATATACTAATTTCAGTGCATCTTCATCATTGTTCTTCAGATATTCTTCCAAAGCCATTTTTTCTTCTTCAACCATCTGATGTACTTGCAGCATTCCACGCCCACCTATTTGCCTTGGTAGATGTTGTTGTTGTTGTTGTTGTTATTATTATTATTATTATTATTATTATTCAGCTGAACTGACTGCATCTCCCGATTTTTGGGGCCCCGATGGGAGCGCCCCCTTGTGGAGGAGGCTGATGGAACAAGAGCTGATTCTGCCTCCTGCACGTCTAGGCGCGGCTCCTTTTATCCTCTTTATCATGTGAATTTTAATGTTTTATCTGTCAATGCCCAAGGTTTCCATGTTTTGGATCCTGTACAGGTAGGTTTCGACTTACAACCGAAATTGAGCCCAAAATTTTGGCTGCTAAGTGAGACGTGCGTTAAGTGAATTTTGCAAAACTTTACCCCCTTCCTTGCCACGGTTCTTAAGAAATAATTGTTGCCGTTAAATTAATCACGCGGTTAAGTGAATCCGGCTTCGCTCTGCTTGCCAAAAGGTCGCAAAAGGGGATTGCGTGACACCCCCCCCCCCCGGGACTCTGCGGCCGTCGTAAATACGAGTCAGTTTGCCAAGTATCTGAATTCCGATCGGCTGATCCTGGGGATGCTGCAACGGTCGTAAAGTGTGAAAACTGGTCGTAAGTCCCTTTTTTTCAGTGCTGCTGTAACGTCATACGGTCGCTAAATGAACGGTTGTAAATTGAGGACTGCCTGTAACCGTTTTATTCTATTATTTATGGCCCTTTTAAAGTGCCCCGAATGTCCTGACAGCGAGATGGGTAGCGTAGAATTTAACATTTTATTTATTTAATACAAGACAATAAAAGAGGGGTTCTCAACCTTGGCAACTTTAAGACTTGTGGACTTCAACTCTTAGAATTCCTCAGCCAGCTTTGCTGGCTGAGGAATTCTAAGAGTTGAAGTCCACAAGTCTTAAAGTTGCCAAGGTTGAGAACCCCTGCAATAAAATATAAAACTGAGGGGTCCTTTAAAAATGTATCCGCCACAGACATTTTGCCCCTCTTGCAAAATATAAAGATATTTTTATATTTTATATGAAACGAAGAAGGGAATGAAATGCAGCGGGGCCATCAAAGGGAGGCAGACCGTCCCCAAGTGAGATAAGTAAACTCTCTAAGTGTCCCCAAAATCATTTCTGGAGTTAGGGGTCAATCGCTGGAGCCAAGGAAGGCCAGTCCTTGTCTCAGCCCCAAAAGCAACGGGGGAGGGTCTTCCCTCTGCGGGTTCCCAAGGCCCAAAAGACCCCCCCTCTCATTCATCCAAGACCGCCCCCCTCCCCCCAGGCTCACCTGCCAAGCTGGACAGCGTGAAAAGGTTCACGTCCTCCACCTTCAGGTCCACTTTCCAAAGCACCCCGAATCCCTCCCCCAGGGCGGGGGGCAGCTCCTCCAGGCGGTCCTGGGCGCTGGGCTCCTCAGGCCGCAAGAGCAGCAGGAACCGGGCGAGGCAGTCGGCGCAGGCGTCCGAGGACTCCAGCTGCAGCCCACACAGGGTGCAGTCCAGGAAGAGGGTGTCCGCGTGGGTGCTGGAGGTTCCCAGCGGCTGGTTGTAGCTGCCCTGGGGAATAAGAAGAGGGCGACAACGTCCGGAGCAGCCCTGGGCTTGGCCAAGAGGCAGCCGACGGCCGGGGTCTCGGCCAGAGATTCAAAGCCAGAATCCTCCCCCTCTGCATGCAGACCTTCCCTCCCATCACTCAGACTGGATAACCCGGGGGTCCCTAATCCCCGGGCCGTGGACCGGTACTGGTTCAAAACCAGGCCACGCAAGCAGCGCGCGAGCTGTGTGTGTGCGGTGTGCAGCTCCGTTTGTGCCATTGAGGGGTATTTGCGCAGATGGAGCTTCAAAATGTGTTCGAATATTAGTAGCTCAAGTTGGTAGTTGGGCTGTTGTTTTGATCTCCGAGCTTGGTTGCCAACGTTTAGCTCCATTTGCGGCGACGTTGCTGGTGCGCTTCAAATTGTGCTCAGAGCACTGGCCTTTAAATACCTTTTTGTGGAATGCAAATTGGTACGAATGTTGTTTCTTTGGAACCGCCAGCCAATCAAATGGCCCATGACTCAACCCCACCTGAACAAACAACATTCTTACCAATTTGGATCCCACAAAAAGGTATTTAAAGGCCAGTGCTCTAACAGACGAGCACAATTCGAAGGGCACTGATGATGTCTTCTTGAAAATAATAATAATAATAATATATTATTATTAATAATAATAATAATAAAGTTGGAAGGGATCTTGGAGGTCATCTAGTCCAACCCCCTGCTCAGGCAGGAAACCCTATACCATTTCAGACAAATGGCTGTTTCTTCTTAAAGACTTCCAGTGTTGGAGCATTCACCTCTTCTGGAGGCAGGTTGTTCCACTGGTTAATTGTTCTGTCAGGAAGTTTCTCCTTAGTTCTAGGTTGCTTCTCTCCTTGATGAGTTTCCCTCCGTTGCTTCTTGTCCTGCCTTCAGGCACTTTGGAGAATAGCTTGACTCCCTCTTATTTGGGGCAGCCCCTGAGATATTGGAACACGGCCGTATTCCAAGTGTGGCCTTACCAAGGCCTTGTAAAGTGGTCTTAACCCTTCACCTGATCTTGATTCTCTCCCTCTGTTCATGCAGCCCAGCACTGTGTTGGCCTTTTTGGCAGCTGCAGCACACGGCTGGCTCCTATTTAAGGGATCGTCCACTAGGACTCCGAGATCCCTCTCACAGTTGCTACTATTGAGCAAGGTACCCTCTCTACTATACCTGTGCAGTTGGTTTTTCTTGCCTAAATGTAGAACCTTGCTTGACAAAATGTTTGCACCCGAGATCAGACCAACAGCCCAAAGGGAGCTTCACGCGTGCCTCGAGTACCCAATGGATCTGTGCACGCAAGCGCCTACCGCTCACACGGAGCCATTTCCACTCCCCCCCGCCAGTCCCCAAAGCGAGAAAGGTGGAGGACCACTGGGCTAACCCACACCAGCCTCACCCCTCCGCCTGCCTCGCGGCCCACCTGCAGGTTGAAGGAGTCCAATATGAAAGCTTCTCCCCAGACGTGCATGTTTGGGGGGTGGGGGGCCCGCTGGATATGCGAGTCCGCCCCCACCCGCCAGCAGAAGTGGTCGACGGCCAGCACGGCCCGCTGGTGGACGCTCTGAGGACGCAGGTGCTGGTAGTCTAAGCCAGAGGAGGAAGGTGAGAGGCATTTTTAATTCTTATTTTCTATTATTTATTAACTTTGTTGCCCCCCCCCCGTCTCGCTACATGGAGGCTCTTTTCCTTGTTGCTTGCTTTTGGCACGGATGGGGAGGGTCTCGTTTTCCCCACTCCCAATTATTCAGGGAAAAGCAGGCAGGGTATATCTCTGCAAGAACTCGCAAGACGAGAGTCGTGTTGCTTTGCCGAGCAGAGGGGGGAAACAATGGCCCCTGGAGGACTTGTGGACTTCAACTCCCAGAATTCCTGAGTCAGCCATGTTGGCTGGCTCAGGAATTCTGGGAGTTGAAGTGCACAAGTTCTCCGGGGGCCATTGCCCCCCACCTCCGCTCAACAGCAAAAATGATCAGGAGTCCGCAGTTCACGGAAACGTCAGCGCTAAAATAAAATCTACAAGCAGTCCCCGACTTACAGCCGTTCATTTAGTGACCATTCAAAGCTGCAACGGCACTGAACAATGTCACTTACAACTGGTCCCCGCACTTACGACCACTGCAGGATTCCCACAGTCGCATGATCAAAATTTGGGTGTTTTGGCCACCGGCAAAGTCAATGAGGAAGCTGGACTCACTTAATAACCATGTAATTCACTTAACAACTATGGTGATTTGCTTAATGAACACAGCAAAAGAGGTCGTAAAATTGGGTGGGACTCACCTCAACAACTACCTCACTTAGTGACAGGTATTCTGGTGCCAACATCTGGGCATAAATTGAGGACTACCTATACTAGGTGGAAAGGGGCTACCAGACTCCTGGTTTCTATCGTCAACCGGGGGGGCTTTTTAACACATGGGGGGGTCTTCATTTGTTTTAAATCAGGGATTTGGCAGCTTTTAAGACTAGCAGGCTTCAACTCCCAGAATTCCTCAGCCAGCATTGGGGAATTCTGGGAGTTGAGGTCTGCTAGTCTTAAAGTTGCCAAGTTTGGAGATTTCTGTTTTAAATTTAAAAACATAATGATGTTCAATAATAAGCTAAGCTTTATTGTCATTTTTTTACCGTGGGCACAACGGCACATATCTTAGTTGCCCACTCTCAAAGTGAAACGCATACATGACACACACCTAAACATACTATGTACAACATATGTATAGACCCACACCCCTACATATACATAACAAATAAATATTAAATACTGTCCGTCTTGAATATATAACGGAAGGAGGAAGCTTGAGAGTTCACAAGGTTAGTGCTGTATTTAAAGAATATTTAATTATTGTTAATTTTAAGTCTTTCAAGTTTCCTCTTTCTGCTACCTATTCAAAATGGACAATGATTAGCATTTATACGTATGTGTGTGTATGGATATAGGAATATATATGTAGGTCTTTGGTTCTTTGGGTTTTCTCCCACGTAGAATTTGAAGTGTCTTGGCGACGTTTCGACAAAGTCCCATTCGTCATCTTCAGGCTGGTGCTTTCGGCTTCTGCTTCTAGATGACGAATGGGACTTCATCAAAACATCGCCAAGACACTTCAAATTCTACATGGGAGAAAACCCAAAGAACCAAAGACCTACATACAAACACCCTCGAAAACCTCAGAAAACAGGTATATATATGTGTGTGTGTGTGTGTGTGTGTGTGTGTGTGTGTGTGTGTGTGTATAGCATGTGTGTATATGTGTGTTATGTATGTGTATGGGTGGATATATGCTTTGAGAGCAGGCCACAGAATTCCATTTTTAATGTGGGCCAGTGTGCCCACAGTAAAAAATGGCAATAAAAAAGTCATCTTACTTGATCTTAATTCTCTTCTTGACTTTATATTTGTTTTTATACTCCTGTAATCCACTCAAAGTGGCTCAAGAGAGTGAGATGGGTGACATATAAATTCAATGAATGAATGAACGAAGGCAGGGAGCTGGCCAAGAACAGCTCCTCTATTTCCCAGAATGCCTCTGTAACCTACACGGGTCTCAAGGGCATCCTGGGAAAAGAAAGATGGTGGACGGCTCCAATCACAGGGACGACTGCATCCTGGAGTTGGCGGGGGAGAGAAGGGGGGGGCAGGAGAGGAAGAAGCCAGCCCTTCCCTTGCCGGCCTCCGCAGAATCCAGGCAGGTCCGGCCGGCCGTGATGCAGACTGACCGTGGAAGGGTCACTCGGGACCCCTAAGAGAGCTGCACTCCCACGGGAAGGGGAGGGGGTCTTGGATCGTGGCCCTGGGAAAAATGAGGGTGGAGAGATTGAAGCCACTCACCCAGGGAGATGGAGGTGAAGCCCAGGGCGAACGGCGGGGTGTCTCCCAGCTGCACGGAGAGGCTGACGTTGGAGACGGAAGCGCTGAGGATGATGGTGGCCAAGATCTGCGGCATCCTGCAGGGGGGGGGAGCCAGGATGGGGCGGGAGTCAGCAGGAAACACGTTAAATGTCTACATCCCAGGCAGTGGGGGGGGGCTTTGGCCCAAAAGGGGATCCTGGCTTGGAGGATATGGACACCTTCTTGGCTACCATGTCTAACAAGGCCGAAAGCATCAACCCCCCCCGCCCCCCCATTCTGCCTGGGGATCCTGCAGAGGGCTTGACCCAGAATCCAGAGGCTGCAAATGGCCGGAGGGGCCAAGCTGAATCCAGGCAAGGAGGAGGCCCGACTCCGAAGCCACAGTCTCCAACCGTGACCACTTTAAGACTTCTGGACTTCGACTCCCAGAATCCCTCAGCCAGTCTCCAACCGTGGCCACTTTAAGACTTGTGGACTTCGACTCCCAGAATCCCTCAGTCTGTCTCCAACTGTGACCACTTCAAGACTTGTGGACTTCAACTCCCAGATCCCTCATCCAGGTCTCCAACCTTGGCCACTTGTGGACTTGTGGACCTCAATTCCCAGAATTCCCCAGCCAGCTGTGCTGGCTGGGGAATTCTGGGAGTTGAAGTCCACAGGTCTTAAAGGGACCAACATTGGAAACCTTGGTTTAGGGTGTCCCCAGACCTCTGGGATTCACGTGCAGAGGGCCCTGACCCTTTCTTCTTGAGGGAATTGGGTGGGAATGTCATTTTTCTTGATCAAGCCTCCCCCCCTCCACACACACACACACTTTTGAAAGGTGCTTTTCTGCAGAACCAGCTTCAGCTACGGCGTCAATGACCTCCTGAGTGTGGAAGGGGTCAAACTTGCCACGGGCCAAATCAACAACTCAATTTAATTATTTAAAATCATTTAAGCAAAGATTTTGTCATCCGTTTTGTCATTTTGCATCTTTTTTAAAAAACAATGGTTCTCTTCCACCATTTCTTCGACACGACCCTTATCCCGTGGCCGCGACCCTTCTGGGTGGGACAGGAGGCAAAATTCTTGCTGCTCAGAACTGGCTTTGACCCGCCCTTCAGACCCCACTCGGCCGGTCCGGCCTGTTTCCAGTTGCGGCCCGGAATGCAGGCCGGCTCCGGCTAGTCAGCCGGAAACCTGGATCGCTCCCTTCTCCGCAAAGTTTTGAGTCTGAAAACTGGCCAGACTTTAAAAAAAAAAAAACATTTACAGCAGGCAAGTCTTCGGCTTACGACCGCAATGGAGCCCCAAACTTTTGTTGTTAAGCGAGACACTTAAGTGAGCTTTGCCCCATTGTACGACCTTTCTTACGAATCACTGAAGTTGTGACATTAGTTGAAGTTGTTTGGTGAAGCCGGCTTCCCCCGTGGGCTTCTTAATAATAACAACAATAATAATAACAATAAAGTTGGAAGGGACCTTGGAGGTCATCTAGTCCAGCCCCCTGCTCAGGCAGGAAACCCTATATACCATTTCAGACAAATGGCTGTCCAGCCTCTTCTTAAAAACTTCCAGTATTGGAGCATTCACAACTTCTGGAGAGCAGGTTATTACTACTGCTACTACTACTGCTGCTGCTGCTACTACTACTACTACTACTACTACTACTAATAATAATAATAATAATAATAATAATAATAATAATAATAATAAAGTTGGAAGGGACCTTGGAGGTCATCTAGTCCAACCCCCTGCTCAGGCAGGAAACCCTAGACCATTTCAGACAAAGGGCTGTCCAGTCTCTTCTTAAAAACTTCCAGTGTTGGAACATTCACCGCTTCTGGAGGCAAGGAGTTCCGCTGGTTATTTGTTCTCACTGACAGGAAGTTTCTCCTTAGTTCCAGGTTGCTTCTCTCCTTGATGAGTTTCCATCCATGTCCCCAGGACACTGTGACCGTCATAAATAGGAGTCAGTTGCCACAGCGTCTTAAATTTGCTCCCGTGACCCTGGGGATGCTGCAACGGTCGTTAAGGGTGAAAACTAGTCGTAAGTCGCTTTTGTACCTTCAAACGGTCACTAAACGAATGCTCGTAAGCCGAGGACTGCCCGTACATGGCGCCAGGTGGCGGCCTAGAGGAGACTGGGGGGGGAGGGGGGCGCATCCTGAGCAGCTCCATCCAGAAGGTGCTGCTTTGAAGGGGGTCCTTGACTTACGATGGTTCATTTAGTGACGATTCAAAGTCACAACGGCCCTGAACAAAGGGACTCTGGACCGTGTTTCAGAGCTACGGCCGTCGCAGCCTCCCCAGTTTTGGTCGCGTGATCCAAATTCAGACACTTGGCAACCGGCTCACAGTTCTGACGGCCGCTGTGTCCCCCTTTTGCGACCTTCTCACAAGCCAACAGGGGGAGGCAGCAGGATTCGCTTCACAACCGACTTCACAACTGCAGCCATCCCCTTCACAAGGGGGGCAAGGAGGCTCGTAAGGTGGGGCACAACAGTCTCGCTTAGCGACGGGAGTTTTGGGCTACGCCGTGGCCGTTACGTGGAGGGCCGCGCGGCCGCTCCCCTGCCACACCCGCCACCGCGGTTCCCCCCGTGAGGGCGGCGGGAGGGGGCGCCCACTCACCTGCGGCCGGGGGGGCTGGGCTGGGCCGGGAGGGGCCAGGCGGGGCTGCGCTCGGCGGCGGCCAGCATGGCTGCCCAGTGGCAGAACTCCTGGTGCCGATAGTGGACGATGCAGGTGTTGAGCAGGACGGCCACGGAGACGTCGATGGCCATGACCTGCCGGGGGGGGGAAAAGCGGAGAGGCGGGGAGGGAGGGGTGGCCGTGGGGGGGGCGTTGGGGGGGTGGGGTGGGGGAGGGACCCCGAGGGCCGCAGGGAAGCTCACCTGCAGGCTGGCCTTCAGCAGGTTGAGGCACACGATCCTTTGGCGGCTCTGGGACAGCAGCAGCCCATCTGGGAGGCAGAGGGAGCGGGGCTGAGCTGGATCTCCCGGTGGTGCCCTTTCCCACCCCTCCCAGCACAAACGGCCGGCTGCAACTCGGGGGGGGGGGGCGGGGGAGATTTGAGGGTCTCCCCCCCTCCACCTGGAGGTCCCTGAATCAAAGGGGCTCCTGCCCACCACACCCTTCTACCCGGGGACCCCCCCCCAGGGCTACAGACAGTCCCCGATTTACAACAGTTCGTTTAGCGACCGATCCAAGTTACAACGGCACTGGAAAAGGCGGCTGGGGACCGTTGTCACGCTCACGACCATCGCAGCCTCCCCAAGTCAACGGGGAAGCCGGACTCGCTTAATGACCGTGTTGTTGACTTAACAACCGAGGCAAGAAAGGGCCGTCCAATGGAGCAAAACTCACTTGAGGAACGTCTCGCTTAGCAACAGAAACGGGGGGGCTCCATTTTGGTTGTAAGTCGAGGACTGCCTGTAAGGCTCATTTTGCTGGCAGCTGGGGGGGGGCTTTCAGGCGCTCGTGGACCAAGAACGCCCCCATCCCTAAACCGACCAATTTCTAGGGGGGGTGTGTGAAAAAAATCAGCCCCCACCCAAAAGGCAGCGGGCAGCCCCTCGCTCCCCCCCTCCACGGCCTTCCTGCCGTAGGCTCCCTGCGCCCCTTCCTCTGGGCCACCGGGACCGGCTCGTTTGGGGCAGGGCAGACCAGCGGCCTCCCCCCCCAGAGAGACCCCTCCCCCCGACTTGCCTTCCAGCACCAGCTCGACGCTCATCTGGGGCAGGTCGCAGGTGGGGGTGAAGCTGCGCAGGGGGATCTGCTCCTCGTCGCACTGGTGGGCGAAATGCAGCAGCTTCAGGGTCCAACTGAGGTGCCTGGGGGGGGCGAGACGGAGTCCGGCATCTCGTGGGGCGGGGGAGGCTGGTCCCCAAAGCCCTCTGGAGTTTAGAGCCCCGGCTTGCTCTCTCGGGGCAACTCAGGGGTGCCCCCTGCAGGAATAGGGGGGTGGGTGGGGGTGGGTGGGCGAAGGGCAAAGGCCAGGCCTGCAGAGCAGACCCCTGCTCGGCCGCTGCCCCCCCTTACCTCTTCTGGCTGTTCATGGAGAGGACCAGGCTGGTGGTCTCCAGATCTACCTTCAACCGCGAGGGCAGGTACTTCAGGCCGGCCAGGCCCAGACCGAGGGCCTTCGGGGAATCTGGGGGTCAGCAGGAGGGGGAAGAAAGCCCCCAGGGCCCCGTGAAGCAGAGGGGTGGGAGAAGAGACAGCCAAGCCCCCCCCCCAGCGCTCGTCTGGGCACCAGCAAAGGATGCCCAGTCAGCAGGTGGATTAAGCAACTGATCAGCGATTAAGACCCAAACACCAACCGACTGACCCGGATCTGTGGGGCAAAGCAGCCCCCCTCTTGGCCCCCTTGGACCGGTCTGAACGGCCTGCCCACCTGACCCCCAGCGGGCACCAGAGAAGCCGAGGGCACCGGCCCCCCGACCTCGGAAGAGCAGAGCCAGCGGGCAGGAAAGGGGTCCAGGGGTCCTCACCTGCCCCCTTCCCGGGAGGGCCGCCCATGCGCCGCAGAAGCTCGCTGTGGAAGAGCCCCTCGTGCAGCTCGGCGTGCAGCCCCCAGACCCCCAGGGCCACGCTCTGCAGCTGCGGCTTGGCCAGGCTGACGTCCAGCGAGACGGAGAGCGCCAGGGAGAGCTCGGCCAGGCAGGCGTCGTCCTGGGCAGAGGAACGGGGTGGGGGAGACAGCTTGTAAGGGAGAAAAGGGGAAGCCCCTTGGAGGAAGCCCACCACACGTCGCCCCCCACTGAAATCCCCCAGGCCGGGAGACTGCTGCAAGTGGGCAGAGGGGAGGCGCCCTCGTTTTGCCCTTGTGGGTCACCTGGCCTGGCAACTGACCTCAGCAAGAGTTCATCCTGCAGCTGGCTCAGTTTGGGTCCAGCCCTTGGGCCAGAATCCTCCAGGGGAGACCCCCCCCCCCAGCTGAGCAGGGCCCTAATCTGTCTGTCTGTCTCTGTCTATAACATTTATATCATCTCTCATCTATCCATCCCTCTGTCTTCTATCAATCTCTCTCTCTCTATCATTCAACCATCATCTATCCATTCATCTATCAATATACCAATCTCTCTCTCTTCCTCATCTATCTATCCATAATATATCAATCTGTCAATCTATTATCATCATCCATCGTCTATCAAATCTATTACCATCCATCCAGCCACCCACCCTCCCAGCCACCCACCTATCCATCCATCCATCCATCCACCCACCCACCCATGCATCCATCCATCTATCCATCCATCCACCTATCCACCCATCCATCCATCTATCCACCCACCCACCCACCTACCTATCCATTCATCCATCCATCCATCCACCCACCCATGCATCCATCCACCCACCTATCCATCCATCCATCCATCCATCCACCCACCCACCTATCCACACACCCATGCATCCATCCACCTATCCATTTATCCATCCACCCACCCACCCACCTATCCATTCATCCATCCATCCACCCACCCACCTATCCATCCATCCATCCACACACCCATCCATCCATCCATCTATCCACCCACCCACCCACCCACCCACCCATGCATCCACCCACCCATGCATCCATCCACCCACCTATCCATCCATCCATCCACACACCCATGCATCCATCCACCCATCCACCCACCCATCCATCCATCCATCTATCCACCCACCCACCCACCCACCTATCCATTCATCCATCCATCCACCCACCCAACTATCCATCCATCCATCCACACACCCATGCATCCATCCACCCATCCACCCACCCATCCATCCATCCATCTATCCACCCACCCACCCACCCATGCATCCATCCATCCATCCATCCACCCATGCATCCATCCATCCACCCACCCATGCATCCATCCATCCATCCACCCATGCATCCATCCATCCACCCATGCATCCATCCACCTATCCATCCACCCACCCACTCATCCATCCATCCACCCACCTATCCATCCACCCATCTTCCACCCACCCACCCACCCACATATCCATCCATCCATCCACCCACCCATGCATCCATTCATCCATCCATCCACCCATGCATCCATCCATCCATCTATCCATCCACCCATCTTCCACCCACCCATCCACCCATCCATCCATCCAACCCATCGTCTCTCTCTCTCTCTCTCTCTCTCTTTCTCTCTCTCTCTCTCCCACTGTCACTCCCTACTACCTGCCTACTTACCTATCAATCACATTTCCCTCTCAGAGGGACTCTTGGCAGTGTAGAAATAAAAAGTTAAAAAGAAAAAACTGAATAGGAAATTTCAAACAGAGGATCGTTAAAGTGGACATTAAATGTTCGTTAAGGGGCGGGAGGGAGGGGCTTTCTGGGTGCCAGCCCACCCCGGGGGTCTCAGCCCGGGGCCCAAGAATCCCTGGATGTTGTTTCTTTCCCATTTTAGCCACCAAAAGTCACCTTACAAGGGACATGGGCGGCATAAAAATTTAATAAGTAAATAAATACAAAATAAGTTTGAACCCGGGCGACAGACTTGAAGGCAGGCTTGGGGGTCTCGACTGCCCCTCCCTCCCGGCCTCCCTTACCTGCTGGCTGCTCTTGAGCACCTTGCTGTTCACCTGGCCGCAGGTCAGCTCGCAGGCCACGCTGGGGGAGGGGAGAGCACCTCAGAGGGGCAGGAGGCCTCCGATGCAAAGACCCCCACTCCCCACCCCAGCCGCACACAGCCCCAACCCTCCGGTCCTGCTCCAGGACGGAGCAGGAATTGGCTCTGCGTGGGGTGGAATGGGGGGCCCCTCCCCAGGACTCCAGCCGGTCCCCCCACACCCTATCCCTCCCCAGAGGGGCCTTCGGGAAGGATCCCAGCCCTGAGACTCACCTCCTGCCGTCACAGCCCAGCAAGACCTGGGACCTGGACACCTGGACGTGCCACAGAGACTCCGAGGCGGCCACGTGCAGCACCATCACGTTGACCGAGTCCACGTGGAAGGAGCAGAGCTGGGGGGGCAGAGAGGGGAGGGAGCTGCTGGGCAGCGCCTGCCATGGGAGAGGCAGAGGGAGGGGGACCCCGAGGGACCCGGGCCTCACCTGGCTGAGCAGCTGCAGCAGCGAGGGCCCCAGGGAGAGCGCCTCGTTCGGGGCCCCATCGGCCGGGGCGGGGGGCAGGGGGATGGGGGGCGGCTGCGGGTCGGGGGGCTTCTGGAGATCCAGCCGGATGCGCACCTCCCCAAAACACAAGGCCAGGTAGCGCCTGCAGGGGAAGGTAGAGGAGAGGGGGCCACTGGAGGCGGGGAGGGGCGGCTGGCTTCCCACCCCCAGAGTCACAGATGGAGGATCTCCTGCGCCCAGAGTCACAGAATCCAAGGGACCTCAGAGGTCATTGAGTCCAGCCCCGTCCAAAGCAGGAGTCCTTGTACCCTCCCAGACAAGAGCCTGGACCATCTCTCCTTGCAAACCTCCAGCGATGGAGCAGCCACAACTCCAGCAGGGAAGTTCCTTCCTTCCTTCCTTCCTTCCTTCCTTCCTTCCTTCCTTCCTTCCTTCCTTCCTTCCTTCCTTCCCTCCCTCCCATCCCTTCCTTCCCTCCCTTTCCTTTCCCTCCCTTCCATTCCTCCCTCCCTCCCATCCATTCAACCTATTTTTTCCTTCCTTCCTTCCTTCCAATCTATTTTTTTCTTCCTTGCTTCCTTCCTCCCTCCCTCCTTCACATTCAATCTATTTTTTCCTTCCTTCCTTCCCTTCCTTCCTTCCTCACATTCAATCTATTTTTCCCTTCCTTCCTTCCTCCCAATCTATTTTTTCCTTCCTTCCTTTCTTCCACCCTCCCATTCAACCTATTTTTCCCTTCCTTCCTTCCTTCCTTCCTTCCTTCCTTCCTTCCTTCCTTCCTTCCTTCCTTCCTTCCTTTCCCCAGTCCTCTTTCTCTACCCTTCCTTTCTCCCTCCCCTTTGCTTCCTTCCTTCCTTCCTTTCCTCCCTCCCATCCGATCCATTTTTTTCTTCCTCCCTCCCTCCCTCCTCTCTCTCTCTATTCTATCCTCCCTTCCTTCCCCTCTCCCTTTTTTCTTTCTTCATTTTTTACAGAATCGTAGACTCCTAGGGCTGGAAGGGGCTCGGGAGGTCTTCTAGTCCAGCCCCCTGCTCAAGCAGGAGTCCTTATTCCACCCCGAAGGGTTGTGAGCTTTTCTTGAAAGCTGCCAGTGACGGAGCACCCACAGAAGCCTCAGGCAACGTGAGAAGGCTCGACAGAAGCCCAAGTTGTCGCAAACAGCAAGTCCGTACAAGGGTGGTGGGACACAGGCGATGTTCTGCCATTGAGGTGCCTCCTAAAGGACTCTGGGGGCTGACCCGAACCCTTCCCTTTCCTCCTGCTGCTTGGAGAAATCTGACACCCCAATTTGTTCCCAATGTGACACCCCAAGAAAGTTGGCTGGGAACTCTGGGAGTTCCAGAAGGCAGCACGATGGGTACAGGAGTCTTCAGCCCAGAAGCTTCCCACGTGCATTTATTAATTTATTTGTAAAAGTTGAGAGGCATCTTTCTAGCTGTCGGTCTGAAGACATGTCCCAGCTGGGTCCTCCCCAGAAGGCAACCAGGGTCCACCTCCTGAGAGGGGACCTCTCCCCAAGAACAGTCCCAGGTGAGAGGCTGGGGGCGGGGGAGGCCGCCCATTTCAACACCCAGAGCCCAGAACCCCCAAACGCCCTGGAGACTTACGGCACGTCATGGTTCAGGAGCCTGCTGGAGATCCAGATGCTGTCAATCTCCTGAAAGAACAGAATAATAGAGTTGGAAGGGACCCCGGAGGTCTTATAGTCAAACCCCCTGCTTGCGCAGACTTCAACTCCCAGAATTCCTGAGCCAGCATGGAGGAACTATGGCCCCCTTCATGACTCGTGGACTTCAACTCCCAGAATTCCTGAGCCAGCAGGGGGGAACTATGGCCCCCTCATGACTGGTGGACTTCAACTCCCAGAATTCCTGGGCCAGCAGGGGGGAACTATGGCCCCCTCATGACTGGAGGACTTCAACTCCCAGAATTCCTGAGCCAGCATAGGGGAACTATGGCCCCCTTCATGACTGGTGGACTTCAACTCCCAGAATTCCTGAGCCAGCATGGGGGAACTATGGCCCCCTTCATGACTCGTGGACTTCAACTCCCAGAATTCCTGAACCAGCAGGGGGGAACTATGGCCCCCTCATGACTGGTGGACTTCAACTCCCAGAATTCCTGGGCCAGCAGGGGGGAACTATGGCTCCTTCATGACTGGTGGACTTCAACTCCCAGAATTCCTGAGCCAGCATGGGGGAACTATGGCCCCCTTCATGACTGGTGGACTTCAACTCCCAGAATTCCTGAACCAGCAGGGGGGAACTATGGCCCCCTCATGACTGGTGGACTTCAACTCCCAGAATTCCTGGGCCAGCAGGGGGGAACTATGGCTCCTTCATGACTGGTGGACTTCAACTCCCAGAATTCCTGAGCCAGCATGGGGGAACTATGGCCCCCTTCATGACTCGTGGACTTCAACTCCCAGAATTCCTGAACCAGCAGGGGGGAACTATGGCCCCCTCATGACTGGAGGACTTCAACTCCCAGAATTCCTGAGCCAGCATAGGGGAACTATGGCTCCTTCATGACTGGTGGACTTCAACTCCCAGAATTCCTGAGCCAGCATGGGGGAACTATGGCCCCCTTCATGACTGGTGGACTTCAACTCCCAGAATTCCTGAGCCAGCAGGGGGGAACTATGGCCCCCTCATGACTGGAGGACTTCAACTCCCAGAATTCCTGAGCCAGCATAGGGGAACTATGGCTCCTTCATGACTGGTGGACTTCAACTCCCAGAATTCCTGAACCAGCAGGGGGGAACTATGGCCCCCTTCATGACTTTTGGACTCCAACTCCCAGAATTCCTGAGCCAGCAGGGGGGAACTATGGCCCCCTTCATGACTGGAGGACTTCAACTCCCAGAATTCCTGAGCCAGCAGGGGGGAACTATGGCCCCCTTCATGACTTTTGGACTCCAACTCCCAGAATTCCTGAGCCAGCAGGGGGGAACTATGGCCCCCTTCATGACTGGTGGACTTCAACTCCCAGAATTCCTGAGCCAGCATGGGGGAACTATGGCCCCTTCATGACTGGTGGACGTCAACTCCCAGAATTCCTGAGCCAGCAGGGGGGAACTATGGCCCCCTTCAAGGCCCTGGAGATGCTGCAACATTCTAGCTGATCAACGCTTCTTCTGGGCTCAGCAGAAAGATCAGGATCGGCGCTGAGCTCCAGCTGATTGGCGCTTCTTCAGGGCTCAGCAGAAGCACCAGGATCGGTGCCGAGATCCAGCTGGAGCCTGGCGCTGATCCTGGGGCTTCCGCTGAGCCCCGAGAGCACTGCAGCTCCAGCCGTCTCTCGCTCAGGCTTGTGCGGTGCTGCCCCCGGTTCAGCTCATTCCCCTCCCCCGCTACCCCTTTTCTAGGATGGTCGCGTCCCACCTGCCAATGGACCCCAGGTGGTCCCCGTACCCCTGGTTGAAAAGCCCTGCCCTAGACCATTCCAGAATTACAGAAGTTGGAAGGGACCTCGGAGGTCTTCTAGTCCAACCCCCTGCTTGCACAGGAGACCCTAGACCAGGGGTAGGCAACCTTGGAACTTGTTGACTTTCAAGACTAAGACTCTGGGGAATTCTGGGAGTTGGAAGTCCACAAGTCTTAAACCCAAAGGAACTTTTTCAAGAGACAAGGGGATTTCCTTGTTGTGTCTGAAGACGCTTTGCTTCTCCTCCAAGCAGCTCATCCTTTGGGACAACCAGGACCTGGACGACGGAGGATCTCCATGGACACAAGCCTTCAAGCTGGACATCCGTGCCCTAGGCCATTCCAGACAAATGCCTGTCCGGTCTCTCCTGGAAAACCTCCAGGGTTGGAGCACCATCAACTTCCGAAGGCAACTTCCATTCCACTGATTAATGAGGGGTTGGACTAGATGACCTCCAAGGTTCCTTCCAACATTATTATTATTATTATTATTTAGATCAGAATAACAGAGTTGGAAGGGACCTTAGAGATAATAATAATAATAATAATAATAATAATAATAATAATAATAATAAAGTTGGAAGGGACCTTGGAGGTCATCTAGTCCAACCCCCTGCTCAGGCAGGAAACCCTATACCATTTCAGACAAAGGGCTATCCAGTCTCTTCTTTAAAACTTCCAGTATTGGAGCATTCACCGCTTCTGGAGGCAGGTTGTTCCGTTGGTTAATTGTTCTAACTGTCAGGAAGTTTCTCCTTAGTTCTAGGTTGCTTCTCTCCTTGATTAATTTCCATCCGTTGCTTCTTGTCCTGCCTTCAGGCGCTCTGGAGAATAGCTTGACTCCCTCCTCTTTGGGGCAGACCCTGAGATGCTGGAAGGCTGCTATCCTGTCCCCGCTCGTCCTTCTCTTCCTTAAACTGGACATTCCCAATTCCAGCAACCATTCTGCATATGTTTTAGCCTCCAGTCCCCTGATCATCTTTGTGGCTCTTCTCTGTACTCTTTCCAGAGTCTCAATATTGTTTTACATGGGTGGGGGGCTACAGAGAACCTACAGAGCCCGTGCTGCAGAACAAATGATCACCGGCCCACCTTCCAGCACCCCAAAATAATCCTTGCCATAACAATGCAGTCGCTTCAACAGTGAGATGGGTTGGCACGTACATGCGATAAGTAATCGATGAATATATAAACAATAGAATTATGACGTCATTGCAGGGACCTGCCCAGAGGTGAACGTGTAAGGTATTGATTTAACAGCTAACCAGCTTATGTGATGTAAGATGTAATGATGGTAATGACTCCGCAGGGTCTTTGTCTCTTTAAGAGCCAGCAGGGTCTGTGTCTCTTTAAGAGTCTTGGTATAAAGGGAAGGCTCTGCTGATGTGTTCTCTGTCTTCCCTTTCCTGCTGTAACTGTGGTTTGTTGCATCCTGCTGTATTAGCACAGGTATGTATATTGTTTCTGGTATATATTGTAGATAGTGTAAGATAAACCACCATTTACTATAGGCCACTGTTTACTGTGTTTACTCCTGGCTTATCTCG
This sequence comes from Bothrops alternatus, assembly GCA_034064705.1. Taxonomy (NCBI): domain Eukaryota; kingdom Metazoa; phylum Chordata; class Lepidosauria; order Squamata; family Viperidae; genus Bothrops; species Bothrops alternatus. The sequence continues at coordinate 563,880 of JARGCV010000272.1, read as the reverse complement.
TGCAATGAGACCGTGCACTCTTTCCCAGAGAGAGGAGAAAGCCAGGGAGAGCTTGACCCAGAGGAGTCACAAGACCACAAGACACTCCTTACTCACCACTGTCTGCTGCTCTTCTTGAAACTTCAAGCTGAGATTCTGGATCCCCCAAACCCAGAACGACTGGATCTTCAGCTCGGCCTGGAGACGCCGGCGGCACCAGTTGGTAATCAGTATGTATAGGAGCCACCTTCAGGGAGGACAGACCAGGGCATCCTTTAACTAACAGGACCAGAAGGGGTCATTTAACTCAATGGGCAGACGCAGCTGCTCCTCCTCTCCTTCTCCAAACATAAAAAGGGCACATTTTGAACTCAGAACATGCCTGGAATGGTGAAAAGAGCTTGAAGCACTGCCAATAAAAGGTCACAGCAACATTTCTCAAATTTGGCAGCTTGAAGACGGGTGGACTTCAACTCCCAGAATTCCCCAGCCAGTGCTGGCTGGGCAATTCTGGGAGTTGAAGTCCACCCGTCTTCAAGCTGCCAAGGTTGAGAAACATTAGATTAGAACAGGGTTTTCAAACTTGACCCTTTTATGATTTGTGCACTTCCAGAATTCCTCAGCTAAGCATGCTGACTGAGGAATTCTGGGAGTTGAAGTCCACAAGTCATAAAAAAATTAATTAACAGGATAACAGAGTTGGAAGGGAACTTGGAGGTCATCTAGTCCAGACCCCTGCACAAGCAAGAGACCTAGTTATCCAATCTCTTCTCATGAAAATTTCTGCTCCTGCTTGAGCAGGGGGCTGGACTAGAAGACCTCCAAGGTCCCTTCCAGCTCTAATTCTAATTCTAATCTAAAAGCAAAGTGACAATAAACGATTGTCTATTCTGTTCTCTATTCTATTCTCTATTTTATTTTCTATTCCATTCTATTCTAAATTCTATTCTATTCTATATTTTATTCTCTATTCTGATTCTAATTCTAATTCTATTCTATTCTAAAAGTAAGGTGACAATAAATGATGCACAGTTGATTTTTTCCCCCCACCACTTTGTTTTCTTAAATCAGGACAGGTAGTCCTTGATTTACACCCATTCATTTAGTGACCGTTTTTCACAGTTACGACCGTAGCCGCATCCCCAGAGTCATGTGATCAATATTCAGGCTCTAGGGCAACTGGCTCATGTTTATGATGCTTGCAGCGTCCCGGGGTCATGTGAGCCCCCCTTTTGTGACAAGCAGTGGGGAAGCCGGATTCACTTCACAACCGTGTGACTAATTTAACTGCACTGATTTGCTTCACAATTCCGGCAAGAAAGGTCGTAAAACGGGGCAAAGCTCACTTAACAACAGCCTTGCTTGGCCATGGAAACGTGGGGCTCTGTTCTGGTCATAAACTGAGGTCTACCTGGAAGCAAAAAAGAGGCAGGGGCAGGGAAAGGGGGCGCCCCCCTCACCTGCTCCAACTTTAGAGTAGCCTGGAGGCTGCAGGAACAGCTGTAGACAAGCCCAGCCGTGTGGACTTCAACTCCCAGAATTCCCCCGCCAGCCCTGCTTCCTCCTCTTCATTATGCCGGCTGGGGAATTCTGGGAGTTGAAGTCCAACCAGGTCTTAAAAGCGGCTGGGTGGGGGGGGAGACCCCTGCCTAAGCATCACCGCCTGTCCCATCTCCCCTCCCCACCCCCCTTCTGCTCCCAAGCCACCCCCCCTCCCTCCTTCCCGGGCTGGAGCCGGGCCAAGCCCCTGCAGCCGCCCCCCCTCCTCCAAGACCCTCTGCACGCCCTCAGAGGCCCCCTCCTCCTCAGAGGCTCCTCCAACAGGGGCAGTGGGGGGGAGGACCCACAGGGGGAGACTCTGGCCAGGCGCCCCCAGGGAGGAGGAGGAGGAGGAGGAGGGAGACCCTGCCACCGGGGGGGGAGGCGGGGGAGGGGTCCCTCCGGGCCGGGAAGGGGGGGGCAAGCGAGGGGAGGGGGGAGGGAGTGCCCCCCCCAGCCTACCTGCCCAGGCAGAGGCCGCCCAGCAGCACCAGCAGCACCAGCAGGAGGGCGCCCAGCACAGGGACCGCCATGGGGGGGACGCGCTCCAACCGCCCGTCACCGGCGGCGTCTGGGGCGGGGCCAGCGGGAGCGCGCGCGGAGGAGGAGGAGGGGGAGGAGGCGGAGCGGGAGCGGCCGGCCGTTCGGCGCAGCCATTGGCGGGCGCAAAGGAGGGGCGGGGCGAGGAAGCCGCGACCTCTCAGGAAGAGCCCGCCCCTACAGCCTCGCAGCGCTTGAGGGCGGGGCCAGACTCGCTAGAAGGCGGGATCAGCTGCCGGGAAGCCCCTCTATTGGTCAAATGCAGGGGCGGGGATTTTGTCCCCCACCCTTCCACAGTTTCCGGCGGGCGCCGGGTTGTCGCTCCCCGCCTTAGAGGCAGGGTTGCCCGGGGTCCGTAGTGCGCAGGCGCAGCGAAAACTCGCCAAGAGCTTGCGGGAAAGCGAGTCCCCCCACTTGGACGGCGCGGAGAAGGAGCGGCCTATCTATCAGTCTGTCTATCCATCCATATCTATCTATCCATCCATATCCATCCATCCATCCATCCAGGGCTTTTTTTGGTCACAGAACGCCCAGAACGGAGTTCCAGCACCTTTTTTGGATGGAACCTTGTAGGGCAGGCAAGGCGGGTTGTGTGACGCGTGTGAGTAACCCTTCCCAAGGGCAGACGGCTCGGGTAGTCCTCCACTTACGACCACCATTGAGCCCCACATTCCTTTTGCTAAGGGAGACAGTTGTGGATTTGGCCCCGTTTTACGACCTTTCCTGCCACAGTTAAGTGGATCACCGCAGTTGTTAAGCTAACCACCCGGGTGTGGAGGGAACCCGGCTCCCCCCATTGCCTTTGCTTGTCAGGAAGTCCCAAAAGGTCAGGCGACCCCGGGACACTGCGACCGGCGTAAATATGACTTGGTTGCCAATTTGGATCACATGACTGTGAGGAAGGGCCACAAGCCATTTGTTTGGTGCCGTTGTAACTTCAAGCTAGTGTGAGAATCTGGCGAAGAAACACCCAACTACCTGCAACGGGTATTTTGATATCCAATGTTTATTTATGGCGGATTCCCAGACCCCCCCCCCAGGTTTGAGGCCAGCAGCAGGCCAAGGGCCGAGAACGAGGGCAGAAACGCCGCTGTCCTTGGTAGCTGGTGGGAAAGAGCCCCGTCTCACCGCTCCCATGTCTGTCTGGGTCATCAAACCACAACCTGGAAAAGACTTGATGGTCTGACGCTGAGGGTGTTGACAAGGCCCCTTTAAGGTCATAGCTCTGTGTGGTAGAGGTCGGCCTTCAGCAATTCCGCAGGCTTGACGAAGATGCCCTCCATGGCTTTCCAGTAGCTGTCCTGGCCAGAGTAAGCCAGGCCGTGAACTTCCCTCTGCCCGTGGATGGGCCGTCCGTACTGCTCCCCGGTGACCGAGAGAAGCACCTCGGTGGAGGCGTGCCTGAACCGCACCTCGCTCTTCCTCTCCCAATACTTGCTGTCGCACAGGACCGTCCAGTCGTCCAGGAAGTCCCCCTCACCGTCCTCCCCAAACGCGCTGACCTCCTGGAACGGAGAGCGGGGAGGGACATTTCAAAGACTGTGCAAAGGGAGGGGTGGCGGTAATGGGAATGACGGGGAAGCTTCGGTTGCCAGAGAGCCCTATGGCAAAGGGGGCGGCTGTGTGTGTTTGGTGGATACAAGGGGGGGGAGGGACGAGTGTGCAACGAGGAACATCCTCCGAAGCCCCTGAGGGTGGGATGAAGGAGGAATTTCCTGACAGGGAGAGCAATGAATCAGTGGAACCGCTTCCCTCCAGGGATGGTACGAGGATCCTGCATAGAGCAGAGGAAAAAGGGAGGGAGGGAAGGAGGAAGGAAGGAAGGAAGGAAGGAAGGAAGGAAGGAAGGAAGGAAGGAAGGAAAGACATCAACCTGGAACTAAAGAGGAATTTCCTGAAGTCAGAACTATTAACCAATAGAACTACTATATGTCAGCATTTGGATGGGAATTCAATAATTAACAGCAGTCAACATGGGTTTGTAACAAACAAGTCATGTCAAACTAATCTAATTTCATTCTATGACAAAATCACGGAATGGGTTGATCAGGGAAATACAGTAGACATAGTATTTCTGGATTTCAGCAAAGCTTTCGACAAAGTATCTCACACCATCCTCATTGAAAAAATGATCAAATATGGGATTGACAGGGTGACTGTTAGGTGGGTTCATAACTGGCTTAGTAATCGTACTCAAAGAGTGGCTATAAATGGCTGCACATCCAACTGGAAGAAAGTCTCAAGCGGAGTGCCACAAGGCTCTGTTCTGGGCCCAGTTATGTTTAATATTTTTATAAATGATTTGGATAAGGGAATTGAGGGGAAACTGATCAAATTCGCAGATGACACAAAGCTAGGAGGGATTGCAAACACCAGAGCAGAGAGAGAAAGGATTCAAAAAGATTTAGAGAAACTCGAACAATGGGCTGCAACTAATAAAATGGTATTTAACAAGGAAAAATGCAAGGTACTACATCTGGGTAAGAAAAATGAAAAAAGCACATATAGTATGGGAGGAATCCAGCTGAGCAGCAGTACATGTGAAAAGGACCTCAGTGTCCTAGTAGATCATCGATTGAACATGAAGCAACAGTGTGAAGCAGCTGCAAAAAAGGCAAACACGATCCTGGGGTGTATCAAGAGAAGCATAGAGTCCAGATCACGTGAAGTTATTATTCCCCTCTACTCTGCCTTGGTCCGACCTCACCTGGAGTACTGTGTCCAGTTCTGGTCACCCCAGTTGAAGGAAGACACTGACAAACTGGAGCAGGTTCAAAGGAGAGCTACCAAGATGGTGAACGGTCTACAAACCATGTCCTATGAGGAACGGTTAAAGGAGTTGGGAATGTTTAGTCTACAGAAAAGAAGACTGAGAGGAGACATGATAGCTGTCTATAAATACCTGAAGGGCTGTCACAGTGCAGAGGGATCAGCCCTGTTCTCACTTGCCCAAGGAAGGACTAGAAACAATGGGATGGAACTGCAGGGGAAAAGATTCAGATTAGATGTTAGAAAAAAAGTTCTAACAGTAAGGGTGATCAACCAGTGGAACAGGTTGCCACAGGAGGTGGTGAGCTCCCCTTCGATGGAGGTCTTCAAGCAGAGACTGGACGGCCATCTATCTGGGATGGTTTAGGGAATCCTGCCTCGAGCAGGGGGTTGGACTCGATGACCCGGGAGGTCCTCTCCAACTTTACGATTCTATGATTCTACTTGCCTCTAGAAGTTGTGAGTGCTCCATCATGGAGATTCTGAAGAGATTGGACAGCTAATGGTCCAGAATGGTATAAGGACTCCTGCCTTGGGCAAGTGCAGGGGTTCTCAACCTTGGCAACTTTAAGACTTGTGGATTTCAACTCTCAGAATTCCTCAGCCAGCAAAGCTGGCCACTGTCTTAAAGTTGCCAAGGTTGAGAACCCCTGGGCAAGTGGGTTGGACTAGAAGATCTCCAAAGTCCCTTCCAGCCCTAGTTTTCTATGAAATACACTCCAGAAGCAGAAGATTCCACCCCCCCAAAAAAACACCTGTAAGTAAGACTCCTGTCAGGTCCCCCAATCCTTATTGTTTTCCCTGCACATCTGCTCTTGTCTGGAGCCTGCCATTCTGCTGGGGGGGGGAGAGGGGGGGAATTTGCTTTCGCTGGGATAACTTTCACTTTCTGCTTTTCCTCTCCTCTTCCTTTTTCTATCCACTTGAGAAAGGAACGTGGCTCCCTTATCAGGGAGAGAGCGAGGGAGAAACGAAACTGGGGAAGACCTTGAGATGCCCGCAACTGGGGCCAGTCACCCAAACATCGTGTCCCCTGTGGATCGGCTGGATTTCAAATGGGCACGATGACTTTGGTGGGAGGAGGAAGATGGCTGGTTTAGCGATACCGGTGAAGCGGGACTTTCCCCAGATCTCGCCTTGACTTCCCTGCTGTCACCAACCCCTTAATAAAAGTTTTCTCTTGAGACGATGCCCGTTTCAAGAGCTCTGCTTTCTTGGGGGGGTTAGCAGAGGTGGGGTCCTTACAACTCCCTGATCCTTGGCCGCAGCAGAGATGGAGTTACTTCTACTGAGTTGGAGCAATGAGAGAAGGCTGAAAAAATCAACAGGGGGGAGCAAGCCCTCTTCGTCCGATCGGCAGGGGCAGCAAGGACCCCTGCCAGAGACCCGGGCAAGAGCCAAGCAAATGGGGGTCTTTACCCTAAGAGAGCAGCTTCCTGCCTGCAAAGACACAAGCATCCTTGCCACAGCACCAAGCATGGGCTTGTAGAAGCAAGAGACCTGGGTATACAAGCGCAACTTCCTTTTCCCTCCTTCCTTCCTTCCTAGAACTAAGGAGAAACTTCCTGACAGAACAATTAACCAGTGGAACAACCTGGTGAATGCTGTGAATGCTCCAACATTTCTCTAAAACGGTATAGAGTTTCCTGCCTAAGCAGGGGGTTGGACTAGATGGCTTCCACCTTTCCTTTCTTCCTCATTCACTCATTCATTCAATACAGAGGTGGGGAACTAATCCCCTTTATGACTTGTGGACTTCAACTCACCCACCCGAATTCTTGAGCCAGCCATGAATTCTGGGAATTGAAGTCCATGGGGCCGGAGTTCCCCACCCCACCCCGATTTAATGCAATGGCCACCTCTCTCTGCAAAGCGACTCCGAATTTAAAGACGAACTGCCAGATCCACAAGGGCGGAAGGGCCCTCACTTGCTAGCCATTCACGGTCACCTGGCTGCCTCACCTGGTTGCCTGAAAGGGGAGACGTGAAATGGTGGCTGTGCAGGTTGCGGCCTGTGTTGATGTGGGTCAAGCGGATCGTCTGCCCACATTTTACCGGGATGCCTCTTTCGCAAACGCTGGACGACTTGCCCCGGACTCGCCAGTAACTGTTGCCGTCGTCCACACTTGTGACTCCGGTCACCGACTGCTGTCCACTGCCTGGCCGAACAGACAAACACGCACAGCAGGTGACTTCGACCCCACCAGCTCCATTCCACCTCCCTCCTGATTGTTTACCCTGCAAAATCCTTCAATGACAGCTATTAATACGAGGGCAATTCGGAAATAAACCTCCATTTGGTTATCAATGAGACACTCGCAGATACAGAACTTTTATTATAGACATTAGAATAGAATAGAATAGAATAGAATAGAAAAGAGCAGAATACAATAGAATTACAAGATAGAATTAGAATTAAAATTAGAAATAGAATAGCAAGTACAGAATAGAATAGAATTACAGGATAGAATAGAATAGAATAGAATATAGAATAGAATAGAACATAGAATAGAAATAGAATATAGAAATAGAACAGAGCTGGAAGGGACCTCGGAGGTCTTCTAGTCCAGCTGCCTGCTCAGACGAGTGACTGTCCAGTCTCTTCTTAAAAACCTCCAGTGATGGAGCGCCCACGATTTCTGGAGGCAACCTGTTCCACTGGTTAATTGTCCTCACTGTCAGGAAATTTCTCCTTAATTCTAGGTTGCTTCTCTCTTTGTTCAACATTACATGATTTTTCAACATAATCACCATTTAAATGGAGGCCCTTGTCGTAACGTCTCACAAGGTTTGAAATTTAGTTGTCATTGGTGCCAAATCTGGGCTATGGGGGGGGGTGATCAAAAACATCCCAACAGAACTGCTTCAGAGGTTCCTGGGTGCATCCAGCAGTGTGCAGCCGAGCATTATCGTGAACCAACCCCACACCGGAAGTCAGCAGACCCCAACGTTTGTTATGGATGGTTCGTCTGAGTTTTCGTAAGGTTTCACAGTAGATGTCTGAATTGACGGTTGAACCATGCTTCATGAACTTCAGCAGCAGTTACTCCTTTGGCATCTTCACATTTGGTGGGATTTTCTACGGCACCAGTTCCGGTGTGGTGTTGGTTCACAATAATGTTCTCCCGCTCGCCACTAGACGCACCCAAGAATCTTTGAAGCGGGGGGGGGGGGTGTAGAAGGCCTCAAATCCCCTCTGCTGCTGCTCTGAGTTGCTGGTGGCCGTTTGTGCTGTGAGGGGGACGGTGGGATCAGGTGATCCCAAGGAAGCAGGGTTGTTAAATGAATCTGGCTTCTCAATTGACTTTGCTGGTCAGAAGAACAGAAAAGGGGTCACCTGGCCCCGCGACATGCAACCGTCATAAATGTGAGTCAGTTGCCACGTTTGATCACGTCACCCTGGGGATTCTGCAGCGGTCGTAAGTGTGGTCTCTGAACCCAATTCAAAGTGTTGGTTATGACCTATAAAGCCCTACATGGCATCGGACCAGGTTATTTACGGGACCGTCTGCTGCCCCATGGAACCCAGCGACCGGTTAGGGCCCACAGAGTCAGCCTTCTCCAGGTCCCGTCAGCCAGACAGTGTCGCCTGGCAGGGCCTAGGGGAAGAGCCTTCTCTGTTGCGGCCCCGGCCCTCTGGAACCAACTCCCCCCAGAGATCCGTGTCGCCCCCACCCTCTCCGCCTTTCGTAAATTGCTTAAAACACACTTTTGCCGGCAGGCCTGGGGCAGCTAACACCTGGCCCCTAGCCAGTGTATGTTTGTGTGTATGTTTGTTGGACGACTGGCTTTTTAATTTAGGGGTTCTTTTTATATACGTATTTTTATGTAGATTTCTATTTATGCTGTGAGCCGCCCTGAGTTTCCGGAATAGGGCGGCATAGAAATCCAGTAAATAATAATAATAAATAAAATAATAAAACGGCCATAAGTCCCTTTTTCCAGGGCCGTTGTAACTCTGAGCGGTCACTAAACAAACCGCTGTAAGTCAAGGGCTGCCTGTACACGACTCTTCTTATCCCCGGGGCCAGCAACTGATTGTGGGGCTGTGAAGCAGTCGGGGAGGGCGAGAAGCCCCCCCCCAATAAGGGGGTCTGGGCCCCGTCTGGAGAAAAGGTCCGGCCTCCTGGTGGTGTGAGCTGCTTGTGTTAGGGACAGGAGTGCCCCTGAGCATGTGCAGACCGCACCCAGCCCCTCGAAGTAAGTGACGCCTGGTCCTTGCACTTACGACCGTCGTAGAGCCCTCGCAGTCAACATTCAGGCCCTTGTAAACCGGTGGCAGCCACTTGAGGCCTTCCTGGGCTGGCTTCCAACAGGGGAAGCCGGATTCACTTAACGACCCCACGATTCACTTAACGACCAGAGTGAGCCTCACCTGACCGCCGCCTTGCTTCGCTGCAGTAATTCAGATCCTTATTGTGGTCGTAAAATGAGGACCACGTGACTCTTCACGACTCAGAAGCAGACGGGGGGGCGAGGAGACACCCCTCCCCCAAATAAGGGGTCTGCGGTCCGGAGAGGGGTGGTCCTCCCGGGAGGGGGGGGGTCCCACAAGCCGCTTCCGGTAGGGACGGGAGCGCCCCTGAGCATGTGCAGAGAGCGCGCCGCCCCTCTCACACCCGCCCCTCCCCCCACGCCCCCGCTAACCGACGAACCCGGGTCTTACCGGACCCGTATCGGACGTCGTGCGAATGCAGGCGGACCCCGTGACGCGGGTTGAGCAGCTTCACCACCGAGCCGCAGGTCACCGCGCCGGACTCGCCCGCCTCGCCCGCCTCGCCCGCCTCGCCCGGGCCCAGAACCAGCAGCATCAGCGCCGCCGCCGCCGCCGCCGCCGCCGCCGCCCGCGTCATCCTCCCCCGCCGGTCGGCTCTGGCAGGAAAGAAGCGATAGAGGCGGCGGCGCGCAGAGCGGCCCAGGAACTTCCGGCACAAGGGGGTTTTTTTTTCCACCCTCCCCCCGCCCTCCTCTGACCACAGAGAGGGAGCTCTGCGCAGAGCAGAGCGCCCCGCTTGTTGCCGCGGAAGTTGGCGCCCCGCCCCGGAAGTCGCCCCGCGGCGTGTCCTCTCGTCGCCCCGCCCCGCCCCCTGCGTCGTCGTCGTCGTCGCCGCCGCAGCTGAGGGAGCGCCGAGGCCTCCATTTTCCCCGACCGAGGTGAGGCGGGGCGGCGCTGGGCGGGGGGAGCCCCGGATACAGGGTCCCGGAGCGCGCCCCCCCCGGGAACTGGGCCGCGACTGAGGCGGGGAGGCCCCGCGGCCCAGCCGGGCAGCCGTGGGAGGCCGGGAGGGCGAGGCCGGGATGGCCGCGGTGCCGCCTCTGCCCTTCGCGGATTGCGTAACTCCCCCCGCGGGAGGGGGGGCTCGGCTGGGCCCCGCACCGCCCCCCCCCGGGCAGGGCCCCCTCCTTCTGGTCAGAGGGGGGGCGAGGATGAGGGGCTGGCCTGGAGGGGGGAGGGGGGGCGGAGGCCCGCGTTTGTTTCCCTCCATCTTCCCTCCGGGGGTCCCGACGAGGAGGAGGAGGCGGCTCCTTTCCGGGGGGGGGTCGGTGGGCCTGGAGTTGCCGTGGGGGAGGGGTGGGCCTGACCTCCAGGCGGAGCCCCCCCTTGCCCCCCCGCCCAAGCTGGCACACTAAGCAGGCCCGAGGTGAGGGGAGGGGCACAGGAGTTGGGGAAAAAAACAGGCGTAAAAATAAAGGGGGTCCTCGACTTAAGACCAGAATGGAGCCCCACATTTCTGTGGTTAAGTGAGACCCTGGCTAAGCGGGTTTTGTCCCCTTTTGCATCCTCTCTTGCCACCGTCGTTCAATAAATCACTGCGGCAGTGGCAGACTGTTCAGCGAATCCGGCTTCTTACCGCCCTGGATGGACTTCGCTTGCCAGAAGGTCGTAAAAGGGGGAATCCCGTGACCATGCGGCCGTCGTACAATACGGGCCGATTGCCAAGCGTCCCTAGTTTCCATCCTGGGACCAGGGGGATGCTGCAACGGCCGTAAGTGTGAGAAACGGGTCGTAACTCATCGGTCTCCCAGTGCCCTTGTACCTTCAGTCGCTGAACGAATGGTCGTAAGCCGAGGACTAGCTGTTGATAAAGGAGAGGGAATAAGAGGGGGCTGTTTGTGGCTGAGCTTTCCTCTTGCGTTTCTAATGTTTTCTTCCAGCTGCTCAGCCAGGTTTCCTGCAGCCATCCAAAACGCCTCCCCCCCCGCCCTCTGGAGGTGGGGAAGGCAGAGAAGTGGAGGACTTGGGGTGCTGTGTGTGTGTGTGTGTGTGTGTGTGTGTGTGTGTGTGTGGTGGCTGATGGGCCACATGTACTGAAGGTGGGCGGCTGTCAGAAATACCACAGGGCTCTTCTTGGGCGTGAAGAACTCCTGCTGGGACGGTCGTGTCTCGCTTAGTGACTGTCTGAAGTTACAACAACACTGAAAAAAAGCGAGTTATGACCATTTTTCAACCATTTTAGGACGGTTGTGGCATCCCCATGGCCGCAAGATAAAAATCCAGACTCTTGGCAACTGACCCCTGTTTATGACGGTCTCGGAGTCCCAGGGTCGTGTGATCCCTCGGGTGGCTTTCCGATCAGCCACGTCAGATTAAGTGAACAACCCTGTTACTAACTCAACTACTGCAGGGGTTCACTTACCAACTGCTGCAAGAAAAGTCGTAAAATGGGGCAAAAAACTGTCTGGGTAGCTCTCTTGTTCAGCCACGGAAATCTGCAGCTCCGTTGTGGTCGTAAGGCGAGGACTGCCTGTACCCTAGCATCCTGCAACGCTGTAGAATAATGCAAGGGTGTGATGTGCAATTAGTTCACAGGGTGAAATAAGTTGGGGGTTTGTAGTCACCGTGAGTTTGTGGGGAGGGGAGGGCACAGAGGGAGGCTCAGCCAACTTCACTGTATACATGTTATCCTTTGATAATAAAGGGTTTATTATTATTAAGGGTGGCAGGCAAACCAGAGGGAAAGAAACCTGGAAGGCAAACCCTCCCTCCCACCCATCCTGAACCCCCCTCCCCTTTTTTTGGATTCCTGAGCTCCTCATACTTTCCATGAATCCTGCAAAGGTGGGTCTGTGTGAGCTGGGCACAGATCCTTGGCCAGGTGGGATTGAGGAACATGCAGTGGGCTTGGTTTGACTCGGACATCGCCTTGAGCATCGGTGGTGTCCAACCTTGGTGACTTTTAAGACCTGTGGACTTCAACTCCCAGAATTCCCCATGGTGGGGAACTCCACAATGTCATGGTTCCGACAGATGACACTCCTCAAAAGAACTTAATTGTTTACCTTAAAGCAGTGTTTCTCAACCTTGACCATTTTAAGGCATGTGGACTTCAACTCCCAGAATTCCACAGCCAGCATTGCTGGCTGTGGAATTCTGGGAGTTGAAGTCCACATGCCTTAAAATGGTCAAAGTTGAGAAACACTGCTTAAAGAACCTTTTATTCGAGTAGCCTAACATCGGCACTGCATAACAGAAGCCAAAAACTGAATTCCCCTCCCCTGAGCACACAGTAGCAAAGCACAATTCCCTCCCCCAATTAACAGTCATAAATCACATTCCCCAATTAGCTTGAAAGTGGGCTTCCTCTCCCGCTCTCCAGCCAGCCCGCCAATTCCTTATCAGCTCTGGGCTCAATCGCCTTGATTCTCATGCTGGGTCCAGTGTTGTTATGTCTCTAGCTGGACAACCGATGTTAGCAGCGTTGACACACAAATCTTAAAGTTGCCAAGGGTTGGACACCCCTGCTCCGTCGTCCTTCTCCATTTTGGGGTCCTCTGTGACCGCAGCCCTCCCCTTGGCCCTTTTCTGCAATAATAGGGTGAGAAGAGTGCCTTGCCTAGCAGTTGTTTCACTGAAGCGCTGTGGGTGAAGCCTGACTTGGCACACGTGGGATTCTGGGAGTCGTAGTCCAACCTATCTGAAGCATAGTAAGTTGGAGAAATATGCTCTGATGTCTTTTTTTTTTTTTTTTTTTTTGGTACTGGGGGTCTACAAAGCTGTCGTAACACGGAGGCAGATTGGTAGGCCGAGAAGACTGTGCCCCAACCTGCAGCACCTGGTTTCCTTCTTGTGAATTATAGTCTTGGGTGAATCAATCTTTTACTCTTAATTCTCCCACTGACAGTGTTCTCTGCTGATTGTGGCTGTTATTTGTTGTTATTTGCTGATGGTTAGAGATGCTGAGATAATTCAGGAGAAGCTTCCTCTGGTTTGGCACCTTCTACGCGCACAATCCCCTGGGCGGTATGGTGGCAAGTGAGGAAAGGCTCCTGTATTCTGGCATTTGAAGTCTCTCCAGAGCAGTGGTTCTCAACCTTTTTAATGCCGTGACCCCCAACTGGTCATAAGTCGAGGACTACCCAACCGGTTGTAAGTGGAGGACCCCAATCGGTCATAAGTCGAGGACTATTTCCCTGCCTGGGAGCGCCGCGCATGCGTAGTGCTGCCCCCTGCGCCAGCCGAGGCATAGCTGGCAAGGGGCAGTGACAGCGCAGGGCGACCACCGGCTGAGCCACCAGCTGGCCCAGCCCAAGGGAGGTAAGGCACCCGCCGGGCCCCACGCACGCCAGCAACCCTCCCTGCGCCCGCCGGCCTCCCACCTCCCACCCCTGGCCCTCTTTTACTTATATTTTTAGTAGTTGCTCAGCAGGGAGGGGTGGAAACTTCCAGAGAGCTCGCCTTCGCTGCAGACAACTTGCAGCCCCATTTGCAGACTGGGACTTTTGGCGGGCTCAGCAGGGCAGAGGCAGCCTGGACAATTCCTATTCAAGAGAGTCTGTTCTATTGGCTTTCAAAAGCCAACAGAATAAGAGGGAGTAAATGGGGGGAACCGCTGCTCCAGAGAGCCGAATGGCTTTGAAGTGGTTTGTTTTTAGGAGATGCTTTGAAATGCTTCTTGAAGGCTGGCAGGAGAGGGAGGAGCCCTTGCAGAGCCCTCTAATTAGCAACTTCTTTGGGAAACCCAAACATTCCTACAGAGGGTTACTCGCCTACTGTGGTAATGGCTGCCAGCTTGATGTAATCGTGTAGTAAGAGAGGGAGGCTGGTACAGCAGCCAAGGCATCGGGCTCTAAACTGGGAGGTGGTGAGTTCTGATCTCACCTTAGGCGTGAAAGCCGGCTGGGTGACTTTGGGCCGGCCACACACTCCCTGCTTTAGGAAGGAGGCCCGTGACCGACCACTTCCGAGACAACTGCAGAGGCTGCTGCAAGGCAGCCGCCAGGAGTCAACAGTGGCTCACAGGTACCAACTAAAGAAGGGAAAAATGGGGGCTCGGACAAGGTGACCCCAAGGATCCCAAGCACCTGGTTGCAGTTTGATCAGGTGATGGTGGAGTGGAAGCTTGCAAGGAGGGCTCCGTTTTGCCCAGGAGGAAAAGTGCCCCCCCCCCGGCCTTTGCTGACCACTGGGCGGTGGTGGTGGCAGTGGGACACTGAGCCTGGGGCTGGGGGGAGCCGTGGGTTGCTTGGTGCTCTCTGAGCCTGGTGGTTTTTTTTTTTATATATAAAATCCTTTTATTAAAACAATCAACATTGAACATAAAAAAAACATCTTGTGCAGCAATCCTCATGGCACCTGATATACAATACTAGGTATTAGTCACTGAAAAACGTCTGAGTTAGTAAGCCTTTTTCCCACCCCTCGCGTCTAGCCTCAACTATACTCCTGTTACACTTTGTTTGATTGCTGTTTCTCTTATCTGGTTCCATATTAATGTGGTCAACATTAAACCAAAGATCCTATTGCTAAACAATCATCCCAGAACATAGCATACAACATTAGGTATTAATCTTTGTAAACATCTGTTTTAGTAAACGTTCTTCCCTCCTCCCTTCCCTCTTCAAGTATACTCCGAGTACCTTTTGTTTGTTCGCTGTCTCTCTTATATATGGTCTATCTGCTGTATCTAGTTTATTGCATATTGTTCGTTTGCGCTTCTGAATTGATTTCATCCCATTACTAGTGCAAACTTTTATAGTCCCTAACCGGAGATCCTGAGGTAAAAGTTAGCCTCAGCTAAACGCCAGCTGCATTCTGTTTGATTGGTGTCTCTCTTGGATATAGTCTATCCACTGTTTCCAGTCCGTCAAAAATTGTTCATTGGAGCGATTTTTCAAGTACGCTGATATTTTCGCCATTTCTGCCAAATTTGTCACTTTCACAGTCCATTCTTCAATAGGCGGTATTTCCGGATTCTTCCAGTATTGTCCCACCAACAATCTTGCTGCTGTAATTAAGTTCAAAAATAAATTTGTCTCTGAGGTAGTGAAGTCCTTTGTGATCCCTAACAGAAAAGCCTGAGGTAGAAATTCTATACGCTTTTTGAAAATAGTTTGGAGTGTCCACCATATCTTCCTCCAGAATGCTTTGATTTTTCTGCATGTCCACCATATATGAAAGTAAGTAGCCTCCCCGTCTCCGCACCTCCAGCATTTGGGCTGGGTGCCCGGGTAGATGAGTGATATTTTTTTCGGGTCTAGGTGCCATCTATAGAACAGAGCCTGGTGGTTTTGATGCAGATGTTTCCTTACACAACTGGGTGACGTCCTCATCACTATCAGGAAGTGGGATTTGCCCACATTTTAACCCCACTCCTGACCAGCCTGGGTGACATTGCCTAGTTTGGCAGTGAGACATCTGCAAGAAAACAGCCAAGCTCAGAGGGCACTAAGGATCCTGAACTACAGTTAGTCCTCAACTTACGACCACAACGGAGCCCAAAGTTTATGTTGCTAAACTAAGTGAGAAATTCGTCATCGGCTTTTGCGACTTCTCTTGCCGCGTTTGTTAAGGGAATCACCACAGTTCTTAAGTTAGGAACCCGGTCATTAAGTGAATCCGGCTTCCCCCTTGACTTCGCTGCTCGGAAGGTCGCAAAAAGGGATCACGGGACCCCAGGATACCGCCACCATCATAAATGTGAGTCCGTTGTCAAGCATCTGAATGTAAATCACGTGACCCTGGGGATGCTGCAACGGTCGCCCAGTGCCGTCGTAACTTCGAACGGTCACTAAGCAAACTGTTGTAATTTGAGGACCACCTGTACAGAGAGGGGGTGGCCTGCCTCTGCCGCTGTGCTTCTGGAACGATCCCAGTGTGGTTTAGCCGTTCCTTGCTTGCCTCGCCCTGTTTTCTTTTTTCTTTTTTTATATAAAATTTTTTTAATTAAAGCAATCAACATTAATCATAATATCATATTAAGAAGCATTCATCATAAATCATAAAATACATCCGTAAGTATTAGTCTTTGTATACGTCAAATTTGGTAAACATTCCTCACTCCTCACGTCAATCCTCAACTATACACCAGATACATTTTATTTGATTGGTGCTTCTCTTGTATATAATCTATCCACTGTTTCCAGTCTGTCATATATTGTTCATTTGAGCGATCCTTCAAATATGCCGATATTTTAGCCATTTCTGCCAGATTTATTACTTTCAAAGTCCAGTCTTCGATAGGTGGTATTTCTGGCTTCTTCCAGTATTGTCCCACCAGCAGTCTAGCTGCTGTGATCAAGTTCAGGATTAAGTTCGTCTCTGTGGTAGTGCAATCTTTTATGATCCCTAACAAATCACAGCACCCTGGCAAGAGGCCACCGGTCCTCGCGCAGGTCTAGCAACCTGCCCTTTGACTTCCTGCCCCGCCGTAGCCTTAGGCTGAGGGACCTGGGCCAATGCAACTGCAAGCCTTGGGGTGACTGCCGCTCCTCACAACAAATTTAGGGCTGCGCCTTTGTTATTGCCTTCCCCGAATGTGGCACTGGACCAGCTGGATTGGTGTGGCTGTCTCGGAGGTGCTGCTGCTCTGCACGTCACCAGGTGTGGGATCCAGGTGATAGGCTGGGGCCCCAGGAACCCATGGGAGCACTGCCACTGCCACTGCAGGGGCTGCCTTGCGGTGAGAAGCAGCTTTCTGCCCCAGCTACTTCGTGCTGGGCTCCAGTTAGTAGATTTGGGGTAATGCCTATGGAGAGCCTGGACCAGGGGTAGGCAACCTCGGCTCTTTTATGACTCGTGGACTTCAACTCCCAGAATTCCTGAGTCACCTCGGCTCTTTTATGACTCGTGGACTTCAACTCCCAGAAGTCAGCATAGCTGACTCAGGAATTCTGGGAGTTGAAGTCCACGAGTCATAAAAGAGCCGAGGTTGCCTACCCCTGAGCTAGCACAAGCCTTTATTAAGGAGGCCTGGTCCTCCTCTACTTACAAGCACAGCAGAGCCACCACAAAGCGAGACAGCGGTTAAATGAGCATTGCCCCATTTTACAACCTTGCCACCGTTGTTAAATGAATCACTGCAGTTGTGAAGTTAGCGACACAGTTTTCGAGGGAACCTGCCTTCCCCCGTTGAGCTTGCTTGTCAAAAAGTCTCAGAAGGGGATTGCTGCGGCCGTCGTAAATACGAACCCGTTGCTAAGCGTCTGAATTTTTGGATCATGTAACGGGGATGCTTCAGCGGTCGTTAAGTGTGGAAAACGGTCGCAAGTCACTCTTTTCAGGGCTGTTGCAACTTTGGACGGCCACTAAGTGAATGCTCGTAAGTTGAGCTGCCGTCCCGCGAGCTTAATTAAAGGACGGCCTGGCTCTTCTGACTGCTGGAATTTAGCCTTTTTTTCTTCCTAAGAGAAAAGCATCTAGAGGTCACCTAGACGTGCAGAATTCTCCTCCCAAGCCCTAAAGAGTGGAAATCAGTAGTCATTAATTGATCGCACTCTGATATATCTTCAGATTGTGTTTGGACGGTCTGCTAATAAAATGTTTGTTGTTCTCTGGAAAAGGACTTGGACTTGGAACTGCTGGAATCGGCTGACCTCTCTTCCTACTGTGTACTTGTGCTGGGCTGATTAGCTACTACCTCCGTATCTTATTTGTAAATGCCTGTGGGGGAGTCTCCATTCTCCAGGCCGTGCTTGCCCCGGGGGTGCTTTTCCCAAAAAGCAACTTGGACTTCCTTGGTTTTTTTTTGTTTTCCTTTGAAAATGTTTTGCTTCTCATCCATGAAGCCTCTTCAGTTCTGACTGACTGGCGGGGAATGGAAAGGTTTATAGTATTCTCTGCGGCCTCATCTGGTCGTCCGTTGCAAATGTTCTGAATGTGAAAGTTGTTGTTGTTAGTTGCAAAGTCGTGTCCGACCCATTGCGACCCCCATGGACGACGTTCCTCCAGGCCTTCCTATCCTCTCCCATCTTCTGGAGTCCATTGAAGCTCACGCCTGCTGCTTCAGGGACTCCATCCAGCCCCCTCCTTCTCCGTCGTCCCCTTCTTCTTCTTCTCTTGCCCTCCATCTTTCCCAGCATCAGGTTCTTCTCCAGGGAGTCCTTCCTTCTCCTTAGGTGGCCAAAGTACCTGGGTTTCAACTTCAGGATCTGGCCTTCTAAAGAGCAGTCGGGGTTGATCTCCTCCAGGACAGACCGGTTGGATCGCCTTGCAGTCCAGGGGACTCGCAGGAGTCTTCTCCAGCTCCAGAGTTCAAAGGCCTCCATTCTTTGGTGCTCAGCCTTTCTTAGGGTCCAACTTTCACAGCCCTACATTGCAACTGGGAAAACCACGGCCTTGACTTTATGCACTTTTGTTGGCAGGGTGACGTCTCTGCTTTTGAGTATGCTGTCTAGATTTGCCCTGGCTTTCCTCCCCAGGAGCAAGCGTCTTTTCATTTCTTAGCTGCCGTCCCCGTCTGCGATGATCTTGGAGCCCAGGAAGATGAAATCTGTCACTACCTCCATTTCTTCCCCATCTATTGGCCAGGAATTGAGAGGGCCGGATGCCCTGATGTTGGTTTTCTTAAGGTTGAGTTTCAAGCCCACTTTTGCACTCTCCTCCTTCACCCGCATCAAGTGTCGCCTGGCGGGGCCTAGGGGAAGAGCCTTCTCTGTTGCGGCCCCGGCCCTCTGGAATCAACTCCCCCCAGAGGTCCGTATTGCCCCTACCCTCTCCGCCTTTCGCAAGTTGTTGAAGACACATCTTTGCCGATAGGCCTGGGGCAGTTAACCCCTTGCCCCAGCCAGTGTATGTTTGTTGTAAGTTTGTTTTTGGATGATTGGTTTTTAATCTAGGGGTTTTATAAATCTATTTAATGTCAGATTTCTATATGTTATCTATGTTGTAAGCCGCCCTGAGTTTTTGGAATACGGCGGCATAGAAAACGAATTAAATAAATAAATAAATAAATAAATAAGAGGCTCTTTTGTTCCTCTTCGCTTTCTGCCATTAGAGTGGTATCGTCTGCATATCTTAGGTTGTGGATATTTCTCCCGGCAATCTTAATTCCAACTTTTGATTCCTCTATAGCCCTGCCTTTCTCAACGATGTGCTCTGCGTATAAGTTAAATAGGCCGGGCGACAGAAAGTTATCAGTGTGTAATTTCTGCGATGATCGTGAAAAGCCGCTTTGCGGGCCCGTTCAACAACTCCAGCCTCTTTCCCCCTCCAGGCAGCGCGACTGAGAAGCACGGCCATGTCCGACTTCGTGGAAAGCGAAGCTGAGGAATCAGAGGAGGAGTACGACGAGGACGGGGAGGTGGTCTCGAGACCCCCCAAAAAGTTTGTGGAAGACGAAGATGGTGAGCGTAGTTCCCAACGCGCACGGCTTTGGCTTTCCGTCCCTCAATTTGTCAATGCTAAAAGTCATTTGGTTACAAGATGGACAGCAAATATGTTCAATAAAATAAATCCTGTGGGCCGTATTCACGGTAACCTGTGTCCTGATCAAATTGCAGTTGGATTACTGCAGGGGTCTTCCAGCTTGGCCCTTGGATGACTTGTGGACTTCAACTCCCAGAATTCCTCAGCCAGGCACGCGTGCCTGGCTGAGGAATTCTGGGAGTTGAACTCCACAAGTCATCCAAGGGCCAAGCTGGAAGACCCCTGGATTACTGTAATGTTTTTCTTGTAGGACTGCACTTGAAAAGCATTCAGGGGCTGCAATGGATCCAGAATGTCTTGGCACAGCAAAGATTGGGGCAATCCAGCATATGCCCCTGTGAATTGACTCCCCTCTCCCTGTTCGTGTTGGAGGCGCTTGCAGGTTGAAAGGATTAGCCAGTGACATCACCGAGGCCCAGGGGACGCCCGGGGGATGAGGGGTTCCTTTCAGGTCCCCATCAAGGAGCTGGAGCGAAGGACAGCAGCTCACCCTGCTCTCCAGCAGCCCCCAGGTCTCTTAACGCGGGCTTGCCAACCTGTTGCCCAGCATCCTAGCCCCGTGAGCCACCGTGCTCCTTGCGTAAATTGATTTCCTAAATGTGTATGCTGCCCATTTCCCGATGGGTGGCTTGCAAACAATAAAAGAAGATAAATATAAAAGCAGTTACGATTAAAAAGAGAGGTGTAAGGACTAGATCTGACCCTGTCAAGCGTCTCCACCAAGGAGCAGAGTTTTGAAGCCCGCCCACAATACCTCGGCTCTCCTAGTTGCAATCTCCCAGCGGCCTTTGGAGTGCAACTCAAGGCCCCAGCTTGTAAAGCCGTACGTAGCACAGGCCCTACACCTAGATGGGGCCCTTGTTCTTTCTCTGATTTCTTAGGATTGCCCCATCAAAATTCACAGAGCTGCCAGCTCGGGGGGGGGGTCTCCTCAAGAGACCTCGACCTCAGGCCTTCTCTGTCCCAGCATCTGCCCGGAGCATCAGCCATCACCCCGGAGATGGCAGACAGACGCCCGGGTCCTTTGTGACAAGGGCTCGTTGGGTCATAATAAGCCTTGCTGGAATTGGTGCTCAGCTGCCGGCCGTTTGGAGCGCTGCTTCGCTCCTCGCTGAACGGGACCGGCGTCTGGTTTGCCAGTCCCCAGAATGAGAGATGCTTGCCGTGTGATTCCCCCCCCCCCACAAACTGGCTTCTGCTCCACAGCCAGGAGACTTGTGTGACTCCTCGTTCTACAGACTTTCTTCCGCCTCGGTCGGGTTTTTTCCACTCGGTCCCTTTCAGGGCCGGGTACCCCGGTCTCCTTTGCTTTTTCCTTATTTAATTTCGGCCCTCCCTTTTCAGAGGAGGAAGAGGAAGAGAACCTGGATGACCAGGACGAGCAAGGGAACCTGAAAGGCTTCATCAACGACGATGACGACGAGGAAGAGGAGGAGGAGGAAGAGGCCAGCGATTCCGGAGACTCGGAGGATGATGTCGGCCGCAAGAAGAGGAAACGCAGTAAGTGTTTGGCACAGCCACGCAGTGGCTAGGACAGTGTCAGTTATGACTGATAAAACACCCCCCCCCCAAAAAAAACTTTGGGCACCAGGGACCCGTTCCGTGGAGAGACGTTTTTCCGTGGACTGGAGGGGTGCCTGGTTTGGTGTGCTGCCTGCATCCCACGGAGGGGGCTTCCCTTGTTCGCTGGTTTCTGGCATGCCACGGCCCGGGGCCGGTTCACAGACCGGGGGTTGGGGGCCCCTGCTCTAAAGCTTTGCATGGTGTAGGGCAGTGGTGGTGAAGCTATGGCCCGGGTGCCAGAGGCGGCACTCAGAGCCCTCTCTGTGGGTACGCGCGCCGTCACCCCAGTCCTGGGCCTTCAGCTGGGTTTTATAAAACCTTTTCGCTTTAGGCCTCCACCGCCATGGGCAAAAAAACCCAAAACAGTTCAATCAATCAGTCAATTTCAACTTCTTGTGGAAAAAAAAAAGATCTTGCAAAGTTGGAATTGATTGATTGAACTTTTTAGTCCCACCCAGTCTGCTGTTACCACCGCAGCCACCCGGCACCCGATGATGCATAAGTGGGTTTTGGGTTGCAGTTTGGGCACTCGGTCTCTAAAAGGTTCGCCATCATGACTGGTGTAGGGCCAGCATATCCATGGAAGCGGCTTTGCCCCATCCCATCAGCCCATCCTACTCACTCAGGAAGAAAGTTATGCTGGTATAAAGACGATTAGGGGGCTGGAGGCTAAAACGTGAAGAACAGTTGCAGGAATTGGGTATGTCTAGTGCAGGGGTAGGCAGCCTTGGCTCTTTTATGACTCGTGGACTTCAACTCCCAGAATTCCTGAGCCAGCTGTGCTGGCTCAGGAATTCTGGGAGTTGAAGTCCACGAGTCATAAAAGAGCCAAGGTTGCCTACCCCTGGTTCTAGTGAAAAGGGCTGGGGGGAGGGGCATGATAGCAGTCTTCCAGTATCTCAGGGGCTGCCCCAAAGAAGAGGGAGTCAAGCTGTTCTCCAAAGCATCAGAAGGCAGGACAAGAAGCAACAGACGGAAACTAATCAAGGAGAGAAGCAACCTGGAACTAAGGAGAAACTTCCTGACAGAACAATTAACCAGTGGAACAGCCTGCCACCAGACATTGTGGCTACTCCAACACTGGAAGTTCTCAAGGACTGGACAACCATTTGCAATAATAATTATAATAATAATATAGTAATAATAATAATAAAGTTGGAAGGGATCTTGGAGGTCATCTAGTCCAACCCCCTGTTCAGGCAGGAAACCCTATACCATTTCGGACAAACGGCTGTCCAGTCTCTTCTTAAAAACTTCCAGTGTTGGAGCATTTGCCGCTTCTGGAGGCAGGTAGTTCCCCTGGTTAATTGTGTAGGATCCCTGCTAGGGCACAGGTTGGCCTAGGACCTCCCAGGGCCCTTCTCACTCTTGTTATTCTATTAAAAGTGGTGTCTGTGTGTGTGTGTCAGGGTTCTGACTGACAAACCCCACCAAGTGAACACAAGAACTTTGAGTCCTTTCGAACGTAATGCTTTATTGAGTCCATCATTTTGGCGCGGTTGCCAGCAAAACCAGCGCTGGCAAAACCCCAGCCAGGCCCCCTAAGGCATGACTTCCTCTCTCCTGACAGATTTTGACGACCGCCTGGAGGACGATGACTTTGACCTCATTGAAGAAAACCTGGGCGTCAAAGTGAAACGGGTGAGTTTCCTGGGGGCCCTGGGGAGCCTCTGGGTCTGCAAGGTCTCCTTGGAACCCTTGTGTTCTCCTTGTGTTCCCTTTTGCAATGTTCACTTGCTGGTTCTGTTATTTGGCTTCCGTTGACGTCCCTCCCGAGGCCGGTAAAAGGATGACCCAGATTCTTGGGGGCTGACATTACAAACCGCCCTGGGAGGGCTGTAAAGCACCGTGGAGCGTTGCATAAGTCTACATTGTGTTGCTGTTGTTTTCCTTTGCGTTATTCTAAGCCACTGGACACCCCCGGGTGAGATAGGCAACCCATAAATTTAACCAAAGAATGAATGAAATACAGTCGTGGCCAAAATGGTGGAAACCTTTTGGGAAACGCGTACAGTAGAAATGCCACCTTTTAAGTTAAGTTTCCGCCCATTTTTCTTCTCATTTCTTTATCACTCTAGCCTTGTTCACTTAATAATACTATTTTACATCACTTTCTGGGCGACCAGTCGACTCTTTGCACCATGACTTTAATTTCATTACGTTTTACAAGCTCACTCAATGAAAGAACGCAAAAAAAAAAAACCCAACCACCTTGGTAGCGATCACAGAACACACTGACCAATGTCCTCCTCTCAGCTTCAATACATGACATCAATCGCTGGATCCCACTGTGATCTGATTGGGTCATGGCCAAAACAAGATGACACCCGATTGGCTCTCTAAACGCTCATGTTCATTGGCTACAATCAGATGTCGGAAAGCTCCCTGTGATCAACCTGAGCAATTCGTGCTTCCTTTTTCTGGTTATTTGGCTCTAACTTTTCCTAGAACGCACTCCAGATAATTGAACAAACTTTGTTGCATTACGTTCTCGATTAAATTATCTTTCCATTGATATATAATTTTAGGGTACTACTCCCCCCCCCAAAAAAAGAAGTATTATTAGCCAGCAAACCTCAAAAATACACTTTTCCCAAAAGGTTTCCACAATTTTGGCCACGACTGTAAGCCCCAGCCACGGCCAATTCACCATGGCCTACTCACTGCGGCCAACCCGTTGCAGGACAACTCAAAGTAGGAGAATTCGATACGGGATCGGTTCTTTTTATTATTCACCAAAGCATTAGAGAAGCTGATACCGATCGGATCGGTTTCCTTGGATACAAGAGATAAGACAATTTTGATGAAAACGTGGTCAACCGAAATGGAAGGAAGTCAGCGAATCCCGCGGTGAGTTGTCCCACAGTGAATTGGTTGCGGTGAGTTGGTTGTGGTGAGCAGGGGGTTGGACTAGAAGACCTCCAGGGCCCCTTCCAACTCGATCATTTTGTCGTTCAGTTGGCCGTGGCGAGTTGTCCCATCCCAGCCCGCCCTGCCTCAGGAAAAGGCCTGTGTTGCTAGTGGACGTCCGTACGCAGCTCTTCCCCAACTCACCCGTTCCTTCGGGGGTCCTCTGGGGCAGAGGTCCTCAAAACTTGGCCACTGGAAGACTTGTGGTCTTCAACTCCCAGAATCCCCTAGCTGCCTGGGGAACTCTGGGAGTTGAAGTCGAGAAGTCTTAAAGCAGCCAAGTTAGGAGCCTGTGGCCCTACAGAATAATGGAATTGGAAGGGACCGTAGAGGTCTTCTAGTCCAACCCCCTGCTCAAACAGTCAAGAAAAAACGGCCACCCTCTCCGCACACGTGCCCCACACAGTCATGCCTTTGGGGAATTCTGGGAGTTGAGGTCCACAGGTCTGAAAGGGGCCAAGGTTGGAGACTGGCTGAGGAATTCTGGGAGTTGAAGTCCACAAGTCTTAAAGGGGCGAAGGTTGGAGACTGGCTGAGGAATTCTGGGAGTTGAAGTCCACAAGTCTTAAAGGGGCCAAGGCTGGAGACCTGGCTGAGGAATTCTGGGAGTTGAAGTCCACAAGTCTTAAAGGGGCGAAGGTTGGAGACTGGCTGAGGAATTCTGGGAGTTGAAGTCCACAAGTCTTAAGGGCGAAGGTTGGAGACTGGCTGAGGAATTCTGGGAGTTGAAGTCCACAAGTCTTAAAGGGGCGAAGGTTGGAGACCTAGCTGAGGAATTCTGGGAGTTGAAGTCCACCAGTCTTAAAGGGGCCAAGGCTGGAGACCTGGCTGAGGAATTCTGGGAGTTGAAGTCCACAAGTCTTAAAGGGGCCAAGGCTGGAGACCTGGCTGAGGAATTCTGGGAGTTGAAGTCCACAAGTCTTAAAGGGGCGAAGGTTGGAGACTGGCTGAGGAATTCTGGGAGTTGAAGTCCACAAGTCTTAAAGGGGCCAAGGCTGGAGACCTGGCTGAGGAATTCTGGGAGTTGAAGTCCACCAGTCTTAAAGTTGCCAGGGTTAGGACCCCTGCTCTGAGGGGTTCGCTGCTTGAAACAGCTGGTCCCTTGGCTGGTGGCGACGGGCAGGCGGCCTCCCCCGGAAGGCCCTGAGGTGGGGAAGGGGAGGCCTCTTTGAGGTCCGAGACCCGGGTGTGGACTCAAATGTGTTCCTCCACAGCAAAAATTCAGGCGGGTACGGAAAATGTCCGACGACGAAGACGAGAAGGAAGAGGACTATGGCAAGGAGGAGCACGAGAAGGAAGCCATTGCGGAAGAGATCTTCCAGGACGGGGAAGGCGAGGAGGGGGGCGATGGAGCCGATGGGCACCTGGCCACGGCTGAGGATGAGGAGGACGAAGAGGAAGACGAGTCTGGTACGTGTGGCTGTGGGGCTTGCTGGGAGAGAGGGCCCCCAGGGGAGATGAGTAGCCAAAGAGAGCCGGGCGGTGAGTATTCGGCCCTCCTCCTCGGAGGAATCCGAGCCTAGCTGCAAGGAGAATGGCGAAGGTTTTTAAAAAAGAGAGATAGAGAGCTGCTCATTATGCTCGGCCGACAGTCCTTCAAGGTAGGCCAGGCCAAGAATGGACCTCCCTGGCGTATTAGGCAGCGGAGAGAGAGGCGGCTACGAAGATGCTGCCAATCCCCCCTAGAACAGGGGAGAGCCTCTGTAGGACCCCGTTCCTTCTTCGTTGTTTTTTAAAACAAGTTTTATTCCTTTTTCAATTTTGACCTCCAAGTGCTTAGGAAACACCGTGGAGAAAGGGTAATCAGTTATCCACAAGCAAGGTCATAAATGTACAGTTCAAATTTAGCTCCTTAAAAAATTCCCTCTCCATTTCTCTCAGTTAGAATAATACAATCAAATTAGTACATTTCTAAATAAATTTCAGTCGATCCATAGTAATTTATCAGTGTCGTTTTTAGCTATACAGATGCAGATCCTGTTTTAAGCTTTACTAATTTCTGTATACCATTTTCCCAGGACCCCGTTTCTTAAATCACCTGTTCCTCCAGGTGTCTTGGGAGGGTCTCAGCCCTCCAGGTGGTGGTTAAAGTCCCTAAAGGTGCTTTTTCAGGAGGGCCTGGACTTTCTCCTTTTCCTTTGAAGACGTTTCGCTTCCCCTCCCAGAAGCTTCTTTGGCTCTGACTGGGTGGTGGGGAACGGCAGGATTTATACCAGGGGTTCTCAACCTTGGCAACTTTAAGACTTGTGGACTTCAACTCCCAGAATTCCTCAGCCAGCAAAGCTGGCTGAGGAATTCTGGGAATTGAAGTCCACAAGTCTTAAAGTTGCCAAGGTTGAGAACCCCTGATTTATACAGTCGTGGCCAAAATGGTGGAAACCTTTTGGGAAAAGCGTACGGTAGAAATGCCACTTTGGGTTAAGTTTCCGCCCATTTTTCTTCTCATTTCTTTATCACTCTAGCCTTGTTCACTTCATAATCCTATTTTACATCGTTTTCTGGGCAACCAGTCAACTCTTTGCACCATGACTTTAATTTCATTACGTTTTACAAGCTCACTCAATGAAAGAACTCCAAAAAAAAACACCCCCCAACTGACTTGATAGCCATCACATAACACACTCACTCCTCTCAGCTTCAATACAGGACATCCATCACTGGATCCTGCTGTGATCTGATTGGCTCATGGCCAAAACAAGATGACCCCTGATTGGCTCTCTAAACACTCATGCTCATTGGCTACCATCAGATGAAGGAAAGCTCCCTGAGACCAGCCTAAGCATGTTGTGCTTCCTTTTATTATGTATTTATTTATTACTCAAACTTATATGCCGCCCTTCTCCTAGGACCCAGGGCGGCTTACAAAAACAATACAATAAAAATTATGCACTGAAATTAATCACATTCATACAGCATACAAGTACAGTCAACGCACAGGCGCCGATGGAGGGACACTCCCAGGCCCAGGGGCAGAGCACAGCTCATACGCCCCAAGCCTGTCGGCATAAATGCGTCTTCAACAATTTCCGGAAAGCCAGGAGGGAGGAAGCAGTACGAACCTCTGAGGGAAGCTGGTTCCAGAGGGCTGGTTATTTTTCTGGTTATTTGGCTCTAACTTTTCCTAGAATGCAGTCCAGGTAATTGAACAAACTTTGTTGCATGGCATTCTTGATTAAATTATCTTTCCATTGATATATAATTTTATGATACTGCTCCCCCCCCCCAAAAAAGTGGTGTTATTAGCCATCAAACCTGAAAAATACACTTTTCCCAAAAGGTTTCCACAATTTTGGCCACTACCGTACTCCTTGCAGACAGCTGGTCATTTGCCTTCTTTTGGGGGGTTGTTGAGGCCACCTGGGGGTTGGTGTCCTCAGGGGGACCTGAATCGGGGTGCAAAGGGGTGTGGGGCCTCCTTAACTGCAGGGTGTTCCCTGCCCTGAATCCCTTTGCTGCTCCTTCAGCTGTCCTTGTTTCTCAAAGAAGCCCAGCGGGGCTGCTGGGAGCGCCCTCTGTTGTCCGAGGCTGGAACGACGGCATCTTCCTAGCCGCCTGCCTAACGTTCCAGGGGTCTCCCAAGAGTAGTATAGTATTAGTATTTATTGGATTTCTATGCCGCCCTATTCCGGGAACTCAGGGCGGCTCACAGCATAAATAGAATTCTAACATAGAATACATATGTAAAAGAACCCCTGAGTTAAAAAAAAACAACACCCAAAACAGACATACACACAAACATACACTGGCTAGGGGCAAGATGTCAACTGCCCCAGGCCTGCCGGCAAAAGTGTGTTTTAAGCAGTTTACGAAAGGCAGAGAGGGTGGGGGCAATACGGATCTCCGGGGAGAGTTGGTTCCAGAGGGCCGGGGCTGCAACAGAGAAGGCCCTTCCCCTAGGCCCCGCCAGGCGACACTGTCTGGCTGACGGGACCTGGAGAAGGGCCACTGTGGGCCCTAACCGGCCGCTGGGTTTCATGGGGCAGCAGACGGTCCCGTAAGTAACCTGGTCCGATGCCATGTAGGGCTTTATAGGTCATAACCAACACTTTGAATTGCGTTCGGAGACCAATTGGCAGCCAATGCAGCTCGCGGAGTGATGCCGAAATGTGGGCATTTCTGGGCAGGCCCAACACTGCTCGCGCGGCTGCATTCTGCATTACCTGAAGTCTCCGAGCGTTTTTCAAAGGTAGCCCCATGTAGAGAGCATTGCAGTAGTCGAGCCTCGAGGTGATAAGGGCATGAGTGACTGTGAGAAGAGACTCCCGGTCCAAATAGGGCCGCAGCTGGTGCACCAGGCGAAACCTGGGCAAATGTCCCCTTTAAGACTCCTGGACTTCAACTCCCAGAATGCTGGCTCTTCCGTGCTAGCTGAGGAATTCTGGGAGTTGAAGTCCACAAGTCTTAAAGTGGCCAAGGTTGAGAACCCCTGCACTAAATGGATGGCTGTAGGTCAGGGACTACTTGAGTTTTCAAATTCCTGATCATCCTTTCCCTCTTTCCCAGGACCCAGTTAAGCTTTCCCCAACAGAGGGCTGTTTGTCTGGAATGGCAGGCGCACTCAGAGCCCTCTCTGTGGGGACGCGGGCATGCCCTGGAGATGGCAACCCTCCCTCTTCCACCAGCCGCCCGCTAACTCGCCGAGGTCCCACGTGGCCGGATGCATCCCAGCACGGCTGGTTTCCCTCCCCCCCCCGTCCCATCCGTCCTGATCTCGCCTGCTCTCCTTTTCCCGGGCACGACCCCCTGCATCGCCTCCTCCGCTGTCGGCCGTCCATCCAGCTCAGAGGCGGCTTCTCTGAATGGCTGGCGATGGGCTGCGGCGCCCCAGAGTGCGCCGGTCGAGGGGCTGGCAGGCTGTGGCTGCTGACGGACACCGTCAGCCCCCCTGCGCTCGCCGGCCTCTGTGTGTGGGGGCCGATGGTGTCAGGCAGCCGCCCCCCCCGGCCCCTGGCTCACCTCACCCTGCGACAATGGCACCCCTGCCCTGCCTCGCCTGGCCTCACCCCGCAGGAGGAGCCTCCTGCCCACCGCCCCACCTGCCAGAGACCCCCTGGATCTCCCCCAACCCTGCCCGGCCCCCACAGGCATCCCTCCCCACGAGCAACATAGAGGTGACCACGCCCACCTTGGCCACAACCACCCACTCTGCCATGACCACCAGAGCACCCGGCGATAAATAAGTGGGTTTTGGGTTGCCGTTTGGGCACTCGGTCTCTGAAAGGTTCGCCATCACTGGGTTATGGGGTTGGACTAGATGACCTCTGAGGTCCCTTCCAACTCAGTTATGCTGGCTCATTCTTGCCCCTGCCCAAGGCCAGCTCACCCCAAACTGGAGTGGGAAAGGAATAAATCCCCGAAGGTTCCCTACCAGGGATGCCCCAAGCATGGTTCCCATCTCAGAAAGTGGCCCTTGGGGGCTCAGAATGTCCCTTGCCCGGGTGGAGGGTCTCCCGGACTGGCTGGGGAATGCAGGCCCCGCCCACCCGGTCAGGGAGGAGACGAGAGCCCAGCCAGAGCAGCTCTGCAGGGGTTCTGTCTGCTGTTTCTCTTAGACATCGATGACTTCATTGTGGACGATGATGGGCAGCCACTGAAGAAGCCCAAATGGAGGAAGAAGCTCCCCGGATACACAGACGCGTGAGTCACTGCCTCCTCCTCCTCCTCCTCCCTCTTCAGAAAGAGTCTGTTTCTGCTCTGAAAGCCTCCCCAGATGGGAGACATTCCTTGGGGTGGGAAGTGGCTGTACGTGTCCGTATGTCCTCTAGGCCATTTGGGGCATGGCTTTTCAGGATGGGGCCAGCTTAATCCACTGGTGAGTCTGGACCTTCTAGAGAAGGTGGTGGTTCCATTCGGGGCATGGCTCCTGAGGATAGGACCAGCGTAATCCACTTGTAGGTATGGGCCTTTTTCAGAAGGTGGTGTTTCCATTGGGAGCATGGCTATTTAGGATGGGACCAGCTCAGTTTGGTTATGGACCTTCTTGAGAAGGTGGTAGTTCCATTGGGGACATGGTTCCTGGGTATGGGACAATCCGGTTATGGACCTTCTTGAGAAGGTGGTGGTTCCATTGGGGGCCTGGCTCCTGGGTATGGGACCAGCTCAATGTGGTTATGGACCTTCTTGAGAAGGTGGTGGTTGCATTGGGGGCATGGCTATTAAGGATGGGGCCAGCTTAATCCACTTGTAGGTTTGGACCTTCTTGAGAAGGTGGTAGTTCCGTTGGGGGAATGGCGATTTAGGATGGGACCAGCTCAATGTGGTTATGGACCTTCTTGAGAAGGTGGTGGTTCCATTGGGGGAATGGCGATTTAGGATGGGACCGGCCTAATCCAGTTATGGACCTTCTTGAGAAGGTGGTGGTTCCATTGGGGGCATGGCGATTTAGGATGGGACCGGCCTAATCCAGTTATGGACCTTCTTGAGAAGGTGGTGGTTCCATTGGGGGCATGGCTATTAAGGATGGGGCCAGCTTAATCCACTTGTAGGTATGGACCTTCTTGAGAAGGTGATAGTTCCGTTGGGGGAATGGCGATTTAGGATGGGACCAGCTCAATGTGGTTATGGACCTTCTAGAGAAGGTGGTGGTTCCATTGGGGGCATGGCTATTAAGGATAGGGCCAGCTTAATCCACTTGTAGGTATGGACCTTCTTGAGAAGGTGGTGGTTCCGTTGGGGGAATGGCGATTTAGGATGGGACCAGCCTAATCCAGTTATGGACCTTCTTGAGAAGGTGGTGGTTCCATTGGGGGCATGGCTATTAAGGATGGGGCCAGCTTAATCCACTTGTAGGTATGGACCTTCTTGAGAAGGTGGTAGTTCCGTTGGGGGAATGGCGATTTAGGATGGGACCGGCCTAATCCGGTTATGGACCTTCTTGAGAAGGTGGTGGTTCCATTGGGGGCATGGCTCCTGGGTATGGGACCAGCTTAATCCAGTTATGGACCTTCTTGAGAAGGGGGTGGTTCCATTGGGGGCATGGCTATTAAGGATGGGGCCAGCTTGATCTACTTGTAGGTATGGACCTTCTTGAGAAGGGGGTGGTTCCGTTGGGGGCATGGCTATTAAGGATGGGACCAGCTCAATCTGGTTATGGACCTTCTTGAGAAGCTGGTGGCCCTGCTTCCTCCCACAGAGCTTTGCAGGAAGCCCAGGAGATCTTCGGCGTGGACTTTGACTACGATGAGTTTGAGAAATACAACGAATACGATGAGGAGATGGAGGACGAGTACGACTACGAGCCAGAAGAGACAGAGGGCGAGATCCGCGTCCGGCCCAAGAAGACGGCCAAGAAGCGGGTCAGCCGCCGCAGCATCTTCGAGATCTACGAGCCCAGTGAGCTGGAGAGCAGCCACCTGACCGACCAGGACAACGAGATCCGGGTGACCGACATGCCCGAGCGGTTCCAGGTGAGGGCTAGATGATGCAGAGGGACGCTAAGCCATGTTAACAAACAGGGATCAGCTCATCAGATGGGCTGAGAGGGGTTGGCGTAAGGCGGGCACGTGGGGCAGTTGGCGTAAAAACCGGGCGGGTGGTTCTCGACTGAACGATCCTGCTGGGATTCAGGCTACACCCTGGAGGGGTTGGGGTCTCCAAGGCCATCCCTTCTCCCCTTGCCTCCCTCCAGCTGCGCTCCATTCCCGTCAAGAGTGCGGAAGACGACGAGCTGGAAGAGGAAGCCGACTGGATCTACCGGAACGCCTTCGCCATGCCCACCATCTCCCTGCAGGTAGGACCCCCACCCGTCCGTCCTCCGGGGAGCCCTGCCAGCCGGCCGGTCAGCAGCCCAGGAGAGTCTCTTGCCCTCTGGAGCCCTGAGCCAAGCAGTGGGGGCGGGCTGCCAGTCCTAAACAAAAACACACACACAGTCCTAAACACACATACACACGCACACACCCCGTCCCCAGATTTCTTCTGCTGGGGCTTCCCAAAGGTGCTTTTCCCAAAAGGCTATTTTTCCCCCTTGAAAACGTTTCACTTCTCACCCAAGAAGCTTTTTCACTTCTTGAGGGGAGGGAGGGAGGGAGGGTGGGAAGAGGGAGAAAGAGAAGGGAAGGGAAGGAGATGGGAATGAGAGGAAGGAAGAAGAGGGAGGGGAAGTAAGGGAAGAGGGAGAAAGAAAGGAAAAGAAAAGAAAGGGAAGGAAGGAAGAAAGAAAGAAAGAAAGAAAAAAGAAAGAAAGAAAGGGGAGATGGGAGGGGAAGGAGATGGGAATGAGGAAGGAAAGAAGGGAGGGGAAGTAAGGGGAGGAAAGAAAGGGAGGGAGGGGGAGGAGATGGGAATGAGAGGAAGGGAAGGGAAGGAAGGATGACGGAGGGAGGGAAGAGGGAGAGAGAAAGAGACAAGACGGGAGGAAGGAAGTTTGAAGGAGGGAAGAAGCTCCTTGGACGAGGAGGGGAACATTTTCCAGGGAAAACAGAACCACCAAAGTCCAGCTGCCTTTTGGGGGGAAAAAAGCTCAGCTGAAGGAGGAGGGAGCCTCTCCGCAGACGGAGCCTCTCCTGCCGGCTGAGTTCGCTCACTTTCCGCTCCAAAGTCCAGCCAAATAGCCTGGATCCTTCTAGAGAGAGAACTCTGATTCTTTCCTTACGAATCGGCATCTTTTAAAAAGTAACCTATAACTTGTATGTGATGGTTTGGAATTCCACTAACCCCCTACAAAATGGGACTACTTCTATTTTCACCTTACTATTATGGGCTCCCTCCGTATCATTTCATTACTGTTATCCATGTGTTCTGGAGCTTCTCCACCTTAGCCCCTGGAAGATGGGTGGACTTCAGCTCCCAGAATTCTGGGAATTGAAGTCCACCCATGTTCCAGGGCAGGGGTCGGCAACCCAAAACACTCAAAGAGCCACTTGGACCCGTTTCCCACCGAAAACAAAACACCGGGAGCCGCAAAACCCTTTTGATATCTAAAATGAAGATCACACTGCCTATATCCTTTTTTACCTTTATTATAGATGTGTCTGTGTTTCTGTGAATGTATGTATGTGTGTGTGTGTGTGTGTGTGTGTGTGTGTATACATACACAGGTAAAAAAGGATATATGCAGTGTGATCTTCATTTTACATGTCAAAAGGGTCTGTCTCTCTCTCCCTCTCTCTCTATCTGCCCTTGGTCTGCCAGTCCTCTTCCCCCCCTCTCTCTCCCCCCCCATCTCTCTCTCTCCATCTCTCTCCCCCTCTCTTCCTCCCTCCTATCTGCTGCTCACCTGGCAAGCTGGCTTCAAGCTGTTCTCCAACAAGCTCAGGGGTAGGCAACCTCGGCTTTTTTATGACTCATGGACTTCAACTCCCAGAATTCCTGAGTCAGCATAGCTGGGCTAGCTAGCTCTCTCCTGCCCTTCCTGCTTCCTGCAGAGACGCAGCAAAGGGAGGAGCTCCGCCCAATAAGCTTTTCAGCTCCTCGGAGAACACTGTGAGTGCACTCTCTTTTTTACACACACACACAAACACACACACACACACACAAACACAGAGAGAGATACAAAGAGACAGAGAAGCAGGGAAGCGCAAGTGCCTCTCTCTGTCTCTCTCTGCAAATGGCAGAGGAGGCTGGGAGCCATAGGGGAAGCCTCAAAGAGCCTCCGCATGCGGCTCCGGAGCTGCAGGTTGCCGACCTGTGTTCCAGGGGCTAAGGTTGAGAAACACTGCCCTACACCATATGCACAACGAATAAATGAATCTCCAGCTGAAAGCCTCACCTCACTGGGTGGAAACTGGGGCCATGTCGTAAGAGTGAAGCAGGGCACTGGAACTCGGGCCCTTCGGAGCAAGTTCTGGGCTCTTGACCCGCTGCCCACCCTTTCAGTGGGGCTTGTGCCTCGATTGGGGGGGGAGACACCGGATTGGTGTGGAGGGCGAGCAAAAGAGAGGGCCCGATGGACGCTGAGACCTTGGGCTGGCCAGCCCCGTTCGGAAGACCCCGGAGGAGCTGTGGGGAGCTTTTGGGGCCAACCACCTTTTTTCTGTCCCCCCCTCCCTCCCCAGGAGAGTTCAGACTACTTGGATCGTGGCCAGAGCAGTAGCAGCTTCAGCCGCAAAGGGCCCAGCACCATCCAGAAGATCAAGGAGGCCCTCAACTTCATGAGGAACCAACATTTTGAGGCACGTGGAAGGGGCCGCGGCTGCCGCAGAGCCATCAGACTAAGGATGCTCTCCGGGCACAGCTTCCCCTCCCCGGAGACACCCCCGGACTGCCCCCACCCACAGCCTCCCTCCCATCATCTCTCCCCAGACTAGGGATGGCTTCCGGGCACAGCTGCCCTTCCTTTCCCCGGAGAGACCCCCAGACTGCCCCCACCCCCAGCCTCCCCTGCATTCATAAAACCGGCTCTCCCAGATTAAGGACGGTTTCTGGGCACAGCTGCCCCTCCCCTCCCCGCACAGACCCCCCCTTGACTGCCCCCACCCACAGCCTCCCTCCCATCCCCTAACAAAACCATCTTCCCTGGGAGCAGGTCCCCTTCATCGCCTTTTACCGGAAGGAGTACGTGGAACCCGAGCTGCACATCAACGACCTCTGGAGAGTCTGGCACTGGGACGAAAAGGTGAGGACCAGAGTGGGGAGGGGACATTGGGGAGGGGGGGCACTCTCTGGTCCACCAAACTACAAGGTGGGTGCCTCTTCTGGGGGCAGAAGCAAAATTGGGCCCCTGCCCTACTGACAAGAACGAATTAGGTCTCTCCCGACCTCTGGCCCAGGGCTAGGCCACCTTGGCTCTTTTAGGACTGGTGGACTTCAACTCCCAGAATTCCTGAGCCAGCATGGGGGAACTACGGCCCCCTTCATGACTGGTGGACTTCAACTCCCAGAATTCCTGAGCCAGCATGGGGGAACTATGGCCCCCTTCATGATTCGTGGACTTCAACTCCCAGAATTCCTGAGCCAGCCCTGCTGAGGGGAAAGGGCTGGCTGGGGAATTCTGGGAGTTGAAATCCACAGGTCTTCAAGGGGCCAAGGTTGGAGACCTGGCTGGGGAATTCTGGGATTTGAAGCCCACAAGTCTTAAAGGGACCAAGGTTGGAGACCCCCATCCTACCCAGGGAAGTGTTCCCCTGCTGCCCCATGGCAAGGCAGCCCGGTTCAGTGGCAAGAGCCCCAGGATCTGGCTGCGGTCCTGATGCCCTTGGTGCCGGCGGACTTCCGTGGTTGGGAAGGAAGAGGCAGGGGAACCCCGAGGGCCCAGGCCAAGCAGGCTCCTTTGCTCTCCCTCCCTCCAGTGGACCCAGCTGAAGATCCGTAAGCAGAACCTGACCCGGCTCTTTGAGAAGATGCAGGCCTACCAGTACGAGCAGATCTCTGCTGACCCAGACAAGCCCCTGGCTGACGGCATCCGGGCCCTGGACACCACCGACATGGAGAGGTACCCCCGTCCCTCTCGCTTGGCCGCTCGGAGGACAGCCAGGCTCCCCTCCCAGCGTCACCTTCCCAGCAATAAAGGAGGATAGTTGTAGCTTACGGATGAGATGGGGGGTCCTGGGTGCTCTCTGAGCTGGGTGGCTTTCTTGTAGGCGTTTCATGACCCAACTAGGGGATGTCATCAGGGCTAGATGAGAGGGGGGGTTCTGGAGAGGAGGAGGGGGAAGGGGAAGAAGGAGAGGAGGAGAGGAAGGAAGAGGAGGAGGAGGAGGGGGGGAGAACTGTGGGCTTCTTGGTGCTCTCTGAGTTTGGTGGTTTTCTTGTAGACGTTTCATGACCCTACTAGGGAACATCATCACTGTTAGAAGGGGGAGAATGCAGAGAGGAGGAGGAGGACTATGGGGTCCTGGGTGCTCTCTGAGCTGGCTGGCTTTCTTGCAGACGTTTCACTGCCAAACTAGGGAACGTCATCAGTGTTAGAGGGAGGGGGAGGAGGAGAGTTGTGGGGTCCTTGGTGCTCTCTGAGCTGGGTGGCTCTCTTGCAGACGTTTCATGACCCAACTAGGAGATTTCATCAGTGCTGGAAGGGAATGGGGTTTGCAGAGAGGAGGAGGAAGGGAAAGAGGAAGAGGAAGAAGGAGAGGAGGAGGGGGAGAACCATAGAGTCCGGGTGCTCTCTGAGCTGGGTGGCTCTCTTGCAGACGTTTCATGACCCAACTAGGGAACTTTATCAGTGTTAGGCGGGGGGGGTTGCAGAGAGGAAGGGGAGAAGGAGGAGGAGGACTGTGGGGTCCTGGGTGCTCTCTGAGCTGGGTGGCTCTCTTGCAGACGTTTCATGACCCAACTAGGGAACGTCACCAGTGCTACTGCTGACGTTCCCTAGTAGTTTGGGTGACAAAACGTCTGCGAGAGAGCCACCCAGCTCAGGCAGCACCCAGGACCCCCTCACTTTTCCGGGGCACAACCTCTCGACTGAGGGGCTCCAGGCAGCCTCCTCTTGGGGTGCCTTCCTTCCCCCCGTCCCTCCCTCCCTCCTGGAAGCTGCTCTCCTTGCAGGCTGAAGGATGTGCAGTCGATGGACGAGCTGAAGGACGTCTACAACCACTTCCTGCTCTACTACGGCCGAGACATCCCCAAAATGCAGAACGCCGCCAAGGCCAGCCGCAAGAAACACAAGCGGATCCGGGAGGACGGCGAGGAGGAGGAAGGTGTGGCGCTGCCCCTGCCCGCCTTCTGGGTTTCTAAGGGAGGGTCTTCGCCCCTCGGCACAGCTGCACCGCCTGCCCGCCCGCCTGCCTGCCTGCCAGCCAGATTGTGCATGAGGACTCCTGTTCCATGCTCCTGTGCTGAAGGCCCCGGGGGTCAGGCAGATGGAATCAGGGCTGTGCGAAGGCCAATGGCCGGGAGGGAGGGAGGGAGGGAGCTGACTGTGTCCCTCTACATCAGCGGTTCTCAACCTCTGGGTCGTGACCCCATTTGGGGTCGAACGACCATTTCACAGGGGTCACCAAACACCGCAGTCCGCCATTTATTTATTATTTTTGGTCGGCCATTTTTTTTTTTTTTTTGGTCTGCAATTTTCCCCCCCTTTGCGTTGTGGGCCGCCGCGCATGCGCGATGTGGGCCCACCATTTTTGGGGGGGGGTCGGCCATTTTTTTTTTTTTTGTCCGCCATTTTTTTTCCCCTTTGCGATGCGGGCCGTCGCGCCATGCATGCGCGATGCAGGCCGGGGTCAAGCCCCGGAAAAGGTTGAAAACCGCTGCTCTACATCAGCTCCACCCACCCACCCACCCACCCACCCACCCACCAGGCAGGGGAGTTCTGCTGCGGCTCCTGTCCGTTAAAGTTTAATTCTGACTGGCAGGGCCCCGGGAGGGGGCCTTCCCTGCTGTGGCCCCCACCCTGTGGCACCTTCTCCTCCTGGAGATGAGGAGGCCTCCTGCCCCCAGAAGCCCTGGCTGAGCCCTGGCCTTGCTTGGGGAGAGCGGGAGACAGGTGTCTGCGGGGTGGGTTAGCGCTGGGAGAGCCCTCCCTCCTTCGCCTGGGGACTTAGGTTTCAGCGCTTTTCAGCCAGTCTTGCCTCTTTCTGAAATTTAACTCCTATGGTTTTTGTGTTTTGATTTTATTGCACACCACCCTGAGTCCCTCTGCGCGGGAGATGGGTGGTCCCAAAGTTAAATAGATAGACAGAGAGATAATAGATAGATGATGGATGGATAGATGAGAGAGAGAGAGAGAGAGAGAGAGAGAGAGAGAGAGAGAGAGAGAGAGATGGATGATGAATGGATAACGGATGGATAGATGGGTAACACGTAGGTAAGTAGATAAAATAGATGATAGATATAAGATAGACAGACAGACATAGATAGATGAAAGACAGGTATAGGTAGATAGAATTAGATAGATAGGTAGGTAGGTAGGTAGGTAGGTAGATAGAATTAGGTAGGTAGATAGAATTAGGAAGATGGATGGATAGAGAGAGAGAGAGAGATAGAATTAGGTAGATAGAATTAGGAAGATGGATGGATAGATAGATAGATAGATAGAAAGAAAGATAGAAAGATAGAAAGATAGAAAGAATTAGGTAGATAGAATTAGGTAGGTAGTATTAGGTAGGTAGATAGATAGACAGACAGATAGAATTAGGTAGGTAGATAGAATTAGGTGGATGGATGGATGGATGGATGGGTAGGTAGATAGAAAGAAAGAATTAGGTAAGTAGGTAGGTGGAGATAGAATTAGGTAGGTAGGTAGAATTAGATAGATAGATAGATAGATAGATAGATAGATAGATAGATAGATAGATAGATAGATAGATAGATAGATAGATAGATAGATAGATAAAGAGAGAATGATTTGATGGACATAGAGGATGGATGGATGGATGGATGGATGACAGAGATGAGAGAAAGGATAGATAGGCAGATGGACAGACAGACAGGTAGATGAAGAGAGAGAAAGAGGTTTGATGGACATAGAGAGAGAGAGAGAGAGAGAGTTGCCCAAAGGGGGGGGAGGTCGCCCCTCTGTCCTTCCGCTGGCCTGGGGTGCCCTCTGTCTCCCTTCCCTGCCGACTTCCCCTCTCCCAGGAGGCCTTACCATAGAGCGCTGATACGTTCCATGCCTGAAGGGCCCCTTATGTTCTTGGCACTTCCCAGCTGGAATTATTATTATTTATTAATTTCTATGCCGCCCTATTCCGGAGAACTCAGGGCGGCTCACAACACAGTAGAAATCAACATATAAAATACATGTAAATATAAAACCTCTTAATTTTTAAAAAAAACCAATCATTCAGCATACACACAGACATACACTGGCTTGGGGCAAGATGTCAACCGCCCCAGGCCTGCCGGCAGAGGTGTGTTTTGAGCAGTTTACGAAAGGCGGAGAGGGTGGGGGCGATACGGATCTCCGGGGGGAGTTGGTTCCAGAGGGCCGGGGCCGCAACAGAGAAGGCTCTTCCCCTAGGCCCCGCCAGGCGACACTGTCTGGCTGACGGGACCTGGAGAAGGCCGACTCTGTGGGCCCTAACTGGCCGCTGGGATTCATGGGGCAGCAGAGGGTCCCGTAAGTAACCTGTTTCTCCTTCCAGGCGAGGGAGAGGACGGAGACGACGAAGAGCAGAAGGGGCCGGAGCTCAAGCAGGCCTCCCGCCGGGACATGTACACCATCTGCCAAGCGGCCGGTCTAGGTAAGGGGACCCCCCAGGCCAGGGGTAGGCCACCTGGGCTCTTTTAGGACTCGTGGACTTCAACTTCCAGCTGGCTCAGGAATTCTGGGAGTTGAAGTCCACGAGTCCTAAAAGAGCCCAGGTTGCCTACCCCTGCCCCAGGCTCCCGGGCATCCTCCCTCTCTCCCCCCCCCCCCAGCCCTGCAAGGCATTGATGGGAAGTGGGCGGAGTCAGCAGGCACTCTCCATCTGGGGGTCGAGGGAGGTCAGTACATACAGGCCCCAACTTATAACCGTTCGCTTAGCGACCGGTCAAAGTTACAACGGCACTGAAGAAAGCGACTTGCGGGCCCTTTTTCACACTTTCATCGCACCGTTGCACCATCCCTGTGGTCACGGGATCAAAATTCAGACGTTGGGCAACTGGCAGGTCCTTAGGACGGTTGCTTAAGTGTCCTGGGTGTGTGTGTGTGTGTGTGTCATGTGATCCTTTTGTGACCGAAAGGAAAGTCAACGGGGAAGCCAAATTTCCCTTAACCATCAGGTTGCTAACTTCATAGCCACGGTGATTCCCTGCCCAGCGGTGACCGGAAAAGTCGTCAAAACGGGGCAGAATTCCCTTAGGAACTGTCTCGCTTAGCGGCAGAAAGGTTGGCCTCCCCCACGGTCGTAACTTGAGGACTGCTGGTAGAGCGTGCTTAAGCCGAGCTTTGAGGTGTGTGGATTTGCACATCTCCCTCAGCCTTTGTGCACCTGCACGGTGTTGCGATGCCTTCCACCGTTTGCACAGCGGACTCCTGTGTCCTTTGTGTATTTATGGAAGCTGGGTGTGTGTGTGTGTGTGTGTGTGTGTGTCTCTCCCAGATGGGCTGGCCAAGAAGTTTGGGCTCACCCCGGAGCAGTTTGGGGAGAACCTCCGGGACAGCTACCAGCGCCACGAGACGGAGCAGTT
This sequence comes from Bothrops alternatus, assembly GCA_034064705.1. Lineage (NCBI taxonomy): Eukaryota > Metazoa > Chordata > Lepidosauria > Squamata > Viperidae > Bothrops > Bothrops alternatus. The sequence goes on along the minus strand of JARGCV010000272.1, from coordinate 523,946 downwards.
TCCGGCAGAACCCCTGGAGCTGGCCAAGGACTACGTCTGCAGGTGAGGGGGGGGGGCTCCTCCCAAGGGGCTGTGGGGCAGGGGCGCTCCTCTGCCCTCCTCTGCCCTCCTCTGGGCCACCTGAAACCCCCTCCTCCTCCTCCTCCTCCTCCCACCAAGGCAGCCCTTCTCCACTCCGCTTTGGGGTGTTTTGGGGCGTTCCGGAGGGGTTTTCTGGGGCCCGGGGTTTGAAGCCTGGCCCCACGGAGGTGAGGGCCTGAGGCCAGGCCTGAGTGCTTCGGCTGGGTGGCTATTAAGGGTGGATACGGTTTCCTTTGCTCCTGGGACCGGATCCCCTTTTCTGAAAGCAACCCCCCCACCCCACCCCCCATCCCTTGGGCCTGTTTTTTTTCCTTCCAGCTGAGGCCAATAGCTCAGGGTCCCTCCCACTGGGAGGGCTGCTTTCCTCCCATTGGGTTGCTCAAATGGCAGGAACTGTTAAGAGAGTTGGGCTTCGATGGGCGATCGGCTGGAGGGCTCCGTCTTCTAGAAATCCTTACCTCCTCCTCCTCCTGCTGCTTTTCTTTCCTCCTCCTTCCCCTTTTTTCTTCCTCTTCTTCCTTCCTTCCTTCCTCCTCCTCTTCCTTTTCCTCCTCCTTATCCCCAATAGGACAGTTAGCAATCAATTTATATGTATCTTCTACACATTAGCATTTCTCCTTTTCCCCTCCTTTCTTTCCTTCCTCCATCCCTCTCCCTTCCTTCCCTCCTTCCTCCCTTCCTTCCTCCCCCTCCCCTTCCTTCCTTCCTTCCTCCTTAGTTCTAGGTTGCTTCTCTCCTTGATTAGTTTCCATCCATTGCTCTTCCTTCCTCCCTCCCTTCCTTTCTTCCTCTCCCTCCTTCTCCTTCCTTCCTTCCTTCTTCCTTAGTTCTAGGTTGCTTCTCTCCTTGATTAGTTTCCATCCATTGCTCTCCCTCCCTCCCTCTCCTTCCTTCCTCCCCCTCCCCTTCCTTCCTTCCTTCCTTCCTTCCTTTTTTCCTTCCTTCCTTCCTTCCTTCCTTCCTTCCTTCCTTCCTTCCTTCCTTCCTTCCTTAGTTCTAGGTTGCTTCTCTCCTTGACTAGTTTCCATCAATTGCTCTTCCTTCCTTCTCTCCCTCCCTCCCTTCCTCCTCCCTCCCTCCCTCCCTCTCCGTTTGCTGGCTGGGGAATTCTGGGAGTTGAAGCCCACCCCTCTTAAAGTTCTCAGGATTGAGAAACGCCGATCTACTTAATTCTGCACTTGTTCTTGCCAGCTGCCTTTTTCCATAGGAAGGCTGGACGCTGAGCCCTTCGGGGAAATAATTCACGCTCTTTGTCCTGTCTGTTTTTTCCCTGCGGCAGCGGAGCTCTTTTCAGTGGTTGGGGAGCAGAAGGGTAGATTGTAAATAAAAAAATGAGGAAGGGGCTTACCGCGGAGGGTCCCGTGGCACGTACTCACAACCCCCCCTCCCTTTGCCACTGATGTTTGCAGCCAGTTCCCCAGCCCCGAGGCCGTGCTGGAAGGGGCCTGCTACATGGTGGCCCTGCAGATCGCCCGGGAGCCCCTGGTCCGGCAGGTGCTGCGACAGACTTTCCAGGAACGGGCCAAGATCAACGTTGCCCCCACCAAGAAGGGCAAGAAGGTACAGCTGGGGGGGGTCAGCGCTGGGGCCCTCCGTCCGGCTTCCCTCCGGGGGGGCCTCCCCAAAGCCCCCCCCCCCAACCCAGCACCGGGTTTGATCTTGGTTTGGAGAGGCCGGAAACAGGAACCTAAAATGTGGAGACCAAGGAAGCTGCTGGCGTGCAGAGTACAGGTCATCCTCCACTTGCGGCAGTTCTTTTAGTGCAGCGGTTCTCAACCTGTGGGTCGCGACCCCATTTGGGGTCGAACGACGATTTCACGGGGGTCGCCAAACACCTCAGTCGCCATATTTTTTTGGGGTCGGCCATTTTTTCCCCCTTTGTGATGCGGGACGTCGCGCTGCGCATGCACGATGCACCCCGCCGCGCATGCGTGATGCGGGCCCGCCATATTTTTTTTTTTTTTGGGTCGGCCATTTTTTTGGGTCGGCCATTTTTTTTCCCTTTGTGATGCGGGCCCTCATGCCGCGCATGCGTGATGTGGGCCCGCCTTTTTTTGGGGGGGCGGCGTGGGCCGGGATCGAGCCCCGGAAAAGGTTGAGAACCACTGTTTTAGTGGCTGTTCAAAGTGACAACGGCACTGAAAAAATAACTTACGGCTGTTTTTCACATTTATGGCGGTCACAGCACCTCGAGGGTCATGTGGTCGAAACTCAGGCCCTGGGCCCCTTGCTCATGTTTACGACGGTCGCAGCGTCCCTTGCCTTGGGCTCACGCGATTCCTCTGGCCACCTTTTTGCCTGGCGAAGTCAACAGGGGAAGCAGCCAGATTCACTTAATAACCAAGATACGGGTTTAACAACTGCAGCGATTCACTTAACAACCATGGCCACAAGACGTAAAACGGGGCAAAAACTCACTGAGCCAACGTCTCCTTTAGCAGCGTCAGTTTCGGCCTCCCTTAGTGGTCGTGAGTCGCGGCCACAAAATTCCCGCTGCTAATTGGTGAAGGGTGGGTTTTGCCCCATTTTACAACCTTGCCACAGCTGAATCGCCGAGGTTGTTAAGTGAATCTGGCTTCCCCCCTTGGCTTGGCTTGCGTCCAGATGGTCAGAAAAGGGGATCGTGTGACCCCCCCCGGAGGCCCAGCGACCGTCATCCGTGCGAGTCAGTTGCCAACCCTCGAATTTTGATCACGTGACTGGGGGGGAGGGGGATGCTGCAGGGGCCATCAGTCACTTTGTTCATTGCCCTTGTGACTTTGAGCCGTCAGTATATGAATGGTTGTAAGTCAAGGAGTCCCTGTAATTTTAAAAAGGCAGAATACGAATGGTGGATCAAATGGTGACTACATTTAAATTATTTTGGCAGTGGTTTCTTCCGAGAGAGAGAGAGAGAGAGAGAGAGACAGAGAGAGAGAGAGAGAGAGAGAGAGAGGGGCTGATGATAAACTGTAAATATGATAGGTGATAGATAGATAGATAGATAGATAGATAGATAGATAGATAGATAGATAGATAGATAGATAGATAGATAGATAGATGATAGATAGATAGATAGATAGATAGATAGATAGATAGATAGATAGATAGATAGATAGATAGATAGATAGATAGACAGACAGATAGATAGGCAGATAGACAGATAGATAGATAGGCAGATAGATAGGCAGATAGATAGATAGATAGATAGATAGATAGATAGATAGGCAGATAGATAGATAGATAGATAGATAGATAGATAGATAGATAGATAGATAGATAGATAGATAGATAGATAGATAGATAGATAGACAGATAGACAGACAGACAGATAGATAGGCAGATAGATAGGCAGATAGATAGATAGATAGATAGATAGATAGATAGATAGATAGATAGACAGACAGACAGACAGACAGACAGATAGATAGACAGACAGACAGACAGACAGATAGGCAGATAGATAGGCAGATAGATAGATAGATAGATAGATAGACAGATAGATAGATAGATAGATAGATAGACAGACAGATAGATAGATAGATAGATAGATAGACAGACAGACAGATAGATAGGCAGATAGATAGATAGATAGATAGATAGATGATAGGGAGAGAGAGAGATCTTTATTGTCATTTTTTACTGTGGGCACAATGGCACACATTCAAAATGAAACTGAGTTGCTGGCTCTCAAAGTGTACACATACATAACACGCATTTAAACACACTATATACAACATATGTATAGACCTACACCCTTAACATATGAGTAACATGTAAATATTAATCACTGTCCATCTTGAATACATAACGGAAAGAGGAAGCTTGAGAGTTCACAAGGTTAATACTGTACAGAATGAAACTGTGACTGAATCCGGGTGTTCTGCTTCGGATACCACAAAGCCCCCCTCCCCTCCCCGAAGGTAACAAGGAAAACAGGTTGTGAAGAGGGTGTGTAGCGCCCCAGACAAACCTGCAGGCCCCGCTCAAGCCACGCTTAGATGCCACGTCCTGGATGGAAGGGAGCGAACCGCCCATCGTCTTTTCTGCTCTCCTCACCACTCTCTGCACCGCCTTCCTGTCTGAAGCAGGGATGCTTCCCTTTATCTAAATCAGTGTTTCTCAACCTTGACGATTTTAAGGCATGTGGACTTCAACTCCCAGAATTCCACAGCCAGCAATGCTGGCTGTGGAATTCTGGGAGTTGAAGTCCACATGCCTTAAAATCGTCAAGGTTGAGAAACACTGATCTAAATTATACACGAGCCGTTACCGGAATGACGAAGCCCGTGGCCTGTTTGGTGGCTGCCCCTGACCAGGGCTCTGGTTGCTGGCTTGGAGGTGCTTTGGGGGCCCTCCTGCATCTGGGACCCACGGCTGTTGGGTGGAGGGTTATAGAGCCCCGCCGGTGCCGGGGCCTGGGAGAGAGCTGCAAGCCCTTCCCCTCCCCCCCTCTGCAGGACGTGGACGAGGCCCATTATGCCTACTCCTTCAAGTACCTGAAGAACAAGCCAGTCAAGGAGCTGCGAGACGAGCAGTTCCTGAAGATCTTCCTGGCCAAGGAAGAGAACCTGCTGACCATCGACATCTCCGTGGACATGAAGGGCGTGGAGGGGTGAGTCCTCCGGCCGCGTCGCCCTCCTCCTCCTCCTGCCCCCACCGGGCCTACCCCTCCCTCGGCCTGACCCTGCCCGCCCCCTCCCTTCCAGCTACGGCAGTGACCAGACCTACTTCGAGGAGATCAAGGCCTTCTACTACCGCGACGAGTTCAGCCACCAGGTGCAGGAGTGGAACCGCCAGCGCACCCTGGCCATCGAGCGGGCCCTGCGCCACTTCCTCTACCCGCAGATGGCCAAGGAGCTGATGAACAGGCTGCTGCTGGAGGCCAAGGAGTGCGTCATGAAGGTGGGGGCAGGGCCTGGGGGGTGGGGGGGGAGCCTGGCTTGGCCTGGGTGGGATGCAGTGGACACAGGGGGTCCTTATAATAATAATAAAGTTGGAAGGGACCTTGGAGGTCATCAAGTCCAGCCCCCTGCTCAGGCAGGAAACCCTATATACCATTTTGGACAAATGGCTGTCCAGTCTCTACTTAAAAACTTCCAGTGTTGGAGCATTCACCGCTTCTGAAGGTGGGTTGTTAATAATAATAATAAAGTTGGAAGGGACCTTGGAGGTCATCAAGTCCAGCCCCCCTTCTCAGGCAGGAATCCCTATACCATTTTGGACAAATGGCTGTCCAGTCTCTACTTAAAAACTTCCAGTGTTGGAGCATTCACAGCTTCTGGAGGTGGGTTGTTAATAATAATAAAGTCAGAAGGGACCTTGGAGGTCATCTACTCCAACCCCCTGCTCAGGCAGGAAACCCTATACCATTTCGGACAAATGGCTGTCCAGTCTCTTCTCCTTAATAATAATAATAATCTTTGAAGGACCTTTGAAAAATATAGTTCAGTGGTTCTGCCAGTTCCTTGAGAACCGTGGGGTGTAATCCATCTGGTCCTGGTGATTTGAACTCGTCTAGGCTGGACAGGTGCTCACTTATCATTTTCTTGCCTATCTTAACTTGTCTTCCTATTTTGTTTTTTGTGGCACTGTTTTTGATAGGTTGGTCTGGTTTTTTCCCTTTGTGTAAAGACAGATGCAAAACACAAATTAAATAGTTCTGCTTTCTCCCTGTTGCTTTTCACCTTCTTGCCACTTTCACCCACTAATGGACCAATCATTTCCTTCACTTTTTTCTTGTTTTTTACATGTTGAAAGAAGCTTTTTTTGTTATTTTTGACTTTGGTCGCAAGCCTTAGTTCATTTTGAGCCTTAGCTTTCCTCACTTCCTCTTTGCAGGCTCGGGCTATTTGCTGATATTCTGACTTACGGTAGTTATGTGTCCCTCTTTCCACTTTCTATACTTGTCCTTTTTATCTTTCATTTTGTCAGAGAGTTCTTTATGCAGCCATGCTGGTTTCTTTTACAGCGGTTTAACTTAGTGACCATTCAGAGTCACAACGGCACTGGGAAGAAGTGACCAGTGACCATTTTTCACACTTCCCACTGCGGCCTCCCCGTGATCAGAATTCGGACCCTTGGCAGCTCGCTTCTCTTTACGACGGCTGCCGTGTCCCGGGGTCACGCGGTCCCCTTTTGGGGACCTCCTCACGAGCACAAATCAGTGGGGGATCCAGATCTGCTTAACAATCGCAGCAACCCGCGTAAGAACAGCGTCGAGAAAGATTACAAATTGGGACAAAACTCCCTTGACAAGGGTCTCACTTTGCGACGGAAGCACTGGGCTAAAATGTGGCCATAAATCAACCTGCGCCTGTGCATTTCATGCAAGCTGATTATATCGACAATTCAGCCCAAAATTTCTGTCGCTGGGCATTTGTTAAGTGACTTTTGCCCCCTTTTACGGCCTTCCTTGGCACAGGTATAGTATAGGGGGTACCTTGCTCAATAGTAGTAACTGTGAGACGGATTTCGGAGTCCTAGTGGAGAATCACCTAAGCAGGAGCCAGCCATGTGCTGCAGCTGCCAAAAAGGCCAACACAGTGCTGGGCTGCATTAACAGAGGGAGAGAATCAAGATCAGGTGAAGGGTTAATACCACTTTACAAGGCCTTGGAAAGGCCACACTTGGAATAATGGCATCCAGTTTTGGTCACCACGATGTAAAAAAGATGCTGAGACTCTGGAAAGAGTGCAGAGAAGAGCAACAAAGAGGATTAGGGGACTGGAAGGCTAAAACATATGAGGAACGGCTGCTGGAATTGGGTATGTCCAGTTTAAGGAAGAGAAGGACGAGGGGGGGACAGGATAGCCGTGTTCCAGTATCTCAGGGGCTGCCCCAAAGAAGAGGCAGTCAAGCTATTCTCCAAAGCATCAGAAGGCAGGACAAGAAGCAGCGGATGGAAACTAAGCAAGGAGAGAAGCAACCTGGAATTAAAGAGAAACTTCCTGACAGTGAGAACAATTAACCAGTGGAACTCCTTGCCTCCAGAAGCGGTGAATGCTCCAACACTGGAAGTTTTTAAGAAGAGACTGGACAGCCATTTGTTTGAAATGGTATAAGGTTACCTGCCTGAGCAGGGGGTTGGACTAGATGACCTCCAAGGTCCCTTCCAACTTTACTATTATTGTTGTTGTTGTTCTCCGTAAGCGAATCCCTGCAGCGGTTACGTGAGCAGGGCGGTTCAGGGAATCCGGCTTCCCCCACTGAGCCTGCTGGCCGGAAGGTTGTGATGGGTCTATATGTACAACTGTCGCAGCAGCATCCGGGGTCTGGTGACCCCTTTTGGTGACCTCCCGACAAGCATCAATCAGTGGGGAATGCAGATTCGCTTAACGGCCGTGTGACTCAATTAACCACCACAGCGATTCACTTAACAACCGTGGGGAGAAAGGTCGTAAAACGGACCAGAACTCATGTAACCTCTCTCTCGCTTAAAAATTGGGGGCTTGGTTGTGGTCAAGGACTTTATTTTTTAAAAACGAATGAATACAGCCCCCTCCCCTCCCCCCCACCCCCATTTCTCTGGGCAGGCCTGTAGCCGGAAGCTGTACAACTGGCTGAAGGTGGCCTCTTACCGCCCCGACCAGCAAGTGGAGGAAGAGGAGGACTTCCTGGACGAGAGCCAGGGGAAGGGCATCCGGGTGCTGGGCATCGCCTTCTCCTCGGCCAGGTATTGTGGGGAGGGGGAGGGCGGGATAGAGACCCGGGTTTAGCGCTACCCCCTCCGGCTCTGCCCCAGGCTGAGCTGGCTGCCCCTCTTGCAGGAACCACCCAGTCTTTTGCGCCCTGCTCAACGGGGAAGGAGAAGTCACGGACTTCCTGCGCCTGCCCCATTTCACCAAGCGGAGAAACGCCTGGCGGGAGGAAGAGCGGGAGAAGAAGGTGAGCCGGGAGCTGGGGAGGGGGGGGCTCGGCTGACTCCCAGGACCACCCTCGCCATGGGCCACCAGGAAGGGAGTGGGGCTGCCTGGGTCCGGTCGGGGGCTTCGTTTAGAACAGGGGGGTCCAGACCTGGCCACTTTAACAGGGGCGGACTTCAACTCCCAGAATCCCCCAGCCAGCCTGCTTTAAGAGGAGTGGGCTTCCACTCCCAGAATCCCCCAGCCAGCATACTTTAAGATGAGTGGACTTCAACTCCCAGAATTCCCCAGCCAGCCTGCTTTGAGACAGGTGGGCTTCCACTCCCAGAATCCCCCAGCCAGCCATGCTTTAAGAGGGGTGGGCTTCCACTCCCAGAATTCCCTAGCCAGTATGATTTAAGATGATCTGGGAGTTGAGGTCCACCTACCTTAAATTCGCCACGCTTGAGAAATGCCGCAGTAACGCCTGATGCCAGGGCCTCGCAAACGGATGGTAACCTGCCAGCAGCCAGAAAATGCCCATCCTGGCAACACCGTATTGTGCCCACTAACTAAACCAGACATTCAGTTGTCGCTCCCTGGGCCTCCCCCAGGGTTTATCAGCTGCTCCTCCTGGTGTGAACCCCATGGGGAACATTTGCACACTTAGCACAACAGAAACGAAGGCCAAGAATCAGCCTTTTACGGTGGGGGGTCTTCAAACTTGGCCTTTTTCTGACGGGTGGACTTCAACTCCCAGAATAAAAGGGCCAGGTTTGAAGACCCCTGTTTTGCAGAGAATCCTCCACTTACAGCCATTTGTTTAGCGGCCATTTCCAGTTACAACAGCACTTTACGACCGCTTTGCATGCTTAATGACCGTTGCAGCCCTCCCCAGGGTCGCGGGGACAAAATTCGGACCCTCAGAAACTTGACTCATACTTACGACGGTCCCAAGGTCCCCTTGCGGGACCGTCTGGCAAGCCAACTCGAAAGGGAAGCCACGTTCACTTAACCGCAATACTAACGTGAACCACTGCAGTGATTCGGTTAATGGCCGGGGCAAAAATGGTCATAAGATGGAGCGAAAGCGACTCCCTGGCTGAGCAACAGAAAGTTTGGGCTCCTTTGTGGGTCTCTGTTCAGCTGAACCTCCTTTTTTTTCCCACCAAATGTCCAGCGCGGGGAGGGTGACAAGACCTGGGGGGGGCTCCCCTCCCGTTTTACCGTAACCTGGTTTGTTTTGTTTTTTCCCCTCCCCTTTTCTCCGATGTAGGCTCAGGACACTGAGACCCTGAAGAAGTTCCTTCTCGGGAAGAAACCCCACGTGGTGATCATTGGGGGGGAAAACAGGTGAGCCCCTCCCAGCCACGCCCCGAGTTCAAATCCCTGTCTTTGGAGTCTTCCAGAAGACCCCCCCTCCCCGCCCTCTCCTTCCACTCTGGGAGATGCTTTGCCCCTGGCCCCTTTTCGGATTAGCCAGCCCCACCTGGGGAAGGTCCACAGAGACCCCCCCCGTTCATCATTGGTACCACGGGGGCCAAACTCGATGGTGTCACGTGACGCCTCAGGATGTGGCCTGGTATTTTCTGCCTTTGAGGAGCTGGGCTGGGCCGGGCCTGAGGGCGACGCATCCAGCCCACCCCAGGGGTCGCCCGCTTGACACCCCCCCTCCGTTTATATCAGCGGTTCTCAACCTTTTTCAGGCCGCGACCCCGACCTGTGCCGCGCATGCGCAGCGCAACGGCCCGCATCGCACATGCGTGGCGCGGCACGACAGCCTGCATTGCGCATGCGCGGCCCGCATCACGCATGCGTGGTGCTGCCCCCTGCGCCGGCCGAGGGGAAAAGGGGGAAAAAATGACAGACTGCGTTGTTTGGCGACCCCCGTGTAATGGTCGTTAGACCCCAAATGGGGTCGCGACCCACAGGTTGAGAACCGCTGCTTTATATGCTTCACCTGGGTAGGATGTAAGGTTTTGGGTTTTTTTTTAAAGAATTTGCCACCCCTTCTCTTTTGATCATTTAGGGAGGAGTGAAACAGGAAGTCCTCCACTTGTGGCCGGGGCCTTAGTGACAGATTGCTTATGATGGACCTAACTTAGTGCTCCTTGTGACCCAGATTCAAAGTTTAAATCATCTTCCCCCCCACACTCTCTCTTTCTCTCTCTCTCTCTCTCTCTCTCTCTCTCTTTTTCTTTTTCCCTCCCTCCCTCTGCCCTTTCCGTCCCTCTCTCCCCCTCCCTCCGCCTCTCTCTTTCTCTCCCTCCCTTTCTCTTTCTCTCCCTCCCTTTCTTTCTATCTCTCTCCCTCTCTCCCTCCCTCCCTCCCTCTCTCTTTCTCCCTCCCTTTCTTTCTCTCTCTCCCTCTGTCCCTCCCCCCCCTCTCTCTCCCTCTCTTTCCGTCCCCCTCTCTCCCTCCCTCCCCACCTCTCTATCCCTCCCTCCCTTTCTTTCTCTCTCCCTCTTCCTCCCCCTCTCTCTCTCCCTCTCTTTCCATCTCCCTCCCTCCCCATCTCTCTTTCTATCCCTCCCTTTCTTTCTCTCTCCCTCTCTTTCCGTCCCCCTCCCCCCTCTCTCTCTATCCCTTCCTCTTTCTCCCTCCCTCCCTTTCTTTCTCTCCCTCTTTTTCCGTCCCCCTCTCTCCCTCCCTCCCCATCTCTCTTTCTATCCCTCCCTTTCTTTCTCTCTCCCTCTCTTTCCATCCCCCTCCCCCCTCTCTATCCCTTCCTCTTTCTCCCTCCCTCCCTTTCTTTCTCTCCCTCTCTCCCTCTCTTTCTCTCCCTCTCTCCCTCCCTCCCTCTCTCTTTCTCTCCCTCCCTCACTCCCTTCCACCCCTCCTCTTTTTCTCACACACACAAACCCACACCACAGTCATGTGGCTGAAGCGTGGACCCTTGGCAACACAGCTGCCTCCCCTAGTCAGAGAGGAGAGAGTTTTTATGATGGTTGTGCCAGGCCCAAAGTCTGACCCCTCTTTTAAACACCTTCATGACTTCTGAGGTTGTAAGTCGAGGACAGCCTGTATTTATGTTCCAGTGTTGTTTTTTCTTTCTGCATGGTGTCTTGTCAGTCTCCAGACAGCCATTTTAAAATACAGGCAGTCCTCAACTTTCAACGGTCCATTTAGCGACCGTTCAAAGTTACAACGGCCTGAGGAAAAAGGGACTCAGGACCATTTTTCACACCACCATTGCAGATCCCTACGGTCACACGAGCAAAACCGGGACACGGGGCAACTGACTCATATTTATGACGGTCGCCGCGTCCCGGGGTCACGCGATCCCCTTTTGCAACCTTCCGACAAGCAAAGTCAAGGGTGAAAGCTGGTTTCACTTAACAACCCCGTCACTAACGTAGCAACTGCAGTGACTCACTGAACCTCTGTGGCCAGAAAGGTCATAAAATGGGGCAAAGGTCACTTCACAAGCATCTCATTTAAATTGTGGTTGTATGTCGAGGACTACCTGTGTAAGCATTTGATTGCCTAAGGCAGGGGTAGGCACCCTCGGCCCTGTTATGACTCCTGGACTTCAACTCCCAGAATTCCTGAGCCAGCCACGCTGAGGGGAAAGGGAGAGGTTTCCAAGCCGAGCCATGCTGGCTCAGGAATTCTGGGAGTTGAAGTCCACCAGTCATGAAGGGGCCATAGTTCCCCCCTGCTGGCTCAGGAATTCTGGGAGTTGAAGTCCACGAGTCATGAAGGGGCCACAGTTCCCCCATGCTGGCTCAGGAATTCTGGGAGTTGAAGTCCAGCAGTCATGAAGGGGCCATAGTTCCCCCATGCTGGCTCAGGAATTCTGGGTGTTGAAGTCCACCAGTCATAAAAGAGCCAAGGTTGAGGACCCCCAATATAGGGCAGGGGTGGGGAACCTTGGCTCTTTTATGACTGGTGGACTTCAACTCCCAGAATTCCTGAGCCAGCATGGGGGAACTATGGCCCCTTCATGACTGGTGGACTTCAACTCCCAGAATTCCTCAGCCAGCATGGGGGAACTATGGCCCCCTTCATGACTGGTGGACTTCAACTCCCAGAATTCCTGAGCCAGCCACGCTGAGGGGAAAGGGAGAGGTTTCCAAGCCGAGCCATGCTGGCTCAGGAATTCTGGGAGTTGAAGTCCAGGAGTCACAAAAGAGCCAAGGTGGCCTACCCTGAGGGCCTAAGGGTTAGCGCAACAATTCTAAGCAGTTCCCTAAAAGGCAAACTGGCAGGATAAAAATCAGTTGGGTTCCCGCTTTCTTTGACAAAGAATTCTGGACTCCTCGTTTCACCCCCCCCTCCAAAGAAAGGGGAATCTGCACCCCAAAGAGGACCAGGCCCGGCTGCCTGATGATGGAGCCTCTGCCTAGAGGGGGTCCTCAGCTCTTCCCCTCCCCACCCGTTTCCCCCAGGGATGCGCAGATGCTGGTGGAAGACGTGAAGCGGATTGTCCACGAACTGGAACAGGGCCAGCAGCTCTCATCCATTGGCGTGGAGCTGGTGGACAATGAATTGGCCACCCTTTACATGAACAGCAAGAAATCGGAGGTAACCCCGGGGCGGGGGCTTCAGGGTACGGGCAGGGGGGCTTCTTGCTCCTTTTGTTTGTTTATTCATCTCGGGAGCATCAGCATTAAAATAAGGCACACTCTATGGCTTTAAAATTCAAAATATAAACTACAAGATTGAAATAGTTAAACAGATGATCATCATCATCATCATCCCAGATCCTTTGTAAGGACTCGATAGGTAGACAAAAATGCCAAATCCAGTCTGAACGTCTGGCTGACTGTGCGATGATCCATAATAATAATAACAACAACAATAATAAAATACATCTTGCTGACTGTGCAATGATCAATAATAATAGAGTTGGAAGGGACCTTGGAGGTCATCTAGTCCAAACCCCTGCTCAGGCAGGAAACCCTATACCATTTCAGACAAATGGCTGTCCAGTCTCTTCTTAAAATCTCACAACTCATAAAACTCACAACTTCTGGAAGTGGGCTTTTCCACTGATTAGTTGTTCTCACTGTCAGGAAGTTTCTCCTTAGTTCTAGGTTGCTTCTCTCCTTGGTGAATTTCCACCCGTTGCTTCTTGTCCTGCCCTCTGGTGCTTTGGAGAAGAGCTTGACTGCCTCTTCTTTGGGGCAGCCCTTGAGATACTGGAAGATTGCTATCCTGTCCCCCCTCCTTCTCTTCATTAGATTAGACATACCCAATTCCAGCAATTGTTCCTTATATGTTTTAGCCTCCAGCCCCCCTGATCATCTTTGTGGCTCTTCTCTGCACTCTTTCTAGAGTCTCAGCATCTTTTTTACATCGTGGTGACCAAAACTGGAGGCCGTATTCCAAGTGTGGCCTCACCAAGGCCTTGTAAAGCGCTATTAACACTTCACCTGATCTTGATTCTCTCCCTCTGCTAATGCAGCCCACCACTGTGTTGGCCTTTTTGACTGCAGGGTTTCACTTAACAACTGTGGCAAGAAGGGTGATAAAATGGGGCAAAGTTCACTTAACAACTGTCTTGCTTAGCAATGGAAATTTTTGCCCTGGAAAATAAATCAGGGTTACATCACAACGCAACGCACGGCAGGGAGAAGGCGGAAGGAGAGGCCCAAGAGTGGTGGCTGGGGAGAGTTAATCAGATCCCGAAAGTCTAGAAAGGGGATGGGTTCAAAGAAGGGAAGACCTGGAGGGGGGGAGAACAGTCTGTGGGCCTGGTGCAAGGGTGTAGAAAAGGACGAGGGGGGACAGAGAAGGGGGTTCCCATGAACCAGAACCAACAGTCAGAACAATTAAGCAGGGGAACCACCTGCCTCCAGAAGCGGTGAATGCTCCAACACTGGAAGTTTTTAAGAAGGGACTGGACAGCCATTTGTCTGAAATGGTATAGAGTTTCCTGCCTGAGCAGGGGGTTGGACTAGATGACCTCCAAGGTCCCTTCCAACTTTATTATTTCATTAGACGTGAACCTCAGTCAACTGAACATTCAAGTTGGCCGGCGCTGATGGTTGACACGGGTTGCTGCCAGCATCCTAGGGTGTCAACCAGGCACCTCCTTAAAATATAAGATGTTCTGAGTAGCACAATTTGTTGTAGCATTGCTGGAGTTATTGCAGGAAGCTGCAGTTTCTTGATGTATTTTTTCAAAGTTTTTGGACATAGTTCCCAGTGCCTCGATGACCATGGGTGTTACTGTTAACACGTTTCATCCACAATCGCGCAGTTTCGATGGCCAGGTCGCGATATTTCGTCATTTTCTCCAGTTTTTTTTTTCTTCGACTCTGGCATCTCCTGGTTACAGCGCTATCAATCAGCTGTACGCTTCGCTTCTCTACCACTGCGATATCCGGCGTGTTGTGTTCCAAAGGGCGATCTGTCGGTATTCGAAAGTCCCACAAGATCTTCACCCTCTCATTCTCAACCCCTTTTTCCATTTATTATGATTACATGCCGGTTGACTCTCCTCACAGGCCGAGTTCCGCGACTACCCGCCGGTCCTGCGCCAAGCTGTCTCCCTCGCGCGACGCATCCAGGACCCGCTGGTGGAGTTTGCCCAAGTCTGCAGCCTGGACGAGGACATCCTCTGCCTGAAACTGCACCCTATGCAGGTACCCCCAAAGGGGGGCTTTGTGCGGCAAGATGGCAAATTGGGTGGTTTAGTTAATTGTGCCCTTCCTTTGTTATCTTTACAAACAACTCCAGGGGGTGAACGTGTCCTTTGCACCTCCCTCCTCCTGTTTTACCCACCACAACAACAACCCTGTGGGCTGAGAGAGTGCAAAGTTACCCAACGGGCTTTCACGCCTGAGGCGGGACTAGAAGTCACCGTCTCCCGGTGATTGGCCCAAATGCAACCAGCCAAACCGGGGGGACTAGAACTCGCCAAGCTGGCTTACGTGGTTAAGGGGAGACTTGAACTCTTCGCCTTCAGCCTAGCATCTTGACCACTAGGCCAAAGTGGCTCTTGGGCCTTGCATGGGGGGGGGGGACTGTGAGCCAGGAGGGTCCGAGACCGGTCAGAAAAAAAAAAAAGAATTGGGAACAGAGTGGGTGGATGGATGGGAAACTCCATCCCTCCCAGAGCCGGCAGGGGTAGGCCACCCCGGCTCTTTTACGATGCATGGACTATTCCTGAGTCAGCATAGCTGACTCAGGAATTTTGGGAGTTGAAGTCCATGCGTCGTAAAAGAGCCGGGGTGGCCTACCCCTGGTGACTCAGGAATTCTGGGAGTTGAAGTCCTGTAGGCAGAGTTTGGCTAGCCTCCCTCCCTTCCCTCTCTCTAAAAGATGGGTGGGGTGGGGTGGGCTGCTCTGGGTGGGCTGGCCGGGCTGCCCGAGAATCGAAAGACCTGCAGTCCAGAAGGTATGGGGGGTGGCATCAGACCCCCCACCCACCCACCCTTAAGCATGAAGCCTCTCCCAGCTCTCCGGTCAATCCCACTCCCCTTGGTTGGACTCGGCCCCGCCCGTCTTCCGAGGCTTGGCCCCACGGTAGGAGGGCTGACCTTCTCCCCCCTCTTGCCCCCCCCCAGGACCACGTGGAGAAGGAGCAGCTGCTGAACGCCCTCTACTGCGAGTTCATCAACCGGGTGAACGAGGTGGGCGTGGACGTCAACCGAGCCATCGCCCACCCCCACAGCCAGGCCCTCCTGCAGTACGTCTGCGGCCTGGGGCCCCGGAAGGGTGCCCACCTGCTGAAGGTAGGGGGAGGGCGGGGGGCCCAGGGACGGGCAGGGGGCTGCAGGCAGGGGAGGCTCCCCCTTTTGCAGGGGGTCCTTGATTTATAATAACAATAACAACAACAACAATAATAATAATAATAATAAAGTTGGAAGGGACCTTGGAGGTCATCTAGTCCAACCCCCTGCTCTGGCAGGAAACCCTATACTATTTCGGACAAATGGCTGCCCAGTCTCTTCTTAACGACTTAACGACAGTTTGTTTAGTGACCGTTCCAAGTTACAACGCCACCACTGGAGCAAATGGCTTCTGACCATTTTTCACCGGGCCGTCGCAGCATCAGGTGGTCAAAACTCAGACCTTTGGCCGCCGACTCGTGTTTATGACGGTCGCAATGCCTCGCGACCTTCTGACAAGCTAAGTCAATGGGGGGCGGAGAAGCTGGATTCACTTAACAACCGTACCCCTGGCTTGAACCACTGCAGCGATTCACTTAACAGCGGAGGCAAGAATGGAGCTACGAATGTCCGCGGCTAACCGAAACAGCGAATGGGTTTTGCTCCATTTTACAGCCGTTCCTCCCGTTGTTCAGCGAATCACCGCAGCGGTCAGTTAGTGCAATGCAGGAAAGTTGCCAGACGCCCAAGTTTTGATCCAGTGACCGTGAGGAAGCGACAGTGCCAGGATTGGTCGCAGGTCCCCTTTTTCGGGGCCGTTGTAACTTGTGAGCAGTCACTAAGTGAGCAGTTGTAAGCCTGTACGCCCCCAGTATCTCTGCTGGGAAAGAGTCAGGAGCCTGGGGGGGGGAGGCAAAGGCTGGGTGGGAGTCCCAGGGGGCTTGGGAGGACCTCTGCCTCCCCCAGACCCTTTTCCTGCTCCTCCCAGGCCTCTGAGCGACCCCCTGCCCCTCCCACCCCGCCTCCTCTTTCAGATCCTGAAGCAGAACAACACCCGGCTGGAGAACCGGACTCAGCTGGTCACCATGTGCCACATGGGGCCCAAAGTCTTCATCAACTGCGCCGGCTTCATCAAGATCGACACGGCCTCGCTGGGAGACAGGTGGGTGCTGGCTTGAAGATGGATGCATGTCAACTCCCAGAATTCCCCTGCTGGCAAGTCCTGGGCGGGGTGTGGCTGCTGCAGAGTCCCACAGGGCGTCTCCCCCCCCAGTTGCTCTTGGGGCAACTCTCTCTCTCTGCCCAGTGTCTCCGCAGAGCCGCTTGGTCCCTTGTTGGGTTAAAGTTATTTAAATTTGCCTGCTGCCCTTTTAGCCGCAGGCACCACACCACAAATACAAGCAACGCCAACCCTTAAAATACAGCTGGTCCTTGGCTTACAGCCGAAATTGAGCCCAGCATTTCTGTGGCTAAGCGTCCGTGAGTTCTGCCCCGTTTTTGCAACCTTTCTTGACACCGTTGTTAACTGAATCACTGCGGTTGTTAAGTTAGTCACACAGCTGTAGAATAGAACGGGTGGGCAACCTTGGCTCTTTTATGACTGGTGGACTTCAACTCCCAGAATTCCTGAGCCAGCATGGGGGAACTCTGGCCCCCTCATGACTGGTGGACTTCAACTCCCAGAATTCCTGAGCCAGCATGGGGGAACTATGGCTCCTTCATGACTGGTGGACTTCAACTCCCAGAATTCCTCAGCCAGCATGGGGGAACTATGGCCCCCTTCATGACTGGTGAACTTCAACTCCCAGAATTCCTGAGCCAGCATGGGGGAACTATGGCCCCTTCATGACTTCTGGACTTCAGCTCCCAGAATTCCTGAGCCAGCATGGGGGAACTATGGCCCCCTTCATGACTGGTGGACTTCAATTCCCAGAATTCCTGAGCCAGCATGGGGGAACTATGGTCCTTCATGACTGGTGGACTCCAACTCCCAGAATTCCTGAGCCAGCCTGGCTCAGTTTGGAAACCTCTCCCTTTCCCCTCAGCATGGCTGGCTGAGGAATTCTGGGAGTTGGAGTCCACAGTCATAAAAGAGCCAATGTGGCCCTAATCTAAATACCAGCCGTAGACTCAGCTGCTCCAGTAACTGCTTAAATGCATAATTTAACTCCATTTGTCATTTTATTCGACATTCGTGCTTTGCCCTTCTTAAAAGAATTCATCGTATTGGTGCTTGGTTATTTTCATAACGCCTTTTATACGCTTTTTTTCTGCATTGTACGCACCGGTGCTGTATTGTGTCCCGCCACACAAAATAAAATAAATCTCCCCCCGGATCTTCCTAGCACGGATTCCTACATCGAGGTGCTCGATGGCTCCAGGGTCCACCCAGAGACCTATGAATGGGCGCGGAAGATGGCCGTAGATGCTCTGGAATATGACGAGTCGGCCGAAGACGCCAACCCCGCCGGGGCCCTGGAGGAGATCCTGGAAAACCCGGAGCGCCTGAAGGATCTGGACCTGGATGCCTTTGCGGAAGAGCTGGAGAGGCAGGTCAGCAGAACCTCCCACCCCAAGAGGAGGGTCTTTCTGGGTCCCACTAGACATATTCACGGCCCTGGTTTCTTTTCAGGGCTACGGCGACAAACACATCACCCTGTACGACATCCGAGCGGAGCTGAGTTGCCGCTACAAGGACTTGCGCAGCCCGTATCGCTCGCCCAACTCCGAGGAGGTCTTCAACATGTTGACCAAGGAGACCCCCGAGACCTTTTACATCGGTAGGGGCATCCTACTCTTAGCCCACTCAACGGCTAGTGGGGGAACCTCGCATCAGCGTTCCTCAACCTTGCTGGCTTGAAGGTGGGTGGACTTCAACTCCCAGAATTCCCCAGCCAGCATAGCTGGCTGGGGAATTCTGGGAGTTGAAGTCCACCCATCTTCAAGCCAACAAGGTTGAGGAACGCTGCTGGAGATCTCCAAATGATCATGGTGGTGAGGCACAGGTATAACCAGCGATCAAGAATGTAGCCCTCGACTCCATTTAGTGGTCACTCAAAATTACGACCGCACTGAAAATAGAGACAATAAGTTATTCCTCTTTTCCATGTTCTACTCTATTCCCAGGATATTAGAAACCTGTCACTCAGCGAATCTTTTTTAAGATTCTTTTCTTTTTTTAAGCTTTTGATCAGCTAAATCGGGGGTCTCCCTTTAAGTCGGTAGCGACTTATGGCTGTTTCTCACACTTACGACCATGGTCAGGTGATCAAAAATTCAGATGCCCGGCGACCGGTTCGTAGTTAACGACAGTCATGGCGTCCCGGGGGTCAGGGTGATTCCCCCCCCTTGGGTGACCCACCTGACAAAAGTCAGTGGGGTAACAACTGTGGCAAGAAAGGGGGGGGGACTCACTGAACTGACTGTACTGGTTAGCAACAGAAATTTTGGGGCTCAGGTGTGTCCTGTCCTAAGGCTGTATTCCTGTTTCAGCCTTTGTCGGTTCTTCGGCTCGGCCATTAGTCAGGGTGGATGGTTGTGTGGATGGTTTTTCTCCGAACACACCTGCCAATAATAATAATAAAAACAATAAATATAGAATAGAATATAAAATACAATGTAGAATTGAATATAGAAATAGAATAGTGGAACAGAATAGATGGAATGGAATAGAATAGAATAGAATAGAATAGAATAGAATAGAATAGAATAGAATAGAATAGAATAGAAGTTGGAAGGAACCTTGGAGGTCATCTAGTCCAACCCCCTGCTCAGGCAGGAAACGTTATACCATTTTGGACAAAGGGCTGTCCAGTCTCTTCTTAAAAACTTCCAATGTTGGAGCATTCACCACTTCTGGAGGCAGGTGGTTCCACTGGTTAATTGTTCTCAGTGTCAGGAAGTTTCTCCTTAGTTCCAGGTTGCTTCTCTCCTTGATTGGTTTCCACCCGTTGCTTCTTGTCTGGCCTTTAGGCGCCTTGGAGAAGAGCTTGACTCCCTCTTCTTTGGGGCAGCCCCTGAGATACTGGAACACAGCTATCCTGTCCCCCCCTCGTCCTTCTCTTCCTTAAACTGGACATACCCAATTCCAGCAACAATTCCTTATATGTTTTAGCCTCCAGTCCCCTGATCCTCTTTGTGGCTCTTCTCTGCACTCCTTCTAGAGTCTCAGCATCTTTTTTACATCATGGTGAACAAAACTGGATGCCGTATTCCAAGTGTGGCCTTACCAAGGCCTTGTAAAGTGGTATTAACCCCTCACCTGATCTTGATTCTCTCCCTCTGTTAATGCAGCCCAGCACTGTGTTGGCCTTTTTGGCAGCTGCAGCACATTTAGGTGATTGTCCACTAGGATTCCGAGGTCCCTCTCACAGTTAAACTACTATTGAGCAAAGTACCCCCCATACTACACCTGTACAGGATGGTTATGTGGATGGTCTGTCTCCGAACACGCCTGCCGTTGGCGGCCCTCCGCTGGGCATCTCTTCCCAAAACGGGATCCTGATTTGTTTGGTTTATCTGTCTCACTCCCGGGGCCTCACCAGCTCCCCGTTGCTCTGAGATCGATTTTCTGCAACGCGCTTGCTTGTCTGAGTTGAGCCCCCCTCCCACCCCCTTAAAGATCCGGCTTCCCCTGTCCGCAGGTAAACTGATCATCTGCAACGTGACAGGAATCGCCCATCGGCGGCCGCAAGGAGAAAGCTACGACCAGGCTATCCGGAACGACGAGACGGGCCTCTGGCAGTGCCCCTTCTGCCAGCAGGATAACTTCCCGGAGCTGAGCGAGGTAACCTCGAGGGCTGCCCTACAGCCCTGTACTCACACTCTTTGCGGCTGGGTGCGTGTGTGTGTGTGTGTGTGTTGGGGGGGCTGTCCTTTCCTCAGTCGCTTGAAAGCTTCTGAAGCTCTCGTGAGCCCCATCACACCTATTCTTCGGAGTCTTCGGAGAGGAGCGGCATATAAGTCCAAATAAAATAAAATAAAATAATAAATATTCGGAATAACAGAGTTGGAAAAGAGAGCCTGGAGGTCTTCTAGTCCAGCCCCCTGCTCAGGCAGAAGGCCCTAAACCAGGGCTCTTCCAACTTGGCCCTTGCCTGGCTGAGGAATTCTGGGAGTTGAAGTCCACCAGTCATCCAAGGGCCACGTTTGAAGATCCCTGCCCTAAACCATTCCAGATTGGCTGTCCAATCTCTTCTTGAAAGCCTCCAGGGATGGAGCAGCCACAACTTCCAGTGGCCAGCTGTTCCACTGGTTAATTGTTCTCACTGTTAGGAAATTCCTCCTTAATTCCAGGTTGCTTCTCTCTTTGACAAGTGTCCATCCGTTGCTTTGGGTGCTTTTTGGATAATAATTGGACCCCTTCTTCGGGGCAGCCCCTCAAATATCAGAACACTGCTATCGTGTGCCCCCACCCCACCCCCACTTCTTCCTTTTCACTAGACTAGACCCACCCAATTCCTGCCACCGTCCTTTGTGTGTTTCATCCTCCTGACCTCCTCTGCCCTCTTTCCAGAGTCTCGGCATCTTTTGTCTGTTGGGATGGGCCCCCCTCCCCACCCTGCTGTGTAGGTCACATAAGGACTTGTGCGGTCGGCTAACGCCACATCTCCCCTCTCTCCAGGTCTGGAACCATTTTGATAGCGGCTCCTGCCCCGGTCAGGCCATTGGGGTGAAAACCCGTCTGGACAACGGGGTCACCGGCTTCGTCCCCACCAAATTCCTCAGCGACAAGGCGGTCAAACGGCCGGAGGAAAGAGTCAAGGTAGGTCATTGGGGGGGGGGTTCAGCCCAGGTGGCTTGGTCAATGGCCGGCCAGGATGTCTGGGGCCTCTCCCAGCCCCTGCGGTGCAACGGACTGGCGCCAGATTTTCCCACCAAGCACGGAGCTGGCATTTTTTGACTGACCACACCTGTCCCTTCTTCCCAGCATGCTTCCACTCTGGACTTTGACCGGACGGTGGGAATGTGGCCAAAGCAATTACTGGGGCAGTGACCGCCCGTTTGTCTCAAAGGCTTGTTTTTCTGGCTGGGAGCGGATCTCCAGCGTGGTGGATGGAAAGGAAAACAGCCAGCCTTTTGTTGGGAGGGGGTCCCCTTTTTCCAGGGAAAGAGCTGGATGTTTGTGCAGCTTCTTGGCTGGGGAGTGGAGCCTTGGGGGGCGGGGGGGGGGGAGAAGGGGAAATTGCCAGCCTCAAACTCTGCAAGGGCAGAGATCCCTTTCAAAGGCCCCCATCACTGGTGCCCAGGCTGTGTTGGGCATAGCTGCTCCAGCTTGGCTTCTGCCCAACTGCTTCAGCAGGAGCCCCCAGGGCAGGGGTGGGGAACCTGGGCTCTTTTATGACTGGTGGACTTCAACTCCCAGAAGAATTCCTGAGCCAGCCTGGCTCAGCTTGGAAACCTCTCTTTTCCCTCAGCATGGCTGGATCAGGAATTCTGGGAATTGAAGTCCACCAGTCATAAAAGAGCCAAGGTTGCCTACCCCTGCTCTAGGCCTAGGCCGCTTTATGACTCATTGACCAACTCCCAGAATTCCTCAGCCAGCATGAGGGGAACTATGGCCCCCTCATGACTTGGGGACTTCAACTCCCAGAATTCCTGAGCCAGCATGGGGGAACTATGGCCCCCTCATGACTCATAGACTTCAACTCCCAGAATTCCTGAGCCAGCATGAGGGGAACTATGGCCCCCTTCATAACTTGGGGACTTCAATTCCCAGAATTCCTCAGCCAGCCTGGCTCAGCTTGGAAACCTCTCCCTGTCCCCTCAGCGTGCCTGGCTCAGGAATTCTGGGAGTTGAAGTCCACCAGTCATGAAGGGAGCCCAGGTGGCCTGCCCCAGGAGGGCCAAAGTCCTTGCTCCCTCTGGGGGTACTGAACCCCTTCAAAAGCTAAAATGAGCGTAGTTTTGGATTTTGTTGGCTCCTGAGGCAGAAGCCACTCGGACTTTACAGAATAATGAAAGTGGGAAGGGACCTTAGAGGTCATCTAATCCAACCCCCTGCTCAAGCGGGAGACCCTAACCCATTTCAGACAAATGGCTGCCCAGTCTCTTCTTAAAAGCCTCCAGGGATGGATGGAGCAGCCACAACTTCTGGAGGCAACTTCTTCCTTTTTAAAAAAAATATGTTTTATTGATTTTTAACATGTGCCTTAATATTTAGTAAACATCGTGTTGTCTGGGTTAGTGTTTAAAAACTAGTAACAATTAATTTCTATAGTTTCCTTTCTTCCCTCTCTCTCTTCCTTCCCTCCCTCCCTTCCCTCCCCCCTCTCACCCTTCCTTTTTTCTTTCCTTCCTTCCCATCTTTCCTTCCTTTCCTCCCTCCCTTCTCTTCCCCTCCGTCGGCAGGTGGGGATGACCGTCCATTGCAGGATCATGAAGATCGACATTGAGAAGTTTAGTGCTGACCTGACCTGCAGAACCTCCGACCTGATGGACCGGAGCAACGAGTGGAAGCTGCCCAAGGATGCCCACTACGACTTTGCAGCCGAGGCCACTGACCACAAGCAGGAGGAAGAGTTGAAGAGGAAGCAGCAGCGGACCAGTGAGTGGAGCCCAGGCCCCCAACCTGGGGACGGAGCGAGGGCGGCCGGAGAGCCGATGCCCACGCCCGCCTTGCCTCTTCCCCCCTCCAGCATACATCAAGCGGGTCATCGCCCACCCCTCCTTCCACAACATCAACTTCAAGCAGGCCGAGAAGATGATGGAGACCATGGACCAAGGCGACGTGGTCATTCGGCCCAGCAGCAAAGGGGAGAACCACCTGACGGTCACCTGGAAGGTCTGCGACAACATCTACCAGCACGTGGACGTGCGGGAGGAGGGCAAGGAGAACGCCTTCAGCCTGGGGGCCACCCTCTGGATCAACACCGAGGTGAGTGGGGCTGAGCCCGCGGGGGGGGGGAGGTGGGAGGGGAGAGGAGGGGTCCTCCCATCGGGGATCTTGTCTTCCTCCTCCCGGGCTCCTTTCCCTCCCCAGGAGTTTGAGGACCTGGACGAGATCGTGGCCCGCTACGTCCAGCCCATGGCCTCCTTCGCCCGCGATCTGCTCAGCCACAAATACTACCACGAGTGCAACGGGGGAGATCGGAAGGTGAGCGGGGGAGAGGGGGCGGGCGGGGCAGAGTCCTCCTCCTCCTCCCGCGGAAGTGACCCTTGACTGGTCTAGTTTTATTTTATTCCAAAAGAGTTAAAATACGGAGGGGGAGCCTCCTTTGGGGCAAGTGCCAATCACCATTTTCTCTCTCTCTTTCTCTCTCTATGTCTCTCTCTCTCTCTCTCCCCCCTCTCTTTTCTCTCCCCCTCTCTCCCTCCCTCTCTCTCCCTCCCCCTGTCCCTCTCTTTCCCTCCCTCCCTCCCTCTCTCTCTCCCCCTTTCCCTCTCTCTCTCCCTCCCCCTGTCCCTCTCTTTCTCTCTCTCCCTCCCTCTCTCTCTCCCCCTTTCCCTCTCTCTCTCCCTCCCCCTGTCCCTCTCTTTCTCTCTCTCCCTCCCTCTCTCTCTCTCCCTCTCTCTCTCCCTCCCCCTGTCCCTCTCTTTCTCTCTCTCCCTCCCTCTCTCTCTCCCCTTCTCTTTCCCTCCCTCTCTCTCTCCCCCTCTTTTCCCCTTTCCCTCTCTCCCTCCCCCTGTCCCTCTCTTTCTCTCTCTCCCTCCCTCTCTCTCCCCCTCTCTTTCCCTCTCTCTCCCCCTGTCCCTCTCTCTCCCTCTCTCTCCCCCTCTCTTTCCCTCTCTCTCCCCCTGTCCCTCTCTCTCTCCCTCTCTCCCCCCCTCTCTTTCCCTCCCTCTCTCTCCCTCTCTCCCCCTCTTTCCCTCCCCCTCTCTCTCCCTCCCCCTGTCCCTCTCTTTCTCTCTCTCCCTCCCTCTCTCTCTCCCCCTTTCCCTCTCTCCCTCCCCCTGTCCCTCTCTCCCTCCCTCCCCCTCTCTCTCCCCTTCTCTTTCCCTCCCTCTCTCCCCCTCTCTCTCTCCCCCTTTCCCTCTCTCTCTCCCTCCCCCTGTCCCTCCCTCTCTCTCCCCCTCTTTCCCTCTCTCTCCCCCTGTCCCTCTCTCTCTCCCTCTCTCTCCCCCTCTCTTTCCCTCCCTCTCTCTCTCCCTCTCTCCCCCTCTTTCCCTCCCCCTCTCTCTCCCTCCCCCTGTCCCTCTCTTTCCCTCTCTCTCTCCCCCTTTCCCTCTCTCCCTCCCCCTGTCCCTCTCTTTCTCCCTCTCTCTCTCCCCCTTTCCCTCTCTCCCTCCCCCTGTCCCTCTCTTTCTCCCTCTCTCTCCCCCTCTCTTTCCCTCCCTCTCTCTCTCCCTCTCTCCCCCTCTCTTTCCCTCCCTCTCTCTCTCCCTCTCTCCCCCTCTTTCCCTCCCCCTCTCTCTCCCTCCCCCTGTCCCTCTCTTTCCCTCTCTCTCTCCCCCTTTCCCTCTCTCCCTCCCCCTGTCCCTCTCTTTCTCCCTCTCTCTCTCCCCCTTTCCCTCTCTCCCTCCCCCTGTCCCTCTCTTTCTCCCTCTCTCTCCCCCTCTCTTTCCCTCCCTCTCTCTCTCCCTCTCCCCCCCTCTCTTTCCCTCCCTCCCTCTCTCCCCCTCTTTCCCTCCCTGCCTCCTCCCCTCTCTCCCCCCTCCCTCAGAGACTGGAGGAGCTGCTGATTAAGACCAAGAAGGAGAAGCCCACCTTCATCCCCTACTTCATCTGCGCCTGCAAGGACCTTCCAGGGAAGTTCCTGCTGGGCTACCAGCCCCGAGGAAAGCCCAGGTGGGTCTGGGCCCCCCTCCCCGTGACCCCCGGACCAGCGCCAGTCAGTCAGGCTCCCTGGCTCGGCCCAGCGGCCTTTTCAGGGGGATCCCCAGGGTCGACCCCAGGGCCTCCTGGAGGCGGGATGGCAGGCAGAGGAGCTCCCCTCTCCGGAGCTGGTCTGCAGCCTCTGGGACCGGACGGGCGCCCTGGGAGGCATCCCACGCTTGCCTGCTCCGGTCTCCGCCTTCCTGGCTTCTTTTGGCAAACAGACAAGCCAGGATCGGAAGGCTGGGGGTGGGCATCTTGACCCTCCCCCTAGGCTGGCCCGACAGCCCACCTTGGCCAGAGTTGCCACAAAAGTCTCTCACCACAGAATCGAGTATGTGACGGTGACGCCAGAGGGATTCCGGTACCGCAACCACATCTTCCCCACGGTCAATGGCCTCTTCCGGTGGTTCAAGGATCACTACCAGGACCCCGTGCCAGGTAAGGCCCAGGTGCCTCCTCCTCTCCCCCCCCCTGGTCGCTCTCTGGGGTGCAGCAGCTGTTGCCCTGAACCGGATGAAGGCCAGGGAGCACCTTCCTTGCCTCAGGCCTGGAAGGATGGGTTTGATTGATTGGTTGGTTGGTTGGTTGATTGATTGGTTGGTTGGTTGGCTGATTTGTATAGCCACCCACCTCAGCAAACGGCTCTGAGGAAAGCCAGGGAGTGCCTTCCCTGCCTCGGCCTGGTTGGTTGGTTGGTTGGTTTGACTGACTGACTGATTGACACTGGTTGACACTGACTGACTGATGCTGGCTGGCTGGCTGGCTGACACTGACTCACTGACTGACACTGACTGACTGACACTGACTGGCACTGATTGATTGACACTGACTGACTGACGCTGGCTGGCTGGCTGGCTGGCTGACACTGATTGACACTGACTGACTGACACTGGCTGGCTGGCTGGCTGACACTGACTCACTGACTGACTGACGCTGGCTGGCACTGATTGATTGACACTGACTGACTGACACTGACTGACTGACACTGACTGGCACTGATTGATTGACACTGACTGACTGACACTGGCTGGCTGGCTGGCTGACACTGACTCACTGACTGACTGACGCTGGCTGGCACTGATTGATTGACACTGACTGACTGACACTGACTGGCACTGATTGATTGACACTGACTGACTGACACTGGCTGGCTGGCTGGCTGACACTGACTCACTGACTGACACTGACTGACTGACACTGACTGGCACTGATTGATTGACACTGACTGACTGACGCTGGCTGGCACTGATTGATTGACACTGACTGACTGACACTGATTGATTGACACTGACTGACTGACACTGGCTGGCTGGCTGGCTGACACTGATTGACACTGACTGACTGACACTGACTGGCACTGATTGATTGACACTGACTGACTGACACTGGCTGGCTGGCTGGCTGACACTGACTCACTGACTGACACTGACTGACTGACACTGACTGGCACTGATTGATTGACACTGACTGACTGACGCTGGCTGGCACTGATTGATTGACACTGACTGACTGACACTGATTGATTGACACTGACTGACTGACACTGGCTGGCTGGCTGGCTGACACTGATTGACACTGACTGACTGACACTGGCTGGCTGGCTGGCTGACACTGACTCACTGACTGACACTGACTGACTGACACTGACTGGCACTGATTGATTATCACTGACTGACTGGCTGGCTGGCACTGATTGATTGACACTGACTGACTGACACTGACTGACTGGCACTGATTGATTGACACTGACTGACTGACACTGGCTGGCTGGCTGGCTGACACTGACTCACTGACTGACACTGACTGACTGACACTGACTGGCACTGATTGATTGACACTGACTGACTGACACTGACTGGCACTGATTGATTGACACTGACTGACTGACGCTGGCTGGCTGGCTGGCTGACACTGACTCACTGACTGACACTGACTGACTGACTGACACTGACTGGCTGGCTGGCACTGATTGATTGACACTGACTGACACTGACTGACTGACACTGACTGGCACTGATTGATTGACACTGACTGACTGACACTGGCTGGCTGGCTGGCTGGCTGACACTGATTGATTGACACTGACTGACTGACACTGACTGGCACTGATTGATTGACACTGACTGACTGACACTGACTGGCACTGATTGATTGACACTGACTGACTGACGCTGGCTGGCTGGCTGGCTGACACTGACTCACTGACTGACACTGACTGACTGACACTGACTGGCTGGCTGGCACTGATTGATTGACACTGACTGACACTGACTGACTGACACTGACTGGCACTGATTGATTGACACTGACTGACTGACACTGGCTGGCTGGCTGGCTGACACTGATTGATTGACACTGACTGACTGACACTGACTGGCACTGATTGATTGACACTGACTGACTGACACTGACTGGCACTGATTGATTGACACTGACTGACTGACGCTGGCTGGCTGGCTGGCTGACACTGACTCACTGACTGACACTGACTGACTGACTGACACTGACTGGCTGGCTGGCACTGATTGATTGACACTGACTGACACTGACTGACTGACACTGACGCACTGATTGATTGACACTGACTGACTGACACTGGCTGGCTGGCTGGCTGACACTGATTGATTGACACTGACTGACTGACACTGACTGGCACTGATTGATTGACACTGACTGACTGACGCTGGCTGGCACTGATTGATTGACACTGACTGACTGACGCTGGCTGGCTGGCTGGCTGACTTGCTGACTACAACTGACTGACACTGACTCATTGACTGAGACCGGCTGGCTGGCTGATTGACTGGCTGACTGACACTGACTGATTGGCTGATTTCTGTAGCCACCCATCCCAGCAGTGGAAAGCCAGGGAGCGCCTTCCCTGCCTCTGCCTGGAAGGATGTTTTTTATTTATTCATTTTTTTTTGTTTTTTATTTGATTTGATTTGTATAGCCGCCCATCTCAGCAAACAATTCTGGGTGGCCCACGATTCGAAAACATGCGTTATACTTGAATTCTGAAAAACATTTTAAAATAGCAAAAGCCATAAAAACTGTTAAAATGTCTAATTTGAGTACATGCCGAGCCAGACACCCAGCCTGCTAACAACGGAGCCAGGAGTCGGGGCGCTCGGCACGTGTGGGGCCCCCGCCCAGGCCCTGGAGCAGAGCCCGGCCCTTCCTGCTTTACGGAAGGCTAACAAGACGGGGGGGGGCGATGCTGCTGCTGGCTCCGGCCTTGGACAGGGGGGCTGGGGGCTGCCTCTGAGTTCCAGGGGCCACAGCTAATAGCAAGCAGTCTTCCAGGACGGAGGAGTGGTCACCAAGAAGACGACGGTAGCCATAGCAACAGCCCTTCGTCTTCTAGGCCTCTTCATACTACTTTTACAGCCCTCTCTAAGAAGCTTCACAGAGTCCCCCCCTTTGCCCCCCACCCCCTGGCTCCTCCTCTCACCGGAAGGCTGAGTCCACCTGGAGCCGGTCAGGATCGAACTTCCGGGCTGTGGGCAGAGTCAGCCTGCAATGCTTCATTCAAACTACTGCGCCACCCACAACCTTCCTTCCTTCTCCTTGCTTTCCTTCCTTCTCACTTTCCTTCTTTCCTTCCTTCCTTCCTTCTTTCCTTCCTTCTCACTTTCCTTCCTTCCTTCTCACTTTCCTTCTTTCCTTCCTTCCTTCCTTCTTTCCTTCCTTCTCACTTTCCTTCTTTCCTTCCTTCTCACTTTCCTTCTTTCCTTCCTTCCTTCCTTCTTTCTCACTTTCCTTCTTTCCTTCCTTCTCACTTTCCTTCCTTCCTTCTCACTTTCCTTCCTTCCTTCTCCTTGCTTTCCTTCCTTCTTTTCCTTCTCACTTTCCTTCTTTCCTTCCTTCCTTCTCACTTTCCTTCCTTCCTTCTCACTTTCCTTCTTTCCTTCCTTCTTTCCTTCCTTCTCACTTTCCTTCCTTCCTTCTCACTTTCCTTCTTTCCTTCCTTCCTTCTTTCCTTCCTTCTCACTTTCCTTCTTTCCTTCCTTCTCACTTTCCTTCCTTCCTTCTCCTTGCTTTCCTTCCTTCTTTTCCTTCTCACTTTCCTTCTTTCCTTCCTTCCTTCTCACTTTCCTTCCTTCTCACTTTCCTTCTTTCCTTCCTTCCTTCTTTCCTTCCTTCTCACTTTCCTTCCTTCCTTCTCACTTTCCTTCTTTCCTTCCTTCCTTCTTTCCTTCCTTCTCACTTTCCTTCTTTCCTTCCTTCTCACTTTCCTTCCTTCTCACTTTCCTTCCTTCCTTCTCACTTTCCTTCTTTCCTTCCTTCCTTCCTTCCTTCTTTCCTTCTCACTTTCCTTCTTTCCTTCCTTCCTTCTTTCCTTCCTTCTCACTTTCCTTCCTTCCTTCTCACTTTCCTTCTTTCCTTCCTTCCTTCTTTCCTTCCTTCTCACTTTCCTTCCTTCCTTCTCACTTTCCTTCTTTCCTTCCTTCCTTCTTTCCTTCCTTCTCACTTTCCTTCCTTCCTTCTCACTTTCCTTCTTTCCTTCCTTCCTTCTTTCCTTCCTTCTCACTTTCCTTCTTTCCTTCCTTCTCACTTTCCTTCCTTCTCACTTTCCTTCCTTCCTTCTCCTTGCTTTCCTTCCTTCTTTTCCTTCTCTCTTTCCTTCCTTCCTTCTCCTTGCTTTCCTTCCTTCTTTTCCCTCTCACTTTCCTTCCTTCTCCTTCCTTTCCTTGCTTTCCTTCCTTCTCACTTGACTTCCTTCTTTCCTTCCTTCTCACTTTTCTTCTTTCCTTCCTTCTTCCTTTCCTTCCTTCTTTCCTTCCTTCTCACTTTCCTTCCTTCTTTCTTTCCTTCTCACTTTCCTTCTTTCCTTCCTTCTCCTTCCTTCCTTTCCTTCCTTCTCACCTCCCTCCCTTCTCCCCTCCCTCCCTCCCTCCCCAAGCAACAGCCCTTATATACCGCTTCACAGGGCTTTCCAACCCTCCCTAAGCGATTGGCAGAGTTTCAGCCAATTGGCCCCCAGCCCCCAGGGTCCTCCTTTTACTCACCTCCGACGGACGGAAAGCTGAGTCCGCCGTGCCTGCTGAGGAGGATGCTCCTCCTAGTCTGTCCAGAAAACTACAAAGTCCAGAATCCCCACCCCTGCTGGTCCACTTCCTGCCCAGCGGAGCCAGAGGCCCCCTCCCCATCGGACCACAGCTCTGGGTGGCTCCCTTCGCTTCCGCCAGTCCAGCCCGAGAGAGGACTCTCCCGGCCAGTGGCCAGCTTGCTGAAGCTCTTCCCTGGCCCACTCACCTGTCTCTCACCTGGCTGTTCCTCCTTCTCTTCCCCCCTCCCTGCTCAGGTGTCACTCCCAGCAGCAGCAGCCGAACCCGGACGCCCGCCTCCATCAACGCCACCCCTGCCAACATCAACCTCGCAGGTGAGTCTCGGCAGAGGCCGCCTGGCACCCCTTCCCTCCCTGGCGTGTAGGAACCGTGTGTGTGTGTGAGAGAGAGAGAGAGACTTAACCCAGGGGTTTCCAACCTCAGCCGCTTGACGACGTGTGGATGTCAACTCCCAGAATTCCCCAGCCAGCTGGCTGGGGAATTCTGGGAGTTGAAGTCCACACGTCGTCAAGGGGCCATGTTTGGGGAGACCACCACCACCCCAATCTAACCGCCTTCCCCCCTCTGTCCCGGCAGACCTGACCCGAGCCGTCAACGCCCTGCCGCAAAACATGACCTCTCAGATGTTCAGCGCCATCGCTGCCGTGACCGGCCAGGGCCAAAACGCCAACACCACCCCTGCACAGTGGGCTTCCAGCCAGTACGGCTATGGGGGCAGCGGCGGAGGCAGCAGCGCCTACCACGTGAGTGGGAGGATGGGGTCGGTGGGTCCAGCCGAGTCGCCCAGCAGTGCCCCACCTCAGCTGGGGCAGCGGGGCAGCTGTTCTTCCCAGAGGCCCTGGGCCCAAATCCTGCCCAGTTGGTGCCCCAGAGGGCTGTGCCAGCTACGGGCCTGGACTCCTTCCCGGGGATGCCCGGTCCTCCTTGCCAAGCCCAAAAGTGGGCAGGAGAGTGGGGGGGCTGCTTTCCTATTGGGGGCTGGAGGGGGAGAAGGCACCGCCGGGGAAGAAAGCTCTGGAGGCTTTTCAGAAGAGACTGGATAGCCGCTTGCCTGAAGCGGCCGAGGGCAGAGGGTTAGACTAGAGGACCTCCAGGGTCCCCTTCAGCTCTGTTCGGATTAAATCGGGAGTCAGCGTACAACGTGCCCAGCCTTAGAAAACCCCGCAGGTGAGCCGTCTCCTGGCTGCAGGCAGTCCTCGCTTAACAACCAGAATGGAACCCAAAGTTTCCATTATTGGGTAAGACGGGGGGGGGGGCTTGTTAAGTGAGTCGTGCCCCATTTTACGACCGTTTGCCTCAGCTGCTAAGTAAATCACTCTGGTGGTTTAAGCGAGTCCGGCTTCCCCCGTCGACTCCGCTTGTCAGGAGGTGGCCAAAGGGGGGAATCACATGACACACACACCCCCGCGACACCGCAACCGTTGTAGGTACATGCCAGTTGCCATGTGGCCGAATAATAATAATAATAATAATAATAGTCAGAAGGGACCTTGGAGGTCATCTAGTCCAACCCCCTGCTCAGGCAGGAAACCCTAGACCAGGGGTAGGCAACTTGGGCTCTTTCATGACTGGTGGACTTCAACTCCCAGAATTCCGCAGCCAGCCATGCTGAGGGGAAAGGGAGAGATTTCCAAGTTGAGCCAGGGTGGCTGAGGAATTCTGGGAGTTGAAGTCCACCAGTCATGAAGGGGCCACAGTTCCCCCATGCTGCCCTATACCATTCCAGACAAATGGGTTGTCCAGTCTCTTCTTAAAGACTTCCAGTGTTGGAGCCTTCACCGCTTCTGGAGGCAGGTGGTTCCACTGGTTAATTGTCAGGAAGTTTCTCCTTAGTTCTAGGTTTTGATCAGGTGATCAAAAGGAGGCAGAGGTGTGAAATACAGCCATAAGTCACTTTTTTTTTAAACTGTCGCTAAACGAACGGTTGTAAGTCGGGGTTTCTTCACAGCGGCCCCTCTGCGCCCGACTTGTGACGTGTCTGTCTCGCATTGCAGGTCTTCACCACGCCTGCCCAGCAGCCGGTGGCCACCCCTCTGCTGACCCCCAGCTACTCCTACACCACCCCGAGCCAGCCCATCACCACCCCCCAGTACCACCAGCTCCAGGCCAGCACCACCCCCCAGTCCACCCAGTCTCAGCCACCCTCACAGCAGCCTTCGTCCAGCTCCGGGCAACGGCAGCCCCCCAAGTAAGCAAGACCTCCCCCCACAAGCAGGGGGGGTGGGAGGGTGTTCCAGGGACCCCCGCCGAGGCTCCTCTCCCCTTGGCTGGCTGGCTGGCTGGTTGCCTGTCTGAGCAGCCCATGGAAGCCAGGCCTGGCTGGGAGAACAGGGGTGGGGGGGGGCAGGGGGCACCTCTCCTTCTGGGGCCTGGGAAGGGGGCTCCTGGGTCACCTCCCCTCTGAAGGAGGCCTGGGAGATTCTCAATCCTCCTGCTTGTCCCAGAGGTGCTTTTTTCCTTGAAAATGGTTTGCTTCTCATCCAAGAAGCTTCTTCAGTTCTTCAGAGGGGGGGAGGGGAGGGAGGGAGGAAGGAAAGAGGGAGAGAAGGAGAGAGAGGGAGAAAGGAAGGAAGGGGAAAGAAAGAGAAAGGAAAGAATGAAAAAGAGAAAAAGGAAGGAAGGAAGGGGAAAGAAAGAAAAAAGAGGAAGGGGAAAGAAAAAGAGAAAAAAGAAAGAAAGAGAAAAGAGAAGAGAGGAAGGAAGGAAGGGGAAAGAAAGGAAAGAAAAGAGAGGAAGGAAGGAAAGAAAGGAAGAAAGAAAGAAGAGAGGAAGGAAGGGGAAAGAAAAAGGAAAGAAAAAGAAGAGGAAGGAAGGAGAAAGGAAGGAAGGAAGGGGAAAGAAAGAAAGGAAAGAAAAAGGAAGGAAGGAAAGAGAAAGAAAGAAGAAGGAAGGAAGGGGAAAGAAAGAAAAGAAAAAGAGGAAGGAAGGGGAAAGAAAAAGAAAGAAAGAAAAAGGAAGGAAGGGGAAAGAAAGAAAGAAAGAGAAAGAAAGGAAGAAAAAAGGGAGGGAAAGAAAAAGAAGAGGAAGGAAGGGGAAAGAAAGAAAGGAAAAAAAGAAAGAAGAGAGGAAGGAAGGGGAAAGAAAGAAAGAAGAGAGGAAGGAAGGAAGGGGAAAGAAAGAAAGGAAAGAAAAAGAGGAAGGAAAGAAAGAAAGAAGAAAGGAAGGAAGGAAGAAAAAAGAAAGGGAGGAAGGGGAAGAAAGAAAGAAAGAAAGAAAGAAAGAAAGAAAGAAAGAAAGAAAGAAAGAAAGAAAGAAAGAAAGAAAGAAAGAAAGAAAGAAAGAAAGAAGGGCTCAGGCAAATGAGTGGCAGATGAGAGAGACAGACGGACAAAGAAGGAAAGACATCTGAAGAACCGAGGAAGCTTCTTGGAGGAGAAGCGAAACGTTTTCAAGGAAAAACCCAAGAAAGTCCAGCTGCCTTTTGGGGGGAAAGCACTTTGGGGGACCCCACTTCAAGGAGCAGAGGGGCTCCCTTCCTCTTTAGCTTGGTTCTTCTCGATGGGCCCGGCTGACGGACGGAGGGATGACTTTCCCTCCCCAAACGCCCTTGGGCGGCAGCCGGGGCTGGGGGCGTTTCCGCCTGGCAGGGCCTGCGCTGGGTTTAGGGGGAAGCCTTGCCAGGAAGGGGCCGGGCGCCCCGCAGGCCCCCCCCCTCTGCAGAAGGGGGCTTCTGGGTCAACCCAGGGGAGCCTCTCTGGCTCAGGGTCGGCCTGAGGGTCCTCTGAGCTCGGATGTTCCCTTGCAGACCTTCTCCATGACCCAAACGAGGGAAGACCCTCAGTGCTGGGGGGGGAGGGGTGCAGAGGGGAGGAGGGGAGGACGACTGTGGGGTCCTGGCTGCCCTCTCAGCTGGGTGGCTCTCTTGCAGACGTTTCATGACCCAACTAGGGAACATCATCAGTGCTGGAAGGGAGGAGGAGGAGGAGGAGGAAGAATAGGACTGTGGGGTCCTGGGTGCTCTCTCAGCTGGGTGCTTTTCTGGCAGACGCTTCATGACCCAACTAGGGAACATCATCAGGGTTAGAAGGGAGGGGGGATTGTGGAGAGGAGGAGGAGGAGGAGGAGAAGACAAAGGAACGGAGTGGGGGGGAAGACCAAGAGGAGAGAGAAGCGGATTCTGGAGTCTTTATTGATCTCTGAGCTGGGCGGTTTCCTTGCAGACGTTTCATGACCCAACTAGGGAACATCATCAGAATAGAGTAGAATGGAATATAGACCAGGAGGGGATAGAATTCTGGGAGTCGTAAAGGGGCCAAGCTTGGACACCCCAGCCAATAGGACGGCCCCCGTGGGACGCAGCCGCTGCTGAAGGGAGCCATGCCACCAGTCCTCATGGCCTTCCCCATTTCCTCGGCAGGTCCAGCTCCCAGGCGCCCATCGACTGGGGCAAGATGGCCGAGCAGTGGCTGCAGGAGAAGGAGGCCGAGCGCCGGAAGCAGAAGCAGCGGCTGACCCCTCGGCCCTCGCCCAGCCCCATGATCGAGAGCACGCCCATGTCCGTGGCCGGAGACGCCACCCCGCTCCTGGACGAGATGGACCGGTAGTCCCCCACGGGCGGAGCCAAGCTGACCCACACCGCTCAGCCACCTCGCGCCGCCTCCTTCCTCTCGCTCGCTTCCCTCCCCCCCAGCGGGAACAAGCGCGCCCGGGACGCCCTACGACGTGGGGAGCAGAGACTCAAGGAGGCTGCAGGAGTCTTGGCCCCGAGCCGGCCTTGCGGCTTTTGGACCCATTGTGGCATTTGTGCGTTCTGCTCTCCCGTGCCCGCTTCCCACAACTACTTTGCCAGAGAGGGGGGTGACGCAGAAGCAGAACGGCCGGGCCAGGAGTAACACGAGGAGGCCTGGCCTGAAACTCGGAGGCTGGACATGCCACCCCTCTGATCTCCCTTCCTCTCTCCTCCCTCCCTCCCTCCCTCCCTCCCTCCCTCCCTTCCTTCCTTCCTTCCTTCCTTCCTTTTTAGTTCCAGGTTGTGTTTGATGAGTTTCCATCCATTGCCCTTCCTTCCTTCCTTCCTTCCTTCCTTCCTTCCTTCCTTCCTTCCTTCCTTCCTTCCTTCCTTCCTTCCTTCCTTTTTAGTTCCCGATTGAGTTGATGAGTTTCCATCCATTGCCCTTCCTTCCTTCCTTCCTTCCTTCCTTCCTTCCTTCCTTCCTTCCTTCCTTCCTTCCTTCCTTCCTTCCTTCCTTCCTTCCTTCCCTTCCCTCCCTCCCTCCCTCCCTCCTTCCTATCTCTTTCTCTCTCTCTCTTTCGTGCTCGCTGTTCTGTGCTCAGTGGCTGTGTCGAGATTCGGGGCGCTTTGCTGCCTGAGCCCCGAAAGCCATGCGGCCTCCACCCTAAGCCGCGTTGTGGCTCTGCGGCTCTCCGGGACAATATTTATTCAGTTGTGTTACTAAAAGAAAGAAAGAAAGAAAGAAAAAGAAAAAAAGCTTGCAAGTTGCACCCCACCCCAGTCAATGGCCGCCTTTGTGACCCAGGAGGGGGAGAGTCTGGGCCAGCGGCTGGAATGCCAAGTAGCACCTTGTTCTCCCCCACCCTTCCCCTCCCTCCCCCGTGTCCCCTCCCTCCCCAACAGCAAAAGGAATAAATGGTCTTTCTACGGACTCCTCCTCCTCTTCCTCCTTCCCCCCCCTCCAACTTTTCTCTGGCCCGTCTGTGAAGGGTTCGGCTCCGTCTGGCACGAGGGGGGCTAATAAACCAGGTTTGCTTTGGCGGAACCAGACGGTCTTCTGGGCCTTGGGTGGCTTTGGTCTTGGCAAGGCCTTGTCTTGACTTCTGCCTGTTGTGGGCCGGCTCTTGGCTCACTTTCTGGGAGACCAACAGCCCCCCCCCCGGCCTTCAGGGCGTGGAGCCGGGCCGTTGGGGGCTGGCAGACCCTCCCTTGGCGCTTCGCCCTCCACTCCGCTCGGCCCATTTGGCCTGAATCTCCCCCCACGTCTCGCCCTCACCCCTTGGCGCAGGGGGCAAGGAGATGTGGCCAGCCGCCCTGGGCCGTGCATGCGTGCACTGGCCGGGACTGGGAGCCGGTGGTAGGGGCCACGTTCCTTGGGGCCCCCCAAGGCAGACGTAGCCAAGCAAGAGGCGGGTGCGGACTCTGCTCTCCTTAGCACTTGCAGCAGAGAAGGGGTGCTCTTCAGAGACTTTGGGGGTCTGGACCCTCCCCCGCTCGGGCTCCCTTGGGAAAAACCAGCTGCCCCCCTTGACCCCCACATGCAGCAGGATGGGGGTTTTCCTGCCCATTGGCAGGCGTCTTTTACCTCCCTGGATTCAGGAGCCCTTTTGAAGGGGGGGCGATGTCAGTGGAGCTGTTGCTTCTCCTGCCTGCCTGAAGCCCCCAACCCCTGGGGAGGAGCATGGCCATGTCCACCCACCCCTGGCCCAGACTCCCTGAGCAAAGCAGGAGGGAGAGAAAGGAGCAGGAAGGGTGAGCTGCCATTTCGGGGCTGATGGGGGGAGCGAGGAAGCGGCTCTTCCAGGGCTCAGACCCCCCCCCCAAAGATTTGGACAGGGAGCCGGCTGGGCATTGGACCCTGGCAAGCGGGTGACCAAATCCAAGCTTCTCCTGGCAACTGTTGTGCCTTCAGTTGAAACCAACCAGGAGAGCGGCCCTGGGGGTCTCTCCTCCCCCCCCCAATTTATACTTCTGAGAATCTGAATATGGTTTTTGCCAAGGTCAAAAAAAAAATCAGATTAGTCAGAGCCAGACGTGAGCATCTGGAGAGATTGACGTGGAAAACTGGGAGAGGACCCAAAGAGGTGGGGACTAGCAGGGGGGGTGGGAGAGGCTGGACTGAGTCCCTTGGGCAATCTTGCCCCCCCCAAGTTAGTTTTCTGGCCAGGCAACGGGGGTTGAAAAGGACCGGTGCCTCCAAAAACGTTGCTCCACCTGGGTGGGAACCCCCCCTCCAAAAGACACCCTCCTCTGCAACAGTTCCCCGGCCTGTTGGGAGCCAGGTTGAGCCGTGAGCAGCCCAAGTAGCCGGAGGGGGGGGTCTGTGTCCTGGCTGGCCCACTGACCTCTTCCGGGGGAGGGGCTTACAAAACAGACCGGCTGGAGGGCACCAGTGCATAGAGAATCCGCTTTTATTCCTTGATCAAGGCCGACAAGAGCAAGTCCGCTCTTCTGCACGGGGTCTCCTGCTCAAGCAGGGAGGGTTGGACTAGAAGGCCTCCAGAGTCCCTTCCGACTCTCTTGGCCCTCCGGGTCTCACCGTTGTCCCAAAGGTGCTTTTTCCAAAAGGCAACTGGACTTCCTTGGGGTTTTTTTTGTTGTTTTTTTTTCCCCTTTGGAAGCATTTCGTCTGGGATGACAAGCGAAGCCTTTTCAAAGGGGGGGGGAATCTTGAGAAAATCCAGTTGCCTCTTGAAAAACCGCACCTTTGGGACGACTCTCTTTATTCTGTAATTTTGTTCACACTTCAGCTGCCAAGACCTTCCACCAAAGATTTCAGGGTGGGGGGGCGCTTTGCTTTTCCTTTATGCGGTCCACATTCCCTCCTCCGAGTCCCTGCCGGGCATGGAGTGCTTCTGGTGTCGTGGCGAGGCCTCCTCTTCCTTCTGCAGCTTCCTCCTCCTCTTCCTCCTCCTCCTCTTCCTCCCCCCAGGCAGGCCAGCGGTGGGGCGGCCCTTCTGCAGGACCGTTTGTATGCTCTCAGGCATTCCAGCAGCAGCCAGCTCGCTCCCCACTCGGCTGGGCTCGTCACTCAAGATGGCATTGAAAGAGTCCCCCCGCCCCATTTCAGGGTGCCCATCTGGGGCCTGGGCGCCTCCCTTTGCTAATTCCTGCACAGCCAGCTTCTTCAGGGGGGCTCCCTCTGCAGTGGGGTGCTGGTGGGCAACGGGGGTGTCCGGCTTGCCCCAGCTGCCCTTTTTCTGCTTTTTCTTTGCCCCCTTTCCTTTCCGGCCCCGTCCCTCCTTCCCTTTGACCTTCCTAGGCCTTGGGGGCCTGGCCTGGGTGGGCTTCCAGGCGGCAGGAGAGCTCCCCAGCGGTCGGAAGTGGCTCTCGGCGGACGTGCTGGTGGTGCTGGTGGTGCTGGTGGAAGAGGCCAGTTTGGGCCGGCGGGTTGCTGGGGCATCAATCCGCTCTCCTCCGTAGTCAAACATCACGGGGTCCTTGAGGACAGCCACGGACGTCCGGCTGTAGTTCTTACACCTGGGAGGAAAAGAATGGGGTGAGGTCCTTTGCAAGGGGGAGGGGGGAGCCAGGACATGGGGTCCCGACTCTGGATTGTTTTAAAGCAGCGGCGTCCATGTTTGGGCCATTGGAAGACCTGTGGAGCTGGCTGGGGAATTCTGGGAGTTGAAGTCCACAGGTCTTCCAACGGGTCAAACATGGACGCCGCTGCTTTAAAGCAACCGATCCAATTTAAACTCTTACAATGTCGTGTCCTCCCTGCACTGCCGACCCACAACACACCCATCCTGGGTCTGCCGCCCTGAACAGGTCGTCCCCGACTTAACCACTATCTGCTGACGGACCCGAGTTAACGACCTCAGTGTAAGAAAGACACGTATGACCGTTGTTCGCACTTAACGACTGTTGCAGCCATCCTCACGGTCACGTGATCACAATTCGGCCACTTGGCCACCTGCTCGTATTTGCGACAGTCGCATCTCCCTGGGGGGGAGGGGGACATGTGATCCCCCTTTTGCAATGACTGCAGCAAATTAATTTAACGAAAATGGCAAGAGCAGTCGTAAAACGGGACAAAACTCGCTGAGCTGCACCCACAACTTCTGGAGGGAAGCCCTTCCACTGATCCACAGAATAACTGAGTTGGAAGGGACCTTGGAGGTCATCTAGTCCAGCCCCCTGCTATTCCAGACTAGAGTCCTGCAAGGAAGGCCAGTGTTTGTTAGAGCCACAGAGCAGCGGTGCTGTGGCCTCGCTAGGGTGGGCCATTGGCCCTTCTACAGAGGAGCCCCCGGGTGGGATGGGGGGGAGACCCGCGGCCAAGGGACAGCCCCACTCACCACACATACAAGTAGGATTCCACACAGGTTTCCTGGTAGACCAGCTCAAAGCACGGCACCTGGATGATGTTGAAGAAGGCCTGTCCCACCACGCGGGAAGCGGTGTTGTTCACGGCACCCAAACAGTCTTTCAGCCTAGAAGAGAGCGGGTGGGTGGGTGTTTGTGGGTCTTGTCCTGGAACTGACAAACATGCACCGCTGTGCCATTCCCACGCTCCCGAGGCCCTCCAGTGAAGGCCTTCATTCAAACAGCAGATTGGCAGGTTCACGCTGGCAAGGGCTGGGGTGGGGGTGGGGGGCGTCTTTGTAATATTCCAAACATCGAGTGTTTACATCAGGGGGCATCCAGCGTGCTGGCTGGGGAATTCTGGGAGTTGAAGTCCACAGGTCTTAAAGGGGCCCACGCTGGATGCCCCCGGTTTACACTTGGCACGTGGTGGCCCCTCCCCTGAAGCTGGACATTGCAACAGAGCTGAGCGTGGATGGGAATCGGAGTCACTTCCCCTGCCCTTTGATTGGCAGCCTTGGGAGCCAGGCCAGGGCCCTCCCAGGCACGCAATTCGTGGCTGGATTGGGGCCCAACTTGGAAGGGGAGGGAGTGGTGACAGGACCCCAACTGAAATCAGAGGTCGGACATTTTTAACCACTATTTGTAGCTTATTGCGCAAGCCCTGTTTTGCCCAGAATCTCAACAGCAAAGAGGGATGCCTCCCCCCAAAGCATCTTTGCAGGCTGCAGAAGAGCCCCCAGAGGGGGGGAAGTGTGTGGGGGGGAAGAGACTGAGGAAAACACTGTCCTGACCTAAGATGAACGCCCAAGACATCCTGAATCCTGCCTGAAGGCTGACCAGGTTTTCATGAGTCATGTGAATCCAGGTCACGGGCTAAACCATGGTCGAGCTCAAGCGGGGGAGCAGCCCACCACCCTCAGAGCTGATAAAAGACCCTCTGCTCTTGGGCTGGATCAGAGAGGTGGCCTGGTCCAAAGCCAACTTCAGGGTTCCCACCATCGCCACCTGGTAGCCCTCAGCCGTCATGGCTGACCCCCCAAACCCACAGGATTGAATCTGGCTATTAGGAAGGGAGGCCACAAGGAGATCACAAGGGTACGGACTCTCCTAGGAAGAAAACCCTCTGCAGGTAAAAGGAAGAACTGAGGTCTTCTGTATGGTTGCCATGGTAATGGCGTGAATGCATCCAGGACCAGCATCCAGGCATGAACGAAGAGAAGAGTGGAGAGGAGAAGACAGAATTAAGATGAGGGAAGAGATTTAGAGAATTAAGAATAGAATAGAATTGAGAAAATAAGAATAGAATAGAATAGAATAGAATTAAAACAGGAATAGAATAGAATAGAGAAAATAAGAACAGAATAGAATAGAATAGAATAGAGAATGAAATGGAATGGAATAGAATAGAATAGAAAATAGAATAGAATAGAATAGAGAATAGAATGGAATAGAAT
Source organism: Bothrops alternatus (assembly GCA_034064705.1). NCBI lineage: Eukaryota > Metazoa > Chordata > Lepidosauria > Squamata > Viperidae > Bothrops > Bothrops alternatus. The sequence continues at coordinate 483,214 of JARGCV010000272.1, read as the reverse complement.
AGAATAGAAAATAGAATAGAAAATAGAATAGAATAGAAAATAGAATAGAATAGAATAGAATAGAATAGAATAGAATAGAATAGAATAGAATAGAATAGCTTTATTTGGCCAAGTGTGATTAGACACACAAGAAATTTGTCCCCAATACACAAACAGAGTACTTGGAAAACAACAGAGAAAATAACAACAGTAATAATAATAGTAATAACAACCCTAAAATTGTGCAACTATTGAAGGGGAAACTAAGGTAATAAAAGGATAAATAATGCAGCCATGTTTTGATGGTCTTTTCATCATACAGACCGTGTGTATGTCTGTGTGTGTGTCTGTGTGTCTCTCTGTGTGTGTGGCCGATCCCTTGGGGGAAATCGGGGTCCCTCCCCCTTGCCAGGCCGCCCCCCTCCTCACCTCTGGTCGCAGTCACAGTGGCTGATGGTGTGCCAGCGTAGATTCCGGTGCCCGTACTTGTAGGTGAAGGGGTGGATGAGGTGCTGGCAGTGGTCGTGATCCCGGCAGCACATGTCCGTCTCCTGGTGCTCTCCTGCGAGGGGGGGCAGCGAGGGGCAGTGGTCAGAGTGGGGAGGGGAGAGCAGCCCCCAGGCCTTTCCCCTCCCCGGCCACAATGCCCGCCCCAGACAGCTTGGTTGGTGGAGGTAAAACTGTATTTATCAGAATAAGCTAATAAAATAGGGGTCCCCAACCGTAGCCACTTTAAGACCGGTGGACTTCAACTCCCAGAATTCCCCAGCCAGCACAGCTTAAAGTGGCTACGGTTGGGGACCCCTGTAATAAGATACAACTTTTTTACTTTCGCAAAATATATACGGGTGTGCCCGACTTCTTTTAATGACCATTTGAAGGTACAGCGTCACACGACCGTCCCAGCCTCCCCCGTGGTCACGTGATCAAAACCCGGACATTCGGCCACTGACTCAGATTGACGACAGTCGCAGCATCCCATGGGAGGGGGGGTCCCGCGGTCCACTTTTCCGACCTCCCAACAAGCAAAGTCAAACAGGGGAAGCCAGATTCACTTAACAACCAGGTTGAGTTGTGATTTGCTTAACGACAAGGGCAGGAAATGTCGCAAAAGGGGCAAAATTCACTTATAGTAGTAGTAGTAGTAGTAGTAGTAGTAGTAGTAGTAGTAATAATAATAATAATAAAGTTGGAAGGGACCTTGGAGGTCATCTAGTCCAACCCCCTGCTCAGGCAGGAAACCCTATGCCATTTCAGACAACTGTCTACCATAGCAACGTAAATTATGGGCTCCTTTGTGATCGTAAAGTCAAGGACTACTTGCACTGGCCATTTTGATGGAATAACGAACCTACTTCAACAGCAAAACCCAAAATCAATGTTTTAATTTGCTTTTCCACCGCGAGCACAAAGGCCAGAACGGGTTTCCGAGTGGAAAGAAAATTAATGGTGTCCTTTTCTTAAATTACCGCAGTCCATTTGGACAGCCATTTGTCTGAAATGGTATAGGGTTTCCTGCCTGAGCAGGAGGTTGGACTAGATGACCTCCAAGGTCCCTTCCAGCTTTTATTATTACTATTACTATTACTATTACTATTATTATCATTACTATCATTATTATTATCTCTGCCAGCTCCACCAATCTGGGTGGTCATTTGTCCGGTGTGGGAGATGAAAGCGTGCTTCCACCTTCGCCCACAGAGCATTTTCAACATATTAGGTACATAAGATCAAAAATCCCAATTTTTTTCCCCTCAAGTTCCTGATCCCCTCCCTTGTTATTAACACCACCGGCTGGGCTTTACAATCCCGGAATGCCCGGAGGGGGGGGAGTGTGGGGAGGACAGTTAGGGCTTTTATAGGCAGCCTGTGACACCCGGGGGCGGGCAGCAGCATCTCTTCCCACAGCTGGCACTGCGGTGTCTCCCCCCCCTTTGAAAGCCTGGCGTGTGCCCACCGCCACATCCCAAAGCGGAGCCCTTTAGGTCTGGCATCAACTTTCACAGGAGTGCCTGCCTACGGAACTCCCTGCCACAAGACGCAGAAGGAGACCCAGCGGGGGGCTTTGGGGGACGGGGTCCGCGGCTGCCCACCGACGCTGCCCTGGACCCCCCTCCCCCGTTTTTTCACCTACCCAGCTGCTCGTAGCTCTCCGCGATGTTTCCGGCGCCGCACCAGAGGGTCCCCGGGTAGGTGAAGCCCCGCTTGGCTCTCCGGAGACCCCCGGCCGAGCCCGCCTCCCGCACCCCCTCGGCCGCCCAAGCCGCCGGGCCCCCATCCCTGCCCCGGCTGTCCGGCGAGCGGGGGGGCCGGCCGGCCCCGGCCACCGCCAGTAGCACCACCGCCGCCGCCGCCGTCGCCGCTGCCGCCACCACTACCCCCAGGCCCATGGTGCGCAGCGACTGCTCCCTGCTGCCGGCCGCCGGGCGACCCTCCTTCAGCACCACCGCGCTGAGACAGCGCCGGCTGCCCGCCGCCTTTTAAGCCCCACCGGGATGTGGCCTGATTCCAGGGGGGCGGGGGGAGGAGGAGGAGGATCTGCTGCCCCCCCGCCCGCCCCCCCTCGCCCCCCGTGGGCCTGTCCCAGCGCTGGGAGCTCAGCCTCGGCGGCTACTTCCCCAAAGGCGGAACTGGCAGGGAAAGACTGTCCAGAGAGCTGGTTCCTTCGGTGGAGCTTCCAGCTGCAGCTGCAGTCTACCTCCCACCCATGAATCAACTCAATACATTCCGATTGTCTCCGTCCACCTTTAAGGCTCCTGAAGGGGAGACCTTCCCTCCCGCCAACCTGCCTGGCTATGGAGAGGTGGGCGGGCACCCCCCCCCAGCACCCCACCCCCTCAGGCACTCCAGGCCGATAGGGTTGCAGGCCAGACCTAAAGCTGTCACAATGTTTGATCAAACCAGCGTCACATCCCTGGAAGGACACTCAGGCTTGGATCTGACGAGGTCAGGTGTTGGCAAGGCCCACAGGCTCTGCCAAGGACAGAGAGTGGATCTTTCCTCCTCCGGCCCGGCCTTCCTTGTCCCCCAGCCTGGCGGTTGTACAATTTCTTGGCTTACGATGGTTTTTAGAGGCTGCCAGGCTTTTCCGGCCATTTACAAACTTGTAAAGAACTTGCATCAAGTTTTAAAAACTGTTAAAATCATTTTGAAAACTTTCTGAAAACTGTCTGAAAACTTTGAAACGCTTTTTGAAAACATTTTTTAAAAATCTTTTTAAAGCTTTCAAAAACTGTCTGAAAACTTTTTGAACGCTTTTTGAAAACCGTGAGAAAGTTTTTGAACAACTTTTAAAAACTTTTTGAACAACTTTTTTTTTTAAAAAAGTATCCTCTTCATTGGCCAATCAGAAGGTTTTTCACCTGTTGCAAAGGGGGCAGACACACGTTTCCCAAAAGGCCCCTCCCTGCCTAAAACCTGACCTCAAATAGGAAGCTGTAAAAGGAGTCGGAGAAAGGCGGGGGCTATTTTCCCCCTAGTTTCCCCCCCTTCGCCTCCCCCTCCCAATAGATCTCCTTTTCTCTCCTCCCAGGGAGGCTCTTTGCCCCCTGCCCCAGGAAAGGGTTAGTCAGGCTCTCTGCCTGACCGAGAGTTACCTCTCCCTCCCCCTCGCCCCCTCCCCTCCCTCCCACCTCTCTTGAATTCATGCCTGGCTTCCAAGGCGGTCAGCTGAGGCTGGTTGCTGCGGCAACCATGATGGGGTGATTTCGTTGGGCCCATCGGACTGATGCGGCGGAGACCAAGGGGATTTCTCCGCCAAGGGGGGGGTCCCTTTGTCCTGGGATGGGGCCTGTACACACACACACAAACACACACACACACATATACACACACACCGGGGTCAACATGGTGTCCCCCTCTTTGCCCAAGAGACTGGAAGCTGGCAGGGATGATGGAGGACTTTTGTGAACCCTTTGCGGGGGGGGGGGCTGCAGGCAAGAGGCCCTGAAATGTGCAGCCATTAGAAGCAGACTAGAGGTGGAAGGGACCTCGGAGGTCATCTAGTCCAGCCCCCTGCTCAAGCAGGAGACCCTAGTTCATTTCAGTCAAGTGGCTGTTCCAGCCTCTTCTTAAAAACCTCCAGTGATGAAGAACCAACAATATCCGGTGGCAAGGAGTTCCACTGGTTGATTGTCCCCCCCCTACCTTACATTACCTGGACAAATCCTTAGGGTGGGGGGTCAAAATGACACCCTGACAATGAAATTGCAGCCCTGCCTGGTTTTTATGCTCGTCCCGGACTTACAGCTGCAATGGATTTACGTTGCTTAAGCGAGACATTTGCAAAGTGAGTTTTGCCCCGTTTTACAACCTTTCTGGCCACGGCCGTTAAGCGAATCGGGGCCCACGTTCAGTGAGTAAACACGGTCATTGAGTGAATCCGGCTTCCCCCACTGACTTTGCCTGTCAGAAGGTCGCGAAAGGGGATCACGTGACACCCCCCAGGGACGCTGCGACCGTCGTAAATGTGAGTCAGATGCCAATGCAGATCTGAATTTTGATCCCCCGTGACCACGGGGGATGTTGCAAGTGTGAAAAATGGTCATAAGTGTGAAAAGTGGTCATAACTCACTTTTTCAGAGCTGTTGTAACTGCAAACAGTCACTAAACGGAGTGTCGGACATCGAGGCCCGTCTGTATCACAGGCGCAGCATACAAGGCCAGCCCCCCCACTCCTTTGCCCCCCCCCAAAAGCTGGGCAGAGCTGAGCATCTCAGCCGCCAACTCTCAGGAGGAGAGGAGTAGCAGGGACAAGGGGTGGGGGGTGGGGGTGGGAGATACTCGCCCAGGTCTGCACACTTTCCCGCCCAGCTTAGCTCCCAGAGAGCCCCCCCCTTCGGCCTTTTCCTAAGAGGCAGGGATGGGCAGCCCCCGCTGGGGAGCTTCTCCAGCAGCCGGGGTGGGAGGGTGGGGTGTCTTCTCCCATTGAATAGACTCGGTCCTGTTGCCCAGAGAACGGACCCTCCGCTGGGGGGGATTGGAGTCCAGCCCGAGTGGGCAATGGGGGTCTTTATGCTGCTCTGGGAAAGAAGCCACTGGTGGCACAGGGGAGAGAGCCAGAGCGAAAGCAGAGATGGCACCCAGGGAGAGAAGAGAAGCCCCCCCTCTTCAGTTTTGCTGTGGGGCACAAGAGAGGGGGGAAGGGTCGAAAGGGGGCAGAGAAGAGGTCAGCCCTGACCCCCTTCCCTTCAGTTTTCTCCTTCCTTCCTTCCTTCCTTCCTTCCTTCCTTCCTTCCTTCCTTCCTTCCTTCCTTCCTTCCCCTTTCCTTTCCTTTCCTTTCTACTTTATTTTACTCCCTTTCTTTTTCATCCTTTCCTTTCTTCTTCTTTCCTTCCCCTTCCCTTCCTCTTCCTCTCCTCTCCTCTCCTCTCCTCTCCTTTCCTTTCCTTTCCTTTCCTCTCCTTTCCTTTCCTTCAAGAAAGATCCAGCCTGGAACTAAGGAGAAATTTCCTGACAGTGAGAACAATCAACCGGTGGAAGGGCTTCCCTCCAGGAGTTCTGGGGGCTCCATCACTGAAGGCTTTCAAGAACAAAGTGGACATTTATCTGGGATGGCCTTATTGAGCAGAGGGTTGGACTAGAAGATCTCGGAGGTCCCTCCCGGCTCTGTCATTCTGTTATTCTTTTCTGCACTTGATCTCACTCTGCTTCCCCAGAGCCATCCGGCATGAGGAGGGCCGCGGCATGAGGAGGGCCGCGTCTACGTTGCTTCTCCATGAACCAAAACCCGGGACGGGACCAGCGGTGGAAGGGAAGGGAGCGTGGCTGGGGACCCCCTGGCCTTAAACCTGCCTCCAGGCGCCATCAGCTTGAGCAAGGGAGCCTCCTTGCCTGCAGTGACCCCGGCTGGCTCTTCCGGCTGGGATGGCTGAGTCAGCAGCTGAGGGCTGCCCCAAGTGGGTTTTCTCCTGGCTGGGCGCTGGCAAGGACATTTGGGAACAGAGTGGGAACATCGCCGCACGTTGGGAGGAAGGACGGGGCTGCCGGGCGCTTCCTCGGAGCAGCAGGAGACCTTGCTCCTTATCTCCTCTCCAGATAGCCAGGCGCGCAAGCCAAGGAGAGGAGGGGGGGCGTTTCCGAGGAGGGCACCAGGTGTCCTGGGGATGGTCCCGCCAAGCCAAGGCATGGGGGGAGGGAGGGAGGGGGGAGGGCAAAGAGAGCGCCTGCTCTGGGGTACCCTGAGCTCAGCACTGCAATACGGGGGTCTCGGCTCCTCTCTTTGTCTGAGGAAGGGGTGGATTCCTCCCCCCCCGTCCTCCTGCATGCATGGGAAGGTGGAGCCTCGCTCCCAGGGCACTTGGCTGAGAGAAGCTGGGGCAGGCATCAGATCCCAGGCTGGCTAGTGGTAAAGGCACCAGGCCAGAAAACGGGAGAGGGTGAGTTCTAGTTCTGCCTTAGCCATGAAAGCCAGCTGGGTGACTTTGGGCCAATCACCAGGAGATGGCGAGTTCTAGTCCTGCCTTTAGGCACAAATTCCAGAATTCCCCAGCCAGCCTGCTTTTGGGACGGGTGGACTTCCACTCCCAGAATCCCTCCACCAGCCTGCTTTAAGAGGAGTGGGCTTCCACTCCCAGAATCCCCCTGCCAGCCTGCTTTAAGAGGGGTGGGCTTCCACTCCCAGAATCCCCCTGCCAGCCTGCTTTAAGAGGGGTGGGCTTCCACTTCCAGAATCCCCCCAGCCAGCCTGCTTTAAGAGGGGTGGGCTTCCACTCCCAGAATCCCCCAGCCATTCTCCATCCTGTCTTGGATGCTAATAATCTGGAAAAGACCGAGATGCCACTGAGAGAACAGGAATTACAGCAGCCTTTGGCTTACAGCCATTCATTTAGTGTCCGTTTCAAGTTACAACGGCACTGAAAACAATGACTTATGATGCCCATTTCCCACACTTACCACCATTGTTAATCAAGTTTTGCCCCATTTTACGACTTTTCTTCCTACAGCTGTTAAGTGAATCAGCGCAGCCATGAAGTTAGCAACACGGTCGTTAAGCGAATCAGGCTTCACCCATTGACCTTGCTTGCCGCAAAAGAGGCTCACACGACCCTGGGGCGCTGCGACCATCGTACATACGAGTCATCTGAATTTTGATCACGTGACCGTAGGGAGGCTGCAACGGTTGTCAGTGTGAAAAAGGGTCCTAAGTGCCCTTGTAAATTTTGAACCGTCACTAAATGAACTAGGGTGAACTGAGGACTGCCTGTACTAAAATAACCACTTGAGGGATTCGCTTACCGGCTGTGGCAAGGGAAGGTTGTAAAATGGGGCAAAGCCCGCTGAACAACTTAGCAACACACATTTTGGGCTCCATTACGGTCGTAAGTGGAGGACTGCCTGGTTTTTCTCTTGCACGTCCAACTCCCACTGTGTGTGTGAACGGCCGGCGTGCGCAGGCATGCTCTCTGCAGCCGGAGAGCCGGTTTCTCGATGGATGGCCACTTTTCAAACTCTCCCTGCCGTGGACTCAGAAGCCACCAAGACCGTCTCTGAGCCTGGAAGGGCGACAACATAAGAACATAAGAACATAAGAAGAGCCCTGCTGAATCAGGCCAAAGCCCATCGAGTCCAGCATTCTGTGTCACAGAGTGGCCCACCAATTGTACATGGGGATCTTGAGCAGAAAGAGAAGGCAAAACCCTCCCTTTCCCTTGACCCCCAACAAATGGGACTCAAGGGAATCCTGCCTGCCTCAACCAACATAGAGGCGGCACATGGACATCCGTTTTAATAGCCACGGATATACTTGGCCTCCATGAATCTATCTAGCCCTGCCTTGAAGCTGTCAAGGCTGACAGCTGTCACGACCCCTTCAGGAAGCGAATTCCATAAATCAACGACCCTCTGGGTGAAGAAATATTTCCCTTTATTTGTCCTCACTTTCTTAGCTATGAGCTTTAGGGAGTGCCCCCTTGTCCTGGTATTGTGTGATAGAGAAAAGAATTTTTCTCTATCCACCTTTTCTATCCCATGCATGATTTTATACACTTCGATCAAGTCACCCCTTAAACGCCGTCTTTCAAGGCTGAAGAGACCAAGGCGTTGCAATCTGGTTTCACAAGGGAGGCGCTCCATTTCCTTGATCATTCTTGTTGCCCTTTTTTGCACCTTTTCCAGTTCCATTATATCTTTCTTGAGGTGCAACCTCCTCGGGCAGGAAGCCCCGGGCACGGGTTCAAGGCCTTGTGAGGTTTTTTTTGGTCTCTTCTCTGGGAGGGCCGAATTCCTTGCGATGGAAGGAGATAGAAGTTGCTTTTCTTCCGCTCTTGTTCCCGAAAAAGAATTCTTTGTACTCCTCTGACGAAAGACGAGGGCCAGTCCTTCGCCGTGTCCAAGTCGCTCCCGGAGCCTCTGCGGATTCTGGCCCAGCCATGCAGGCACAGTGATACTTTGTGTTGCCAGTGTGCGGGCCTGTGGCTCAGGACACGCTGTTGAATTGTGGGCTCAGGGCCTGTCCCTGCTTGGAGGGCCGTTTGCGGACTCCGAAATGAACCTCTAGAATGATAGAAGAGCCAGGAACCCCCCAGGAGAGGGGTGGGGGCTGAGCTACAAAGCAGGGTCTCCTGCTTTGAGAGGGGGCTGGACTAGAAGACCTCTGAGGTCCCTCCCAGCCCTTGGACTCTGTGTTCTGAATCAGGGATCTCCACACTTTGCAACTTTAAGACTTGTGGACTTCAAGTCCCAGAATTCCCCAGCCAGCATACCAGCTGATGACATTACCTAGTTAGGTGATGAAACGTCTGCAAGAAAACAACCCAGCTCAGAGAGCACCAAGGACCCCACAGTTCTACTACTACTACTACTACTGCTGCTGCTGCTATTACTATCTGCACATCCCATTCCCTTCTAACACTGATGATGCTCCCTAGCTGGGTCATAAAACGTCTGCAAGAAAACCAAGTTCAGAGAGCACTAAGGACCCTACAGCACAAACCTTTCTCCCTTCTAACACTGATGATGTTACCCAGTTGGGTCATGAGATGTCTGCAAGAAAACCACCCAGCTCAGAGAGCACCAAGGACCCCACAGTCCTCCTCCTCCTCCTCCTCCTCCTTACAAACTCCCCTCCCTTTTTAGGTGGCTGGGCAATTCCAAGAAGTCCACGACTCTTAAACTTGGGTCTTCTCCCCAGGACCCCAATAAATGAAGGAGGCAGAGGCACCCCCCAAATGCAGAAGGGGTGAAAACTGCCCAGTAGGGACAGAGAGGAAGACTCAGGGATTTGTCCTGCAAAAATGGATTAAGCCTACCCAGCCCTTTCCTCCTGGCGAACCGCCACGCAGAAGGCCCAGGGGAGAGGAGAACTTCCACCAGATTTTAGCTGAAGCCAGGTTGGGAAGAACAAGGAGGTCCTGTGAGTTGTGGGAATCCAGCCCCAGCGCTGGAATGGGGCCAGCAGGGTCAGGCCCAATGGCTCGGCTTGGACACCCCACAGTCTCTGGGCGTTATTTCCCAGGATTGGGGGCTGAGACAAGCGATAGCCGAGCGCTCTCAAAGTGGGGGGGCGATGGAACGAAAGGCGTTGCCAGGTCTGTGGATGACGCCACGCAAGGGGGACCGGCTGGCCTCCTACAAGGCAAAAGTAAGAACTCTGGGATCAAGAAACGTGAGGATGGCCTCAAGGGCCACAGGAAGATGCTCCAAGAGAAGGGAATATTTGTAGCTCAGAGATTTGAATGTGGGGTCCTCCGTGCCCCTTGAGCTGGCTTGTGTCCTTGCAGACGTTTCATGACCCAACTAGGGAACGTCATCAGCAGTACAAAAGGAGGGGAGTTTGTTTGGAGGAGGAGGAGGAGAGGAAGGGGAGGGGCAGGAGGAGGATTGTGGGGTCCTTGATGCTCTCTGAGCTGGCTTGTTTCCTTGCAGACGTTTCATGACCCAACTAGGGTATGTCATCAGAAGTAGACACAAGGGGAGTTTGTAGGGAGGAGGAGGAGGAGGAGGAGGAGGAGGACTGTGGGGTCTTTGGTGCTCTCTGAGCTTGATTGTTTCCTTGCAGACGTTTCATGACCCAACTAGGGAACGTCATCATCATAGAACGGAGGGGAGTTTGTAGGGAGGGGGAGGAGGAGGAGGAGGAGGATGGGAGGAAAGGGAGGGGAGTGGGCAGAAGGAGAAGGATTGTGGGGTCCTTGACGCTCTATGAGCTTGGTTGTTTTCCTGCAGACGTTTCATGACCCAGCTAGGTAATGTCATCAGTGCTAGAAGGGCGCAGGGTTTGAGGAGGGGGGGAGAGGAGGAGGAGGAGGAGGAAGAAGAAGACTGTGGAGTCCTTGGAGGTCTCTGAGCTGGGTGGTTTTCTTACAGACCATTTCATTACCAAACTGGGCTAGCACTGTTGGTGTTACCCAGTCTGGAAATGAAACGTCTACGAAAAAACTTGCACCCAGGACCCCACAGGATGATGCGCACTGACCACGAGACTAAAGATGCAACTGTCCAGCCCCTGCATGGGTGCATCAAGTGCACAAGTCCAGGGATCGGAGCCCCCAGGCTTGGCTGCAGCCAGGTGAGAAAGATTGTAGGGTGAGGGTGCCCAACCGTGGGAACTTTAAGGCTGCTGGCTGGGAAATTCTGGGAGTTGAAGCCCACTAATAATAATAATAACAATAATAATAATTATTATAATAATAATAATAATAATAATACAGTTGGAAGAAACCTTGGAGGTCATCTAGTCCAACCCCCTGCTCAGGCAGGAAACCCTATACTATTTCCGACAAATAGCTGTCCAGTCTCTTCTTCAAAACTTCCAGTGTTGGAGCATTCACCGTTTCTGGAGGCAAGGAGTTCCACTGGTTAATTGTTCTCACTGTCAGGAAGTTTCTCCTTAGTTCTAGGTTGCTTCTCTCCTTGATGAGTTTCCATCCGTTGCTTCTTGTTCTGCCTTCAGGCGCTTTGGAGAATAGCTTGACTGCCTCTTCTTTGGAGCAGCCCCTGAGATACTGGAAGGCTGCTATCATGTCCCCCCTCGTCCTTCTCTTCATTAAACTGGACATGCCCAATTCCAGCAACCGTTCGTCATATGTTATAGCTTCCAGTCCCCTGATCATCTTTGTGGCTCTTCTCCGTAATCTTTCCAGAGTCTCAGCATCTTTTTTACATCGTGGTGACCAAAACTGGATGCCGTATTCCAAGTGTGGCCTTACCAAGGCCTTGTAAAGTGGTATTAACACTTCACGTGATCCTGATTCTCTCCCTCTGTTCATGCAGCCCAGCACTGTGTGTTGGCTTTTTTGGCAGCTGGCTCCTGTTTAAGGGATGGTCCACTGGGACTCCGAGATCCCTCTCACAGTTACTACTATTGAGCAAGATGCCAACTACGGTATGCTGTATTTGTGTATTTGGGTTTTCTTGCCTAAATGTAGAACCTTGCTTTTTTCACCCTTGAATTTCATTTTGTTAGATAGCGCCCAGAGTTCAAGTCGGTCCAGATCCTTCTGTATCCTAAGCCTTAAAGTTCCCAAGCTGTACACCCTCATCCTACTCCCCCGTTGCAGACAAACGGCTCCCCAGTCTCCAGCGATGGAGCACCCATGATTTCCAGGAGAAAGCCTTCAGAAGTTTATTTTATTTATTTATCAAATTTAGAGACTTCCGTGCAGTTGTTCCTTTTGTGATAGCTAGCCAGCTCCACTTCTGGCTCCAGGCCCAGGCCGAGCTCTGCCCTTTAGTCACGCTGCCACAGGCCGCTGAAACCACGCAGGCTCCCAGTGGGATCTCTGAGCCAAATGGGCCATTTTTCTTGGCGTGTCCTTTTGGCAGCTGACCATCCTTTTCATTGGCTGCAATGGCTGGAAACACCCAGAGGTCACTCAGCTGCCAACTAACCCTCCCCCCAATGCTTTCTCGATGTCTTCTGGACCCCCATCACTCTCAGCCTCCCTGTTTGGGGGGGGCAAGTTGCCTTTGAAGGTTGGCGTAAAATGCCAGTGAGCTAGGCAGCTGGGATGCCCATCAGTGGCTCTGCCTGCGGCTGAACCTGCCTTGTGGGCACCTCTGTGTGGCATCTGTAAAACCCTACGGGGCCACACCTGGAGCAGCACAACCAATTTTGGTCACCACGCTAGAAAAAAGATGTTGAGACCTTGGACAAAGTTCAGAGAAGAGCAACTAACATGATCCAAGGCTTGTGGACTAAAACATATGAAGAAAATATGTAAAAAAGATGCTGAGACTCTAGAACAGTGGTTCTCAACCTTTTTAATGCTGCAACCCCCAACCGGTCATAAGTCGAGGACTTCCCAACTGGTCGTAAGTCGAGGACTTCCCAGCCAGTTGTAAGTCGAGGACTTTCCCTGCCCGGGAGCGCCGCACATGCGTGGTGCTGCCCCCTGCACCGGCCGAGGCGTAACTGGCAAGGGGCAGCGACAGCGCAGGGTGACCACCGACTGGGCCACCAGCTGGCCCAGCCCAAGGGAGGTAAGGCACCCGCCGGGCCCCACATGTGCCAAAAACCCTCCCTGCGCCTGCCGGCCTCCCACCTCCCACCCCTGGCCCTCTTTTACTTATATTTTTAGTAGTTGCTCAGCAGGGAGGGGTGGAAACTTCCAGAGAGCTCGCCTTCGCTGCAGACAACTTGCAGCCCCATTTGTAGACTGGGACTTTTGGCGGGCTCAGCAGGGCAGAGACAGCCTGGACAATTCCTATTCAAGAGAGTCTGTTCTATTGGCTTTCAAAAGCCAACAGAATAAGAGGGAGTAGCACAGCTAAGGAAAAGGGGGGGGGGGAAATGGCGGACTGCGTTGTTTGGCGACCCCCATGAAATGGTCGTTGGACCCCAAATGGGGTTGCGACCCACAGGTTGAGAACCGCTGTTCTAGAAAGAGTGCAGAGAAGAGCAGCAAAGAAGGTTGCTGGAATTGGGTCTGTCTAGTCTAATGAAGAGAAGGACAAGGAGGGACAGGAGAGCAGCCTTCCAGTATCTCAGGGGCTGCCCCAAAGAAGAGGGAGTCAAGCTATTCTCCAAAACCCCTGAAGAAAGCAGGACAAGAAGCAACGGATGGAAACTGATCAAGGAGAGAAGCAACCTAGAACTAAGGAGAAACTTCCTGACAGTGAGGACAATTAACCAGTGGAACAGCTTGCCACCAGAAATCCTGGGCGCTCCATCACTGGAGGTTTTAAAGAAGAGACTGGACAGTCACCTGTCTGAGAGGGCATAGGTTCTCCTGCTTGAGCGGGGGGCTGGACTAGAAGACCTCCAAGGTCCCTTCCAGCTCTATTCTATTCATTCATCTCTCCACAAACGGGTCGTTTAGGAAGGGGACATGAGCTCCCCTCCTCTCAACTTTCTGAGGCTGTACAGCCAGTCCTCAACTTACAACTACTCTTTTAGAAACCACTTGAAGGTACGGCGCCACTGAAAAATGTGACTTATGACCGTTTTTTCACACTTCACCACCATGGCAGCATCCTCCTCATCGCACGATCAAAGTTCAGACATTTGGCAACAGACTCATATTTACGACAGTCGCTGTGTCCTGGAGTCAGGCCATCCTTTTGCAACTTTCTAAGAAGCGAAGTCGGGGGGGGGGAAGCCAGATTCACTTAGTGACAGGGTGACTCAATAACAATTCACTTAACATCTCTGGGGAGGAAGGTTGCAACACGGGGCAAAGCTCACTTAAGAGCTGTCTCGCTTAACGACATACATTTTGGGCTCGGTTGTGGTTGTAAGTAGAGGACCAGAACCTGAATGTTTTATGCTCTCTACATGGGGCTACCTTTGAAAAACGTTCGGAGACTTCAGGTAATGCAGAATGCAGCCGCGCGAGCAGTGTTGGGCCTGCCCAGAAATGCCCACATTTCGGCATCACTCCGCGAGCTGCATTGGCTGCCAATTGGTCTCCGAACGCAATTCAAAGTGTTGGTTATGACCTATAAAGCCCTACATGGCATCGGACCAGGTTACTTACGGGACCGTCTGCTGCCCCATGAATCCCAGCGGCCGGTTAGGGCCCACAGAGTCGGCCTTCTCCAGGTCCCGTCAGCCAGACAGTGTCGCCTGGCAGGGCCTAGGGGAAGAGCCTTCTCTGTTGCGGCCCCGGCCCTCTGGAACCAACTTCCCCTGGAGATCCGTGTCGCCCCCACCCTCTCCGCCTTTCGTAGATTGCTTAAAACATACTTTTGCCGGCAGGCCTGGGGCAGCTAACACCTTGCCCCTAGCCAGTGTACGTTTGTGTGTACGTTTATTGAATGAATGGTTTCTTAAATTTAGGGGTTTTCTTTTTATATATGTATTTTTTATATATTTATTATGTAGTATTTTAATATTGGATTTCTATTTATGCTGTGAGCCGCCCTGAGTTCTCGGAATAGGGCGGCATAGAAATTTAATAAATAATAATAATAATAATATTGACTGGTGGGGGGGCAAGAAATGAGTTGAGGCCAGCCTTGGGGAAGGCAGGGTGGGCTTGCCAAGCCTCAGCAGCCCCCTTGCCTCCCCCCCTCTCTTGCTCCCAAAGGCCTCAGAGGGGGAGCAGGCCGCCTAATCTCGCACTAAAACATCTGGGCGAGGAATTCTGGGAGTTGAAGTCCGCGAGTCCTAACGCAGCCAAGGTTGAGAAACGGGAACGAGGCAGCTGTGCGGGCGATGAGGGCGGCTCTGCTGCCACCTCCTGGCCAGACGGGCGAACGGCAACCTTCCCGCCGCTAACGCCTCCGCTACGCAATCACGGCTTCAAAGGCTCCGCGCGAGCGGGAAAGGGAAGCTCGAGGGCATCTAGTCCAGCCCCCTGCACGGTGCGGGACTCTTCTCCATCATTCCGGCAGCCCCTCGGTTTGAAACCCTCCCGCGAGGGGGAGTTGGGTCATCCGTCGATCGGTGGACTGCGACTCTCAGCGACCCCCACTCCCCAAGGAGGGTCCCTCTCTCTCTCTCTCCCTCTCCCCCTCCCCCCGCCGCGTGGCCCTTCAGGGCCCCCAGCACCGGAGTCTCCCCCACACACACCCTCCCCCCCCACCGCCCCCTTTGCCAAGAAATTCCTCCCAATTTGCAGGCTGGATCTTCCTCTTTCCAGCTCTTCTCTCCCTTTCAGCACATCAGAGATGCCATCCAGGCCGGGCACGGTCAAAAAAGTCAAGATGGAGGCCGCACAACCCCTGCCTCTGACACGCATGGCCCCCGTCCTATGACCCGGGCCCCTCCCTTGGCTTTTTGGACACCCCTCTCCAGCGTTTGGCTCCCTCCTTTCGCCCCCTTGGGCGGAAAGCCCCCCGCCTGGGAATGCCTGCCCTCCCCCACCCGCTCCCGCTGGCCCCCCCGGATGCCCCCCTCGCCCGCTGCCAGGAGAGCCTCTGCCAGCCCCGCCGCTCTGCCCGCCCCCTTCCCAGCCCCACAGCCCAGCGGCCGCAGCAGGAGCAGCCCGCGCCTCCGCTGCCTCTCCCCGCGAAGGAAGCGCCTCTCCTGGACTCCGGCCGAGGCGCAGGGGGTCTCCGGCAGCGCCCCTCGGCCAGGTAGGGGCCTAGGCGGGGGCTGGGCGGGGAGGGGCTGGCAGGGAAGCCCCGGTCCTCACCTGCTGGCCGAGCACCTGAGCGCTCCGGAGCGCCACTTTTTTTCCCCCAAGGCCAGCGCGGGGAGGGGGCGCCGACTGCAGGGATCAGAGGACCCCCGAGAGGAGATCCTCTGCCCGAATTCGCTGCTAGGACTTGGCCTTCGAAGGCCGGGCAGGTGGGCTTCGTCCCGGTGGGAAGGGGGGAGACCCAGCCCCCCCCCAAGAACAGGCTCCTGCGCGTTAAGTGTATTCGTTTGGTGATCGCCTTTATTGACCGCCTATCTTACCGTGGGGTAGTAATAAATAATAATAATAATAATAATAATAATAATAATAATAATAATAATAATAATAATAATAATAATAATAATAATAATAATAATAATAATAATAATAATAAAGTTGGAAGGGACCTTGGAGGTCACCTAGTCCAACCCCCTGCTCAGGCAGGAAACCCTAGACCAGTGTTTTTCAACCTTGACAATTTTAAGGCATGTGGACTTCAACTCCCAGGGGAGTTGAAGTCCACATGCCTTAAAATTGTCAAGGTTGAGAAACACTGCCCTAGACCATTTCAGACAAATGGCTGTCCAGTCTCTTCTTAAAAACCTGCAGTGATTGGGAAGGAAGGAAGGAAGGAAGGAAGGAAGGAAGGAAGGAAGGAAGGAAGGAAGGAAGGAAGGAAGGAAGGAAGGAAGGAAGGAAGGCAGAATAACAGAGTTGGAAGGGACCTTGGAGGTCATCTAGTCCAACCCCCTGCTCAGGCAGGAAACCCTATACCATTTCAGGCAAATGGCTGTCCAATTTCTTCTTAAAAACCTCCAGTGTTGGAGCATTCACCGTTTCTGGAGGCAAGGAGTTCCACTGGTTAATTGTTCTAACTGTCAGGAAGTTTCTCCTTAGTTCTAGGTTGCTTCTCTCCTTGATTAGTGTCCATCCATTGTTCCTTGTCCTGCCTTCAGGCACTTTGGAGAATAGCTTGACTCCCTCTTCTTTGGGGCAGCCCCTGAGATACTGGAACACTGCTATCCTGTCCCCCCTCGTCCTTCTCTTCGTTAAACTGGACATACCCAATTCCAGCAGCCGTTCCTTGTATGCTTTAGCCTCCAGTCTCCTGATCATCTTTGTTGCCCAGAAAGTTTTCCAGCTGGTTACTGAACAACAAATAGACAAAGGGGGCCTTGAGTCTGCAACTGAAGTGACCTAAAATTGCTTTTTCGTGCAGGGAGCTGGGCTGCCAACTCCTCTCCGGCTCCACTCAGATTAAAGTTCACTTCTCCAGGATCCTGGCGGGGGGGGGGGCTGGGACACTGCCTGTAATTGTGAGGTGACCTGTTGGAATTTATTTATTTGGGTAAGGTTGAGGTTTTGCAATTTAGCGCCAGGGCAAAGGCCTGTTAAAGGCACAGGGGACCACATTAGCCTGCAATTGCTTTAATCTGGATTTTTTAATTGGGGGGGGAGGTTTCCAACTTTGGTAACTTTAATTCCTGTGGACTTCAACTCCCAGAATTCCCCAGCCAGCAGACCTTAAAGTTGCCGGAGGTTGGCCACCCCTAATTTAGTGAGTCTGCTCCCTCTTTACAAGCTCATTTTCTCCTCATGCTCCCTTCCCCCCAGCCCTACTGCCCCTCCCCAACTTCCCACCACCAGGGTGCATTTTTTAAGTGCCCTGCCTGGCTGCACCCTACTTTTTCCACCCTAGACCAAATTAATAATAATAATCATCATCATCATTCATCATCCATATCAATATCAGGAAGGCTTACTGACTACTGGAGAGACCGAACTGGCCTACAAGAAAGACCAAATGAAGAACAGAATAGAGGCATGGGAAGACAAAGCACTACATGGCCAGTACATTAAAAAAATAGCTGGGAAAGCAGATAATAACAAGACCTGGCAATGGCTAAGAGCAGGAAAGTTAAAGAAGGAGACCGAGGGACTAATTCTGGCTGCACAAGACCCAGCCTTAAGGACAAATGCATATAAAGTCAGAATTGAGAAGTCAGCAACAGACAGTAAGTGCCGCCTATGCAGAAATGCTGAAGAAACAGTGGACCACCTGGTAAGCTGCTGCAAGAAGATCGCACAGACTGACTACAAGCAGCGGCATGACAAAGTAGCAACAATGGTGCATTGGAAGATCTGCAAGAAATATCATTTGCCTGCAAGCAAGAACTGGTGGGATCATAAAATAGAGAAAGTCATAGAAAATGATAAAGTTAAACTGCTCTGGGACTTCAGAATTCAAACAGACAAGCACCTGCCACATAACACCCCGGACTTAACAATTGTCGATAAGAAAGACAAAAAAGTCTGGATAGTGGACGTGGCAGTGCCTGGAGATGGCAGAATAGACGAGAAAGAACTGGAGAAGATCACAAAATACAAAGACCTACAAATAGAAAGAGAAAGACTGTGACAAAGTCTTCGGAGTCTTCGGAGAGGAGCGGCATACAAATCCGAATAAAAGTAAAGGCAAGCAAGGGTAGCAACAATAGTCATAGGCCCCTTGGGTGCAACCCCAAAACAACTGGAGCACCACTTGAACACCATCATCGGCATTGACAATTTCGCTATTAGTCAATTGCAAAAGGCGGCCTTGCTAGGAACTGCTTCCATCTTGCGACGAGATCTGTGATACCATCAAACATCCACATCTGCCTATCCCAGGTCCTGGGTAAGGACTTGATAGGTAGACAAAAATGCCACATCCAGTCTGAACATCTGGCTGACTGCGATGATCAATAATAATAATAATAATAATAATAATAATATTTATTTATTATTTATTTATTTTATTTAAATCACATTTATATGCCGCCCCTCTCCGAAGACCCGGGGCGGCTCACAACAAAAAATACTACAATAATTTTTTTTTTTAATATAAAAATTCTTTTATTAAAACAATCAACATTGAACATAAAAACATATTATGCAGCAATCATCATGACACCTGGTATACAATACTAGGTATTAGTCTTTGAAAACGTCTGAATTAGTAAGCCTTTTTCCCCACTCCTCACGTCTAGCCTCAACTATACTCCTGTTACATTTTATTTGATTGGTGTTTCTCCTATCTGTTTCAATATTAATGTGATCAACATTAAACATAAGATCCTATTGCTAAGCAATCATCCTAGAACATAGCATACAACATTAGGTGTTAATCTTTGTAAACATCTGTTTTAGTAAACGTTCTTCCCTCCTCCCTTACATCCTCCAGTATACTCCGAATACATTTTGTTT
The DNA here is from genome assembly GCA_034064705.1 of Bothrops alternatus. Taxonomy (NCBI): domain Eukaryota; kingdom Metazoa; phylum Chordata; class Lepidosauria; order Squamata; family Viperidae; genus Bothrops; species Bothrops alternatus. The sequence continues at coordinate 464,485 of JARGCV010000272.1, read as the reverse complement.
GATTGGTGTTTCTCTTATATATGGTCTATCTACTGTATCTAGTCTATCGCATATTGTGCGTTTGCGCTTCTGAGTTGACTTCATCCCATTACTAGTGCAATCTTTTCTAGTCCCTAACCAGAGATCCTGAGGTAGAAGTTTCATATCCTGAGGTAGAGATTCAGTCTACTTTAACAATATTAAAGCAAACAACGTTAGTCATAAGGTTATGTTAAGAGGTATTAGTTATAGAACATATACATTCAACATTGGGTGTTAGTTTTGTAAACATTTGATTTGTTAATCCTTCTTCCCTCCTCCCATCGAGCCTTAGCTAAACGCCAGCTGCATTCTGTTTGATTGGTGTCTCTCTGGGATATAGTCTATCCACTGTTTCCAGTCCGTCACAAATTGTTCATTGGAGCGATTTTTCAAGTATGCTGATATTTTTGTCATTTCCGCCAAATTTGTTACTTTCACAGTCCATTCTTCAATAGGCGGTATTTCCGGATTCTTCCAGTACTGTCCCACCAACAATCTTGCTGCTGTAATTAAGTTCAAAAATAAATTTGTCTCTGATGTAGTGATATCCTTTGTGATCCCTAACAGAAAAGCCTGAGGTAGAAATTCTATACGCTTTTTGAAAATAGTTTGGAGTGTCCACCATATCTTCCTCCAGAATGCTTTTATTTTTCTGCATGTCCACCATATATGAAAGTAAGTAGCCTTCCCGTCCCCACACCTCCAGCATTTGGGCTGGGAGCCCGGGTAGATGAGTGATATTTTTTTCGGGTCTAGATGCCATCTATAGAACATCTTGTAGAAGTTTTCCCTTAAGTGTTGCGATTTCGTGAATTCTACATTCCTCACCCAGATTTTTTCCCACGTGTCCATGGCGATAGGGTGTCCGAAGTCTTGTGCCCACTTTATCATACAGTTCTTGACTCGCTCTGTTTCAGAGTCCATTTCTATCAGAATGCTGTACACTCGTTTGATGTGCCTAATCCCCTGTTCTCTAATCTGTTTAATTAGATTCTCGTCGGTCTGGGAGAAGCCCTTCTTGTTGTCTTTACGCCACCTTGATTGTAGTTGTATATATGATAGCCAGGTACTTCCTATTCCTCTTTTTGCTAGCGTTGCTTGAGATTTCAAGAGGAACCCATTTTCTTCTCCCAGTACAAGTTCACTGTAGGGCACCACTTCTTGCCCTTGGGATGTGTTCATATCCCCTGTTGCGTGTCCAGGGATCGTCCAGATGGGGATCTTGTCGTGTAGGAGGTGCTTATATTTCTTCCAGACCCATAACAATGGGATTCGTAGTGGGTTTTCCTTGAAGTTCCTATCTGCCTTTTTGTCGTATACTAGGTATGCGTGCCAGCCGAATCGTAGACCATGCCCCTCAACATTCAGAATTCTATCATTTGTCATGTTGATCCAGTCACTAACTGCCACCAACGTTGCTGCATAGTAGTATAGCTTTAGATTAGGCATTTTGAGTCCCCCTCTCTCCCTTGCGTCTTGGATGATTTTTAGTTTTACCCTCGGTCTCTTGTCGTCCCAAATAAATCTGTTGATGCCCTTCTGCCAGTTGTCCAAGTCCGCATCCTTTTTGAGTATGGGTAGCATTTGAAAGAGAAATAAAAATCTGGGTAGTACATTCATCTTTACTGTCGCTATCCTGCCGAGCAGGGACAGACGTAGTGTCTTCCACCTTTCCAGGTCTGCTTGTATCTTATTCCACAGGACCTCGTAGTTATTCTTGTATAATTTGGCATTTGTTGATTCTATCTCCACTCCTAAGTATTTGACTTTCTTGACTATTTCACAACCCGTTATTCTTTCCAAGTCCTGTCTTGCTTTTTTGTCTAGATTTTTGACTAGCATCTTTGTTTTTGATATATTTACTTTGAAGCCTGACACCCTACCATAGTCTTCCATTATTTCCATCAATCTCTTTGCTGACTGTACTGGTTGCGACATTGTCACCAGCAAGTCGTCTGCAAAGGCACATAGTCTGTAATCTTGTTGTCTGATCCGTATGCCCTGTATGTCTTCTGCTGCTCTTATCCTGTTTAGTAGAGTCTCCAGCGTTAGGATAAATAGAAGGGGTGATAACGGGCAGCCCTGCCTCGTGCCTCTCTCTATATTAAATGAGTCCGTTAAGTCTCCATTGACAATGATCTGTCCTGTTTGTTTCTGGTAAATTGCCGTTATGGAGTTGAGAAACTGTGCTCCCATTTTCATCTTCCGGACCAAGTTCGTCAGGAACGGCCAATTCAGTCTGTCGAAGGCTTTTTCTGCATCCACAAACATAAGAGCGGCGGGTATCTGGTTGTGCCTTTGCAGGTACTCTATTATGTTCAACAGCTGTCTCACGTTGGTTTTCATCTGGCGTCCTTGTATAAATCCCCTTTGGTCCGGGTGTATTGTTTTTTGTAATACAGTCATTAGTCTATTGGCCAAAATTTTTGTGAAGATTTTGTAGTCTGTGTTTAGTAGTGAGATGGGCCTGTAGTTTGCGGGCTGTGTGTTGTCTTTCCCCTCCTTTGGGATTAATGAGATGTAGGCTGTTTTCCAGGATGGTGGGACCTGGCCTCCTTCTTGAATGCTGGCAAATAGCTTTCTGAGGGGTTCTAGCATCTCATCCTGTAGATGCTTGTAGTAGGTCGCTGTTATCCCATCCGTCCCGGGCGATTTTCCTGCTTTCAGTTGTGTGATCGCTGAGTGTATTTCCTCCTTTGTGATTAAGGCATTCAGGGCTTCTCTTTGTGTGTCGGTAATCGCCTGTATCTTTTCGTTTTGTAAGAACTCATCTATCTCTTTGTCCTGTATCTTATCCTCGGCATAAAGTTTCGAGTAGAACTCTGTGAAGGCTTTCTTGATGGCTTTTTGTCGGAATTCTTCCTTGCCTTTGTATTCTATCTTTTCAATTATGCGGGATTTCTGTTTCTTTCTTATAATGTAGGCTAGCCAACGGCCCGGTTTGTTGGCCTTGCAGAATGTCTTATGTTTTGCATATTGTATATTCCTTGCAACTTGGTCCGCCATCAACATGTCAAATTGCTTTCTTAAGATCTTGAGTCCTTCTTTGGTGACTTTGTCCTCTGGTCTTTTTATTAGTAGCCGCTCCATTTTGCTTATCTCATTTTCTAACTCTTTTCTTTTTTGTTCTTGTTGGCGATGGTGCCTGCTATTCATGGCTATGAGGATCCCTCGCATGTACACCTTGCTGCCTTCCCAGATCTGTTCTATCGGTGTTCCTTTGTTCATATTTGTGTTGAAGAATTCCTTCATAGATTTTTTGCATTCCGCCACCTTGTCTTCGTGTCTAAACAGGTTTTCATTGATTCTCCAGGACCTCCTCTGTTTCGGGCCGTGTCTTAGTTCCATCCTCACAGGGTTGTGGTCTGTCAGTGCTTTGGGTAGGATTTTCACCGCGTTTAGACGAGTTAGCAAGTCGCTCGAAGTTAATATAAAGTCAATTCTAGAGAAGGATTGATGTCTGCCAGAGAAGAAGGTGAATTCTTGTTCTTTGCCGTGCCTTTTCCTCCATACATCTGTCAGTTCGAGGTCCTCCTTCATGTCGAAGAAGGATTTAGGCAACTTGGAGTGTTTTTGTGGGTTCGGTGCAGTTCTTTTTTTGTCTAGAGCAGTCTCTATGACCCCGTTCCAGTCGCCCATGATGATGTAGGATCTGTAGTTAAGTTGTGTTATTTTCTTGTGTAGCTTTTTGTAGAATTTGCCTTGCTGCTGATTTGGTGCATATACGCCCATTACTAGAATCTTCTTGTCCTCTTGTGTTATTTCAATTGCCAGGTATCTACCTTGGGGGTCGGACTCTATTAGCTTAGCCATTACATGTTTCTTTACGTATATAACAATCCCATTCTTTTTTCTTGGCGCCGCTGCCACAAATTGCGCACCTAGTTTGTAGCTGATCAGATATTTCTGGTCTGCTGCTCTGATGTGTGTTTCTTGTAGGCAAATTATGTCGTTTCCTCCTTGAAACAGATAATGAAATATCTTCCTCCTTTTCTGTGGGGAATTTAGTCCGTTGACGTTCCATGTCAAGTATTTAGTCATCATTGTCGGTTTCAGGATACTCTTCCGAGACCACTTCCATTCTATCTCCTGTGGTGTTCTTTGGTCTCGTTCCCATGGTATCCGAGTTTGTGTTCGAGTTGCGTATAGGGATCGTGTCGTGCTGCTCTGTGCGTTTGGTGATGGATCTTGTTATCCTGCCCTCTGCAGTCTGTCTTATTCCCTTGTTGTTGTTGTTGCTTCCTGTTCTCTGTGTTGTCGTGTCTCGAGTTGGTCCTTTCCTTTCTCGTGTTCTTGCGTCGGCCTGTCGGTCTGGTGGATTTTCTGCGTCTTCCCTCGTGGTGTATTGGGGTCCCTCCGGCATCAGCTCCTTTTCCAGGAATTCTCTGGCTTGTTGGACCGAGTTCAGTTGGTGTCTTTTATTTTTATAATAGAATGTCATCCCCGTGGGGATTTCCCATCTGTATCGCAAGGCACGTGATCTCAGTTCGTCGACCAGGAACTTATATTCCTTTCTGTCTCGCAGCATCGTCTGGGGGATCTCTTTCAGTACTTTCACTTCTTGCCCCTTTATGTATAAACTCTTGTTGTAAGATGTGGCTGAGATGAGGTTTCGGAATCCCTGCGTCACAAAGTGGATGACCACGTCCCTTGGGTGGTGCCTGTTTGTTGTCGTCCGTGCGCCCACTCTGTTGATTCTGTCGATTTGCCCTTCGATAGCTGAGGTTGGCTTTCCCAGAAATGCTGCCAGGGCCTCTATAAAGGTTCCGGCCAGGCCCCCTTGGGTTTCGTCTGATGTCTCTTTCAGGCCTCTAAACCTGATTGCAGTCGCCAGTTGCCAGTACTGTATCATGGAGGATTGGTCTTGGGCCACCCCTCTCATCTCTGCTATCTCTGTTCTCTGGCCTTCTACTTGATTCTCCACTTTCTCCATCCGCTTGTCCACGTTCTCCCTGATTTCCTGGAAGTTTTTCTCCATTTCCTCCCCTACTTCCTTGTAGTGTGCTTGCATTGCCTCCTTCATTTGCTCCAAATCTGCAGCTATCGCCTTGCGTTGCTCCTCCCATTTCCTCTCTAGCTCTCTACCTTGTTCTTGCAGCATTTGTTTTGTATCGTTGTGTCTTTTCTCCATCTGTGTGCCCATTTCCACCAACCTTTTATCCATTCCATCCATCCTTTCAACCAGCATTTCTATTACCTCTTGTAATTTTTGTATCATGTGTGCTGTTGGGTTGGCCTGTGGGGGTGTATGGTTCTGGGTGCCTGCATTTGGATGGGAGGGTGTGTGGATGGGTAGAGTAGTTCCTGATGGTTTAGTACGCTGGGCTGGGGTGGATACAACTCCCTTCGTTTGTGTCAGTGTGGTCTGCTTGGAGGCCATTTTGAGGTTATCCTCCTGTTGTCCTGGCACTGTTTTGGGTCCCAATTTGGATCAAATTGGGCGCTAGGTTGTGATCTGTTGTTGGTCCGGTGGTCTAGCCTTTCAAGGGGAGAGGCTTCAGGGTTTAGGCAGTGTAGGGGTAGGGGCCTGTGTTCTGGCAGTTTTATGTTCAGGGAGCCAGAGAACCAGTTCAGTGCTTTTGCCTTGGTTTCCTCTTCACTCCCCTCTGCCAGTCTATTTCTTCTCTTTATTCCTTTCTGGGTCCTTCTTTCCCCTCTTTCTCTGCCTTCTTGCCCAGGTCACTTCCTCCCTTTTTCCTGTCAGCCTGTGTTTATTGCTCCCCTCTACTTTGCCCTTATTGCTCACCGGGTTGCTTTCCAGCTTTCTTCTTCCCTGCCGTCCGTTGGGGGGGGGGAACAGTGTCTCTGCAAGGTTTTCCCCCTCCCTTCTTTCCCCCTTTGCTTCGTAGCCTCCTCTCACCTGGTCTGTCTTCTCCTGCTCCGCCCGCCCGGCTCCTTGCCGCCTCTGTTACCTTTCTTGGGGGCCTGGGGGGGGTCTTCTGAGGGTCCTGTGAAGGCCTCCTCCTCCCGCTGCTAGCTTCACTCTGTGGTCAGCGTCCCGCAGCGCGCAGTTCCACCCCCGCCGGTCTCACCGTTTTGCGTTGTCTTCTCCCGACGCTGCTTGCCGTCCTTTCCTTGTGTCAGCTGGCTCTCCTCCGCTGCGGCTGGGCGGCTTTGCAGCTTCCTCAGGCCTCCAGCTGGGTAAGTCCCGGGCTCTTCTTCCCTCGTCCCGCTTCTTCCTGGTCGCCTCTCGCTCCCGTCTCCTTCTTCGCTGCTTCCTCGGTCTTCTCTCCTCTCTCCTATTGTTTCCGCCCTCGTGTCGTCTTCTTCGGGCCGGCCGCAGCCGGCCTCGCCGTTTTCTTCTTCTGTTCACGTCTCCTCCGGCGATCCTGCTTCCAATTGAATGTTTTTCGGGTCGCCGGAGGTTCCGCTACCTTCTGCGGGTCTCTCTTTTTGAATTTGGCGCTTCGGGCGGCTGAAAAGCCGCCGAAAATCCGATCGCCATAACGGAGCTCCCTAGAGATCTACAATAATTTTAAAAATTAACATATCCATACCACACACAAACACAATCAACTCACAATCGTTGATGGCGGGACACTCTTAGGGCCCAGGGGCAGAGCGCAGCTCACATGCCCCAAGCCTGTCGGCATAGATGTGTCTTCAATCCTTTCCAGAAGGCTAGGAGGGAGGGAGCAGTACGAACCTCCGAGGGAAGCTGGTTCCAGAGGGCTGGGGCAGCAACAGAGAAGGCCCTTGCCCTAGGCCCCACCAGATGACATTGTCTAACAGACGGGACTCGTAGGAGGCCAACCCTGTGCGCCCTAACCGGTTGCTGGGATTCATGAGGCAGGAGACAGTCCCGTAAGTATCCTGGCCCATTGCCATAAAGGGCTTTATAGGTCATAACCAACACTTTGAATTGTGTTCGGAGACCGATTGGCAGCCAGTGCAGCTCACGGAGGGCTGGAGTGACATGAGCATGTCTTGGGAGACCCAAGATGGCTCACGCGCGCGGCCGCATTCTGGACTACCTGCAGTCTCCGGACATTCTTCAAAGGTTTCCCCATGTAGAGAGCATTACAGTAGTCGAATGTCGAGGTGACAAAGGCATGAGTGACTGTGAGGAGTGACTCCCGGTCCAGATAGGGCCGCAACTGGCGCACCAGGCGAACCTGGGCAAATGCCCCCCTCGCCACAGCCGAAAAATGATGTTCTAGACTTAGCTGTGGATCGAGGAGGACACCCAAGTTGCGAACCCTCTCCGAGGGGGACAAAACTTCTCCCCCCAGGGTAATGGACGGACAGTCGGAATTGTCCTTGGGAGGCAGAGCCCACAGCCACTCCGTCTTGTCGGGATTGAGTCTGAGCCTGTTGGTACCCATCCAGACCTCAACAGCCTCCAGGCACCGGTTCATCACTTCCACTGCTTCGCTGTAGTGACACGGGGTAGAGATATAAAGCTGGGTATTGTTGTATCTAGCCCCTCTCAGCTCAGTAAAATCCACATAAATATGTCTTTAAGAGTTTTATTTAACACATTTCAAAAGGATTCACTTCAAAGCAAGCTGCTGGCATTTTGCTGGCCGGAACGGCCAATTCTGATTTATTTACATTTAGATTAAACATGCTCTCCTCCCACCTTCCAATTAACTCACTCTTTATCAATCACATTGTCCAAGACCTCATTATTCTTCCGTAGATTTCAAAAAACACCAGAAAACTGAGTTTAAACGCGCTGCTCAAGGTATCAGGCTACTCCTTGATTAACGTTGCTCGTGACAAAGGCGTAGTCTCTCTTTCCCCTTCTAATATAGTTTCCGATACGTCATTTCCCCCATTACTTCCTTTTCCCACTTAACTGACACCTTCGCTTATCAAACCTTCTGAATCTCGGATCAAGCCATCTAACTTCTTGTTCCAAATCTGACTCATCACTTTGAGAGTCTGACTCAGAATGCATACAAAGCTCCTCATTGTCTAGCTCGGCTGCCGGGAGGGGAAAATACCCAGAGGGGCCTGGTTCTGCTTCGTCATCCTCTGATATGTCCCCAGCTGGTCTAGAAACACCCACAACAGGTATCATCAGCATATTGATGATAACTTAATAATAATAATAATAAATAATAATAATAATAATAAAAATTGGAAGGGACTTTGGAGGTCTTCTAGTCCAACCCCCTGCTCAGGCAGGAAACCCTAATTCTGCCCAGCCTGTCTGACATGCCTCTCTATGTGCCCCCCTGCAGCCCCATCCGTTGGCAGCAGAGCCTCTGCCGCATGGACCTGAAGACGGTGCCAGCCTCCCGAGAGCCGGGCTGGTATCTGAAGCTGATGGCCCCCAACGTCAAGGGCTCCTCATATGCCTGGCTGGACCCCTCCCGTCTCTACTGCCACCCTCAGGTGTGGGGAGGGGCTCAAACCCCTGCAGGAAGGGGGGGCTGGGGATGGAAGGAGGGAGGGAGAGGGGCTCCCTCCTCTCTCGGGCGGGGTCTTCTGCACACACCCCTTGATCTTCTGTTCGCTCCACAGGGATGAGCCCGGGCAGTGCCATCCACCAGGATGGCTGCCACAGCCTGTCAGTCACCAGTCAGAGACTGACGTGTGTGCACGGCTACCCCATCCCCTGTGGCTGTGAGTTGTGGTGTGCCTGGCTGCTCCCCTTGTTGCTCAGTTGTGAACCAGGTGTGCAAGGCTTCCCCCTGTTGCTGGGAGTTGCGAACCAGGTGTGTGCCTGGCTGGTCCCCCTGATGTTGTGTTGTGAACCATGTGTGCAAGGCCGCCGCCTCTGTTGTTCTGAGTTGTGAACCCAGTTTCACAGTCCCTGCCCGAAGGCTATCATTAACAGAGTCTAAGCCAGGGGTGGGCAACCTTGGCTCTTTTATGACTGGTGGACTTCAACTCCCAGAATTCCTGAGCCAGCCAAGCTGAGGGGAAAGGGAGAGGTTTCCAAGCTGAGCCATGTTGGCTCAGGAATTCTGGGAGTTGGAGTCCACCAGTCATGAGGGGGGCCAAAGTTCCCCCATGCTGGCTGAGGAATTCTGGGAGTTGGAGTCCACCAGTCATGAAGGGGCCATAGTTCCCCCTGCTGGCTGAGGAATTCTGGGAGATGGAGTCCAGAAGTCATCAAGTTTCCCCATGCTGGCTCAGGAATTCTGGGAGTTGAAGTCCACGACTCATGAAGGGGCCATAGTTCCCCCATGTTGGCTCAGGAATTCTGGGAGTTGAAGTCCACCAGTCATGAAGGGAGCCATAGTTCCCCCTGCTGGCTGAGGAATTCTGGGAGTTGAAGTCCACAAGTCATGAAGGGGCCATAGTTCCCCCATGTTGGCTCAGGAATTCTGGGAGTTGAAGTCCACAAGTCATGAAGGGGCCATAGTTCCCCCATGCTGGCTCAGGAATTCTGGGAGTTGAAGTCCACCAGTCATGAGGGGGCCATAGTTCCCCCATGCTGGCTCAGGAATTCTGGGAGTTGAAGTCCACCAGTCATGAGGGGGCCATAGTTCCCCCATGCTGGCTCAGGAATTCTGGGAGTTGAAGTCCACCAGTCATGAGGGGGCCATAGTTTCCCCAAGCTGGCTCAGGAATTGTGGGAGTTGAAGTTCACCAGTCATGAAGGGGGCCATAGTTCCCCCATGCTGGCTCAGGAATTCTGGGAGTTGGAGTCCACCAGTCATGAAGGGGCCATAGTTCCCCCATGCTGGCTCAGGAATTCTGGGAGTTGAAGTCCAGAAGTCATCAAGGGGCCATAGTTCCCCCATGCTGGCTCAGGAATTCTGGGAGTTGAAGTCCACCAGTCATGAAAGGAGCCATAGTTCCCCCTGCTGGCTGAGGAATTCTGGGAGTTGAAGTCCACCAGTCATGAAAGGAGCCATAGTTCCCCCTGCTGGCTCAGGAATTCTGGGAGTTGAAGTCCACAAGTCATGAAGTGGGCCATAGTTCCCCCATGTTGGCTCAGGAATTCTGGGACTTGGAGTCCACCAGTCATGAAGGGGCCATAGTTCCCCCATGCTGGCTCAGGAATTCTGGGAGTTGAAGTCCACCAGTCATGAGGGGGCCATAGTTCCCCCATGCTGGCTCAGGAATTCTGGGAGTTGAAGTCCACCAGTCATGAAGGGGCCATAGTTCCCCCATGCTGGCTCAGGAATTCTGGGAGTTGAAATCCACCAGTCATGAAGGGGCCATATTTTCCCCAAGCTGGCTCAGGAATTGTGGGAGTTGAAGTCTACCAGTCATAAAAGAGCCAAGGTTGCCTACCCGTTGTCTAAGGTGTCTACACTTAAATATTCTTTCTGGATGGAAGGGGATAAATTTAGCACCCTGAGTGAGAAGCCACCAGTCTTAAAGGAGCCATGGTTGAGGACCCTCGCATGCCATCCTTGTAGCAGGTTTGTGTGTGTGTGTGTGTGTGTGTCTGTGTGTCTGTGTGTCTGTGTGTTAGGATGGCATCCTTGTCACCATAATGGGTTTAACTCTCGCACACGAGCATCGCAACCTTTGCAAGTCTTGTGGCTCTTCCACGGCTTATATTTCCCATGCAGTTATCCGAGTGATGCATTAAATGTCAGAATCTGGCCGGCTCAGCCACTACTGGAGAAATAAGGAGAGACATCCTTAGAGCAGCTGACCCTTCTCAGGAGGACTTTTCTGTGGGTCTGTGATAGCCGTGCCCCACCCCACACACCCACGCAACTGGCCCCCTACTCTTCTCTCCCAACAGGCCTTGCAGGACTGCATTGAAGATTTGGTGCAAAGGTTTCAGGATGATGCCATCGACCTGGTGGTGGGGATTGATGCAATGGGGTTCATCCTGGGTACGTCTCTCTCACTCCCCTCAGCCATGTCCTCAGCCTGGGGGGGGGAGGGAGACCCCCTTTGACGAGGCAAGCCACGGGAGGACAAATGGATAGCAAACAAACTCCTCTTCCTCGTAGTACTGATGATGTTACCTAGTTGGGTCATGAAATGTCTGCAAGGAAAGCACCCAACTCAGAGAGCACCAAGGACCCCACAGTCCTCCTCCTCCTCCCTCTCCTCTTTCTCCTCTTCCTCTTCCTCTTCCTCTTCCTCCTCTTCCTCCTCCTTCTTCCTTCTAGCACTGATGATGTTCCCTAGTTGGGTCATGAAATGTCTGCAAGGAAAACCACCCAGCTCAGAGAGACCACTAAGGACCCCACAATTCTCTTCCTCCTCCTCCTCCTCCTCCTCCTCCTCCTCCTCCTCCTCCTCCTCCTCCTCCTCCTCCCCCCTTCTAGCCCTGATGATGTTCCCTAGTTGGGTCATGAAACGTCTGCAAGAGAACCACCAAGTTCAGAGAGCACACAGGACCCTACAGTCTTCCTCCTCCTCCTCCTCCTCCCCCTCCCTTCAAGCCCTGAAGATGTTCCCTAGTTGGGTCATGAAACGTCTGCAAGAGAACCACCCAGCTCAGAGAGCACCCAGGACCCCCCATTTCAACCCTGAGCTACAAAGATGCTCCTTCCTTGGGACATGGAGTCACTCTCCGGCCAGCCCCCTCCCTGGCCAGTGACTCTCAGTTGGCTGAATTCTTGTCTCAGGGTTGTTATGACTAGGAAAAAACAGGGAGGAAAGCAGAGGTCAGCAACCATTAAGCCATGGCCCCACCTTCCCTAGAGGCTTTCAAGTGGGGCCGTTTGAACACCTGCTAAGTATGGCTCCCTGGAGTCGGGTTGGACTAGATGACCTCTGAAGTCCTTCTAATTCATCATGTAATGATTCTAGGAAGGATGGAAGAAATAGCTTACTAAGGGCCGGGATCTGGGGCTCCTCCCCACTCTTCCCTCTCACCCAGGCGCTGCCATCGCCGCCACCCTCCGAAAAGGCTTCGTGACCATCCGGAAAGCTGGCCATCTCTGTGTCGAGACTCGCACCCAGACCTACCGGGATTACACAGACTGTGAAAAAGTGATGGAAACCCGCACAGACGCCATCAGCCCAGGTAGACGATTCCTTCTTAATGACTGATTAAATTTGCAATTGGATGCAATTCTGTGCTCCTTTGCTAGCTGGGGGCCCTCTGCTGGGGGGGGCACTGCCAGGGGGGCATCTGCACAGACCACAGCCAGAAAGTGGGCTGGAAAACTCCACCTCCACCTGCCGGGACCCCTCCCAAGGGCTGGGGGGGCTGGGGAACAGCTGGGTGAAAAAGACCCCAGACCCACCTTGCTTCTGCCCCCCTCTCCAGGTGTCCGGGTCCTGCTGGTGGATCAATGGGTAGAGACAGGGGGCACCATGCAGGGCGCCATCCAGCTGGTGGAACGCCAAGGCGGTGTAGTGGCAGGTAAGGACGGGAAGGGGCACCCAGGATGGATTTCTTCCCCATGTTTGGCCTGAGGACTAGTCATTGAAGCCTCCACCTGCAGTGGCAGTCTACCTTAGCAGCTACAGCCCTATCAGATCCAGCAGGGGTTCTTAAATGCATTTCATGACTCCCAGTGCAGCCTCCATGTTCAGAGATAATAATAATATTAATATTAATAATATTAATAATAACAATAACAATAATAATAATAATAATTAAAAAATACAAAATACAAAGACTTACAAATAGGAATAGAAAGACTGTGGCAAAGGCAAGCAAGGGTGGTACCAATAGTCATAGGCGCCTTGGGTGCAACCCCAAAACAACTGGAGCACCACTTGAACACCATCATCGGCATTGACAAACTCGCCATTAGTCAATTGCAAAAGGCGGCCTTGCTAGGAACTGCTTCCATCCTGCGACAAGATCTGTGATACCATCAAACATCCACATCTGCCTATCCCAGGTCCTGGGTAAGGACTCGATAGGTAGACAAAAATGCCAGATCCAGTCTGAACATCTGGCTGACTGTGGGATGATCCATAATAATAATAATAATAACAATAACAACAACAACAATAAAGTTGGAAGGGACCTTGGAGGTCATCTAGTCCATCCCCCTGAGGTAGATAGTCTACCTCAGGCTACCAGATTCGTGTCATCCAATTTTTTGCAATCTGGCACCTTCCCAGTATGTTAAAACTAGTGTTCTTCCCGGCCCACCCAGAGGGCACCAGGTTGGAGAACAAGGCTGCAGACTTAACAAAGACAATTAGGGAGCCGCAGGCTAAAATATATGCAGAACAGTTGCAGGAATTGGGTCCATCTAGTTTAATGAAGAGAAGGACGAGGGGTGACAGGATAGCAGCCGTCCAATATTTGAGGGGCTGCCACAGAGAAGAGGAGGGGGTCAAGCTATTCTCCAAAGCACCTGAGGGCAGGAGAAGAAGCAATGGATGGAAACTAATTAAGCAGAGAAGCAACATGGAACAAAGGAGAAATTTCCTAAGAGTGACAACAATTAACCAGTGGAACAGCTTGCCACCACACGGTGCTCCCAACACTGAAGGTTTTTAAGAAAAGATTGGTCGCTATTTGTCTGGGATGATTCTAGGGCAGGGATAGGCAACCTTGGCTCTTTTATGACTGGTGGACTTCAACTCCCAGAATTCCTGAGGCAGCCGTGCTGAGGGGAAAGGGAGAGGTTTCCAAGCTGAGCCAGGCTGGCTCAGGAATTCTGGGAGTTGGAGGCCACAAGTCATGAAGGGGGCCATAGTTCCCCCATGCTGGCTCAGGAATTCTGGGAGTTGAAGTCCAGGAGTCATAAAGGGGGCCATAGTTCCCCCAAGCTGGCTCAGGAATTCTGGGAGTTGAGGTCCACCAGTCATAAAAGAGCCAAGTTTGCCTACCCCTGATCTAGAGTAAGAGTTTACAATACTGGTGAATACCTGTAGCTTGAGTGTAGGATGAGGGCGGAGATTCATTCTCCGAGCTTGTGGGTTGGTTTCTGAACGTTTCGTTGCCAGGCTAGGTAACATCTTGTCAACCGTCCATCTGGCGAATTCAATATTGAAGAAATTCTACACTTCTGCGGTGCCGTAAGAGACCATCTTTATTGAATATACATCCTGGCACTGAAGAAGCAAAAATCAACTTTTAAAGTTTCCCACGCGAAAATCTGGTTAGTTAACAATGGCTTTTTCCTAACCCTCACCCACCGTGTGTTCACATTGTCCAATCACACCCTTCCGGTTTCTTTTGGGAACGGTCCACATCTCCATCAGACACCTGCTTCGGGTGAGTTTGGGTCTCACGTTGTGGGAACCGGTTCTTGAGACTCCCATTTCTTTTCCCAGGCTCTCCCTCCCCCACCCCCGTTTGTAGTAGTCGAGGGAGGTTAGGAAGCATCTCAGCAATTCAACCTTGACAAGTCAATGTCCTAGGAAAAAAGGTAGACCTAAGGAAACAATAAGTACACATATTGGTCATCATACTACAAAGCAGAGGTTGAGAGTTTGGAAAAAAGTCAGAGAAGAGCAACTAAGAGGATCCAAGGCCTGGAGACCAAAACATACAAAGAATGGCTGCAGGACTTGGGTTTGGCCAGTCTAAAGAAAAGAAGAAACAGGGGAGACAGGATAGCAGCGTTCCAGTATTTGGGGGACTGCCACAAAGAAGAGGAAGGGGGCAAGCTATTCTCCAAAGCACCAGAGGGCAGAACAAGAAACAACGGATGGAAACTGATCAAAGAGAGAAGCAACCTGGAATGAAGGAGAAAGTTCCTGACAGTGAGGACAATTAACCAGTGGAACAGCTGGCCACCAGAAATCGTGGGCGCTCCATCACTGGAGATTTCTAAGAAGAGGTAGACAGTCACTTCTCTGAGATGGTATAGGTTCTCCTGCTTGATTAGGGGGGTGTATGAAGTAGAAGACCCCCAAGATCCCTTCCAGCTCCTATTCTATTCTATTCTATTCTATTCTATTCTATTCTATTCTATTTTCCTATTCTATTCTATTCCTTATTTTAATTCTATTCTATTCTATTCTATTCCATCCCATAATTCTATTCTATTCTTTTTTCTATTCTCTATACTATTCTATTCTATTCCATCCCATAATTCTATTCTATTCTTTTTTCTATTCTCTATTCTATTCTATTCTGTTCTGTTCTGTTCTATTCTATTTTCTATTCTATTCTGTATTCTCTCCTCTCCTATTTGATGGATTCTACTTTTTGAGACACGACAGCCCCAATATCGCCACAATAAACTGGAGGTCTCTTTATGGCTCCCCATTTTTAGTCTCACTGGTTCAGGCAGGCAGGTTGCAGGAACACACACACACACACACACACACACACACAGAGTGAACGAGCCATTGACCTGCTCAAAGTTCATGGGTTGCTTCACTCTCTTAAGCCTTCAGTCCCAGCGAGTCCACCGCTTTCAGGCTGATGAAGCAACGGGTGCACCCCGACTCTAGCAGGGCGGTGAAGAACACCCCCCCCGCTCCTGACTGAGGGACTCCCACCTCCTCCACCTGGGCAGCCAATGGGGCGTGGCTCCCTTTACCGTCGGCCTGTCTTCCCCCCCCCCCCGGCTGTCGCTGCCGTAGAGGACCACTCCAGGCTGGTCGGGGGTCGGACTCCCCTTCCCCTCGCTTGATTCGGGGGAGACCTGCACGACCTCTCGTGCCCCTCCCGACCTCTCCTGGTTCGGAGTCTTGGGATGGCTTTGGGCTCCGGGCGTCGAGGCAGGTCGGGGGGGCCGGGCAATTGGCCGCCCAGTGGCTGCCTTTCCCACATCGGAAGCAGGCTCCGGCAGGGCGGCGCAGACCCCCTCTGGCGGTGGGCGGATGGGACCCTCTCCCTTTTCTTGCTGGCGGGCGCTTTTCCCGGCCCCGGCTCTCCAGCACTGTGAGCAGCCCAGGCTCCCTCCACTCCAGCTCCAGTGTGCTGGCCAGTCGGTACCAGGCTGGGAGGCTGTTGGGCAGCCCCCTGAACAGGCAGCCCTGGAACATCTCCCTGCTCAGCCCGTCTCGGAACCGGCAGACCAGCAGCTGCTCCAGCTGCCCCCCCGGAGCCTCTGGGCCACAGGTCGGCAACATGCGGCTCTGGAGCCGCATGCGGCTCTTTGAGCCTTCCCCTGTGGCTCCCAGCCTCCTCTGCCATTTGCAGAGAGTGACAGAGACAGAGAGAGGCACTTGCGCTTCCCTGCTTCTCTCTCTCTCTCTCTGTATGTGTGTAGGAAGCAGGAAGGGCAGGAGAGAGCTAGCTAGCCCAGCTATGCTGACTCAGGAATTTTGGGAGTTGAAGTCCATGAGTCATAAAAGAGCCGAGGTTGCCTACTCCTGAGCTTGTTGGAGAACAGCTTGAAGCCAGCTTGCCAGGTGAGCAGCAGATAGGAGAGAGGGGGGGGGAAGAGAGAAAGAGAGAGGGAGAGAGAGAGAGAGACCCTTTTGACATCTAAAATGAAGATAACACTGCATATATCCTTTTTTACGTTTATGATGTGTGTGTTTGTGTGTGTGTGTGTGTAAAAAAGGACATATGCAGTGTTATCTTCATTTTAGATATCAAAAGGGTTTTGCGGCTCCCGGTGTTTTCTTTTCGGTGGGAAACGGGTCCAAGTGGCTCTTTGAGAGTTTTAGGTTGCGAACCGGTTCTTGAGAGTCCCGTTTCTTTTCCCAGGCTCTCCCCCCCCCCCGTTTGTATAACAAGTTGGGTAGCGAGGGAGGTTAGGAAGCATCTCAGCAATTCAACCTTGAGGTGTCTTCAGCGGAGCTTAGGGGACACCTCTCTGATGAACATGTCATCTAGCCTGGTAACGAAACGTTTGGAAACCAACCCAGAAGCTTGGAGAAGAAACAGTGGTTGGAAGCTAAGCAAGGAGAGAAGCAACCTGGAATTAAGGAGAAACTTCCTGACAGGGAGGACAATTAACCAGTGGAACAGAAGTTGCCTCCAGAAATCGTGGGTGCTTCAACACTGGAGATTTTTAAGAAGAGAGTAGACATTCACCTGTCTGAAATGGTATTCTCCTGCTTGAGCAGGGGGCTGGACTAGAAGACCTCCAAGGTCCCTTCCAGCTCTACTCTATTCTTATTCTATTCTTACTCTACATCCTATTCTTTTCTATTCTATTTTCTATTCTATTCTAATTCTATTCTATTCTTACTCTACATTCTATTCTATTCTATTTTCTATTCTATTCTAATTCTATTCTTATTTTAATTCTATTCTATTCCTTATTTTAATTCTATTCTATTCTATTCTTATTTTAATTCTATTCTATTCTATTCTTATTTTACTTCTGTTCTATTTTATTCTATTTCCATTTATTCTATTCTATTCTATTCTATTCTATTCTATTCTATTCTATTCTATTCTATTCTATTCTATTCTATTCTATTCTATTCTATTCTATTCTATTCTGTTCTATTCTATTCTCCCTCATAGGTTAAGAGTGTCCATCCTTGGGAACTTGAAGAATTCTGGGAGTTGAAGTCCACACGTCTTCAAGTTCCAAAGTTGGACACCACTGGTGTAAAGTTCCTTTCTTGAGCAGGGGGCTGGACTAGAAGACCTCCAAGATCCCTTCCAATCCTGTCATTCTGTTATATCTCGTGCTGCTGCCCTGTGATATACCGGGCTGGCCTTCAGGTCCTGAAGCCGGTCCTCTGATGAGCTGACCATCCAGCCAGCTCTGACCCTTTCCCCCTCTGCCTTGTAGGTATCACTGCCATTTGCATTGAAGACAGTGATGGCGGCTCCTGGCTGAAATCCCGCTACAAGTGGTCCCACTGCGTGCCTCCTCAGCTGATGCCCCAGTTCAACGCCCACTGGCTGGACTCCTTCCATGCTTTCCCGCCGAGCCTCCCCAGCTAGGAGCAGCCACAAGGGCACCCTAGATAACGTCTTTTAGCAAGCACACCCGGGGGGCTGATAGCAGCCCTGCTTAGCCTGGGCCTTCTGTGGCCCCCAGGACCCCCCCCCGCACACACAGGTTCACCCCTCCCCCCAGCAGCTTCCCTGGTCCAAGCTCAACAAATAAACTTCCTACCAAACCGTGGGTATGTTTTTATGAAGGTCTATACAGCTAGTTCTCCATTTAGTATTTATGTTGTGAGCCGCCCTGAGTTCTTGAAATAGGGCGACATATAAATCTAAGTAATAAATAAATAAATAAATAAATAAATAAATAAATAAATTTGCAACCGTTCCTTTAGTGACCGGAGCTACGAAAATGGACTTACGGCCCTTTTTCACATGTACGACCGTCGTAGCCTCCCACGGTCATGTGACCAAAATCCAGGCACCTGGCCAGGGACTCGTATTTATGATGGGTCACGTGATCCCCTTTCAAGGGACCTCTGACCAGCGAAGTCAATGGGGGGGGTGGGGAAACGCGTTTCACTTAACGACCAGGTGACTAACTTATTTAATTATGTGCTTAATTATTGGCTCATTTATTTATTATTTACGCTGTAGATTTCTGCCTTAACCCACTGCAGGGATTCAAAAGCTGCGGTGTGCTGGTCAGAGTATATAGCTGTCTTAGGAGTTAAGGACTGTCCCCTTAAGGGAAAAGCCTTCCGGGTAATGTAATTTTAAGTTACCTGGTCATTTCTGTGTCAGGACTGGCCACCGGGAGGGACTTCGGTTTAATGACCGGGTTTCCTGGCTACGTGCCAGCCAGCCAGCCAGCCAGGTCTTTATGAATTCCAGCCACGGGAACCGTTTGCTTCGTTAGCATGGAAGAAACTATCTTTTTCTTTGCCTGCCTGCTGGGGCACAGGTTATGCAAAGGATGTCAGAGGAATCCCTACAGCAACAGTGAGCTAATGTCAGTTAATGTTTTGAGAATGCCTGACGATCAAGCCCCCCCACCCCTCGCTCGATACAGAACCGTAAAAAAAAGACAAGTCTTCGTGACTGTTGCAGGAGGAGAGGATCGCTGGCTCAAACGGCACCTCCGGAGTTTCCTGTACACACGTTGAAGATCGGGTCCTGATCCGGAGTTGGAAAGGGGAGAAATTGCAATTGGGTCTCCGAACCCAATTCAAAGTGTTGGTTATGACCTATAAAGCCCTACATGGCATCGGACCAGGTTACTTACGGGACCGTCTGCTGCCCCATGAATCCCAGCGGCCGGTTAGGGCCCACAGAGTCGGCCTTCTCCAGGTCCCGTCAGCCAGACAGTGTCGCCTGGCTGGGCCTAGGGGAAGAGCCTTCTCTGTTGCGGCCCCGGCCCTCTGGAACCAACTCCCCCCGGAGATCCGTGTTGCCCCCACCCTCTCCGCCTTTCGTAAATTACTTAAAACACACTTTTGCCGGCAGGCCTGGGGCAGCTAACACCTGGCCCCTAGCCAGTGTATGTTTGTGTGTGGAATGATTGGTTTTTCTTTTTTAACTTAAGGGTTTTTATATTTATGTATTTTATTGTGATTTCTATCATGTTGTGAGCCGCCCTGAGTTCTCCGGAATAGGGCGGCATAGAAATTAAATAAATAAATAATAATAATAATAATCAAAGTGATCGCCCTTTTGCAAGCAGGAAATCTTGCGGGTCTCCTCGCCAGGAAAGAAAGCCCAGATGCGGGGCAAGCCAGGGAAAGAGTGTGTGTGTGTGTGTTGGGGAGGGTGTAGAACAGGGCTTTTCAACCAGGGGTACGGGGACCACCTGTGATCCACTGGTACCTGGCAGGGGGTACGTGATCATCCTAGAAAAGGGGTAGCGGGGGAGGGGAATGAGCTGAGCCAGTGGCAGCACCGCACAAGCCTGAGCGAGAGACGGCTGGAGCTGCAGGGCTGTCAGGGCTCAGCGGAAGCACCAGGATCAGTGCCAGACTCCAGCTGGAGCTCTGCACTGATCCTGACGCTTCTGCTGAGCCCAGAAGAAGCGCCAATCAGCTGGAATGTTGCAGCCTCTCCAGGGTCTTGTGATTTACATTCAGATGCTCGGCAACTGATTTATATTTATGACGGTCACAGTCTCCCAGGGTCATGTGAAGGGACCAAAACCTGCTGCAACCACCCAGCAGACGGGGGGGGGAATAAAAACCAAACACCCCCCCCACCCCACCCCCGCTGCCAATCACCAACAGAAATGCTCACAACAATGGAAACCTCGGACAGGAGGAAGAGCGCCGCCGGGCGGGCGGGCAGGCGTCTTCCTCAGCTGTGGCTTGGGGGGCATTTTTTCCAGTGCCATTGTAACTTCAAACAGTCACTAAGCAAACTTGTAAATCGAGGACTACCTGTACGTTATCCCTTTTTTCCTTTTTTTTGGTCATCAAGTTTTTGACACTTTGCTGGGCGACTGGTGATCCCCGGATGTTGCCGTATCCTAAAAGTGGCACAGTGGGTGCAAAGGTTGAAAAGGCCTGGTGTGGAATTCCTGTGCAAGATTCTCTTCTGCTTCTCTTGCAAAGGCAGGGATTTCTCCAGCGGAGGATGCCAGCAATCCAGGAAGGGAAGGGAAACCCCTTCTGGGAGCAGCAGGGATGGGGGAACCCCCTGCCCCCCCTTTGTTTCTGCAAAGGGGGGGAGGAGGAAGGAGGAGGCGCAGAAGCAGCGGGGCGAGATTGCAGCCCAGCCCAGAGAAGGGGAAGGAAGAGCCGGTTGGAGAATGCCTCTTGCTGCCCCCCACCCGCGGAGGGAGAAGCCCCCCCTTGCTTGCCAGCCCCGCGGCACTCCCGGCCGCGGCGGGTCCAGCGGCAACCCCGGGCAAAAGCGGGGGGCGCGCGCGGCCCCCTTCCAGCATGCGCTGCCTCTGCCTCTGCGCGCCCCCAGGCAGGGCCGGGAGGTGGCCGGCTCCCTTCGCCCCCGCCGCTCCGTCCGGCGAGAATGCTCCGCTGCCGGCCAAAACCAGGCTGGGGTCTGGGCGGCGTAGCGCTGGACAATGAGAGGGAAGGAAGGAAAGAAAGGAAGGAAGGGAGAAAAGAGGGAGAAGGAAGGAAGGAAGGGAGGAAGGGAGAAAAGAGGGAGAAGGAAGGAAGGAGGAAAGGAAGGGAGAAAGGGGAGGGAAGGGACAAAGAGGGGAGGGAGGGAGGGAAGGAAGGGAGAAAAGAGGGAGGAAGAAGGAAGGAAGGGAGAAAAGAGGGAGAAGGAAGGAAGGAGGAAAGGAAGGGAGAAAGGGGAGGGAAGGGAGGGAGGGGGAAAGAAGGAAGGGAGAAAAGGGAGGAAGGAGGGGAGGGAGAAAGAAGGAAGGAAGGAAGGAAGGGAGAAAAGGAAGAAAAAAAGGAAGGGAGAAAAGAGGAAGGAAGGAGGAAGGAAGGAGGGAAGGGAGAAAAGGGAAAAAGAAGGAAGGAAGGGAGAAAAGAGGGAGGAAGAAGGAAGGAAGGAGGAAAGGAAGGGAGAAAGGGGAGGGAGGGAAGAAAGGGAGGGGGAAAGAAGGGAGAAAAGAGGGAGGAAGAAGGAAAGAGGAAAGGAAGGGAGAAAAGGGAGGGAGAAAGAAGGAAGGAGAAGAGGGATGGAGGGAGGGACAATGGAAAGCAGGAAGAGACAAAGGGAGGGAAGGAAGGAAAGAAGAAAGAAAAGGGACAGTGGGAGAGAGGGAGGGAGGGAAGGCACCCACCCCAGCCCCACCCCCTCCACCAGAGACCCACGGATTCCCCCCCCTCCACAGGCACCCCACAACCTGAGTCATGAGCTGGCCACGCCCCCCATCCCCAGCCATTGACTTCGCTTGTCAAAGAGTTGCAAAAGGGGATCACGTGACCCTGGGACACTGAACGTCCTAAGTATGAATCAGTTGCCCAACATCCGAATGTAAGTCACGTGACCCAGGGGATGCTGCAACAGTCATAAGTGTGGAAAATGGTCACAGGTCACTTTTTTCAGTGCCGTTGTAACTTTGAACAGCCACTAAGTGAATTGTTGTAAGTCGAGGACTACCTGTACTTTATCTTTTTTTTCCCCCTCTTTTTTTTTTATTAGTCAGGTTTTTGAAACCTTGCTGGGCGACTGGTGGTCCTCGGATGTTGTCTTATCCTAAAAGTGGTACGGTGGGTGAAAAGGTTGAAAAGCCCTGAATCTAATGGAACTGCCTGCCTCCAGAAGCGGTGAAGGCTCCAACACTGGAGGTTTTTAAGAAGAGACTGGACAGCCATTTTTCTGAAATGGTGTAGGGGGTTGACTAGATGACCTCCAAGGTCCCTTTCAACCTCATTATACACTGGAGGTTTTTAAGAAGAGACTGGACAGCCATTTGTCCGAAATGGTGTAGGGTCTCCTGCCTGAGCAGGGAGTTGGACTAGATGACCTCCATCTTGTTATTGTTATTATTACTTAAGGCAGCGGTTCTCAACCTGTGGGTCTTGACCCCATTTGGGGTCGAATGACCATTTCACAGGGGTCGCCAAACAACGGAGTCCGCCATATTTTTTTTTTGGGTCGGCCATTTTTTTTTTGGTCGGCCATTTTTTTCCCCTTTGCGATGCGCCCCATTGCGCCACGCATGCGCGATGCGCCCCGTTGCGCCACGCATGCGCGATGCGCCCGTCGCACCGCGCATGCGCGATGCGGGCCGGGGTCGAGCCCCGGAAAAGGTTGAGAACCGCTGAGTTAAGGGAATCCTCTGATTCTTCTCTAGTCATGGCAGAGTCCTAATGCGCCAGAAGGGCTGGTCCCTGCAACTAACCTCGGCTTGTGCGCAGAAAATTTTAAAAAGGCAGAAACATCTCCGAAACCTTAGGACTTGAGGCATCAAAGAAAGCCCACCGAAGCCAAGTGGTCAAGCCTGCTGGAGAATTGGGGTAGCCTCTATCAACGTCATGAAAAATCCTGGGAGAAGCTGCAGAAACTCTGCAACAAGTCCAAAGATAAGCTCTCCCAATCCGTACATTGGAAAGGGATATGGAGGAGGTTCTCCTACAATGGACCGGTTATGAACGCCTCCTCATAGACACCCAGTCGCAGCTGGGAGATTCGACATTCAAAGAGGAAATGCAAGGCCTCAAGCGGATCAACAAAGACCGTGAGAAGCTCCTACAAAGCAGTAGAGATTCTCTCCAAGCTGAACTTCAGGCGAAGGACACGCCGAGTGAGAAGGCCGAGTACGAAGTGACCCATCATTCGCATGCACCATCCCAGCGGTCACAAGTGGCTTCGTCTCACGCCTCTAAGGAAGCTTCATCCATTAGTCCCAAGTCACATCTGCAAGACGAACTTCAGGCGAAGAACACGCCGAGCGAGAAGGCCGAGTCCGAAGTGACCCGTCGTTCACATGTGCCATCCCAGCGGTCACATGTGGCTTTGTCTCACGTCTCTAAGGAAGCTTCATCCGTTCGTCCCAAGTTACATCTCTGAGACGAACTTCAGGCGAAGGACACACTGAGTGAGAAGGCCGTGTCCGAAGTGACCTGTCGTTCGCATGCACCATCCCAGCGGTCACATGTGGCTTCATCTCACGCCTCTAAAGAAGCCTCGTCCATTCGTCTTAAGTCACAACCGTCTCAGGCATGCACCAGAGCATCACAGCAGCCTTCTGTCTCAGGTACCTCCGGTTCTTCTAAAGGATCTTCTAGTCGTAGCCATTCGTCCCGAGTCTCCAGGGCAGAGAGACTGGCCGCTCAAGCATCACAAGCACAAGTCGAAGCGGCGGCGGCCACAGCATCTTTACGTGTGGCGAAGGCAGAGCTACTGCAAAAGGAAGAAATGGCTAAACAAAGGGCAAAAATGGCCATAGCTCAGGCCAGGGCTGAGTTTCTACAACGCAAAGCGGAGGCAACAGAAATAGTAGCAAGGGCTGCAGTTTTACAGGTGAAGGCCGAAGGCGCTGCCTTCGTGGCCAACTATAAATGGCCAGAAAGTGGACACTTCCGGCTCAATGGACGTGATCAGGTTGCCCAGCAGCTAGAACAACTCGTGTCTGCGCCGTGGGAAGATGACGTCATCGGGAAGCATTCTGCAGAAAACCACCAGCCGTCTTCGGCACCTGCCAAAAAGAGCGAGTCTACGGAAAGAGAACCAGATCTTTGGAGGGTGAGAAGAGAAACACAAGCAGAACGCCCTCACGAGCCAGAATCTACCACCAGCATGGAAGAAAAACTCTGCCAGCTTCAAGAGGAACGGTTGTGCAAAGTGTGCATGGACAAAGATGTGTCCGTTGTGCTGGTTCCTTGTGGCCACTTAGTGGTGTGTGCTGAATGTGCTCCTAATATAAGCCGTTGCCCCATCTGCAGAGGGGACATCTGGGACAGGATGAAGGTCTTCTTGTCCTGACTGGAAAGAATGTCCAACGAAGAACTCTTTGCTCTGGACCAAGCTCTTTTGGCCCAGGAAGATTTTACTCTGCCTGCGGAGGGAACAGGAACCAAACGAGGACTTGAATTAATGTACCGGGGTGCCAGGTAGAGTTAGACTGAAAAAAGGGGGCCCTTTGGCCCACTACAGAGGATCCCAAATTGCTAACTATTGGGCTAAAGGGAGATTCTGAGATAGTGGGAAATCTGATTATTAGATTAAAATAGTTGGAAAATAGTAAAAAAAAAATAAGGGATTAATGTGTTTAATATTGAGAATTTAGAATTATCTTCTTCTTCTTGTGCCATATCCGTTATCGATCACGTTGGCAATCCTGTTGGCGATCACGTTAGCGATCCTGTTTTTATCAGCAGCCACACGAAAAAGTGCTGCTGAGTTTTGTCCAAACCAGTCCCTTAGATTTCGAAGCCACGATGTTCTTCTTCTGCCTGGACCTCGTTTGCCTTCAATCTTTCCCTGGAGGATTAAATGGAGTAGGCCGTATTTTTCTGTGTGTCGCATCACATGTCCGAAATATTCTAATTTTTGTTTTTTAATTGTTTTGATGATTTCCCTTGGCTTTCCCAGGCGGCTGATCACCTCCTCATTTCTGATCTTGTCAACCCAGCTTCTACGTAACAGCCGCCTGTCCATCCAAATTTCAAATGCTTCTAGTCTCTTCCGGTGGCCTTTGGTCAGAGACCAGCTCTCTACTCCATGGAGCAGGATACAAAAAATATAGCATCTGACAAGCCTGATTGTCGGTCTTAGGCTTATGTCGTGAATGCAGGAGACCTTTTTCATTTTGAAGAATACTGTTCGAGCTTTCTCTATCCTTGTCTTTACTTCAGCGGTCATGTCCCAGCTGAAATTGGAACCGAGGTGCGTGATCCTTTCAACTTTTTCTAGTGGTGTTCCTTCTGAATTTATTGGTGGTAAATGAACGGGTTGTTTGCTGACGACCGTGATCTTGGCTTTTGAGATGTTAAGCTTCAAATCGTATTTTTCAGATGTTTCTGTGACTCTGTTGATGAGGAGCTGAAGGTCTTCATGCTTACTGGCGAGCAGAACTTGTATTGTCAGCATATCTTAAGTTGTTGATCCAAACAGAATTATATGGGGAATGAAAATTAACTTGAATTATTGTTTATCCCAGATAATATAGATACAAAGGACATTCCACTATTAAGGTGACTATGTATGAGGGCGAGGAATAGAAAATGTTTATGAAATAAAATTAGAATATATCTAAGTAAGTAGATGTGTATTTTCGATCTTATAATTTTTATGTAGTGAGACAAGGAAATTGGGGTTACCCGAAACTTAAATACTTTGGATATTAAAGGTTAAATTGGAGTATTAAAATTAGGTAAAACTTACAAACAGGATATGGATAGGTATAAACAAAAATGTATTGATAAATGTGATAATGTTTAACTGAGTTTGATACAATTACAAACTTACTAGCTTAAATATAATATAGTAAATGTTAAGAGAAGAAATATTTGGTGATGTAACCTGAGATATGTACTAAAGATTCTATTATTGAACTTTTGACTAACTAACCCAATCACCACGTTGCTTTCCAAATATTTGGATGTAAAACTGGAAAACCAATAAAACTTTTATAAAAAACCAAAATAAATGTACCGGGGTGCTTCATTTATTTATTTGACTTTGATGTTAGGCTGCCCGTTTCCAAAAAAAAGACTCGCTTCTTTTCTCTGCATCCTACACCGAACCCAACAATTTTGCCGCACCACTAACGGTCCAAGGGAGGCTCCTTCTGCGCGCACTCTCCCAAAACACCACAGACTGGGACGAGCCACTTCCGCGAACAGAAGCAAGACTGGGAGACGTGGCGTTCATCCCTAAGTTGTCTCCAAAGCATCCGCGTGCAGCGCACATATGTCTCCATCTCACCTGCCACCTCACTGAAGAAAGAATTGCATGTCTTCTCAGATGCGTCAATGGAGGCAATAGCAGACGTAAGGTACATCAGAGTCCACGGTGCGAAGAGTGACATTCACGTCAGTTTCGTCATGGGAAAGGTGAAACTGGCACCACAATAAGGTCACACCGTACCAAGTTTGGAACTCTGTGGTGCCGTATTGGCTGTAGAACTAGCAGACCTTAGGGGACTGGAGGCTAAAACATATAAGGAAAGGTTGCTGGAATTGGGTATGTCTAGTTTAATGAAGCTCTTCTCCAAAGCGCCTGAAGGCAGGACAAGAAGCAACGGGTGGAAACTAAGCAAGGAGAGAAGCAATCTAGAACTAAGGAGAAACTTCCTGACAGTTGGAACAATTAAACAGTGGAACCACCTGCCTCCAGAAGCGGTGAATCCTCCATCACTGGAAGTTTTTAAGAAGAGACTGGACAGCCATTTGTCCGAAATGGTATAGGGTTTCCTGCCTGAGCAGGGGTTTGGACTAGATGACCTCCAAGGTCCCTTGCATTATTATTAATTATTATTATTATTATTATTATTATTATTATTATTATTATTATTATTATATTATACCTGATAACAAAAATGATAGACCTTGAGCTACAATCCACCACCTTCTATATGGACAGTAAGCTTGTGTCGGGCTACATCCATAACCAAAGCAGACGCTTCTACGTCTATGTAAGCAATAGAGTGGAAAAGATTAGAAGATCTTCAAGTCCTGAGCAGTGGCAGCATGCGCCAACAGATCAGAACCCAGCGGACCAGGCTACGCGGTCCATTCCTGCATAAAGTTGGCAGAATCAATCTGGCTAAAGGGTCCTTCCTGAGTTCTTGGCTCATCTAGACAGTCTGATGTCACAGAGACCAGAGCACTATGCGCTTCTAGACCCAGATCAAGATGCCGACATTTGACCTCAGGCACCCAGTAAATCACTCAAACAGAACAAGAAAATGACCGCCCAGGCCATCTGCTTGTCAACAATGATCAAGGAGACAGAGAAACCACCACTTAACCATTCCCTAGAACCAGCTCGCTTCGAATGCTTGTCCAGATGGAGACCTCTTGTATTGGGCGTAGCAGTGATTGTCCGTTTCCTGCATCACAAGATAAGCTTCTCAGGCAGCTATCTCCAAGCTGAGAGAGGGATTCTACAAAGTGTGCAACAAGATGCATACCTGGCAATATTCGAGTGTCTGAAGGCTAAGAAGCTTATCCCGGCATCTAGTTCACTGCTGAAGTTGAACCCGTTCCTTGATAGCCATGACTTACTTCGAGGAGGAGGGTGTCTAAATAAGACTAAAATAGCCCCAAACATCAAACACCCTGTCATCCTTCCCGCTCGTCAACATGTAACGAACCTGCTGGTCCAACACTACCACGAAACCATCCACCACCAAAGCCGGCACTTCACAGAAGGTGCCATTAGAGCTGCTGGATTCTGGATCGTGGGAGCCAAAAGGTGCATTGCTGCCATTTTGTACAGGTGCCTGCATTGTCGCAAACAATGGGGCACGACACAACACCAGTTGATGGCTGACCTACCACTCGAGCACCTTAGTCCCGGACCACCATTTACCAACGTAGGCTTAGACATCTTTGGACCTTGGTCCGTGACTGTTCATCGGACCAGAGGTAGTCAAGTCAACAGCAAACGTTGGGCCGTCCTCTTCACATAAGAACATAAGAGCCCTGCTGAATCAGGCCAAAGCCCATCGAGTCCAGCATTCTGTGTCACCCAGTGGCCCACCAATTGTACATGGGGATCTTGAGCAGAAAGAGAAGGCAAAACCCTCCCTTTCCCTTGACCCCCAACAAATGGGACTCAAGGGAATCCTGCCTGCCTCAACCAACATAGAGGGGGCACATGGACATCCGTTTTAATAACCACCGATACACTTGGCATCCATGAATCTGTCTGACCCTGCCTTGAAGCTATCAAGGCTGACAGCTGTCACGACCCCTTCTGGAAGCGAATTCCATAAATCAACGACCCTCTGGGTGAAGAAATATTTCCCTTTATTTGTCCTCACTTTCTTAGCTATGAGCTTTAGGGAGTGCCCCCTTGTCCTGGTATTGTGTGATAGAGAAAAGAATTTTTCTCTATCCACCTTTTCTATCCCATGCATGATTTTATACACTTCGATCAAGTCACCCCTTAAACGCTGTCTTTTTAGCATTCGAGCCGTTCACATTGAAGTCATCGAATCCATGGACACCTCCTGCTTTATCAACACTCTAAGGAGGTTCCAAGTCCATAGAGGCCCAGTTAAGGCATTTAGATCTGACCGCGGGACTAACTTTGTAGGAACCTGCAAGGAATTACAGATCGACGAAGGCACTCGCCTCGATTCAGCAATTGACGAATATCTAAAGACCCAAAACTGTAGAGACATTCAATCCTCCCCATGCATCCCACATGGGAGGAGCGTGGGAACGCATGATGGGCATAGCCCGCAAAATCCTGGACTCCATGTTGACAAACACACCCACGCTACGCATGATATCCTCACCACTCTCATGGCAGAAGTGGCAGCCATCATCAACACTCGACCTTTGGTTCCAGTTTCCTCGGATCCTGAAAATCTCAACCATCCTCACCCCGGCCACCTTGCTAACCCAGAAGACAGGCGAACTGGCCAGCATCATTAGGAAACTTTGTTCCCAAAGAAATGTATTAAACAGCAATGGAGACAAGTTCAACTGCTTGCCAACATCTTCTGGAAGTGCTGGAAGCAAGAATACTTGTCTACCCTACAGGATTGCCGCAGGTAGAAGATCAAAGAGCCTAACCTCGAAGGAGACCTTATCTTGCTGAGGGATGCACATCGTAATTCTTGGCCCATGGGACTTGTGCATCACGTTCTACCCAGCTCTGATGGACTAGTTTGCCAAGTTGAAGTCCAGACCATGAAGCCACATGAGTCATGTCGTGACTCAAAGACTCTCATTAAAAGGCTTTACACCAGACCGATCACCAACTTGGTACTGTTGATGAGGAAGACCGAACTTGAAGATTGAACCACGAGTTATGCATGCTTTGTATTTATCTCATGACTGCATTGTTTTTTGTTTTTTTGTGGAAATTGTATCATTCCAGGCGGGGAGTGTGCTGGTCATAGCTATCTTAGGAATTAAGAACTGTCCCCTTAAGGGAAAAGCCTTCTGGGTAATGTAATTTTAAGTTACCTGGTCATATCTGTGTCTGGACTGGCCACTGGGAGGGACTTCTGTTTAATTACCGGATTTCCTGGCTACGTGCCAGCCAGCCAGCCAGGTCTTTATGAATTTCAGCCAGGAGAATTGTTTGCTTCGTTAGCATGGAAGAAACTATCTTTTTTTTTTACCTGCGTACTGGGGTACAGATTATGCAAAGGATGTCAGAAGAATCCCTACAGTAACTGTAAGTTAATGTCAGTTAATATTTTGAGAATGCCTGACGAATTGAAGTAATCTGCATGAAATCCTTAAATGGAGTTAATCTGCCCTTGCTTGATACAGAACAAGTGGCAAGAACATTGTAAAATGGAGCAAAACTCACTTAAAAACCGTTTTGCTTGGCCCTGGAAATTTGGGGCTTAATTGTGACTGTAAGTCGGGGACTGCCTGGCTGGCTGGATTGGTTGGTGGGTGGGTCATCAAATTGAGCATTGGCTTTTAGCAACCACCTAGACCAGGGGTGGGGAACCTTGGCTCTTTTATGACTGGTGGACTTCAACTCCCAGAATTCCTGAGCCAGCATGAGGAACTATGGCCCCTTCATGACTTCTGGACTTCAACTCCCAGAATCCCTGAGCCAGCATGGGGGAACTATGGCCCCCTCATGACTCGTGGACTTCAACTCCCAGAAATCCTGAGCCAGCATGGGGGAACTGTGGCCCCCCTCATGACTGGTGGACTTCAACTCCCAGAATTCCTGAGCCAGCATGGGGGAACTATGGCTCCTTGATGACTGGTGGACTTCAACTCCTAGAATTCCTGAGCCAGCATGGGGGAACTATGGCCCTTTTTATGACTCGTGGACTTCAACTCCCAGAATTCCTGCGCCAGCATGGGGGAACTATGGCCCCCTCATGACTGGTGGACTTCAACTCCCAGAATTCCTCAGCCAGCATGGGGGAACTATGGCCCCCTTCATGACTTGTGGACTTCAACTCCCAGAGTTCCTGAGCCAGCCTGGCTCAGCTTGGAAACCTCTCCCTGTCCCCTCAGCATGGCTGGCTCAGGAATTCTGGGAGTTGAAGTCCACCAGTCATAAGAGAGCCATAAGTTGCCTAGACCGTTTTTTTCCCCTCATGCATGCATGTGTGTGTCCCCAACCTGGTCTTTCCCTGCAGCCCCCACCTGCCCCAGCCATTGCCAGTGTGCCAAACACCTCCCAGTGCATTTGAGGGGGGGCACACCACTAGGGTCTCTCTCCTCAGCTGTGCAGCTGACTCCAAGGAAGGGAGGGAAGAACCCCTTTTCTGCTGCAATCCGTCCCTTTGGTGTGTGTGTGTGTGGGGGGGAATTTCCTGCCCCTTGGCCTGGGCCTACCTTGATGCGACATTCCCTGTGGCAGGGCCCACTTCGGGAGAACCGCAGGAAAAAGGGGGTGGAATCGGGGATCCCCTGCTACTTGCTGCAGTTCTCGGAGGGGGTGGGGAATGAGAAATTGTGCCCTCCAAGGAGTGAGGGGGTCACTCCTGCCCCTCCCCCCAGCTGGGCCAAAGGCAGCTGGAGCTCTTACAGCATTCCAGGTTTCGGTGAGCAAAACTCTGCTGTAGTTTAGCACATGGGGGGGGGACAATGCCCTCCCGATGGGGGGGGGATCCGTTTTCCAGCCAACCAAGCCAGGGGTGGGGTCCCATCCAGGCCCCTGAAGGGCACCCAGGGTCCAAGCAGGCTAAAGCAAACACCCCCCCCTTTGGACTGACCCCCGGTGGCCATGAAAAGGGTCGTCCTTTTCACCCCACCCCCCCACTCTGTGACTCCCGGCCCTGCAGGGTCTCTGGGATCGGTACCCAAGGACGACCCCCCCCTCCCACCAGTTCAGCCCAACAGACACAAAAAAGCACCAGCCAGGTACAAAACCCAACAAAGGTGTTTGAGAATTCTCCATATACAAAGGTGTTTTTTCTTCGGTGAGCAGGAAGTGGCCGGCACAGTCCGAACAAGCCTGGGGGGCTCCGGCTGCTACTTGGGGAGGGGTGGGGGTCTCAAAGGTGAGCATGCACAGCCCTGGCGAGGGAAGGCAGTGGTGAGTCTGAAGCCAGGAAGTGTTCAGGAGAAGATGCTCTACAGCAGTGTCCAAGCTGGCCACTTCAGGACTTGTGGACTTCAACTCCCATAATTCCCTAGCTATCTGGAAGACTTGTGGACTTCAACTCCCATAATTCCCCATCCAACTTTAGGACTTTTGGACTTCAACTCCCATAATTCCCTAGCCAACTTGAAGACTTGTGGACTTCAACTCCCATAATTCCACAGCCAACTTTAGGACTTGTGGACTTCAACTCCCATAATTCCCCAGCCAACTTGAAGACTTCAACTCCCATAATTCCCCAGCCAACTTGAAGACTTGTGGACTTCAACTCCCATAATTCCCCAGCCAACTTTAGGACGTGTGGACTTCAACTCCCATAATTCCACAGCCCTTGAAGACTCGTGGATTTCAACTGTGGACTTCAACTCCCGAAATGCCACAGCCAGCTGTGAGGACTGGAAGGAATTCTGGGAGTCGAAGTCCACAAGTCTCAAAGTGGCCAGGTTTGGACACCTTTGCTCGGCAAGCAATCTTTGGTCTGGCAGTGTCAGGGAGATGTGTGTGTGTGTGGGGGGCGCCTGCTTCTCCTGTGTCAGAAATGGGGAGGGGGGCTTCCTTTGGTCTAGAAAAGAGTCCAGTGCAAATGCGGGGGAGGGGGGCTGCTCAGAGGCGCTCCGTCACGCGCAGCACTTGGTCCGTTTCCTCTTCTCCGTCACATACAAGTCTCGCTCGTCCCCATGAATCCCTGCAAAGGGAGCAGAGTCATAGGTTGGCATCCCACAGCCCACCTGCCCCCTCCCTTCCCCCTAGAGCAGGGGTCTTCCAACTTGGCCCTTGGATGACTGGTGGACTTCAACTCCCAGAATTCCTCAGCCAGGCACACATGCCTGGCTGAGGAATTCTGGGAGTTGAAGTCCACCAGTCATCCAAGGGCCAAGTTGGAAGACCCCTGCCCTAGAGACTGTGGGAGGAGGGCACAGCCAGGCGAGGATCCAGGGGGTTCTCCGGTGGGCTGGCAGAGAGGCCCACCCCATCACATCCCAGGGGTCTTTCATTTTCTAAGGAGCTCCCGCCCAAATGCACAGTTTCTCCTCCCCTGTTTCTCCTCATACAAACACCTTGCAAGGTAGGCCAAGAGAGAGGGATGGACCCACAACCCCTCACTGGGCTGCTGAGTCCCAGGGGGAATTGAATTAGGGTCTCCCTGGTGCCATCCAATCTGACCTGCCTCTCTTCCCTGTCCCACCAGCCCCTCCCCTCGCACGCTAGCATCACAGGTCGATGCCAGCTTGTCTGTCTGGTGTTCGCAGAGTGAGGGGGAGACCCTTTAAAAGCAGAGGTTGACTGGGGGTGTCTCCCTTATGGGGGAAAACATTGCTCTGTGCTATGGGGAAGGGACCCGGCCTATGTGAAATGGGGAGGGGGCTTTTGCTGGCTGTAGATGGGGGCTGGGTTGGAAGCCATCTCAATTCTAGCCAGGTTTGGGCTGCTCAATTCCACGTCACCACCAGAGGGCAGCAAAGAGCCACTGAAAACTCCCTCTGGGGCTGATATGGACCTTCAGGTCTGGGGTCCCCCATTGGCCCTTCATCCATGACAGTTTAGATTAACTGCAATTGGGAGTCTGTTCAGCTATCTTGCTAAAATGCTTTGCACCACCCTGTGACTGCCGGTTATCTCAGCTATGGGGGGGGGGGGAGAACAGGCTTTGTTTTTTTTAATATTAAGTTTCTAGTCTTTATGAGGCTACCAGTGGCCACACGGATAGGTCAAGAGGCCGAGAATGTTTGCAGGATGATGGAACAGAAGTTGACTTCAGATGTTGAGGGAGCTTCATCCCTGGGAGCTTTCAAGAAGAGACTGGACTGCCACCTGTCAGAAATGGTGCAGGTCGGATCTCCTGCTTGGGCAGGGTGGGGTGGGTGGGGTTGGACTAGATGACCTTACAAGGTACCTTCCAACTCTGTTATTCTGAATCTCAATCTCAATCTCAAACCCAAGTATGGTTTTTAAAAAAAAGGGGGTGAGATGGGGGTGCAGTTGAAGTTCCAGGTTATTTATTAAATTTATATACCGCCCATCTCCCCCCATGAAACGACCCCAGGAGGTTTTACACAAAGATTTTTTTTTTAAAAAAAATACCAAATTTATGTGCACGGACATATAAAAATCACGGGGGAAACTGCCATTGCACCATCCTAGCTGCCATCTAGACCTTTTATTGCCCACAGTCTGTTTATAAGCCCCCAACCCGGGACCCTCCGGTCTCCCCCAGCCCAGGGCCACTTACGCACGATGTCCCCAATCCGGCGCGCGTTGCTCTTCTCCAGCTCGGCCAGCACGCTCCCTTCGAAGGTGAGCGCGGCCAGACGGAAGAAAAACTCCCGGACGTTCTCGCCTGGACGGGAGGGAGAGCCGCAGAGCAGCGGGGGGGGGGGGGAAGAGATGGGGAGAGTCAGGGCCTCTGGGCGAGATGGGGAGGAAGAGGAGAGAAGGGCAGGGAGAGAGAAAGAGGATGATGGATAGGTAGATAGACAGATATGAGAGAAAGGATAGATAGATAGATAGAGAGAGAGAGAGAGAGAGAGAGAGAGAGAGAGAGAGAGAGAGAGAGAGAGAGAGAGAGAGAGAGAGAGATTGTGTGTGTGTGCATGTGTGTGTATGTCTTGAGTGTTTTTTTGATGCACCCTGTGGGCCCAAATATGAGAGGAAGAAATCTTTTGCCTGTTTCAGCCCAACCTAGGGCTATCCACAGGCAGCAGTCGCTACTGTGACATCATTTGTGTGCTAAATTTTTTTGGATTGCTAACAAAGAGTTAAAGGGGGACTGGGATAGCTATTTCGAGCTAATTAGCTCTTATGGCTGGCTGATGAGAGCTAATTAGCTCGAAATAGCTATCCCAGTCCCCCTTTAACTCTTTATTAGCAATCCCCCAAAATTTAGCATATATTGCTAATGAGCACGAGGGTTAGGGAGCAGAGGCAGCCAGTGATATAAACGAATTCCCAGATCCTGTGATTTACTTTTGTAGATTAAAGAGTTTTGTTTATGATCTTATCCTGGTGCTCGGATTGTTTACCATTTTCACGACAGGTGTTTACCTGGGATTCGTGTTTTTAATATAATTAAGGATAGATAGATAGATAGATAGATAGATAGATAGATAGATAGATAGATAGATAGATAGATAGATAGATAGATAGATATAGATATATAGATATTTGGGTTTACAGGGTGCAATCTAAAAAATAACCACTTGACACACATATCCACTCCCTGACTATTAACAAAGTGGGACAGAGCCTGTGGCTTGAGGCTAAAGCTTCTGCCTAGCATGCAGACTGCCCAGGTTCGAATCCCAGAAAGGGTGAATTCTGACTGAAGAGAGTTAAATAACTCGAAATAGCTATCTCAGAAATCCCTTATTTCTTTGTTAACAATTTTAAACAACATATATATATTTGTGCTTGCAGATGGCTCTGGGTTGAGCTGAAACAAGCAAAGGAAAGAATGATTTCTTCCTCCCATATTTGGGTTTACAGGGTGCAATCTAAAAAATAACCACTTGACACATATATAGATATATATATAGATATGCTTTCTGACGTTTTCACGGGTGTTTGTATGTAGGTCTTTGGTTATTCGGGTTTTCTCCCGCGTAAAATTGGAAGTGTCTTGGCGACGTTTCGACGAAGTCCCATATATATAAAAAGAGAGAGATAGACAGACAGACATAGACAGAATCAAACACAGACACAGACATGAGAGAAAGAGACGGAGGATAAATAGAGAGAGAGAGAGATGATAGACAGACAGACAGGTGGATAACTAGACAGGTAAGTATGCAAGAATGTAGGGGAGAGAGAGAGAGAGATGATAGCAGGACTGCTGGCCCCCCCGCCAGCCCCAGAGGGACAGAGGGGCCCCACGCGCTGCAGACACAGATGTGGGAAGCAGGTGTGGCTTACCTGTGAGTGAGGAGACGGCCCAGTATTCAGCCTGCATCTCCTTCGCCACCTTCCGGGCATCCCGCTCTACAAGGTTGTACTGTGCAGGTGTCTGTGGAGAAAAAGGAAGGCTCAGGGGGGCAGCAGGGGGCAGCCGGTGGGGAGGGGTTGTGAAACATGGGAGCAGATCACACAGGTAACTGACACCTGGGTCAGGGCTGGGCAAGGATGGCAATTTGGCGACCTGTGGACTTCAACTCCCAGAATTCCTGGCAACTTGGTGACCTGTGGACTTCAACTCCCAGAATTCCTGGCAATTTGACAACCTGTGGACTTCAACTCCCAGAATTCCTGGCAACTTGACGACCTGTGGACTTCAACTCCCAGAATTCCTGGCAACTTGACGACCTGTGGACTTCAACTCCCAGAATTCCTGGCAACTTGACGACCTGTGGACTTCAACTCCCAGAATTCCTGGCAACTTGACGACCTGTGGACTTCAACTCCCAGAATTCCTGGCAACTTGACGACCTGTGGACTTCAACTCCCAGAATTCCTGGCAACCTGGTGACCTGTGGGCTTCAATTCCCAGAATTCCTGGCAACCTGGTGACCTGTGGGCTTCAATTCCCAGAATTCCTGGCAACTTGGTGACCTGTGGACTTCAACTCCCAGAATTCCTGGCAACTTGACGACCTGTGGACTTCAATTCCCAGAATTCCTGAGTCAGCCATGGCTGGTTCAGGAATTCTGGGATTTGAAGTCCACAGGTCATGAAGTTACCATCGTGGCCCACCCCTGACCTGGTCCTGCTGCAGTTCCCGTCCTCTTGGGGGCTTTGGTGCCCTCCACCCACGTGGACTTCACTTCCCAGAATTCCTGTCTGGCTAGGAATTCTGGGTGAAAAATCCCTAGATTAGGAAATGCTGGTCCTGTAAAGCAGCCTAAATAAGTGTCACAAAATGCCACGTCTGTTCCTTGATACCCCTTGGCTTAACATATTGATCTCTATACCCTTCCTTTATTGTTTTTTTACAATAACTCAAAGCAGAAAACATATCTGATTCCCCTCTTATTTTATCCAAAACAACCACCCTGCAAGGTGGGCCGGACTGAGAGAGGAACTGGCCCAAAGTCTCCCATCTAAGGCAGGACTCAAATTCACGGTCGTAATCAGAAGCGAAGGGTGGTCCAGTCTGCAGGCTGCCTGGGCACCTACCGCCCTCCTGCCCCCCCCTTCCCCTCCTGCCCCCCACTCACGCTGAGGTCCTTCTTGGTGCCCACCAGGAAGAGCAGGACGCTGGAGGGGTCGTTCTCCTTCAGGGCATCGACCAGCCACTGCCTGGGAAGTGAGGGGGCAAAGTCACCCCAAGCCTCCCTGGCTTTCTCCACCCCCCCTCCCCCATTTCTCGGAATTGGAAGCTGCTGGGCTGCAGTTCCAAATGGGCAGTTTGGGAGGGGGGTCTCGAACCTGCAAGACCCCAGCAGGCCGGGTCCCCAAAGACCCCTGGAGATGCTGGATAAAGAGGGTCTGGGAGTCTTCCCTTCCCCCAAACGGAGGTTCCCTGGGGGCTTCAGCTGATGGCCTGGGAAAGAGGGAGGGAGGGAGGGAGGGAGGGAGGGAGGGAGGGAGAGAGAGAGAGAGAGAGAGAGAGAGAGAGAGAGAGAGAGAGAGAGAGAGAGAGAGAGAGAGAGAGAGAGAGAGAAAGAAAGAAAGAAAGAAAGAAAGAGAAAAAAGGAAGGAAGATGAGAAAGGAAAGAAGGAAGGAAGGAAGGAAGGAAGGAAGGAAGGAAAAGGGGAGGGAGAGTGGGAGGAAAGAAGGAAAGAAAAAGGGAGGGAGGGAGGAAAGAAGGAAGAAAAGAAGGAAGA
Organism: Bothrops alternatus; assembly: GCA_034064705.1. Lineage (NCBI taxonomy): Eukaryota > Metazoa > Chordata > Lepidosauria > Squamata > Viperidae > Bothrops > Bothrops alternatus. The sequence continues at coordinate 427,440 of JARGCV010000272.1, read as the reverse complement.
TGACAAAGGAAAGGGAAGGAAAAGGAAGGAAAGAAAGAGAAAATAGGAAGGGAGGGAGAAAGGAAGGAAGGAAGGAAAAGGGGAGGGAGGGAGGGTGGATGGAAGGAAGGAAGGAAGGAAGGAGCAAGAGGGAGGGAGGGCGAACCCCCCCCCCGAGACCCCAGCCCTCTTGCAACTCACAGGGTTGGGGGGCTCTTGCTCTCTCAGGCCCCCTGCTTACCTCGTGTGGTCCAGCGATGCCACGTCATTCAAATCGAAGACGATAATGATGGCTGCAAACAGAGTTTTAGGGGGGGACACAGAACAGGAGGCTCAGCGCCCTGAGGGGAGGGGGCCCCCATCCAGACCCTGCCCCTTTTTTCCTCCTGCATCTCCTCTTCTGCAAATCCCAGGAGAGGCAGAAAAAGGCCGGCAAGGATCAAACAACCCCCCCCCCCCGTGTTGGGAGGAGTCAGAACAGGTGCCCCCCCTGGAAATTAGCCTCCCCCCCTCTACACCGTGGGAAGGGGCTCCAATCTCCCCCTTCCCCAACCAGGAAGGACAGTTGATCCCGGGAGGCCCAAGACCTCTCTTACAGTGACCCCCTCCCCAGGAGAGACCCCCCCTTCAAGACCCAAGGGCAATTGCAGTCAGGGGGGGGCTTCACGCCTCCCCTGTGCCAAGCAAGACGGTTCTTTTTTTTCTTTTCTTTTCTTTTTTTCTTTTTCTTTTTTTTTGGAATTGGAATGTCTGGTTTAATGAAGAGAAGGACCAGGGGGGACATGATAGCAGTCTTCCAATATCTGATGGGCTGCCCCAAAGATGAGAGGGGTCAAGCTCTTCTCCAAAGCAACTGAAGGCAGGACAAGAAGCAACGGATGGAAACCGACCAAGGAGAGAAGCAACCCGGAACCAAGAAGAAACCCCCCCCCCACAGTGAGAACAATCAACCAGTGGAACAACCCGCCTCCAGAAGCTGCGGATGCTCCAACACCGGAGGCCCCCAAGAAGAAACTGGACAATACCCGTTTCAAGCAAGATGGTTCTTAAGTGCGCTTCGCCCTGTTTTACAACCGTCCTTGCCGGCGTTGTTCAGCAAATCGCTGCAGTCATTGAGTGAGTGGCATGGTCCTTAAGTGAAATGGGCTTCCCCCCCCTTGGACCTGGCTGGTCATAAGGTCGCGAGAGGTGATCACGGAGACCCCAGCCCCCCCTGGCCAAGTGCCCTAATTTTGATCATGTGACCAGGTCGTTAAGCGTGAAAAAGGGTCGTACGTCACTTTTTTACGGCGCCCTGGTGACTTTGAACCGTCCCTAAATGAAGGGTTGACCATCCAGGATCACCTATAATTGGTTTAAAAGGCTTGGATTGTGGCTTTAAAGCAGGGGCGTCCAAGCTCTGCCCCTTTAAGACTGGTGGACTTCAACTCCCAGAATCCCCCAGCCAGCAGAGCTGGCTAGGGGATTCTGGGAGTTGAAGTCCACCAGTCTTAAAGGGGCAGAGCTTGGACGCCCCTGCTTTCAACCATCTTGGGAACCAGAGAAAAGACAAGAAGCCGTGCCCAGGCTGGTCCGGGAGGCGGACCCCCTCCCCAAAGTCCCCCCCCTCTGCCCCCTCACCTTGTGCTCCCCGGTAGTAAGTGGAGGCAATGCACTTGAAGCGTTCCTGGCCGGCCGTGTCCCACCTGGCAGGGAGCAAGCAGAGCCAGTCGGACGGTGGCTAAAACAGGGGAGGGGGTCCGCAGGGGAGGGGGGCTGGAAGGCGCCCGAGGCCAGGGGGGATACTCACAGCTGGAGGCTGAAGGGGACCCCCAGAACCTCGAACCGTTCCATCTCAAAGTCCACCCCGATGGTGGCCTTGTAGTTCTTGTCGAAGGTGTCTTTGCAAAATCTGGAGGCCAGGAAAGGAGGCGGCATTCGAATCAGGGACCCTTGTGAGGAAAGCCGCCTTGCCGGCAGGCCCTCCTACCCTCTGCAGGCCGAGCAAGCTGGAAAGGGAGCAGGCTGCAGCTAGAAGGGTCTCCCCTCCTCCCGAGGCCATTTAGTCTGACCCCCTGCTCAGGGCAGATGATAATACCGTCTCTGGTTGTGTCTCCCAATTTGGCCACTGTAGGCTTTCTAGGCTCCAACTCCCAGAATTCCTCATGCTGCCGGAGGAATTCTGGGAGCTGAAGTCCACAAGGGGCCAAATTTGGAGGCTGCTGCTCAAGGGTCTCATTCAGACAATTGAAAACCTGATCCCCCCACCCCCCACCCACCCCAGCCCTCGGCCATGACAGACCTTTTCATTGGCTCACCCCAAACTCTCAGGGGATGGAAGCCCCCCCGTCCCCCCAAGTCACCATCATTCTTACCGGTTGATCAGGCATGTTTTCCCCACCGACAGGTCCCCCACCACGATGATCTTGGAGATTTTAAACCTGGTGGGAAGCAAAAGGGAGGAAGCAGGCGGAAACAGACCCCGAGGCTGAATGACGATTTTGATGAGTAAGGAGGGAGGGAGGGAAGGAAGGAAGGAAGGAAGGAAGGAGAGAGGGAGGGAAAGGGAAGGAAGGAAGGAAGGAAGGAAGGAAGGAAGGAGGGAGGGAGGGAGGGAAAGGGAAGGAAGGAAGGAAGGAAGGAGGGAGGGAGGGAGGGAAAGAAAGAAAGAAAGGCGGGAGGGAGGGAGGGAGGGGAAAGAGAAAAAGGAAAGAAAGAGAAAGAAAGAAAGAAAGAGAGAGAGAAAGAGAGAAAGGCAGGAGGGAGGGAGGAGGGAGGGGGGAGAAAAAAGAAAGAAAGGCAGGAGGGAGGGAGGGAGAGGGAGGGAGAGAAAGAAAGAAAGAATGAATGAATGAAAGAAAAGTGGGAGGGAGGAAGGAAGGAGGGAGGGAGTGAGAGATAGAGAAAGAAAGAAAGAAAGAAAGAAAGAAAGAAAAGAAAGAAAGATGGGAGGGAGGGAGGAAGGAGGGAGAGGGAGGGAGAGAAAGAAAGAAAGAATGAATGAATGAAAGAAAAGTGGGAGGGAGGAAGGAAGGAGGGAGGGAGTGAGAGATAGAGAAAGAAAGAAAGAAAGAAAGAAAGAAAGAAAGAAAGAAAGAAAGAAAGAAAGAAAGAAAGAAAAGAAAGAAAGATGGGAGGGAGGGAGGAAGGAGGGAGAGGGAGGGAGGGAGAGAAAGAAAGAATGAATGAAAGAAAGAAAAGTGGGAGGGAGGAGGGAGGGAGAGAGAGAGAAAAAGAGAAAGAAAGAAAGAAAGGGAATGAAAGAAGAAAAGAAAGATGGGAGGGAAAGAGGGAAGAAGGAGGGAGAGGGAGAGAGAAAGAAAGAATGAAAGAGAAAGAAAAGTGGGAGGGAGGAAGAAAGGAGCGAGGGAGAGAGAGATAGAGAAAGAAAGAAAGAAAAGAAAGAAAGATGGGAGGGAGGGAGGAAGGAGGGAGGGAGGGAGAGAGAGAGAAAAAGAGAAAGAAAGAAAGAAAGAAAGAAAGAAAGGGAATGAAAGAAGAAAAGAAAGATGGGAGGGAAAGAGGGAGGAAGGAGGGAGAGGGAGAGAGAAAGAAAGAATGAAAGAAAGAAAGAAAAGTGGGAGGGAGGAAGAAAGGAGGGAGGGAGAGAGAAAGAAAGGAAGGAAGGAAGGCAGGAGGGAGAGAGAGAGAGAGAAAAAGAAATAAAGAGGGAATGAAAGAAGGAAAGAAAGACGGGAGGGAGGGAGGAAGGAGGGAGAGGGAGGGAGAGAAAGAATGAATGAAAGAAAGAAAAGTGGGAGGGAGGAGGGAGGGAGAGAGAGAGAAAAAGAGAAAGAAAGAAAGAAAGGGAATGAAAGAAGAAAAGAAAGATGGGAGGGAAAGAGGGAAGAAGGAGGGAGAGGGAGAGAGAAAGAAAGAATGAAAGAGAAAGAAAAGTGGGAGGGAGGAAGAAAGGAGCGAGGGAGAGAGAGATAGAGAAAGAAAGAAAGAAAAGAAAGAAAGATGGGAGGGAGGGAGGAAGGAGGGAGAGGGAGGGAGAGAAAGAAAGAATGAAAGAAAGAAAGAATGAATGAAAGAAATAAAAGTGGGAGGGAGGAAGGAAGGAGGGAGGGAGAGAGAGATAGAGAAAGAAAGAAAGAAAAGAAAGAAAGATGGGAGAGAGGGAGGGAGGGAGGAGGGAGGGAGAGAAAGAAAGAATGAATGAAAGAAAGAAAAGTGGGAGGGAGGAAGGAGGGAGGGAGAGAGAGAGAAAAGAGAAAGAAAGAAAGAAGAAAGAAAGAAAGAAAAGAAAGATGGGAGGGAAAGAGGGAGGAAGGAGGGAGAGGGAGAGAGAAGAAAGAATGAAAGAAAGAAAAGTGGGAGGGAGGGGAAGGAAGAAGGAGGGAGGGAGAGAGAAAGAAAGGAAGGAAGGAAGGCAGGAGGGAGAGAGAGAGAGAGAAAAAGAAATAAGAGGAATGAAGAAGGAAGAAAGACGGAGGGAGGGAGGGGGAGAGGGAGGGAGGGAGAGAAAGAAAGAAAGAATGAAAAGAAAAGTGGGAGGGAGGGAGAGAGAAAGAAGGAAGGCAGGAAGGCAGGAGGGAGAGAGAGAGAGAGAAAGAAAGAGGGAAGAAGGAAGAAAGACGGGAGGGAGGGAGGAAGGAGGGAGAGGGAGGGAGAGAAAGAAAGAATGAATGAATGAAAGAAAAGTGGGAAGGAGGGAGGGAGAGAGAAGAAAGAGGGAATGAAAGAAGGAAAGAAAGACGGGAGGGAGGGAGGAAGGAGGGAGAGGGAGGGAGAGAAAGAAAGAATGATGAAAGAAGAAAAGTGGGAAGGAGGGAGGAGAGATCAGAGAAAGGGAATGAAGAAGGAAAGAACGGGAGGAGGGAGGAAGGAGGGAGGGAGGAGCGCCCGCCCTCCCTCGTCCATCCATCCATCCCTAGGTGGGCCAGGGGAGGGAGTCAGGAATGAAGAAGGAAGAAAGATGGGAGGGAGGGAGGAAGGAGGGAGGGAGAGAAGAATGAATGAAGAAAGAAAGTGGAAGGAGGGAGAGTTGAAGAAGGGAATGAAGAAGAAGACAGACGGGAGGGAGGAACGGAGGCGGGAGAGTCAGAGAAGAAAGGATGACCGCCGGTCCTCCGGCGCGTCTCTCGCTCTCCCCGGCAGCCTCGGTGCAGGAACACGAGGACCCCCAGCCCGCAGAGCCTCAGCCCCCAGGGAATCCCACCCCCCACCTGGCCCACCCAAGGGTTCACTGCCCAGAACATGCTGCAATTTGCACCTTAGCAAATCTGGGGGGGGCGGGAGGTGGGGCAGGGCAACAGAGGCCACTTGTGGGTCCAGCCTGGTCAGGGCCAATCACAATGCAGACCCTGGCCTGGAGCAAGGGTGGGGGGGAACTGGCCACTCCTTCCAGTGGGCCCCCTTTCAAGCAAAAGACACCTGAGGGGGGGGAGGGGGGGCTGGAAGGGTCCCGCCTTGCCCTACATCCCCCCCCCAGCTGCATTCCTGCGCTATACAAAACCCCACCACCCGGCCCCTGGACCTCCAAGGAAGGGGGTCTGGGGGGGAGTGAGAAGAGGAAGCAGCTCACGGCCCCCCTCAAAGCGAACCAGCCCCCCTCAAAGAAAGCACCCCCCCAAAGCAAATCAACCCCCTTCAAAGTGAACCAGCCCAGCCTGCAACTCCCCCCCCCCTCTTTTTTAAAGCTCTGTAGCAGCCCCCAGCCACCCTCCCGCTCTCTCCTCCCAAGGGGGGGCACCTACCGGTACTTACCCCACAGTGCCCGTCCGTTGAGCCTGGCACGTGCCCACCACTTTGGGGTGGAAGGAGGTCCTGCTGTGGAGAGCGGCCTCCTTGGTGAAACACTGGAAGGCAGAGGGGCAATCAGCCCAGAGCCTCTGCCCATGAACAGAGCGCCTGGACCCAGAGAAGGCAGTCTCCCGGCCAAGGGGACTCTCAGGGTGGGAGGGGGGCCAGAGCAGACCCAGACCAAGGCTTCCTTCAGCGGCCTTGAGCAATGCAGGAAAGGCACACAGGGTCATGCACCCCCAGATTTGGCACAGTCTGATCACGGGGGGGGGGGTGCATGCAAGGTCCCCCGGCCCTGAGACCCCCCCCCACAAATTCAGTGCCACACATCTTACTTGGGGCAGCTCACCAATGACCCGGTCCCTCCGCACGGGAGCCAGGATGTTCATTGCAGGGGTCCCAGATGGAGGGGTCTTCGCAGTTCTCTGAGGTTCCCACCTGGGAGCATAGAAATGGGGGACACTGAAGAGCTAAACCTGCGGGGTCCAACCTTGGCAACTTTTAAGACTCGTGGACCTCAACTCCCAGAATTCCCCAACCACTTTAAGGCTCGTGGACCTCAAGCCCCAGAATTCCCCAGCCTCCTCTCTCTCTCTCTCTCTCTCTCTCTCTCTCATCATAACTGATAAAGATGTTTCAAATACTGATGAGAAATCAAACTTTAACAAGAGCACAAAAACAGGATATTGATTAATGAATTGACATTATTGATTTATGAATTTATATTATTGTTTTGTATATTAGTAAAATATGAAGATGCTTATATCTAACTCAGTACCCAAAATTGTGATGGTGTAATGAAGGGAAAATGGAAAAAATATGGAGAAGAAAGGAGGATCAGGGAGAAAATACTGGATTGTGTAATATTGAACAGACTTATATTGAAGAAGTTAATGTTAAATATTTGAACCCAGAGAACATGTTTACTAAGCACTAAAGACTGTAATTTTTAAAAATTAGAAAATAAGAAAATTGATTTATATCATTATAAACATGAGATTGTATGATTCAGTATATGCTTAATGTGAGGTTCTTAAATCAGAGTTATAAATTCAGATTTATACTGATAAAGGAAAGAATTTCCTTTTGACATCTAAAATGAAGATAACACTGCATATATCCTTTATTACCTTTGTGTGTGTGTGTGTGTGTGTGTGTGTGTGTAACAAAGGATATATGCAGTGTTATCTTCCTTTTAGATATCAAAAGGGTTTTGCGGCTCCCACTGTTTTCTTTTCGGGGGCAAACGGGTCCAAGTGGCTCCGACCCCTGAGCTAGCCTCTTCTTAAAAACCACAATTTCGGGAGGCCAGTCGTTCCACTGGTGAAGTCTTCTCCGGGACCCGACGGGACTTTCGGGAGTTTGCAAAGCAGAGGCGGTCCCCCGTAGGGCTTTTGCTACTTCGCGTCTCCTGCTTTGGGCAGCGGGTCTTCTTCCCAGCCCACAAAGGGGGTCCTGGGGGGGGGAGGTCAGCAGCATCAGCGCCCCGGAGCCAGGCAGCCCCCCCCGGGCTCCTCCCCCCGCAGGCTGCAACAGGCGCCGGAGCGGGATTGCCGGCCGCCTTGCCCGTGGGCGGAGACGCCCGTGGGCGCAGAGCCCGAACCTCGCCCGGGGCAGCCAGAAGTTCCTGGCGGGGCAGCGGAGCCGGCGAGGGAGGGAGGGAGGGAGGGAGAGAGGGAGGGGCGGCCCCGAGCAGCTCCCGGCCTCCCCCCCCACCTCCCGCCCCCGGAGCTCGGCCCACGCGCCTTCCACGCCCCGGGACGGCCCCGAGTCCCGCCTTGAGACGAGCCAGCTGGCCCAGACGGGGGAGGGGGGGGCTCTGCCGGGACTCCTGCCCGAGGGGGCGGGCGAGGAAGCCTCCCCGGGGCCCGGTTGGGGGGGGGGCGCTGACCGTCCCGGGAGGGGCTTGGGGGGGCCAAGGCCAGCAAGAGACGGGTGGGGTGGGGGTCGTGTCCGATCCCCGGAAATTCCAGCAGACGCCCCCCCCTCCCCTCCCCTCCCCCCGCCGGCTCCTTCGCCGAACAAAGAGGGCCGGGCAGTCCCGCTCGCCGGCGCTGGGGCGGCGCTTTGCACCGCCGCAGGGGCACCCTCGCCGTCGTGGGTGGTCCGGGTCGCGCGGGGGAGGGGGGGGCAGGGTCCCGCGTGGGAAGGGGCGCCGGGAAGTCGGGAAGGCAGGCAGGCAGGCAGGCAGGCAGGCGGGCGGGGGTCCCTCCCGGCCGAGCCCCCCGTTCCCCCGGCGGCCCCCTACCTTCTCTCGGCGGCGCGCAGACAGGCGAGGCGGCAGCCGGCGGCATCTGCTCCGGAGTGACTCACGGGCTGGGCCGGGCGGCGGGGCGGGCAGAGCCCCCCACGGCGCAGGCAGACCCGGGAGGAGGAGGAGGAGGAGGAGGCGCCCCGCGTGGGAGCCCGCCCAGGCCGACTGGAAGAGCCCCCGAGCGCCCCCCCTGGGCCTCCCGCAGCCCCTCCGAGGCCGAAGGGGGGGCTGCCCTCTGCACGCGCTCAGAAGCCGCCTCGCTCGGCCCTCTGGCGGACCTCTCTCTAAGAATTCCAGGCTGAAATAGCCCTGGCACCCTCAGTTCATCCTTTCTTTCTTTCTTTCTTTCTTTCTTTCTTTCTTCTTTCTTTCTTTCTTTCTTTCTTTCTTTCTTTCTTTCTTTCTTTCTTTCTTCTTTCTTTCTTTCTTTCTTTCTTTCTTTCTTTCTTTCTTTCTTTCTTTCTTTCTTCTTCCTTCTTATGTATTTATTTAAACTTATATGCAGCCCTTCTCCTAGGACCCAGGGCGGCTTACAGTAACAATACAATAAGGAGGGAGGGAGAGAGAGAGAGAGAGAGAGAGAAAGAACGAGGGAATGAAAGAAGGAAAGAAAGACGGGAGGGAGGGAGGAAGGAGGGAGAGGGAGGGAGGATTGGTAGGATTGATGGATTGGATGGCGGATTGATTACCTTACCTGCCATCCTGTTAGTCTCCACTCTTCCCTGTCCCGTTCATACCTTTTTCCAGGATGAGCTGCCCGTCACCTGGTCGTCTAAGAGACTCCACCCAGCCTGTAGCTGCTCTTCACCTTCCTTTCACCAAGAGAAAACAGGGGCAGGGATGAACTGGGGGGGGGGCTGAGCTTGGGGGGTCTTCTTGCAGACCTTTCATTTACATTTAGGCAGGAAAAACCAAAGGTTTAAGTACAGATTAGGCGAGACCTGGCTTAAAAACGGCCACTGTGAGAGGGGCCTTGGAGTCCTAGTGGACGATCCCTTGACCCTGAGGCAGCCGTGTGCAGCAGCAGCCAAAAAAGCTAACACAATCCTGGGCTGTATAAACAGAGGTGTAGAATCAAGATCATGCAAAGTATGAGTACCGCTTTATAAAACCCCAGTGAAACCACACCCGGAATATTGCAGCCAATTTTGGTCACCGTAGGACAAAAAACATGTTCAGCGTTTGGAAAAAGTTCAGAGAAGAGCAACTAAGAGGATCCAAGGCCTGGAGACCAAAACATACGAAGAACGGCTGCGGGACTTGGGTTTGGCCAGTCTAAAGAAAAGAAGAAACAGGGGAGACAGGGTAGTCGTGTTCCAGTATCTGAGGGGCTGCCCCAAAGAAGAGGGGGTCACGTTGTTCACCCGAGGGCAGGACGAGAAACAATGGCTGGAAACTGATCAAAGAGAGAAGCAACTTGGAATTAAGGAGGAACTTCCTGACAGTGAGGACAATTAACCAGTGGAACAGCTTGCCACCAGAAATCCTGGGCGCTCCATCACTGGAGGTTTTTAAGATGAGACTGGGTAGTCACTTGTCTGAAATGATAGGAGGGTCTCCTGCTTGGGCAGGGGGCTGAAGACCTCCAAGGGCCCTTCCAGCTCCTATTCTATTCTATTCTATTCTATTCTATTCTATTCTATTCTATTCTATTCTATTCTATTCTATTCTTATTTTAATTCTATTCTATCCTATTCTATTCTTATTTTAATTCTATTGTTCTATTCTATTCTATTCTTATTTTAATTCTATTCTATTCTATCCTATCCTATTTGTTCTTATTTTAATTGTATTCTATTGTATTCTATGCTATTCTTATTTTAATTCTATTCTATTCTATCCTATTTGTTCTTATTTTAATTGTATTCTATTGTATTCTATGCTATTCTTATTTTAATTCTATTCTATTCTATCCTATCCTATTTGTTCTTATTTTAATTGTATTCTATTGTATTCTATGCTATTCTTATTTTAATTCTATTCTATTCTATCCTATCCTATTTGTTCTTATTTTAATTGTATTCTATTGTATTCTATGCTATTCTTATTTTAATTCTATTCTATTCTATCCTATCCTATTTGTTCTTATTTTAATTGTATTCTATTGTATTCTATGCTATTCTTATTTTAATTCTATTCTATTCTATCCTATCCTATTTGTTCTTATTTTAATTGTATTCTATTGTATTCTATGCTATTCTTATTTTAATTCTATTCTATTCTATCCTATCCTATTTGTTCTTATTTTAATTGTATTCTATTGTATTCTATGCTATTCTTATTTTAATTCTATTCTATTCTATCCTATCCTATTTGTTCTTATTTTAATTGTATTCTATTGTATTCTATGCTATTCTTATTTTAATTCTATTCTATTCTATTCTAATTCTATTCTATTCTATTCTATTCTATTCTATCCATGACCTGACTAGGTAACCTCATCAGTGCACACAACTTCAGGCTTTGCTCCCTATTTCCACACAGTAGTTGTCCAGTCAAGCAGAAAACAATACCTTGATCATGGAACTACAAAAGAGAAAAACTACACACACACAAACACCGACGCTGGTAGAACAAGCCACTGTATATAAACAGGAAGCAAACCCTCCCTACCTCATACTGATGGTGTTACCTAGTCAGGTAGCAAAATGTCTGCCATAAATCAAGCTCAAAGAGCACCAAAGATTCCTTTCATCTTTGCTGCCATTATGGGCAACCAAGAAAACAGATCTGCCCCAAAGGAAGCGGGGATGGCTCAGCCCCTAGGGCAGGGGCAGGCAACCTTGGCTCTTTTATGACTCGTGGACTTCAACTCCCAGAATTCCTGAGCCAACTATGGTGTAGGACAGTGGTGGGGAACCCATGGCACAGGTGCCAGAGGTGGTACTCAGAGCCCTCTCTGTGGGCACGCGCGCCGTCGCCCCAATCCTAGGCCTTCATCTGGGTTTTATAAAACCTTTTCGCTTTAGGCCTCCGCTGCCGTGGGCAAAAAAAAAAAGGGTTCAATCAATCAGTCAATTTCAACTTCTCACGGAAAAAAAAGATCTGGCAAAGTTGGAATTGATTGATTTAACTTTTTAGTCCCACCCAGTCTGCCATTGCCACCGCAGCCACGCCCACCCAATAGGCCACGCCTACTCAGCACTCGACGATGCCTAAGTGGGTTTTGGGTTGCATTTGGGGCACTCGGTCTCTAAAAGGTTCGCCATCACTGGCCTAGGGTTTCCTGCCTGAGCAGGGGGCTGGACAAGATGACCTCCAGGGTCCCTTCCAGCTTTATTATTATTATTATTATTCATTTTTCCCAACAGGTTCTAGCCTACCACCTCCTCTCATAACCTCCACGAGGGAGCAGCTGGCCTCGATTTGGTCCAAGCCTGATGAAACCATCGTGGTCATTCTGAGTAGCTGCCTACTGGTGGTTCTCAACTTTTTGTGGATGTTTTTATTGTCTGGGTCTTTTAAATTGTTTCAACTGCTTTAAAGTTTTAGACTTGTAAACTGCTCACTTAGTAGAGTTGGGCAGCCTTAGAAATTGAATAAATAAATAATAAACAAAGGGATAACCGTTCGTCAGGTGACCATCCAAAGTTACCAGGGCACTGAAAAAATCTTGGCTTATGACCTTTCAGGTTCATATGCTTACAGCCATTGTGGCTATATAGTAAACCATAGTCTAATCAAGAAACTATCAAGAACACTCCCGCCCACACTGACAGGGCAAGCTATGATATATATAAATAGAAAGCCAACCCCCTTTCCTTTTAGCGCTGACGATGTTCCCTAGTTGGGTTGTGAAACGTCTGCCAGAAAACCACCCAGCTCAGAGAGCACCAAGGACCCAACAGCCCTCCTCCTCCTCCTCCTCCTCCTCCTCCTCCTCCTCTTCCTTCTATTCCCCTCCACAACCCCCCTCCCTTCTAGCACTGATAATGTTTCCTAGTTGGGTCATGAAAACACCCAGCTCAGAGAGCACCAAGGACCCAACAGCCCTCCTCCTCCTCCTCCTCCTCCTCCTCCTCCTCCTCTTCCTTCTATTCCCCTCCACAACCCCCCTCCCTTCTAGCACTGATAATGTTTCCTAGTTGGGTCATGAAACGTCTGCAAGAAAATCACCCACTTCAGAGGGCACCAAGGACCCCACAGCTGCCCTCTTCCTCCTCCTCCTCCTCCTCCTCCTCCTCCTCCTCCTCTCTCTTTCTGCAACCCCCCTCCCGTCTAGCACTGATGATGTTCCCTAGTTGCGTCATGAAATGTCTGCAAGAAAACCAGCAATCTCAGAGACATGCAAAGACTCCACAATCTTCCTCCTCCTGTCCCTTCCTTCCTTCTTTTCTTCCTCCTCCCCTCCCCCTTTTCTCCTCCTCTTCTTCCCCCTCCTCCCTCCCCCTCTCCCTCCTCCTCCCCTCCCTCCTTTCCCCCTCCTTCCATTCCTGGCTGGAGAATTCTGGGAGCTGTGGTGCTCAGCCTTTGGCCAAAGGGCCTGAACGCCACGCCAAGATGCCCCTGGTTAATCATCCATCACCCTCAGAGGCCCATTTGCATCACTCAGACATTCTTTGCAAAAGGTCAGCAAGGAGAATTGGGCAGGAGCAGCCCTCCAAACACACTGGACCCCAGTGATGGGGAACCTTTTAATGCCCAAACTGCAACCCAAAAGTCATTTATGTATCTTTGGGTGCCGGATGGGCGTGGCCCATGGGGTGGGCGTGGCTGCGGTGGCAATGGCAGACTGGGTGGGACTAAACAGTTCAATCAATCAATTCCAACTTTGCAAGATCTTTTTTTTTCCCCAGAGAAGTTGAAATTGATTGATTGATTGAACCTTTTTTTTTTTTGTACACAGCAGTGGAGGCCTAAAGTGAAAAGGTTTTATAAAACCCAGTTGAAGGCCTAGGACTGGGGTGACAGAGCACATGTCCACAGAGAGGGCTCTGAGTGCCACCTCTGGCACCCGTGCCATAGGTTCGCCACTATGGTGGTAGAGGGTATCCTGCTTGAGCGGGGGGCTGGACTAGAAGACCTCCAAGGTCCCTTCCTATTCTATTCTATTCTATTCATTGTTTTAATTCTATTCTATTCTATTCTATTCTCTATTCTATTCTGCATTCTATTCTATTCTATTTTCTATTCTATTCTCTATTGTCTATTCTATTCTGCATTCTATTCTATTCTATTCATTGTGTTTTAATTCTATTCTATTCTATTCTATTCTATTCTATTCTATTCTATTCTATTCTATTCTATTCTATTCTATTCTATTCTGCATTCTATTCTATTCCATTCCATTCCTTATTTTCTATTCTATTCTATTCTATTCTATTCTATTCTATTCTATTCTATTCTATTCTATTCTATTCTATTCTCTATTCCATTCCATTGCATTGCATTCCATATTTTCTATTCTATTCTATTCTATTCTATTCCATTCCATTGCATTGTATTCCATTCCATATTTTCTATTCTATTCTATTCTATTCTGAATTCTATTCTGAATTCTATTCTGTTCTATTCTATTCCAGACCTTGCTCCTCTTTGCCTGTTCTGTTGGAAGCCTGGAGAGGGCTGTGTCTGCCCTGGTCCCAGATAAACTCTTTATTATTCCACACAAGCAACAGATTCAGCTTCCGTGAGGCCCAGCCCTAGCCGGAGGGAAAGGAAGACAAATTTAATGAATAATAAAATATATTATCAAAAGTAAAACAAAACAAGAACATTATTTAAAAAACAAAACAAAACATGTTTCTGTGTTTTGTGTTTTAATTCACTTTTTAAAGGTTTTTTTCCCCTAGTTTTATTTTACTTTGTATTTTTGGAGTTTATACTTTAATTTTCTGCATAATTTCTTTAAAAAATAATACAATGTCCCAAAGCTGCTTTTTGTAGAGGGCTTTTTCTTGGGACTGAAGATGGGATGTGGGACCCTCCACCAAACTGGCTTCTCAAACTACTAAAGGGCCATAAAAACACCACCAAGCAGCAGCTTATTTGGCCAGCTGAGTCCAGCTGGAATAAAAGTGTAAATGGGTCATCCGCACAGCCAAAGCTAATAATAATAATAAAGTGGAAGGCACCTTGGAGGTCATCTAGTCCAACCCCTTGCTCAGGCAGGAAACCCTACACCATTTCGGAAAAAGGGCTGTCCAGTGTCTTCTTAAAGACTTTCGGTGTTGGAGCATTCACCGCTTTTTAAGCTGTCTTAAGTCTCTAGTCCTCATGGATCCTGCACTGCAAATCTGAGGCCCTAATCCCCAAACAAAGCCACTTATTCATTTGATTTATAAGCCGTTTAATAGCAAAGCCGTTGGTCGGCTCATTAAAAAAAAAGTAGGAAAAAGTCAAGTCGGCCACATCAAGCGAGGACTCCGCATGAATGGATTGGGGACGCGCGGGACTACAACTCCCACCGCTCCGTCACTAAAGACCACAATTCCCATGACCCCTTGCGATCCCGCCGGCCCTCGCAGCCCTCGGTGCGCACGCGCACACCGCTTAGTGTTAGCCGGCCACGCCTTCCTGTTATTTTTTTTTAATCCCCCTTGCGGGCCGAGTCAGCGCGCGCCCTCCTGTGTGAGTCCCGCGTGGCTTGGCCGGGAGGCTCTCGCGAGATTTGGCGGTATAAGCGCAGGGGGCGCTCACGCGGCCGCCTCTTTTCCGCCGAGCCAAGATGGCGCCGAAGGCGAAGAAGGAAGGTGAGCGCTGAGGGGCTCTGGCGGGAGGGGGGGCCTGTCTTACCCCCCCCACCCCATCCTCCTCGCTCTTCCCCCCTCCCCCCGAAATTGCCTCAGCATCGCCTCCCCGGGGAGCTGGGCCCAGCCGTTTCCCCCTCAGAAATGGATCGTGGCCTTCTTGCACCCTCCCTCAGAATGGGGCTGGACGCCCCCCCGCCCTCTGAAACCCTCCCCTTCCCTCTCCTCCCCCCCATTTAATCGCCTCTCCCGAGTCTCTTGCTGCTGGATCGCAGTGTCCATCATCCCCGGCCGGTCGAGGCCTGTGGGTAATTGGCAGGACCTCATGGGGGGGGGGAGAGAGACTCTTACTGGAGATCATAGAGCCCGTCATCCCCGGCCTGTCGAGGCATGAGGATGATTGGCAGGGTCATTGGGGAGAGGAAATTGCTGGGGATCACAGAGCCTATCATTCCCGGCCGGTCGAGGCCTGTGGGTAATTGGCAGGATCTCATGGGGGGGAGACTATTACTGGGGATCACAGAGCCCATCATTCCCGGCCGGTCGAGGCCTGTGGGTAATTGGCAGGACCTCATATGGGGGGGGAGACTTACTGGGGATCATAGAGCCCATAACGGGGGGGGCAGGCCATTGCTGCCTGCCTCACCCCCACCCCGGCCTTTTCTAGCTGATAAGGAAGATGGTTATTTGGGGGAGGGGTGGATTTTGGGGTCGGTGGGGGGGGGTGAATGTGCTCTTTGTGGAAGTTTTATTATTTAGCAAATGGCGTAGGACGCATGCTTTTACAGGGACTTTTGTGTCATTTCGTGGGGGTGGGAAACCGTCCCAGAAGGAAAGGGTCCTTCAAGAGCATCGGGTCTGGCCCTCTATTCAGCACGTGCTTCCAGCAAAGACCGGGCCCCATTCCAAGGAGACAAGTGTTGAATTTGATTGATTGATGACTGATTAAATTTCTATGCTGCTCATCTTCCCCCACAAGATGGTTCTGGGCCGTTTGATGAATGGAAGAAAAGCTCTTTCCCCCCCCCCAGGGAATTATTCAACTGGAGCCTTCTCCTTAATTTCTCCTCCAGGGATAATTGTTTCATCTGCTTCAGTGGCTCCCAACCTTTTCTGTACCCCTCACCCCTAGAACGCTTCTGGTATATTCTCGCACCTCTTACAAAAGTTCAAAATAATGGCAACGAATTATCCATATAACTGATTTTGAAAACCCAAGTTTTCACGCCCCCATTTGGGAACCCCTGATCTACTTGATGTAGAGAACCAGCCTAAAACTAAGGAAACATTTCTTGACAGTGGGAAACAGTCAGTGGAATGACTTCCCTCCAGAAGTTACTGTTGCTTCAACACTGGAGAGGTTTTTAAGAAGAGATCTGTCTGAAATGTTATAAGATCTCCTGCCTGAGCAGGGAATTGGACTACTAGAAGACCCCCCAAAGCCCCTTCTTACTCTGTTAAATTAGCATGTCCCCCTGCAGTCTTCTACAGGCTGATGGTATCCAGCATCTCCATCAGTTACCCTCCTCGGCTTTTTTTTTTCCTTTCCAGAACTTTTATTCCCTTTGGTTGATGCTCTCTGGCCTAGACTGGTTTATTTGCCTACTTAAAATGTGCTACTTAGATCTGAACACTTTTAAAGTGATTTTAAAAGTTGTAGAATAGAAAGGGGCAATTTTCTTTCTCAACTTTGCCTAGGATTGAATTTATTGCTCTTTCTTTATTCGTGTCAGAAGCACCTACAAATTATAGGCAAATAACAGTCAACATTTTTTATTATTGTTCATGTTCAGCTAGTAATCCACAGGACATCCCCATCCTTTTTTTGCATACTCTAGTCCAAGGGTTTCCAACCTTGACAATTTTAAGACTGGTGGACTTCAACTCCCAGAATTCCTTAGCCAGCAAAGCTGGCTGAAGAATTCTGGGAGTTGAAGTCCACCAGTCTTAAAAGTTGCGAAGGTTGAGGACCCCTGCTCTGGTCCCTTATTCTGTATTCATTTTATTTTTTTCATTTCCAAATCTGTTATAAATTTGGTAGTTCTATCTTTTGACTTTCATCCAAATTATTTATAAATATGTTGTACAGGTTAGGGGCTAGAATAGAGCTCTTTCATGTAGCTCTCAATACTAATGTCCAGTTTAATGTACAGCCTTGCCATAGGTCAGTGTTTTTCAACCTTGACAATTTTAAGGCATGTGGATTCAACTCCCAGAATTCTGGGAGTTGAACTCCACATGCCTTAAAATTGTCAAGGTTGAGAAACACTGCCATAGGTGATCGTGCGTGTGTGTGTGCGTGTGTGTGTGTGTGTGTTTCCATACAGTATATCTTAACTGAATAGTGCCATAGTCCAATCCTCTACTTGAATGCTGAGGTCAAGATTTACCGTGTTCATTTGCATTCCCATAAACAGCAAAAGTTCTTTTGTTAGAGATTGGGTAGGTTTGGCTCAACAGCTTTCTAATTAACCCATGCTGGCTCCTACCAAACATGCCTTTTTTTTTTGAATATCCACAGAACAGCTGGTCTCCAGTATTGTGCTTGCTAACAACAAGCCGAACAATCTAGCCTTTTTTTTTTCCTTTCTTTTTGAAATTTTGCTGTTTCCCATCCTTAAACCACCATGTGTGTCCTCAGAAACAGCCAGAATGATACTTGCAAGCTTGTTCAAGATTTAGGAATATAGTCCTGGTGACTTTATAATGGCCAAGGGCTTCCTAGCTTTTTTGTTTGTTTGTTTTACTTCCTTTGCATTTCCTCCTTTTTGCCAGCCATTCTGCTTAAAAATATTTGAACAGAATTCCCCATTTTTGAGAGAAGCAATTTAAAAGTCATTTCAATATGAGAGAAAAGTTAGGAGTTTGAGAACTGTTCCTGTGATCTGTTGCCTACCATCTTCTGAACAGTCGGCCTGTGCTTTTCATTTTTTCCTTTTACTGCTGTTCTTGCATTTGTTGGAGACCCAAATATTAAGATGGAGTGCCCTTTCTCAAACTCTGATGCCTCTGTAGATAAGTTGGACTGCAGATCTTTTGCTGCTGCAATAATCTAGAGCAGGGGTAGGCAACCCAAAACACTCAAAGAGCCATTTGGACCCGTTTCTCACCAAAAACAAAACACTGGGAGCTGCAAAACCCTTTTAATATCTAAAATGATAACACTGCACATATCCTTTTTTACCTTTATTATATATATATGTATCAAAGGTAAAGGATATATGCAGTGTTACATTCATTTTAGATGTCAAAAGAGTGTCTCTCCCTCTCTCTTTTTCTCTCTCCCCCCCTCCCTCTCCGATCTGCTCACCTGGCAAGCTGGCTTCAAGCTGTTCTCCAACAAGCTGACACACATTCTCATTGGGCTAGCTCAGGGGTAGGCAAACTTGGCTCTTTTATGACTCATGGACTTCAACTCCCAGAATTCCTGAGTCAGCATAGCTGGGCTAGCTAGCTCTCTCCTGCCCTTCCTGCAAAGACGCAGCAAAGGGAAGAGCTCCGCCCAGTAAGCTTTTCAGCCCTTTGGAGACCACCGTGAGTCCACTCTTTTTTACACACAGAGAGAGAGAGAGAGGAAGAAAGGAAGGAAGGCAAGTGCTTCTGTCTCTCTCTCTCTCTCCCAGTACATTGAATAGTTTACATATTAAGTGCATATATGCATAATTTGCTGCTGTTGTTTTGAACTTTTCTAAGGGGTCCAAGAATATATCAAGTGTTCCAGGGGTGTGGGGTATAGAAAAGGTTGGGAACCGCTGATCTAGACCAATCTCAGTAATTTCAAGAGGTGTGGCCTTCAACTCCCAGGATACTTGCTGAGGAATTCTGAGAGCTGAAATGCACACCCCTTAAAAGTTAGGGATATTGAGAAATACGTAGAAGGTGGTGCACAGATGGGCCAAGGCTGCAGGAGTGGATTTCTAAGAGGACCTATGTCTTAGGGTCCGAATGTGAAAATACGCTTTTCGCCCAGGTTGAGTCTCCATTTTGTATATACAGACATCTGTCCACTTCCAGATTGTTTCTGCCTGGAGACCATGGGGCTTCTTGAGTGAGTACAACAGCTAGGAAGAAGTTAGGGATTGTGAGTTGACAAAACAGAGAAATTGTTCTGCAAGGCAGGGCAGAAATCAACCATCTTACTCAGGGGTCTTCCAACTTGGCCCTTTTAGGAGTTGAAGTCCACAAGTCCTAAAAGGGCCAAGTTGGAAGACCCCTGATCTTGCTTTTTGTCTCAGAGCTGTTTTTTTCCAGATTAAGCCTGCCCAGGGCCTCCATCTGTTTTCCCAGGCCTTCCTTTTACAACCCTGGGGACTCTTCTCTGGACATGTTCCAAGTTTGTCAGGTGTCCTTGCCAAAATGTAGTGCCCAGATTGGGGTGTTACCATCTTGGTGGTGATCTGAGTTTTAATCGCTTTCTGCTCAGCCGCATTATTCACAGATGGTGCCCCTTTTTTCCCAGGATCGAGGCTGTACGTGATGAGACTTTAAGCAACTGAAAGTCTATTATGATTGTAGCCACAAGGAACTGATGCACCTCGATCCTGGGCAAAGCCTTCTGCCTTTCGGGGCTCCCCCTGGCCTGTTCCCCAGTGGGCTAATGAAGACCTCCCTCCCTCCCTCCCCCAGTTTATGCCATCATCAGGTTCCCCCTGACCACGGAGTCAGCCATGAAGAACATTCTCCTAGGCTAGGTGGGGGAATTCTGGGAGTTCAAATCCACACATCTTAAAAGATGCTGAAGTTGAATGTACTTTGACCACATTCTCTCACAGACATTGTCACATCCTAAAGCTCACTTTAATTTGTGCCCCTCGAGTTTCTGGTAACGCATTTTTCGCTAAGCTGGCCCTAAAGTGCTCCCCCCCCAAAAGGCAACTGAACTTTCTTGGCTTTTATAATAATAATAACAACGGCTGTGGAATTCTGGGAGTTGAAGTCCACATGCCTTAAAATTGTCAAGGTTGAGAAACACTGCCCTACACCATTTCAGACAAATGGCTGTCCAGTCTCTTAAAGACTTCCAGTGTTGGAGCATCCACAACCTCTGGAGGCAAGGAGTTCCACTGGTTAATTGTTCTCACTGTCAGGAAGTTTCTCCTTAATTCCAGGTTGCTTCTCTCCTGGATGAGTTTCCATCTGTTGCTTCTTGTCCTCCCTTTAGGCGCTTTGGAGAACAGTTTGACTGCCTCTTCTTTGGGGCAGCCCCTGAGATACTGGAAGACTGCTATCATGTCCCCCCTCGTCCTTCTCTTCCTTAAACTAGACATACCCAATTCCAGCAGCCGTTCCTTATATGCTTTAGCCTCCAGTCCCCTGATCATTGTTGTTGCTCTTCTCTGCCCTCTTTCTAGAGTCTCAGCGTCTTTTTTACATCGTGGTGACCAAAACTTGATGCCGTATTCCAAGAATTTTCTTTAAAATTTTCTTTGCAAACTTTTCATTTACCTTGGTTAGAATCGAAGAAGCTTCTTGGATGAGAAGCAGAACATTTTCAAAGAAAAACAACAACACGGTCCATCGCCTTTTGGAAAAGAGGCACCTTTGGGAAAAACCGTGAGGTGGATGATGGAGAATCTCCATGGAGATTTGGCTAGGCTGCCACCCGGTGATGGGTTCATCCTGGTTCATCAGCAATCGTGATTCTTGGTGGGGGTGGGGATTGCACATCTGTTTTTGTTTTTTTGTCAGGATCAGATCCTTAAGTGTTTGTGAAGGAGCAGAGAAATGGCCCAGATACAAACTGGATTCTAACTCTGCTAAACCTGCTCCCTGTTTCTTCCTCCCGCAGCTGTCCCAGCCAAGACTGAGGCAAAGTCCAAAGCACTTAAAGCGAAGAAAGCCGTGTTGAAAGGTGTCCACAGTCACAAGAAGAAAAAAATCAGGACATCACCCACCTTCCGGAGACCAAAGACTTTGCGGTTACGGCGACAGCCCAAGTATCCCCGGAAGAGCGCCCCACGGAGGAACAAGTAGGTCGGCCCTGTCTCTCCTCCCCCCCCCCCAGAAAGTCAAAGGGCTTCCACTTGACCCTAAGCCAGGGGTCTTCAAACCTGGCCCTTTGATGACTTGTGGACCTCAACTCCCAGAATTCCTCAGCCAGGCACGCTGGCTGAGGAATTCTGGGAATTGGTCCACAACCTGGGTCTTCAAACCTGGCCCTTTGATGACTTGTGGACTTCAACTAGATGACCTCCAAGGTCCCTTCCAACTTTATTGTTGTTATTAACTCCCAG
The DNA here is from genome assembly GCA_034064705.1 of Bothrops alternatus. NCBI lineage: Eukaryota > Metazoa > Chordata > Lepidosauria > Squamata > Viperidae > Bothrops > Bothrops alternatus. The sequence continues at coordinate 406,558 of JARGCV010000272.1, read as the reverse complement.
AATTCCTCAGCCAGGCATGCTGGCTGAGGAATTCTGGGAGTTGAAGTCCACAAGTCATCAAAGGGCCCAGTTTGAAGACCCCTCCCCTAAGCCATTAGAACAAGCCTGCCCAACCTTCAGCCCACAAGATCGTACACTTTTAACATCATCGGATTTTTAGCAATAGTTACTCTATTATGTATTTAGTATGTGGCCCAAGACGATTCCTCTTCACCCGTTGCGGTCCAGGCAAGCCAAAATGTGGGCGAGCCTTGCCTTCGAAGCTGGCTCTTTCCTCCCAGGGGTTGTGTGTCTGAATGGGGGTGTGATGGAACCCTCGTGGGGTGGTTCAGTTTATTAGGCTGTGTTTTCCAGACACCCATTTTTAGATTGCATCGCTAAAGGGGTCACCAGCCGGAAAAAGGAGGTCCTGATCCCGCTGTATAGGGCTTTAGTGAGGCCCCATTGAGAATAGTGTGTCCAGTTTTGGAGACCGCACTTTAAAAAATGATTACTGGATGTCCAGTTCAGCTATCAGATGATGGCCCCTGGTGTTGCTCCAGGAAGACCTTCTAGGACAGGGGCCCACAACCTCACTGGCTGAGGAATTCTGGGAGTTGAAGTCCACCAGTCTTAAAGTGGCCAAGGTTGTGGACCCCTGTTCTAGGGAACCAGAGAATGCACATCATGGGCAGTCTTGCCCAGTACATTGAATAGTTTACATATTAACACCACAATCACAACAAGGGGAATCTCCATCCCCAGTGATAGAGGGCAGAGCTACTTCTTCCGGTGCCACACCTAAATTCTGGACAATTCCATCCATACAGAGCGAGGCAGGTTAAAACCAAGTGGTTTGGAAGAGGGATCCCTCGGTAGAGGGATCTATCTATCACTTTGGTAGAGGGATCACCAAGAGACCTGGTAGTGCCGAACGCTGCATTGTAGGCAGACTCTGCCCACAGCCTGGGGTTCGATGCTGACCGGCTCAAGGTTGACTCAGCCTTCCATCCTTCCGAGGTCGTTAAAATGAGGACCCAGATTGTTGGGGACAAGAGGCTGAGTATAAACCGCTTAGAGGGGGCTGTGCAAAGCAATGTGAAGTGGTCTATAACTCTGAATGCTATTGCTATTCCTCCCTGCAGGCAGCCTGTTAGTTGTTTTCCATACTGGCCGACAGGACTGTGAAAATGTGCTTTTCGCCCAGGCCGAGTCTCCGTTTCACATCCTCAGACATGGCTTGTCAAGTTCCACATTGTTTTGGCCTGGAGACTGTGGGGCTTCTTGAGCTAGTACAACAGCTAGGAAGATACTAGGGCAGCGGTTCTCAATCTGTGGGTCGCGACCCCATTTGGGGTCGAACAACCATTTCACGGGGGTGGCCAAACACCGCAGTCCGCCATTTTTTTTGGGTCGGCCATTTTTTTCCCCTTTGGATTGCGGGCCGCCGCACATGCGCGATGCAGGCCCGCCATTTTTTTGGGGTCGGCCATTTTTTCCCCTTTGCGATGCGGGCTGTCGCGCCGCGCATGCGCGATGCTGGCCGGGGTCGCACCACGCTTGCGCGGCCCGGGCTGGGGTCGAGCCCCGGAAAAGGTTAAGAACCGCTGTACTAAGGACTGTCTGTTTGCAGAGGCCTCAGAGAAAGCTGTTCTGCCAAATAGGGCAGAAATTAAACCATCTTGCTTATTCTCCACCTGCTAGCCCTCTAGCTCTGCTCAGGACTGTCATGTTTCTCTCCACATCTCCTCCTTCCATTTCTCTCTCCCTCCCCCCCCCCCGTGTAAACCTGCCCAGGGCCTCCATCTGTTCTTCCAGGCCTTCTTTTTACAACCCTGGGGACTCTTCTCTGGACATGTTCCAGTTTGCCAGGTGTCCTTGCCAAAATGTACTGCCCAGATTGGGAAGTTACCATCTTGTTGGTGATCTGAGTTTTAATCGCTTTCTGCTCAGCTGCGTTATTCATGTTTGCACTTCACAGATGGTGCCCCTTCTCCCCCCAGGATCGAGGCTGTGCGTGATGAGGCTTAAGCGACCAAAGTCTGAGTGGTTGTGATTGTAGCCACGAGGAACTGATGCGTCTCGATCCTGGGCAAAGCCTTCTGCCTTTCGGGGCTCCCCCTGGCCCATTCCCCAGTGGGGCTAATGAAGACCTCTCTCCCTCCCTTCCCAGGCTTGACCACTATGCCATCATCAAGTTCCCACTGACCACGGAGTCAGCCATGAAGAAAATTGAGGACAACAACACCCTGGTCTTCATCGTGGACGTGAAGGCCAACAAGCACCAGATCAAACAGGCGGTCAAGAAGCTGTACGACATCGATGTGGCCAAGGTCAACACCTTGATCAGGTAGAGAGCAGCTGGGAGAGTGACGGGGACCGGTTCCAGGGCCGTTTCGTGCAGATGATGGAAACTGTTTCTGCTGAGCTAAGTGATGTTTTCAAAGGAACCACTGATGCACGAAGAAGCCTTTAGAGCAGGGGAATCCCAGCGATGGCCACTTTTTTAAGACCAGTCTTAAAACGTGGCCAAGGCTGAACTCCTACTTGAGAGAACACGGGGAGGGAGTGTGTAATGGAAACTTTTGAAGGCTTAAATTTTGTTGCTGTTGCGAAGTCGTGTCCAACCCATTGCAACCCCCATGGACAACGTTCCTCCAGGCCTTCCTGTCCTCTACCATCTTCTGGAGTCCATTGAAGCTCACGCCTGCTGCTTCAGGAACTCCATCCAGCCCCCTCCTTCTCTGTCGTCCCCTTCTGCTCTTGCCCTCCATCTTTCCCAGCTTCAGGCTCTTCTCCAGGGAGTCCTTCCTTCTCATTAGGTGGCCAAAGTCCTTGAGTTTCCACTTCAGGATCTGACCTTCCAAAGAGCAGTCGGGGTTGATCTCCAGGACCGACCGGTTGGATCGCCTTGCAGTCCAGGGGACCCGCAGGAGTCTTCTCCAGCCCCAGAGTTCAAAGGCCTCCATTCTTTGGCCTTGCTCGGCCTTTCTTACGATCCAACTTCCATAGCCATGAAGGCTTAACTATCCCAACAAAAACTTTTGGAGAGGATCCCTCCTGTAAGCCAGCCATGCTGGCTTGCAGGACAGAGTCAGAAGAGTTGGGAGATGAAGAGTCATTTCTGAGTCCAAGCACTTACAGAACAGATTTGCCACTTCGTTTTTAAAGCAGAATACGTACAAGTGATCCGAAGCCCTCTAGTGCAGGGGTTCTCAACCTTGGCAACTTTAAGACTTGTGGACTTCAACTCCCAGAATTCCTCAGCCAGCTTTGCTGGCTGAGGAATTCTGGGAGTTGAAGTCCACAAGTCTTAAAGTTGCCAAGGTTGAGAACTGCTGCTCTCGTGTGACTTGGTGCTTTTATTCAGCTGGGGCATCTTGAAAAGAGAAGCATCTTGTTGGAAAATGTTCTGTTAGATGAGTCGAGAGAATACAGTCCTTGACTTACCACCGCCAAACTTCTGTTCCTAAGCGAGACAGCCATTCAGAGAGGTTGGCCCCATTTTAGGACCTTTCTCGCCACTGTCGTGAAGCGGACCACTGCAATCGTTCAGTTAGCAACACGGTCGTTAAGGCAATCTGGCTTCCCCCATTGACTTTGCTTGTTGAGTAGGTTGCAAAAGGGGATCGCGTGACCCCCCCCCCGGGGGGACACTGCGGCCGTTGTAAAACCGAATCAGTTGCCACCTGACCGAATTTTGATCCCTTGACCCAGGGGGATGTGGCAGTGATCCTAAGTGTGAAAAACCCTCATCCATTTTTATCAGTGGCATGATTTGGGTCACTGAATGATTGTAACTGGAGGATTATCTTATTTGTTTGTTTGTTTGTTTGTGTAAACTTATATGCCGCCCTTCTCCTAAGACCCAGGGCGGCTCACAATAACAATATAAGTAAAAACATAAATATAGAATCAATTAAATTACTACTTACAATACAAAAACTAGATAATTTATTACACTCACACCACACACAATCACAGTCAAAGGCCCAGGGGCAGAGTGCAGCTCACACGCCCCAAACCTGTCTGCATAAATGTGTCTTCAACAGTTTCCGGAAAGCTAGGAGGGAGGAAAGCTGGTTCCAGAGGGCTGGGGCAACCACGGAGAAGGCCCTAGCCCTAGGCCCCGCCAGACGGCATTGTCTAACAGACGGGACCCGTAGAAGGCCAACCCTGTGTGCCCTAACCGGTCGCTGGGATTCATGAGGCAGAAATTGGAAATATTAATATTATTATCAGTTCCACTGGGGTCGGCTGCCCAAATTGACCCAGGGACTCAGACTGCACCCCAGTTCCTGTGCTTAGGAAGCCAATTAATAAAGTCCTAGTTCTGCAGAGGAAAAAATCAATGCCACTTGACTTAACAGCCTTTCATTTAGAGCAGTGTTTCTCAACCTTGACAATTTTAAGGCATGTGGACTTCAACTCCCAGAATTCCACAGCCAGCAACGCTGGCTGTGGAATTCTGGAAGTTGAAGTCCACATGCCTTAAAATTGTCAAGGTTGAGAAACACTGATTTAGAGAATAGAATAGAATAGAAACAGGAATAGAATATAATCAGGAATAGAATAGAATCTGGAAGGGACCTTGGAGGTCTTCTAGTCCAGCCCCCCGCTCAAGCAGGAGAACCTATACCATCTCAGACAAGTGACTGTCTTAAAAGCCTCCGGTGATGGAGCGCCCACGATTTCTGGTGGCAAGATGTTCCACTGGTTGATTGTCCTCACTGTCAGGAAGTTCCTCCTTACTTCCAGGTTGCTTCTCTCTTTGGTCAGTTTCCAAGCATTGTTTCTCGTCCTGCCCTCTGGTGAACAACGTGACCCCCTCTTCTTTGGGGCAGCCCCTCAGATACTGGAACACGACTATCCTGTCTCCCCTGTTTCTTCTCTTCTCCAGACTGGCCAAACCCAAGTCCCGCAGCCGTTCTTCGTATGTTTTGGTCTCCAGGCCTTGGATCCTCTTAGTTGCTCTTCTTTGCACTTTTTCCAAACGCTCTACATCTTTTTTGTGATATGGTGATCCAAATTGGCTGCCGTATTCCATCTGTGGACTAAATGGATAGTCGTAACTAACAATAATAATAATGATAAAGTTGGAAGGGACCTTGGAGGTCATCTAGTCCAACCCCCTGCTCAGGCAGGAAACCCTATACCACTTCGGACAAAAGGGTGTCCAGTCTCTTCTTAAAAACTCCCAGTGTTGGAGCATTCACCGCTTCTGGAGGCAAGGAGTTCCACTGGTTAATTGTTCTCACTGTCAGGAAGTTTCTCCTTAGTTCCAGGTTGCTTCTCTCCTTGATGAGTTTCCATCCGTTGCTTCTTGTCCTGCTTTCTTCAGGCGCCTTGGAGAAGAGCGTGACTCCCTCTTCTTTGGGGCAGCCCTTGAGATACTGGAAGGCTGCTATCATGCCCCCCCCCCTGGTCCTTCTCTTCATTAAACTAGACAGACCCAATTCCAGCAACCGTTCCTTATATGCTTTAGCCTCCAGTCCCCTGATCACCTTTGTTGCTCTTCTCTGCACTCTGTACAGCTGAGGACTGTATTCATGCTTTTAGAGGCCTCCGGGGATTGTAACCCTCTAGATCAGCGGTTCTCAACCTATGGGTCGTGACCCCATTTGGGGTCGAACGACCATTTCACGGGGGTCGCTAAACGCCGCCGTCCGCCATTTTTTAAATTTTTTTTAATTTTTTTATTTTTTTTGGCCGGCGCATGCGTTGTTCGGCCCGTCGCGTGCACGCGACGGGCTGAACCACGCATGTGCGGTGCGCACGACGATCCAATCCGCGCATGCGCAGTTTGGCCCATGTGCAGGGCAACCGGGCCGTTCACCTCCCATCGCTGCCTCAGAGACTCCGGCAGGCACACCGAGGAGCGGTCCGGAGCAGGCGGGCGCAAAGCTGCCTCCTTCCCGCTCCGCTCCGCCACATCCCAGGCCCGGCCTCCAACTCGCCCTCCGGCAGCCGGCCAAGCGGTCGGGGCAGCCGGACCTCGAGGCGGGCCCGCACTTCACCGAGACCGGCTCGGCTGTGGCGAGAGGCGCCCGGCGGCCGCCTCCGGCCCCAAAGTCAGTGCTCCGGAAGTGCGGGCCCACCTCGAGGTCCGGCTGCCCCGACAAGTTGGAGGCCAGGCCTGGGACGTGGCGGAGCGGGAAGGAGGCAGCTTTGCACCCGCCTGCTCCGGACCACTCCTCCGTGTGCCTGCCGGGCCCGCCGGTTCTGCGCATGTGCAGTTCGGCGCGTCGCGCGCATGCGTGGTTCGGGCCCGTCGCACACGCATGCGCAGATCGGCCATCGCACGCGCACGTGCAGATCGGCCCATCGCGGTCCACCATTTTTTTTTCAGGCGCGCATGCGCGCCCAGGTCAGGGTCGCCGCGCACATGGGCGGCGCAAGTGGGGTCTCAACCTGAAAAAGGTTGAGAACCACTGCTCTAGATGGCTAGAACTGGGGAGGAGCCGCTTATTTCCTGCCTCTTTACAGGCCCGACGGAGAGAAAAAAGCCTACGTCCGTCTGGCTCCAGATTACGATGCGCTCGACGTGGCCAACAAGGTAAGACCTGTGCCTTATGGGACCTGCTTCCCTTGGGCAGGGGTAGGCAACCTTGGCTCTTTTATGACTCGTGGACTTCAGCTCCCAGAGCTGGCTCAGGAATTCTGGGAGCTGAAGTCCACGTGTCATAAAAGAGCCAAGGTTGCCTACCCCTGCCCTAGGATGTTGGTGGGGGGCTTTCTTCTAGGAAAGGGGAAGGAAGTCTGCTTTGGGGGTCTCGAATCCGCCCGTACAGAGGGCTAACGAGAGTTTCTGGTTCTTTTTCAGATTGGAATAATCTGAGCGGAATCTGGCTAGAGTGGCTCAAAACACGGCATTTGTACAAGTAGTTTACTCATCCTTTTACAAAACTCTTCCAAGGTTTTACAATAAATTATCCTGAACGCCCCTGCGGTGTCCACCCTTCCTTTCAGATCGGAACAAAACTCGGTGGTGTAATTTCCCTCTGGAGGATCGTCCCGAATTGTTAACGTTCAGGTTTGCCCCATTTTACGACCTATCGTGCCACAGTGGTTAAGCGAACCGCTGCGTTTGTTAAGTGAGTAACGGTTGTTAAGTGACTCCAGCTTCCCCATTAACCTTGCTGGTCAGACGGCCGCAAACGGGGATCGCAGGACTCCAGGACACTGGCAACCGTCATAAGTATGAGTCAGTTGCCAAGCGTCCGAATTTTGACCAGGCGACCATGGGGACGACGCAACGGCCGTAAGTGTGAAAAAGAGTCGTGCTAACTCAAGGGATTCCTGAATAACCTGGCCTGATCATAAAAAGGTTAAGTCCTGGTCAAGAAGGCCAGGACCGGATTTGGGATCGCCAAGAGAAGCTTCTGAGCTGCCAAGGGATCATTTGAGCCAAAGAGATTCAAGAAAGGGATTCCTCAGTTGTGTGACGGCAATGATGTAGGTGGTTTAGACTGCGAAGGCTGGTCTTGGTGGGCTCAGTAACCCTGTCCCACCTTCAAATTAAAAAAAAAAAAGTAATATAATGGTCAGACTGGCTAAGTTGGAGGACTATTGGGCTTTTAAAGCGAGAGATTCAATTCTGTGTCTGCAAATCCTCAGTGACACATCATTGTCCAGCCTTGTTTTCTAGATGATGATGATGATGATGATGATAATAATAATAATAATAATAAAGTTGGAAGGGACCTTGGAAGTCATCTAGTCCAATCCCCTACTCAGGCAGGAAACCCTACACCAGGGGTAGGCAACCTTTGCTCTTTTATGACTGGTGGACTTCAACTCCCAGAATTCCTGAGCCAGCATGGGGGAATTATGGCCCCTTCATGACTCATGGACTTCCAGAATTCCTGAGGCAGCCTGACTCAGCTTGGAAACCTCTCCCTTCCCCCTCAGCATGGCTGGCTCAGGAATTCTGGGAGTTGAAGTCCACGAGTCATAAAAGAGCCATGGTTGCCTACCCCTGGCCTACACCATTTCAGACATTTGAATCCCTTGGCCTCGTTTAGACCGGGGTCACTTTTAAGACCTGTGGACTCCAACTCCCAGAATTCTCCAGAGGTGAGTTGCAGCCTCTAATCCTCTGCCCCTTTCAAACCCGGCAGTGCCCTGCTGGCTTTGTGTTTCCAGCCGCCAGCCTCCCCCAGGTATCCTCACCTGTCCTCTTCATTAAATTTCCACCTCGGCCCGTCTCACCTGAATGACCGATTGACACCATCCTAAGAGTCATACAAATACACGGATGGAGTCCCAGAATAAGAAGAATGGAAAAACAGGTGCAAATTTTCAGGTAAAAATTAAAAAAAACCCCAAAAGGCTAGGCCAGGGATGGGGAAGCTTGGCTCTTTTATGACTGGTGGACTTCAACTCCCAGAATTCCTGAGCCAGCCATGCTGAGGGGAAAGAGGTTTCCAAGCTGAGCCATGCTGGCTCAGGAATTCTGGGAGTTGAAGTCCACGAGCCACAGTTCCCCCAAACTGGCTCAGGAATTCTGGGAGTTGAAGTCTACCAGTCATGAAGGGGGCCATAGTTCCCCCATGATGGCTCAGGAATTCTGGGAGTTGAAGGCCTCCAGTCATAAAAGAGCCAAAGTTGCCTACCCCGGGCGAGAAGGTTTAACAAGGCCTGCCTCATGCTTGGCCCCAGAGAGCCTGGACATCCCCCCCCCTCAGCTAAAGCCTCGTTTAGAAGGTTGCAGTCTTCCATTTGACCTGTAACTACATTCAAGCCACGATGCATTTTTTTTAAGCTACTAGCAGCGCTTTCAAACCATCTCCCCAAACGCCAAACCCAGGAGAGCACCACTTGTTCACTACTTCCAGCTTTTTTACTATAAGGTACACTGCGTCTGCATATGGAGGCTCCACGCAGATATTAGCTTACTTGAGCCGAAGATTTGATTTACAGGCAGGGCTTGTTGAAAAACCACTCCTTTCGTGACCATTTGAAGTTACAACTGGAAAAAGTGACTCAACAACCAGTTTTCACACACAACCGTTGCCGTATTCCCCAGGATCACGCGATCAAAATTCGGACGCTCGTGGCAACGGCCTCATCTTTATTGATGGTTGCGATGTCCCAGCTGCCCCCTTTTGCGAACGTCTGACAAGGAAAGTCAACAGGGAAGCCAGGTTCACTTGAAACAACGGCCAGTGGTTCAATTAGCAACTGGCAAGGGCGGTCATCAAACGGGCCAAAACAACAACTGTCTCGCCTAGCGATGGAAATTCTGGGCCCAATTGTTGTTAAATGGAGGACTGCCTGCATTGAAGCCAGTTTTCCCCTCCTTGCCTTCTCCATCTGTGTTTTGGGCTTCCCATAAGCCCCGGCCAGCTTAGCTGATGGTCAGGTCAGATGGGGATTATGGGAACTGGAGTCAGCACCGTCCACCCGAGGTGAAATGGACTCCAGCAGCTGCTGCCCTCTTGTGGGCCAATGTTGTCATTGCAGCAAGATGATGTCACTGGAAAGCCAGCCTCCCAATTAAGTATTTCTCCAGGGGGTTTCACCGCTCTCCAGTCCCTGGGCTATTTGCTCTCTCCCCACCGGAGGAACAGGGCAGGGGCTTCTGGGTTGCCAGGGCTTCGGGCGTGCCAGTCTCCAGGCAGGTCTGGCTCGTGAGACCCGCCTGGGAGTTCCTGCATTGTTTGAGCAACGGTCAGAAGCGTTGGGCTCCAACTGGCAAGAGATAAGATGCAACCGAGGCAGGGCCGGGCAAAATGGCAGACAGGGCCTGATTGATCTTTGCAGACAAGGCAAAATTTAAATTCGGCCCTGTGCCCAGCAGCTGGGCAGATTTGGAAGCCGGTCCTTTTGTGAGAGCGCCAACGAAACCATCTTTCCAGCCGCTCCAGAGGAGGAACAGAGATTGGGGGAAGTCTTGAGAAGGGAAGAAAGCTGCAAGATAGAATGAATGTTCGCAGGAACCGGCTTGTCTCGTTTAACGAGGAGAAGGACGAAGGGCAGGATGGCAGGGTTCCAGTATTTCAGGGGCTGCCCCAAAGAAGAGGGAGTCAAGCTGTTCTCCAAAGGGCCTGAAGAAAGCAGGAGAAGAAGCAACAGATGGAAACTCATCAAGGAGAGAAGCAACCTGGAACTAAGGAGAAACTTCCTGACAGTGAGAACAATTAAGCAGTGGAACAGCTTGCCACCAGAAGTTGTAGGTGCTGCAGCACTGTTATAAGGACTCCTGCCTTGGGCAGAGGTTGGACTAGAGGACCTCCAAGGTCCCTTCAAACTATTCTGTAGTCTATCCACACAACGGTTGCGGCATTCCCCATGATCACGTGGTCAAAATTCATTAACCGTGAGAACAATCAACCAATGGAACGGCTTGCCTTTGAAATAATAATGATGATAAAAAGTTGGAAGGGACCTTGGAGGTCATCTAGTCCAACCCCCTGCTCAGGCAGGAAATCTTATCCCATTCCAGACAAAGGGCTGTCCAGTCTCTTCTTTAAAACCTCCAGTGTTGGAGCATTCACCGCTTCTGGAGGCAGGTGGTTCCACTGGTTAATTGTCCTCACTGTCAGGAAGTTTCTCCTTAGTTCCAGGTTGCTTCTCTCTCTCATCAGTTTCCAAGCATTGTTTCTTGTCCTGCCCTCTGGTGCTTTGGAGAATAATTTTGAGCCCCCCTTCTTTCTGGCAGCCCCTCCCAAATACTGGAATTCGGCTATCGTGTCTCCCCTGTTTCTTCTCTTCTTTAGACTAGCCAAGCCCAGGTCCTGCAGCCGTTCTTTGTGTGTTTTGGTCTCCAGGCCTTTTGAGAAGTTGAGGTTTTTAAGAAGAGATGATGCTGGCTGGGGAATTCTGGGAGTTGAAGTCCACCAGTTCCAACCTTGGACACCCTGCCTTCTGCTCAAGTAGGGTTGGACTAGAAGATCTCCAAGGTCCCTTCCAAATCTATATTCTATATTGTGCATACTTGGATAGCATCAGAGAGAGGGAGCTTTAAGACATATCTTTTTCCTGTCACCTGAGCACAGAACTGAGACTGTCTGATCACATGCTTCACTGTGAATTATTTTCCCGGCTGACCAGTCTAGCCTGCTGGTCGTGCGTGTGTGTGTGTGTGTGTGTGCGTGTGTGTGGGTGCGTGTGTGTAGGCAGGAGAAAACCCAAGCAGTTTCAGAGGATAAGCAGTGACTTTATGAGGTCTGTTCACCTACATATTTTCTTGCAAAAGGATAGAGTCTCTCTCACACACATAGACACACACACACACACACACACCAGTTCCCTTCCCCAACCGGCTGCTTGAACAGGTTTTATGGTGGCAGAATTTTGTCTCCACATGCCCAGCCATTGTTTTTGCTCTGGGCTGGCTTCCCTGCGGGAACGCCTCCGGGAAACCTGTCGGGGCTGGTGGACGTGGTGCCACATCGATTGAGTATTCATTCACTCCATTATTATGACACTGAACAACTCCTATGAATAACTGCAGCCTTCATTTATTCAATACACCTGCCTGTCTTAGCAAGTGGCTTTGGGTGGGCGGATAACCGTAAAACAAATCAAAGCAATTCCGGCCACTAATACATGATTAAAGTAGGCAGCAGCGGCAGCAGCTGAGGCATCGTTTTCATTAGTTTTCTTACAAAGTTAAAACACCAAGCAATATAGAGAAAGAGAGAGACAAAGGAAGGAGAGAGGAAAGAAGGAAAAGGAATTAAAAGTAAAGAGAAAGCAAAAAGGAAGGAAGGAAAAGGGAGCAAGGTTAAAAAAAGGAAGGAAGGAAGGAAAAGAAAAAAGGAGGAAAGGAAAAGAAATAAGGAAGGAAGGAAAAGGGAGCAAGGTAAAAAAAGGAAGAAGGGAAAAAAAGGAGGAAAGGAAAAGGAAGACTAAAGAAGGGAAAGAGGAAAGGAAGAGAAAAATTAAAGGGAAAGCAAAAAGGAAGGAAAGAAGGATGGAAGGGGGAAAAAGGAAGGGAAAGGAAAAAGGAAGAATAAAGAAGGGAAAGGGGAAAGGAGGAGAAAAATTAAAGGGAAAGCAAAAGATGGAAGGAAAGAAGGAAAACAATACCTAAAGAAAGAGAACCCCCCTCCCCCCCGTTCGGAGGCTGCCAGGGGCACCTTCAGGAAAAGCCCCGTTGGCAGGGGGGGGGCGCCAGGGAAGGCTCCCTTTTGCTTGTGGCTCCCTTGCTGCCCTTTTCAGGTTTGGGCCCCCTCCCCCGTGCCCCCCCCCGTTGGTGCCATGGAGGGCACTTCCCCTGCCTCCCAAGAGACCCTTGGCCCCCCCAGCCCCTTTCAAAGAGGCCCCAGAGGGTCAGCCCTTGGTCCGCCTGTCCTTCACACCCTCTGCACAAAGGCAGAGAGGAGGAGGGGCCAGGGCCAAGCCTCTTCCAGAGCCCCCTCCCCACCAGAGCCTGCCAGGGCTGGGCAGACCTCATGGGGGGGAGACCCCGTGGCGCCAGCCCCACCCCCAGGCAGAACAGCAGGGGGGGGGTCCTGGAGGTTGGCAAACAGGCTGAGTATTGGCAGCCAATTCTGCCCCCCCAGCTGAATGTTGGCTCCAGCAGAGGAAGAGGCAAAGATCTTTCTTTTTCTTTCTTTCTTTCTCTTTCTTTGATAATGAATTTTTATTTATTTCCAAGATTAAAATACAGTCTCTCTCTCTCTCTCTCTCTCTCTCTCTCTCTCTCTCTCTCTCTCTCTCTCTCTCTCATATGAATTGGTATTTATTTCCAAATTTAAAATACAACTTTCTTGCTTGTTTGCTTTTTCTTTCTTTTTCTTCTCTTTTTCTTTCTCTTCTTTCTTTTTCTTTCTTTGATAATGAATTTTTATTTATTTCCAAGATTAAAATACAATCTTGCTCTCTCTCTCTCTCTCTCTCTCTCTCATATGAATTGGTATTTATTTCCAAATTTAAAATACAACTTTCTTGCTTGTTTGCTTTTTCTTTTTCTTCTTTCTTTCTTTCTTTGATAATTTTTATTTATTTCCAAGATTGTACCCGATAATAAATGTACAATAAACACACATAAAACCCCTCCCATCTCCTTTCAGGGCCCACCCACTGCCAGAGAGAGAGAGAGAGGAGCTTGCTGGGGGGGGGCTCAGAGGGGGCGCAAGGGCCAGGGGTTCGAAACCCACACCTCCAGCCTGCACCAAAGTCCTCACTGCTAATATTGCCTCATTGACGCATCGATACTGTGACTGACACGTTTTGCTATTTAATCTTCCATCTGCTTCCGGGATGGAAAAAAGCGGCTAGTGGAATTTTCACCCCACCCACAAAACACCCTCAGAGCCTCTTTCTGCAGGGAGGGGGGACCTTTGCAGGCCTGATTCCTGAATTCCTCTGGAGTAGCCCACAGTCCAGGTGGTTCTCGGCTTACAACTCTTCCAAATGGCAACGGCTCTGAAAAAGGGACCCTTTTTCACACTTACGACCGCTGCGCACCCACAGGGTCGCGTGATCAAAACTCAGAGGCTCGTATTTACGACTGTTGCTGTGTCCGGGGGGGTGGAGAAATCACATGATCTCCTTTTGCCACCTTCTGACAAGCAAAGTCTATGGGGGACGCCAGATTCACTTAACGACCGGGTTACTTACTCGACCGCTGCAGTGACTCGCTTAGCAATTGTGGCAAGGAAGGTTGTAAAATGGGGAAAAAACTCACTTAACAACTTGTCTGCCTTATCAGTGCAAATCTTGGGCTCAATTTCACGAAAGCCGACTGGGTGACTTTGGGCCAATCGCCAGGCAACGGTGAGTTCTAGTCCCGCCTTAGGCATGAAAGCCAGCTGGGTGGCTTTGGGCCAATCACCAGGAGGTGCATTCTAGTCCCGCCTTAGGCATGAATGCTGGCTGGGTGACTTTGGCCCAATCACCAGGTGATGATGAGTTCTAGTCCCGCCTTAGGCATGAATGCTGGCTGGGTGACTTTGGGCCAATCACCAGGCGACGGTGAGTTCTAGTCCCGCCTTAGGCATGAATGCTGGCTGGCTACTTTGGGCCAATCGCCAGGAGACTGGGAGTTCTAGTCCCGCCTTAGGTATGAAAGACAGCTGAGCTGAGTGACTTTGGGCCAATCCCCAGGAGATGGTGAGTTCTAGTCCCGCCTTAAGAGACAAAAGCCAGCTGGGTGATTTTGAGCCACTTCCTCTCCCTCACAGGGTTGTTGTGGGGAAAATAGGAGGAAGGAGATTTAGGTACCTTCACCGCTGCCTTGAGTTATATGTAAAAAATAATAAACCAACCAACCAACCTAACAAAACAGGATCCTGCCTCCTGGCTTCCAGTAATTCCTCCCCCGCCCAAGGCCGGATCTCCTGGTGCTGCACCCCTGACCAGGCCCCCTCCCCCCCAAAGGAGCAACCTGACCAGGTGGGCTCGGATTGCAAATAGATTTAATGCACAAAATAGCCGCTCTTCTTCTCCCTTCAAAACGCCCAAGGAGGCTTCATCTTCCTCCGTTTCTTGCGGTCATCTCCAGCCCGGCCCGGCCCAGGTTTGGTTCTTGACCCTTCCTTGGGAACCAGGCCAGGCAGAGACCCAGGCCCAGCTGTGGGTGGAGTCCCAGTTGCCCGGCCTCCCTCGAAGAGGCACCGTAGACCAAGTCACTAGTCCTCAGCAGTTTAAAGCACACCAGCAGCCACCCAGCTGAACAAAGGACCCCATTTTTTGCGTCCTGTCCGCTGCGGAGGGGGGGGACGGACGGACGGACGGACGGGGTCTCCTTGGAACTTCAGTCGATCAAGTACTTCTTCTCGTCGTCCGAGTCCGGCCCGCGGCTGCCCGGGCAGAAGTCGGAGCGCAGCAGGCGCGAGAAGTACATGAGGATCATGGCGTCCAGTAGAACGAGGTTGACCATGAGGAAGGCGCCCTGGCCTCGCATCTCCACGTGCCGCACGAAGAACCACGTCAGGTAGGCCTGGGGGGCCAGGCGGAAGAGGAAGTAGGCCACCAGGTTGGCGTACTTGTTGACCTCGTAGAAGGTGGGGAGGGGCAGCTTGCCCAGACGGACCATCATCCTCATGGTCAGGAAAATGTTGCTGACCTCCACAAACATGGAGAGCAGGCCGGCCGCCACAAAGCGGTTCAAGAAGATCCCAGAGAGCAAACCAGTCGCGGCCTGTGAGGAGACCAAATTTGGGGGGGGGGCTGTCAGAATCCCGTGACCGGCTCTAAACCGGTCAAGGCTGACCCCTGCTAATCCCCGGACCACCGTGCCCTTGAGCCTTGGCTCAAGTTCTTTCAAGGGAGAGGACCCCCCCTTCTTTTTGAAGGCGGGGGGGGGGGGTCAAGCTATTCTCCAAAGCACCAGAAGGGAAGACAGGAAGCAACTGGTGGAAAGAAAGATCCAAGAGAGGAATTAAGGAGAAAGTTCCTAACTGTGAGGACAATGAACCAGTGGAACAGCTTGCCACCGGAAGCTGTGGGTGCTCCATCACTGAAGTTCTTTAGGAAGAGATTGGACAGCCATTTTGTCCTCCAAGGTCCCTTCCGACTCCTGTTATTCTGTTCCTCCTCCTCCATAAACCCCTCTCTAGCACTGATGAGGTACCCTAGTTGGGTTATGAAACGTCTGCAACAACCAAGCTCAGAGAGCACCAAAGACCCCACCGTCCGCCCTCCTCCTCCTCCTCCCCTTCCTCCTCTCCACGAACCTTCTAGCGCTGATGATGTTACCTAGTTGGGTAATGAAACGTCTGCAAGGAAACCACCCAGCTCAGAGAGCACCAAGGACCCCATCGTCCTCCTCCTCTCCACAAACCTAGCGTTGATGATGTTACGTAGTT
Organism: Bothrops alternatus; assembly: GCA_034064705.1. Lineage (NCBI taxonomy): Eukaryota > Metazoa > Chordata > Lepidosauria > Squamata > Viperidae > Bothrops > Bothrops alternatus. The sequence continues at coordinate 390,818 of JARGCV010000272.1, read as the reverse complement.
GGGTAATGAGATGTCTACAAGAAAACCACCCAACTCAGAGAGCACCGAGGACCCCACAGTCCTCCTCCTCTCCACAAACCTTCTAGCATTGATGATGTTACGTAGTTGGGTAATGAGATGTCTACAAGAAAACCACCCAACTCAGAGAGCACCGAGGACCCCACAGTTCTCCTCCTCAGTTGTGGCTGCTCCAACACTGGAGGCTTTTAAGAAAGAGATTGGACAACCTTTGGTCTGGAATAGCCTCCTGCCTGAGCAGGGGTTGGGCTAGAGGACCTCCAGGATACCCTTCCTACTCTGTTTTTCTTCATTCTGATCTTCTGAACTCGCTGAGTTTTTCGCCCAGATCTGCTTCCTTGCACTTTCCAGCCTCTTCCGGCACGGCCGAGGGCAGCCTGTTCCGTGGCTGGCGTGGCTCTAGGTGCTTCAGGCCCTCCAAAGCCACGCCGGTATCTCAAGGCAGGGAACACAATGTCCCCCTTCGGCTCCTCTGGGCTTTGTAGTCTGCCCTGGCTTGCTTGGGACGGCCGGCAGGAGCTGGAATAGAGCTGGTCCAGTGTTGGAGGTCCCAGGCGACAAAGCAGGGGGCGGTGAGTTCTAGTCCCACTGTAGACATGAAAACTGGCTGGGTGGGTTTGGGCCAAACACCAGGAGACGCGAGTTCCAGTCCCGCCTTAGGCACGAAAGCCAGCTGGGTGACCTTGGGCTAGTGATTCTCTCTCAGCCCAACCTACCTTATAGGATTGTTGTTGTGGGGAAAATAGGAGGAAAGCGTATTAGGAATGCTTGCCATCTTGAGTTTCTTCTACAGCCACCAAGGCGGGATGGAAGTCAAGTCAGGTCAAATCAAATGGACCCCAATAAAGAAGAGTGAAAGGAAACTGAGATGGGGAGGATTTGACCTCAAGGTCTTACCGTAGAAGGGGGAAAAGCCAGTTGCAGAGCAGCTTCTGCCTGACTTAAATTTACTTGGGGTTAAGCAACACTGTCCTTGGGGCAGGGAAGGAGGAGCAGAGATTAAGGGCAGGTGATAAGGGTGCAGGAAATAAAAAGCAAGGGATACAAGCAGGTTGACTGCCTCGACTTTTTTGTAAAAATAAGGAAGGCAGGATAAAAGCACTGTGAAGTTAAAGTAAAGTTAAAAGTAAAGCAAAGCAAAAGTAAAGTAAAATACAGTAAAAGTAAAGTAAATAAAAGTAAAGTAAAAGTAAAAAAGTGAAGTAAAGTAAAAGTAAAAAAGTAAAAGTAAAGTAAAAGTAAAGTAAAGTAAAAAAGTAAAAGTAAAAGTAAAGTGAAAGTAAAGTAAAAGTAAAGTAAAAGAAAAGTAAAGTAAAAGTAAAGTAAAAGTAAAGTAAAAGTAAAGTAAAAGTAAAGTAAAAGTAAAGTAAAAGTAAAGTAAAAGTAAAAGTAAAGTGTAAGGTAAAAAGTAAAATAAAATAAAGTAGTATATAGAATAACAGTGCTGGAAGGGACCTCAGAGATCTTCTAGTCCAACCCCCTGCTGGAGCAGGAGACCCTACACACTTCAAACAAATGCTTGTCCAATCTCTTCTTGAAAGCCTCCCACGATGGAGCACCCACCACCTCTGAAGGCCAGCTATTCCATTGGTTGATGGCTACTAAAGTGAATAAAAAGCAAACTAAAAAGTTAAGTAAAAGTAAAGTAGAAAGGTTAAAAAAAAGTAAAGTAAAAAATAAGGTAAAAAGCCAAGTACAAAGCAAAGAACAAGGTAAAAAGTAAAAAAAATAAAACAAAGTAAAAATTGATACACAAAATATTAAAGATCGTAAAAAGCAAACTGAAAAGTTAAGTAAAAGTAAAGCATAAAGTAAAGAACAAGTTAAAAAATAAAGTAAAATAAAGCAAAGAGAAAGGGGGGAAAAAAGAAAGGGAAAAGAAGAGAAGATAAACTTTATTGTCCTTTTTTTTTTTACTGTGGGCACAACGGCAAACATCAAAAATGAGATTGAGTTGCCCACTCTCAAAGTGAAACACACACATGACACACCCTAAAACACTATGTACAACATATGTATAGACCCACACCCCTACATGTACATAACAAATAAATATTAAATACTGTCCATTTTGAATCTATAACGGAAGGAGGAAGCTTGAGAGGAAAAAGGAAGGGAAAAACTAAAGTAGAACATGAAGTTTCTCAGACCAAAAAAACAGAGGCCGGCATCGGAGTGAGGAAGCCCCCTCCTGCCTCTAGAAACGAACTCCGGATCAAGGGGAAGGGTCCAGAAATACCAGGGCTCCCCCCCCCCCGTTCCCCTCTGCACCTCCCAGCCCAAGAAAGCAGGACAGCCCCCCCCACGCTCCACGAAGCCCCCTGGCCAGGCTGCCCCCCTTCCCGTCCCAAGAAAGGGGACACGGCTGGGGTCACTCTGCTGCCCGAGGCTCCTCTCCCGGGCTCTGCGCCCAACTCGCCCTTTATCTACAGCAGGGTTGGGCAACCTTGGCTCTTTTATGACTCCTGGACTTCAACTCCCAGAATTCTTGAGCCAGCATGGGGGAACTATGGCCCCTTCATGACTGGTGGACTTCAACTCCCAGAATTCCTGAGCCAGCGTGGGGGAACTATGGCCCCCTTCATGACTGGTGGACTTCAACTCCCAGAATTCCTGAGCCAGCCATGCTGAGGGGAAAGGGAGAGGTTTCCAAGCTGAGCCGTGCTGCGTCAGGAATTCTGGGAGTTGGAGTCCACCAGTCATGAAGGGGGCCATAGTTCCCCCATGCTGGTTCAGGAATTCTGGGAGTTGAAGTCCACCAGTCATAAAAGAGCCAAGGTTCCCCACCCCTGGCCTACACCCAACCCAACATGTATTCCTGGCTTTACGACGGTTCGCTTAGCAACGGTTTGAGGTTAGGATGGACCCCGAAAGAGGAACCTACAACACTGATCTGAAGTTCTGACGGCTGATTTCCCCCCTTCCCTGGTCATGTGACTGCATTTTGGACACCCCGCAACTGACCTGCACTTAAATGGCCATTTGTGGTCACCTGTCTGGGATTTACGACCTTTTTTTCAGCCTTTGCAGGCAGTCCTTGGCTTACGACCACACCCGAAAATATTTCTTGCTAGGTGAGGCATTTGTTAAGTGAATTTTGCCCCATTTTACGACCTTTCTTGCCACGGTCGTTAAATGATTCACCGCAGCTCTTTAAGTCAGTAACACGGTTGTTGAGTGGATCTGACTGTCCACCTAGGCCAGGGGTAGGCAACCTTGGCTCTTTTATGACTCGTGGACTTCAACTCCCAGAATTCCTGAGCAGTGAAGTCCACAAGTCATGAAGGGGGCCATAGTTCCCCCGTGCTGGCTCAGGAATTCTGGGAGTTGAAGTCCACCAGTCATGAAGGGGCCATAATTCCCCCATGCTGGCTCAGGAATTCTGGGAGTTGAAGTCCACCAGTCATGAAGGGGGCCATAGTTCACCCATGCTGGCTCAGGAATTCTGGGAGTTGAAGTCCACAAGTCATGAAGGGGCCATAGTTCCCCCATGCTGGCTCAGGAATTCTGGGAGTTGAAGTCCACCAGTCATGAAGGGGGCCATAGTTCCCCCATGCTGGCTCAGGAATTCTGGGAGTTGAAGTCCACCAGTCATGAAGGGGGCCATAGTTCCCCCATGCTGGCTCAGGAATTCTGGGAGTTGAAGTCCACCAGTCATGAAGGGGCCATAATTCCCCCATGCTGGCTCAGGAATTCTGGGAGTTGAAGTCCACCAGTCATGAAGGGGCCATAATTCCCCCATGCTGGCTCAGGAATTCTGGGAGTTGAAGTCCACAAGTCATGAAGGGGCCATAGTTCCCCCATGCTGGCTCAGGAATTCTGGGAGTTGAAGTCCACCAGTCATGAAGGGGGCCATAGTTCCCCCATGCTGGCTCAGGAATTCTGGGAGTTGAAGTCCACAAGTCATGAAGGGGCCATAGTTCCCCCATGCTGGCTCAGGAATTCTGGGAGTTGAAGTCCACCAGTCATGAAGGGGGCCATAGTTCCCCCATGCTGGCTCAGGAATTCTGGGAGTTGAAGTCCACCAGTCATGAAGGGGCCAAGGTTGCCTACCCCTGCCCTAGGCATTGCTTGCCAGAATGTTGCAAAAGGGGACTGCATGAACTCCGGGACGTTGTGACCGTCATAAATAGGAGTCAGTTGCCACGTGTCTTTATTTGGCTCACGTGACCCTGGGGATGATGCCGTGATGGTCGCTAAGTGTGAAAAACAGCCACACCGTCCCTCTTTTTCAGTGCCGTTGTAACTTTGAATGATCACTAAACAAACTATCGTAAGTCGAGGACTGCCCGTATTTCCAGTTTCTGCAAAAAAACTGCCCCATAATGAACAAAAGGTTTCAATTAAACAACGGCAGCAAAAAAAAAGGCAGTAAAATCGGTCATGTCATGACCCGCTTAACGCCCTTAATGACGGCCGTTAAGTCGAGGACTCCCTGGAACGCAAGCAGATCACCCCCTCCTCCTGCCCCCCGAAGCCCCCACTACTTGCCACGGCGTGGTGGCCCAGGTACTCCCAGGAGGCCCTGGACTGGCGGCAGATGACGATGTCCAGAGAGTCGTGGATGAAATAGCCTGGAAAGGAAGCAAAAGGGGGGGGCGCCCCCATATTTTACATTTGAATCTGGTGTGAAAACGGGGGGGGGGAGGGAACAGCCACCCTCCCTATTGAGAGCAGGACAAGAAAGCGGCAAAAGTTGGTAGAATGCTCTTGAACATGGAGGTTCCATTCTTTCTCCCACGTTGTACAGGATTTTTGAAAAGTTGCGTCATCCGGAACCTCATCAAAGTCCGGCTGCAATATGATCTTATGGTTAATGTTGAACATTTTAACACTGAAAGAGCAGACTGAATTTCTACCTCAGGTTATTGAAGTACTACCTCAGGACTTACTGTTAGGGACCACACTGGTTAAAAAAATATGTAACAGGTGTATAGTAGAGGCTTGAAGTGAAGAGTGAAGAATGTCTACCTATTGTTGTATGTTATGTTCTACGATGATTGCTTCTTAATATGACTGCTTCTTAACATGATCCTATGCTTAATGTTGATTACTTTAATAATGAAAAAGCAGACTGAATCTTTACCCCAGGTTATTGAATCTCTAGCTCAGGATCTTTTGCTAGGGATCATAAAAGAAAAGATAAAATACAACAGACATATAGTTGAGACTGGAAGTGAGGAGTAAAGAATATGTACCAAACCAAGCGTTTACAAAGATTAATACCTAGTGTTATATGCTGTGTTCTCTGAGGATTGATTATTAATATGATCTTATATTTAATGTTTAACTACTGCCTCAAGACCTATTATCAGGGATCATAGAGAATAAAAAATGTAACGGGGGTATAATAGAGGATCGAAGTGAGGAGTGAAAAATGTTTACCAAACCAGACGTTTCCAAAGAATAATACGTAGGGTTGTATACCAGATGCTATGATGTTTGATGCATACAAAGATTTTATGTACAATGCTGAATGTTTTAGTAAAGGAATTTTTAATTTAAAAAAAAAAAAAAAAGTCCGGCTGCAGAGACAGTCCTTGGCTTACGACCAGGGTTGGGCCTAAAAGTTTCAGCTGGTAGGTGGTTAAGTGAGTTTTTGCCCCCTTTTACGACCTTCCCTGCCGCAGGGGTTAAGCGAATCTGGCTTTGTCCGTCAGAAGGTCACGAAAGCGGATCCCGTGACACGGCGGCCGTCGTAACTAGGAGTCGGTCGCCCAGCGTCTGAATTTGGATCACGTGGGACGCTGCAGCGGCCGTTAAGCGGGAGAAACCGTCCTACGTCGCTTTTTTCAGTGACGCTGTAACTTCGGTCATTAAACGGCTGTAAGTCGAGGACTTAACAACTGCACTGATTCGCTTAATGTGGCAAGAAGGGTCGTAAAGTGGGGCAAGCTCGTACAACCGTCTTGCTTAGCCTGGAAATTCTGGGCTCAGTTGTGGACTTTAGTTAAGGACTACGGGTATATTATAATAATAATAATAATAATAATAATAATAATAATAATAATAATAATAATAATAATAATAATAATAATATAAAGTTGGAAGGGACCTTGGAGGTCATCTAGTCCAACCCCCTGCTCAGGCAGGTTTAATAAATAAGTTTTAATAAATCTGCAGGGCAGCTATTTGTAGAGAAGCCTCAGATCCAGCGGGGTCTCCCCCCCCAGCCACCCCCAAACCACCCGTCTCAGGAGGCAAGAGAACGGCCATTAAACCAGGAACCTGTTTCCTCGCCTTCCCCTTCGGCCTTTCTGTCTAGTTTCGCTCTGCCACAATTTGAACTCGGGGCCAGCGCCTGGATAACCCCCATGAAGCTTTCTTGGCCCTTTTCTCTCAGAAATGACTTACTCTTCCCTTCTTGCTGGGTTGCGCGAGAGGCAGGGACCCTAAATGACCACCTGGCAGGACTCAAACTCGGGTCTTCCGCTTCAGGGGTCTCCAGCCTTGGCAACTTTCAGACTTGTGGGCTTTCAGACTTGTGGACTTCAATTCGCAGAATTCTCCAGATAACTTTAAGACGCATGGACTTCAATTCCCAGAATGCCCCAGCCAGCTGTCTTAAAATTGACTGGAGTCTTAAAGTTGGCTGGGGAATTCTGGGAGTTGAAGTCCACAAGCCTTAAAGTTGGCTGGGGACTTGTGGGGGTTGAAGTCCACGAGTCTTAAACTTGGGTGAGGAATTCTGGGAGTTGAAGTCCACAAGCCTTAAAGTTGCAAAGATGGGGATCCCTGGGCCCACTTCCTAGCCGGGGGTCTTCAGCCACTCCCCCAAGCCCAACACCCCTACGTATCTCACCCCACTTTCACCCGGCTGCACCCCTGGGAGGACAAAAACTTAACTTTCCTGCCTCCACCTCGCCCTTTTTCTGCACAGAATTCAGTCCAGCCTCATCTCCCAGTTGTGCTAAAGCGCCCCCCCCACAGCTCAACCCCAAATGGGGGAGGGGGGCGAAATGCCCAGGAATTCACATCGCCATTGTCAAGAGCGACACTCAGGGTGGGGGGAGGAATTCGGCAGCTGGGGGGGGGGGCAGTGGGACGAACCATGCAACTGGAACAAAAGCGTTTTAATTCCCCCATTGTGTTCTCCTGCACGACAACACGGCAAAGCTAAAACAACATTTTCTGCCTGGAACAGATCCTTGGGCAGCAGTTGGGCCTTTCCCACCGAGAACCCCCCCCGCCCTTTCAAGATCACGCCAGAGGGGGGGTATGGGGTGGATGACCTTTGTGGGGCCCCCCTCCAGCCCGTCTCTTCGGATGCCCCACTAAACAGCTCAGCGGGGTCCTCCGGGGTCCCCAAAGACCCCCTGGCAAGGGTTGACAAGGGGCAAGTTCTCCTAGTGGCAGAACAGGTAGGTGGCCTGCAATGGGTCGGTGGGCTTCAGCATTAAAAACCGTGTCCATGAAAGGCGGAAGAGTTGCCTTGTGGTAAGAGGGGGGGGAGGGCAACAAAGTTGACAAACAAACAAGCGGTTTCCAGGAAACCCCAGCCCCACCCCCGTTGGAGACCAATGGCAAAGGCAGCCCCCCTCCAGGACGCTTCTTACCTGTGGAAAAACACAGCAGCAGGTGAGCAGAAGGGGAGGTGGTCTGCACCAGGTCATCCAGGGCCCCCGGCAGCTGCCACATCCTGGGGGGGGGAAGTCACCGAGGTCAGCAGAAAGGATGGGAAGACCCCCCCCAACCAGGAAGTAATTTTAGAGGGGGGGAGAGAAATGAAAAAAACGTCTCTTGGCATTTCTTGGCCTTCCCCAGCTTGGCCGGCCCCCCAAATGGGGCAACAGGTTGGCGGAAGCCTGGCAACCCTCCCCCCGCCCCACCCCCCAGCAAAGAGGCAGCTCAAGAAAGTGAGCCCAGCTGGGAAGATGAGCTAAGATTGCCCCCCCGCCTCCCCTTAAGCCCTTTTGGGGGTCCCGGCCGCCCCCCCCAAATGGGGCAACAGGTTGGCGGAAGCTTGGCAACCCTCCCCCCGCCCTGCCAGCAAAGAGACAGCTCGAGAAAGTGAGCCCAGCTGGGAAGATGAGCTAAGATTGCCCCCCCCGCCTCCCCTTAAGCCCGGTTGGGGGTCCCGGCCAACCCCAGCCCGTCCAACGAGCCGATCCCACCCCCCCACCCCCCCGATCGCTTCCCGGAGGGTCCTCGGGGGTCCCGCTTCGAAGCCTCGGCGATCGTTGCTCCGCCGCGTTCCCAGCCGGGGGTGGAGGGGGCGGCTGGTGGGCCGCGGCGGGGCGGGGGCGACCAGTCCCTCGGCCGGCGCTCTGCGTACGCCCAGAGGCTCACCCGACGACGGCCCAGAGTCCAGCCACCACGGAGTGGGCGAAGGAGACCAGCAGGTTCCTCCAGCGCCAGGTGCGGGTGGCGTCGAGGCGGACGTGGGCGGGCAGCGGGCAGCGGCTCAGCGCCCAGCGGAGGGCCGCGAAGGCCAGCGACGAGCCGGCCACCAGCCCGGCCGAGCGCAGCCACGGGGCCATCGCCGCCCGCTCGCCTCGACGGCCCGGCCCACGTGCGCCCCCGCGGGGGAGGTCCCGCGCCCCGCCCCGCCGCCGCGGCCACACCCCCAAAGGGGTTCCCCCCGTGGGCTGGGCGGGGCCCGGGGCCGCCCGGCACGTGCGCGGGGGCAGCGCCGGTGCCCGGCAGCCGTTGCAGCCGTCGGGCGGAGCGCAGCGCCGCCGCCGGGGGCTTTTTCTGCGAAGCTGGACGGGCGGGAGGCGCGGGACTCCGCCAGGAACCGTCGCAACTGCGGGCGAAGCGCCTTTGCTTTGGCCCCGCCGCTGCCGCCGCCGCCGCCTTCGCAAGGGAGCTCCGAAGCTTCTGGCGCTAAGCGGGACGGTGGGGGGGGGCTTGAGGGAGCCTTACGACTTTCCGTGCCGCGGTTGGGAAGCGAGTCGCAGGAGTTGTCGGTTGGTGCCCGGAGTCGTTAAGCGAATCTGGCTTCTTCCCCCCCCCCCGGACTTTGCAGGGGGGGCCAAAGGGGACCACTTGGACACCCCCTCCCAGGAACACGGCAACGGTGGCAAGGACATGCCAGTTGCCCAGCCTCTGAATTTGGATCATGTGACCACAGGGCGTCGTTAAGGGTGAAAGCCAGCCATAAGTCACTTTTGTTGTGCTCCACTTCCTGCCACAGCCACTTGTCTGAAATGGTAGGGGGTTTCCTGCCTGAGCAGGAGGGTTGGACTAGATGACCTCCAAGGTCCCTTCCATCATCGTCATCATCATCATCATCAATAATATAATGACAATAACGTTGTTATTATTATTATTACAGTTAAGTGAATCACTGAGTCATTAATAACGCAGTTGTTAAGTGAAAAAGGTTTGGTTTCAATTACAGTCATAAGTCAAGGACTAGCTGTATTTCCGACACACAATTTGGAGGTTAATACACTCGGCTACTTTTTGCCTGTGCAGCAAGGGGAAAAAAATGCCAACTTTCCTAGATTATTTATTTATTTGTTAAATTTGTTTGGCGTCCATCATGCCGGGAAGGGCGGGGGGGGGCTATTCTAGGCAGCTTGTAACAATAAAAAGCACAAAATTAAAAGATGTATATATGCAGTAAAACCTCCGAAAGTTGAGCACCCATGGGACTAAACGAAAGTGGTCAAAATACGGAGCAACTGCGCTGATATGTTACACGTGCCTGGTTTTATTGTACAGCTTTTGTTAGAGAATGTGAATGTCCTACACGCAGGGTAGGCAACCTTGGCTCTTTTTTGACTGGAGGACTTCAACTCCCAGAATTCCTGAGCCAGCATGGGGGAACTATGGCCCCTTCATGACTGGAGGACTTCAACTCCCAGAATTCCTCAGCCAACATGGGGGAACTATGGCCCCCTTCATGACTGCAGGACTTCAACTCCCAGAATTCCTCAGCCAACATGGGGAACTATGGCCCCTTCATGACTGGTGGACTTCAACTCCCAGAATTCCTGAGCCAGCATGGGGGAACCATGCCCCCCTTCCTGACTGGTGGACTTCAATTCCCAGAATTCCTGAGCCAGCATGGTGGAACTATGGCCCCTTCATGACTCATGGACTTCAACTCCCAGAATTCCTGAGCCAGCATGGTGGAACTATGGCCCCTTCATGACTGCAGGACTTCAACTCCCAGAATTCCTAACCCAGCATGGCTCAGCTTGGAAACCTCTCCCTTCCCCTCAGCATGGCTGGCTCAGGAATTCTGGGAGTTGAAGTCCACCAGTCATAAAAGAGCCAAGGTTGCCTACCCTGTCTACAGAAACACGCATCATCCATACAAAATCATACAAAATCAATACATTTACCTCGATTGTTTTCTCGTGGTTTGATCCTTCTTTCTGGAAAAACGAAAGAGTCAGTTTTAGTCTGTTTTGTTATTCTTTTTGTGAGAAAAGGAGAAAGCACTCAGCACTGGCTTGAACCCTCAGCAAAGCTGGGCATTTTTCCATGGCAAATGACCGCTTTAACTGCATTATCAAATGATTGACATGCTCTTCTTTCAGAAGATCTGCAATTTCTGTATCGTCCTCATTTAATCACTTTAGGGTTAGGGTTAGGATTCTGCTTCTTCAGATGTTTTGCATTTTAGCCATGACCCACTACAGAAGCTGGGCTCAGCGCATTTTGAATATTTTGATTATGCCTTGGTTGAGAGGCTGAATTTTTGAGGCTGTATTTGGAGACAAAAATTTCACTCTCGTGTGTGTAATGGGGATGGCTAGGACAATTGTCCACTGCAAGGAGAATGGACCATTTTTGCTTTGGTCAGCCTACTGCAAAAAAGATGTTGAGATTTTCGAAAAAGTTCAGAGAAGAGCAACTAAGATGATCAAAGGCCTGGAGACCAAAACATACAAAGAACGGCTGCGGGACTTGGGTTTGGCTAGTCTAAAGAAAAGAAGAAATAGGGGTGACATGATAGCAGTATTCCAGTATCTGGGGGGCTGCCACAAAGAGGAGGGGGTCAAGCTATTCTCCAAAGCACCAGAGAAATAATGGCTGGAAAGTGACCAAAATATATACATATACATATAAACATCTTTTATACACAGTAAAACCTCCCTAAGTTGGCCTAATTTCGTAGACCGAACATGTACTATATGTACACAATGGTTGGAAACTGACCAAAAAGAGAAGCAACCTGGAATTAAGGAGAAACTTCCTGACAGTGAGGACAAATAACCAGTGGAACAACTTGCCACCAGAAACCCCAAAGGTTTCGCTTCTCTCCGATTAAACTAGTGCATGGCAGAAACATCGTGAAACGTTCTTGAGAAAGTTTTCCACTCTTTACATTTGTCACCCCTCACAACGAGGCTCCTGTCAGGCATCGCCTTGAAAAAGAGTCCACACGCGTCAGATGTTGTCATATTTACAGTGGAATCAAAGTCAAAAATATTGTATTCTTTGACATTGAAAGAAACTCATTGCTACTGGTTCTGCATTTGGCCTTGGGGCAGACTGGACTCAACTGGTCAAGTTATAGAGAGTAAATTAACACAATGTCTAGGACTAGATGGTCAAAATACAACTTACAGAGGTGGTGAAGTATAGAGAGATTGGCTTTCTATTGTGACATTAGAATAGAATAGAGCTGGAAGGGACCTTGAAGGTCTACTAGTCCAGCCCCCTGCTCAAACAGGAGACGCTCTGACATTTCCGACACGTGACTGTCCAGCCTCTTCTTAAAAACCTCCAGTGATGGAGCACCCACGACTTCTGGTGGCAAGCTGTTCCACTGGTTAATTGTCCTCACTGTCACGAAGTTTCTCCTTAATTCCAGGTTGCTTCTCTCTTTGATCAGTTTCCAACCATTGTGTACATATAGTACATGTTCGGTCTACGAAATTAGGCCAACTTAGGGAGGTTTTACTGTGTATAAAAGATGTTTATATGTGTATAAAAGATGCAGTGCATATATTTTAATTACTGGTTGCCAGGCGTCCTGCCCCAAAGCAAGCCATTTTGAGTTTCCTATATTAATTTCAGTGGGATGCTGGAAAAAGCTGCCTTGACTTCTGTAGAGGAAGTTTAGACCTGCTGGCAGCTGCATCTGGAGAAGGGCGGGACCAAGAAGGCGGCAGAGTGTCAATTAAAATCCAACTTCCTGGCTGTTCTGCCCACCCAGACTCTCTCCCGCTCCTCCTGGCAGCCAGCTGCGGGCACTGGAAGTTGCCACGTCAAGGAGAAGCAAACTTTTTTTTTCTGATTTTTTTTTTTTAATGCTCTTCTCTCGATCAGTCTTGCCCAGCTTCTGGCTATCCTTCACCCAGCAGGAATAATTTAATTTAAGCGCCCATCTCAGTCAAGCAATTCGGGGTGACTTCTAAAACAGCTGAGATCAAGCCATCTTGCCTGCTTTGTTTAGTTTAGGAGACCCCTATAGAGAGGGGCAGGAGGGTCCTCCCCTACTCTTTTCCTCCTCTCTCCACCCCCCCCCCATCAGCTGGTATGTCTCCCAGTCCAGGGTATGCCACATGGAACCTCAAAGCCTGTGCAACAGGGGCCTAAACTCCTTAAGACACAGCTTTGCCGACAGGCCTGGGGCGGTTGACATCTTGCCCCTAGCCAGTGTATGTTTGTGTGTACGTTTGTTGTATGAATGGTTTCTTAATTTAGGGGTTCTCTTTTTTATATATGTATTTTTTATATATGTATTATGTAGTTTTTTAATATTAGATTTCTATTTATGCTGTGAGCCGCCCTGAGTTCCTGGAATAGGGCGGCATAGAAATTTAATAAATAAATAAATAAGTTCATTTTGTTTGCAGAATACAGAATAATGGAAGGGACCTTGGAGGTCTTCTAGTCCAACCCTCTGCTCAACCTGGGAACTTTAAGGCTTGTGGACTTCAACTCCCAGGATTCCCCAGCCGGCACGGGACTTCTTTGCACCTGCCCCAAGAGCAGACACCCCACCATTGATGAGGAGGGGGGGAAATGGTTGGGAGGCCACAGAGAGAGGAAGGATGAAAGATGCTTTGCGCACAATGTTGCCACTTTAAAACTGACCAGACCCCCCCCAAAAAACCTGAATCCTCGCCAATGGAGGAGAAAGAACTCCAGAAACCATCTTCCACCATCATACCCTGCAGAGGGTTGCCTCCCTTGTCCAGTTTGGGAGCAGCCACAAAATGCATAGACCAGCCTAGAGCTCTGGGCACCCCACGCACCTGCTGGCTGGGGATGATAGGAACTGAAGTCCCAAGCCATGGGGGAGATCCTCCTCGTCTCTTTGCACCCACCCTGCAAGGTCGTGGCTGGCAGAATGGTGGTGGTGGTGGTGAGGGGTGACAAGCAAGGTTGCATCTCAAATCCCATCATCCCCTGCCAATGCGAAATGGACTAGGGAGAGCCACGGTCCTTCCATGCCACTATCTGAGAGGATGTGGGATGCAAGGTGTCAGGTGGGGAAGGGCTGCGCCGTGGGTGTTGTTATTGTAGTCCCTTCCTCCGGGGTGGTTATTGTAGTCCTCCCTCCGGGGTGCTCCATCGCTGGAGGTTTTCAAGAAGAGACTGGACAGCCATTTGTCTAGAATAGTGTAGAGTAAGAGTGTCCAACCTTGGGAACTGAAAGACTGGTGGACTTCAACTCCCAGAATTCCCCAGCCAGCAAAGCTGGCTGGGGAATTCTGGGAGTTGAAGTCCACCAGCCTTAAAGTCCCATAATTGGACACTCTTGGCTTGGGGTCCACTGCTAGAGCAGGGGGCTCGACTAGAAGACCTCCAAGTCCCCGGAAATTCTGTCATTCCATCATGCCATAGATTCTATTCTAGCCGGGCGGCGCGATAACGGCGCGGCTTGACACCCGCCGGCCGCCGTAGGCAGCCGCGCCCGGCCGGGTCGTCATGGTAACGCGAGGCCCGTTGGCCGCGGCCTACTCGGCGGCGCCCGATGGAGAAATACGAGCGGATCCGGGTGGTCGGGCGGGGGGCGTTCGGGTGAGGGCGGCGGTCGCCATGGCGACGCGGGAGGGGGCGAGACGTTCTCCCCTCTCTCTCACCCCAGTCAATGGGAGCCGCCCACCCCCCCCCTCCTCCTCCGCGGCGGCCTTCCAAGAGGCGGGGTTTCTCCCGCGATGGGCTTTGTAGTCCCTGCCTGCGTGGATCGGAGGCGGGGGGGCCGTCAGCATTAAGCTCTGGCGATGAAAACCCCATTTCTGCCCCCCTCCCTATAGGGAAAGCCCCCGCCTTCCCAGCCCCTACCCCCCCCATCTTTGGGCCCCCTTTACCCACAGGGAAACTGAGGCACAGACAGGGCACCATCTCTCAGGCCAGCTGGGCTCCCCATGGAGGGTCCGGTTCCAAAGAGGCGCTCAGGGGAGGGAGGGGGGCCAAGCTGACCCCCCATGTGGAAGGAGCCCCTCTATGACCCCATCGTGCCCCCCCATCTCCCCCAAGCAAAAGGGGGCTCGGAGTGGGAGGTGCCCAGCTGCCCCCCGAAGTAGAAGCTCCCCCATGCCTCCCAAGCCCTTGCCATGCACCCCATGACCCTCTGCCTCTTGGCATACCCAGTTGCCCCACGAAAGGGGGGCTCAAGGAGTAGGAGAGAGCCAAGCTGACCCCTTCTGTGGAAGGAGCCCCCCCATGACCCCCATCTCTCCCTTGATATTCCCGTTGCCCTGCAAAAGGGGGCTCAGGGAGAGGGACCCCGCTGCTCCCCCATTTGATATAAGCCCCCCCATGCCCTTCCCATGCCCCCCCATAGCCCCTGCCTCTTGCACCCAGAGCTGCCCCACAAAAGGGGGATCAAGGAGTGGGTCCCCCCCCGGTGAGGGAATCTCCCCATGCCCCCCTTGACATGCCCGTCTGCCCCGCCAAAGGGGGGCTCAGGGTGTGGGCGGGGGGTTTAGCTGACCTCCCCCATGTGGGAGGAACCCCACCTCACTCCCGTGCCCGTCTCCTACTCCCTGACGTGCTTGGCCGCCCCGCAGGATCGTCCACCTGTGCCTGCGCCGGCTGGACCAGAAGCTGGTCATCCTGAAGCAGATCCCGGTGGAGCAGATGACCAAGGACGAGCGCCTGGCGGCCCAGAACGAGTGCCAGGTGCTGAAGCTGCTGCATCACCCGCACATCATTGAGTACTATGAGAACTTCCTGGAGGACAAGGCCCTGATGATCGCCATGGAGTACGCGCCGGGTAGGGGCACCCGTGGGCACCACCGGAGGGGAGGGGAGCTTTGCCTGCCAAAGGGTCGAACCCTCGGTCCAGTGCGGTCTCTCCCAGAAGCCTCCTGGCCTTGAAGGGGAGGGGGGGCCTTGTCTGTCAAAGGGTTGAACCCTGGGTGAAACGGGCAGGGGTAAACAGGTGGCATTGGGCACTTCCAGGTCTCCGAATGGAAGGGAAGCTGGCGCACTATAGGATTTCCAAGGGGCAGATGCCAAGGGGCGGGCCTGGGCACCTCCTGGCCTTGAAAGGGAAGCTTTGCTCACCATCGGGTTGGACTTTGGGTCGAAAGGGCAGGTGCCAATGGGCTATCCTAGGTGCCACTGGCCTCAGAAGGGGAAGCTTTGCCCGCCTAAGGGTTGGGTGCCTAGCCTTCCACAGAAGAAGGGAGAGAAAAACATTTCGTGCTTACTCAGAATGGAAGGTGGCAACCCTGGACAGACTCTCTGATCAGCTCAGCCCAGGAACATATTGGGATGGGAGACCAAGAGGAAGACCAAGACCTCCTCGGGGTTTTTTTTATGTAAATCTCTATGTATATTTTTTAAACAAGGTTGTTTGGGTTTTAGAATTGGGATTTTAATAGGTTTTAGTAACAGCCATGTATTAATTTAATTTATTTTTAAATATTTATTATTATTATCTGTTTTAATTGGGCTGTAAACCACCCCGAGTCCTATGGGAGAGGGGCGGTATAGAAATTTAAGAAATAAAAAATAAAGAGGGATTCTGGGAGTTGAAGTCCACAAGTCTTAAAGTTCCAAAGTTCCTACAAGGTCAAGTAGATGTGGTGGGCGCTCCATCACTGGGGGTCTTTAAGAACAGCCACTTGGCTGAAATGGTGCAGGGTCTCCTGCTTGAGCAGTGGTGTGTGGGGGGGAGGCTGGACTAGAAGACCTCCAAGGTCCCTTCCAACTCATTGACTGAATGAATGTTGCCATTTAGGAGTTTGCCTCTTCCCTGGCAGCCCTTGCCCCATGGAACACCCACCCCACAGAAATGAGGCAGGCCTCCACCCTCCTTACCCCCCCTCCCCCCAAGGCTTGGAAGACCCCCAAGTGCTGGGATCAGATTGGATAACTGCAGATGAGAAGTCTGGCTGGGTGCCAAGTTTTTGTCCTTTGTTTTTAATGCGCTTTGTTTTATGGTTTTATTACGGTTTTTATGGGTTTTTATTTTGCCTTGGGAGCTGCCCTGGAGTGGGATTATAAAACAGGTGGTTATATAAATGTTTTGCATGAATAAATAGATTAAACAAATGAACAAGGTCAAAATGTACTTTGGGGAAGGCAGTGGCAGGGCGGCTCTAGGGCTGAGAAAATGGCCCGCATTCATCCCTGGAAGTTTTGCTCCACTCTTGTCTGAATTTTATTGACGTGGAACGGACGGAACAAGACTAGGAACCGGTTATTTAAGGCAGATTTCTAAATATCCAGCATTTCTTGCCGCTTATTCACTGGCCCTCTTCAAGCTCAGTGGCTCGAATTCATCCACCAGAATTACAGCCTTTGACCACAAGCATGAGGAACTTTACGCAGCTACGGCAAGAATTTCTGTGGCCAAGCAAGCCGGTTCTTAGCTGGACCGTTTTACGAGCTTCTTTGTCAACGGTTGTCAAACAAATCACGGAAGTCCTTAAGCGAAGCGGGCAGTCGTTAAGTGAATCCGGTTTCCCCCGTTGACTTTGCCTCTGCGAAAGTCGCAGACGGAGATCCCGTGACCCCAGGACACTGCAGCCGTCGTAAATAGGAGTCAGTTGCCAAGCCCCCCCTCCCGAATTCCGATTATACGACCGTAGGCATGCTGCAATGGTCGTCCATCCGAGGACTGGCTGTAAGTCGCTTTGGAAGGGACCCAGAAATTAAAATCTCTGCCTCTTGAAGGGACCCAGTTTGTAAGCCTGCCAGGCTAATTCTAACCTGTGCCAGGTTATTTATCCGTTTTTATAGCACGCTCTCACTTAGTGACCAGAAGCCCCAAATGCCATGCTCTGATCCTATACCAGGAACATTTTCCCAAGGCCCTGGAACCCAGGGCCTTCCATAGGCCCCAGGGGCTCTGCTGCCACGGCCCTTCCCCAAATTCTGAACGGAGTGTTCAGACCACTTTATAACCACTTGCAATACTTGCATCCAGTTTTGGTCGCCAGGACATGTTGAGACTCTGGAAAGAGGGCAGAGAAGAGCAACAAATAGGAAGAACGGTTGCAGGAATTGGGTATGTCCAGTTTAATGAAGAGAAGGACGAGGGGGGACATGAGAGCAGCATTTCAGTATTTGGGGGGCTGCCACAAAGAAGGGGGGGTTTCCACCTGTTCTGCAAAGCGCCAGAGGGCAGGACAAGAAAAAAACGGATGGAAACTGACCAAGGAGAGAAGCAACTTGGAATTAAGGAGAAACTTCCTGACAGTTAGAACAATTAACCAGCGGAACTACTTGCCTCCAGAAGTGAGTGCTCCAGCACTGGAAGTTTTAAAGAAAAAATTGGACAACCACCCTGTCTGAAATGGTACAGGATCGCCTGCTTGATCGGGGCTGGACTAGAGGACCTCTGAGGTCCCTTCCCGCTCTTGTCATTCTGCTGCCTTGCCTTCTGGCTAGGTGGGAATTGAACTTGCATGGAGGGGGCGGTGAGTGTTGGAGAGTCCACACTCCCTCTGGGCTGGGTCTCTGGTCTCCAGATGCTCTGCAGGGGAAGGGTCACCGTCCCCTCTCTGCTACCTCCTGGGGGGGGTCTCTTGTTGTGAGACCAACACAGGTCGTTCTCAACTTCACGGCCATAACTGAGCCCAAAATGGATGTTGCTAAGTGAGATCTTTGTCAAGTGAGCGTTGCCCCATTTCACGACCTCTCTCGTCACGGGTTGTTAAGTCAGCCACACGGTTGTTAAGTGAATCTGGCTTTCCAGGTGACTTTGCTTGCGAGAAGGTGGCAAAAGCGGGACCCGTGCCTCAGGACGCTGCGACCGTCATAAGTACGAGTCAATTGGCGAGCGTCTAAGTCTTGAGCGCAGGACCCCGGGGGTCGTAAGTGTGAAAAACGGTCATAAGTCACCTTTCTTTTTTTAGTGTCGTCGTAACTTTGAACGGTCACTAAGCAAAGCGTCGTAAGTCGAGGACTGCTTGTGGAACTGGGGCCGGACCCAGAAGACTCTGTTCCTTCTCCCAGCCTCAGTGAAAGCTCTCCTCTGGCTTCCCCCTCCCTCTCAGAGGATTCCCCCCCAGGAACTGGGGTGGGGGTGGGGTTGCCAGCCACCTGTGCATATGTGTGTGTGTGTGTGTGTGTGTGTGTGTGTGTGTGAGAGAGAGAGAGAGAGAGAGAGAGAGAGAGAGAGATACTTGCACAATAGTGTGATGGGGAAGGAGAGGGGGAGGACTCCAGGAAGCAGCCTCTGCCCCCCCCATGCAGCAAGGAAGACCCCCCACCTTGCTCCCTCCTCTCCAGCCCCAGGCTCCAAAGTTTTTTTTGGGGGGGGAATTGCAACCCGTGGGCTGCTCCCTGCTAACACCTGGGCTGCTGGGGAGGGGGCTGGGGGGGGTGGCTGGCCCTGCTGTAGCCAGGCAAGCCCTCCTCCCCTTGTTACAGAAGCAAGCCTGTGTTTGTGCGAGTGGTGTGTGTGTGTCTGATTTCAGAGGGGGTGGGGAGGAGAGCCACTCCCTGCCAGAGGCAGCCCCACTGGGCCTTGCAAACAAAGGGCCGTTTTGTGTGTCTGCTTACACAGTCGCAAGCAAGAGGAGGAGACACCACCGCAGCAGACCCCCCCTGGGTGGCTCTTGGCTCCTGAGAGCGGAGCTGCCAAACAGGTTGGGCTTGATCTGCCCGGGCAGAAGCTGGGCTCAGCTGTTGCTGTTTTTTCCCTGAATGCCAAGGAAGCTGGGTTAACCCTTGGCGGGTCTCCTCCCTTGGCCCAGGGGCTGGGGGGGGGACTGGGGGGGACTTTCTGATGCTTTTCAGGCCCTGGAAGTATTCCAAGACCACACCTGGAATCCTGCATCCAGTTTTGGTCACCACAATGTAAAAAAGATGTTGAGACTCTAGAAAGAGGGCAGAGAAGAGCAACAAAGATGATCAGGGGGGCTGGAGGCTAAAACATATAAGGAACGCCTGCTGGAATTGGGTCTGTCTAGTTTAATGAAGAGAAGGAGGGGGGGCATAATAGCAGCCTTCCAGTATCTCAAGGGCTGCCCCAAAGAAGAGGGAGTCAAGCTCTTCCCCAAAGCACCTGAAGGCAGGACAAGAAGCAACGGATGGGAACTCATCAAGGAGAGAAGCAACCTGGAACTAAGGAGAAACTTCCTGACAGTGAGAACAATTAACCAGTGGAACCACCTGCCTCCAGAAGCGGTGGATGCTCCAACATTGGAAGTTTTTCAGAAGAGACTGGACAGCCATTTGTCTGAAATGGTATAAGGTTACCTGCCTGAGCAGGGGGTTGGACTAGATGACCTTCAAGGACCCTTCCAACTTTATTATTATTATAAGCCCCGCACACTCTTTGGCCTCCTCTTGGCCCAGCAGCCTGGAATTGGAAGGGTCTGAATTTTGATTGGAATCCTGCCTGGTCTTGCGCTCTGCAGCCTGCACTTGGTTCTCCCCACCCCCACCCCTGGCCCTTCTCCCCACAAAGGGGGGGAACTGGCTCTAGGTTTCCCAGGGCAGAATAACAAGAGTCGGAAGGGACCCTGGAGGTCACCTAGTCCAGACCCCTGCGGGAAACCTACCCTGCTGGACAAATGGTTATCCAGTCTCTTCTGGGAGACCTCCCACCCCTTCTGGAGGCAAGTTGTTCCACTGGTTGCCGGCAGTCCTCAACCACAGTTCATTTGGTGACCGTTCCAAGTTACAGGGGCCCTGAAAAAATGTGACGTGACCATTTCTCCAGTCCCCTAATCATCTTAGTTAATGGAATAGCAGGAGTAGAAGGGAGCTTGGAGATCTTCTATCTAGTCCAACAACACGCTATGCAAGCAGGAGACCCTGTACTGTTTAGAACAGACGGTCATTGACAGCCTACAGCGATGGAGCAGCACTCGCAACTTCTGTTCCCCTGTCAGAAAATATCTCCTTAATTCCAGATTGCTTCTCTCCTTGATTAGTTTCCATCCGTTGCTTCTTGTCCCACCTTCAGGTGTTTTGGCAGCCCCTCAAATATTGGAGGATGTCACCATGTCCCCCCTGGTCCTTCTGTTCGTAAGACTGCTAGACATACCCAATTCCAGCCACCGTTCTTCCTATGTTTTAGCCTCCAACCCCCTGATCCTCTTGGTTGCTCTTCTCTGCCCCCTTTCCAGAGTCCAGCTTGGACTCATGGCTGTCCAGTCTCTTGAGGATGGGAAGGTGGAGGAGAGGAAACCAGCAAGCGGCTTTGCCGTCTTCCTTAGCCATTCCCTGTCCTTCCTTAGGCCTCACTGGCTGGGGACGGAAACAGGAAGCTATCCGAAGCAGGCCCTTGGACCAAGCTGGCTTCAACTGGACTTCAACTCCCAGAATTCCCCACCAGCTGGTAGCGCATGGTCAAAAGTGGAGGCGTCCCACCTTGGCCCCTTTAAGACCGTGGACTTCAACTCCCAGAATTCCCCACCAGCTGGCAGAGAACTTGCTGGCAGCCATGCTGAGAGGCAAAGACAGTGGGGAACAAACCCCCTGGGGGGTCGTGGGCTCTGCGGACCCCCGGCCTAAGGCCGCCTTGCTCTTCCACCCCTGCCCAGGTGGGACCTTGGCCGAATTCATCCACAAGCGGGGCAACTCACTCCTGGACGAGGAGACCATCCTGCACTTCTTTGCGCAGATCCTGCTGGCCCTTCACCATGTCCACGCCAAGCAGATCCTGCACCGGGACCTCAAGACCCAGAACATCCTCCTGGACAAGCACCACACCACGGTCAAGATCGGCGACTTCGGCATCTCCAAGATCCTCAGCAGCAAGAGCAAAGCCTACACCGTGAGTGGGCTTTTGGGTGGGTGGGGGGTCTGCGCTGGCAGTTTCTGGGTGAAGGGGGCAGGGGGAGGCAACCTTGGGTCTTTTATGACTGACTCATGGACTTCAACTCCCAGAATTCCTCAGCCAGCATGGGGGAACTATGGCCCCCCTCATGACTGGTGGACTTCAACTCCCAGAATTCCTCAGCCAGTATGGGGGAACTATGGCCCCTTCCTGACTGGTGGACTTCAACTCCCAGAATTCCTCAGCCAGTATGGGGGAACTATGGCCCCTTCCTGACTGGTGGACTTCAACTCCCAGAATTCCTCAGCCAGTATGGGGGAACTATGGCCCCTTCCTGACTCGTGGACTTCAACTCCCAGAATTCCTCAGCCAGTTTGGGGGAACTATGGCCCCTTCATGACTGGTGGACTTCAACTCCCAGAATTCCTAAGCCAGCATGGCTGGTTCAGGAATTCTGGGCATTGAAGTCCACAAGTCATAAAAGAGCCAAGGTTCCCCACCCCTGGTCCAGGCTGGTGTTTCTCAGCCTTAGCAACTCTTAAGATGTATGGACTTCGACTCCCAGAATTCCTCAGCCAGCAGGGTGATTGCAAAGGATACTGGGAATTGAAGTCCATGCATAAACAATGGTCTAGGCTGGTGTTTCTCAACCTTGGTAACTCTAAGACGGGTGGACTTCAGCTCCCAGAATTTGGGCTGGGGGTGTCTTACCTTAGGACCACCACAGCCAGGCCTCCCACACACCCCGACACTTGTCGCGGCTCTGCTTGACTGTAGCGGCCGCTTGCCGCCCCTTGCAGCTGGATGCCCTGTGGCGCCTTGCGCTGGTGCCAGGCGGCATCTTGCTATGAGCAGTGGAAACGGCCCAAAGTGCTGTGCACTTACGACCGTTGCAGCCTCCCCGTGGTCACCCGATCAAAATCCGGACGCTTGGCGACCGACTCGTATTTACGACAGCCACAGAGTCCCCTGATCCCCTTTTGCAACCATCCGACAAGCAAAGTCAATGGGGAAGCCGGATTCACTTAATGGCCGTGTTACTCACTTAATGACTGCAGTGATCCACTTAACAAATGTGGCAAGGAAGGTGGTAAAGTGGGGCAAAGCTCACTTAACCCTTGTCTCACTTAGCGACGGAAACTTTGGGCTCAATTGTGGTCGTAAGTCGAGGACTACCTGTAAGTGACTGAGCCAGACAGGGGGGTGGGGTGGGGCTTCTGCTTGCTCCCTTTTTTCCGTGTTTCCCAATTGGCTGACGGGCGTTCCCTGGGGCGCCTCTCTCCGCAGGTGGTGGGCACCCCGTGCTACATCTCCCCGGAGCTGTGCGAAGGCAAGCCCTACAACCAGAAGAGCGACATCTGGGCCCTGGGCTGCGTCCTGTACGAGCTGGCCAGCTTGAAGAGAGCCTTTGAGGCCGCCGTAAGGGATGGGCCGGGGTGGGGGGTCTTCTCTCCGGGGTGGTGGGGCCCCTGGGGTGCCCCAGACCCCCAGCACGCACCGCCTCGGACCTCTGCGGGTGAGAATCCACCGGAAGAGCTGGCTGCTGAAATTTGGTGAAGTTCTGTGGTTCTCCTGCTTGAGCCGGCGGCTGGACTAGAAGACCTCCAAGGGCCCTTCCAGCTCTGCTCTGTTCTGTTCTGTTCCGTTCCATTCCATTCTATTCCATTTCTTATTTTCTATTCTATTCTATTCTATTCTATTCTATTCTATTCTATTCTATTCTATTCTATTCTATTCTATTCTATTCTATTCTAATATTATTCTATTCTATTCTATTCTTTTTTCTATTCTATTCTATTCTATTCTATTCTATTCTATTCTATTCCATTCTATTCTATTCTATTCTATTCTATTCTTTTTTATATTCTATTCTATTCTACTCTACTCTACTCCTATTCTATTCTATTCTATTCTTTTTTATATTCTATTACATTTCTTATTTTCTATTCTATTCCATTCCATTCCATTCTATTCTATTCTATTCTATTCTATTCTATTCTATTCTATTCTATTCTATTCTATTCTATTCTACATTCTATTCTATTCTATTCTTTTTTCTATTCTATTCTATTCTACTCTTCTATTCTTTTTTCTATTCTATTCCATTTCTTATTTTCTATTCTATTCTATTCTATTCTTTTTTCTATTCTATTCTATTCTTTTTTCTATTCTATTCTAATTCTATTCCTTATTCTATTCTATTCTATTCTTCTATTTCTATTCTATTCTATTCTATTCTATTCTATTCTATTCTTTTTTCTATTCTATTCTATTCTTTTTCTGTTCTATTCTATTCTTTTTTCTCTTCTCTTCTATTCCACATTCTATTCTATTCTATTCTTTTTTTCTATTCTATTCTTTTTTCTATTCTATTCCATTCTTTTTTTCTATTCTATTCTTTTTTCTATTCTATTCCATTTCTTATTTTCTATTCTATTCTATTCTATTCTTTTTTCTATTCTATTCTATTCTATTCTATTCTATTCTATTCTATTCTATTCTATTCTATTCTATTCTATTCTATTCTATTCTATTCTATTCTATTCTATTCTATTCTTCTGTTCTGTTCCGTTCCGTTCCGTTCTATTCTATTTCTATTTCTTTTTCTATTCTAAATACCCTCCGCAGTTAGGTCTGTGGCCATAAATACCTGGGGGGGGTCATGCCAGGAGCAAAGGACCCCTCTTATTCAGAGAGGGTTCCTCAGGAAGGTGGGGCACAGAATGGGCAGGTCCTGGGGGGCTCCTAGGTAGTGCCAGTCAGAGCAGGCAGCACTGGAGGAGGCAGAGAGGTGGAGGCACCAGGCCAGAAACTGGGAGACGGTGAGTTCTAGTCCTGCCTTACACATGAAAGCCGGCTGGCTGACCTTGAGCCAATCCCCAGGAGACGGTGAGTTCTAGTTCCGCTTTAGGCATGGAAGCCAGCTGGCTCTCTTTCTCAGCCCAACCCACCTCACAGGGTTGCTGTCGCCCCCTTGCCCTCCTGGGGCATTTGGGGCAGGGGGTGTCCTGCAAATTCCCTGACAGCGCCTCCTCCTCTCGCGCAGAACCTGCCCGCTCTGGTTCTGAAGATCATGAGCGGCACCTTTGCCCCCATCTCGGACCGCTACAGCCCTGAGCTGCGCCAGTTGATCCTCAGCCTGCTCAACCTGGACCCCTCCAAGCGGCCGCCGCTGAACGAGATCATGGCCGAGGCCCTCTGTGTCCGGCCCCTGCTGGACCTTTACACCGACGTGGGCAGCGTCCGGATGAGGAGGCAAGTGGGGGGAGGGGGCGGCCTTGATGTTTCCCCAACCCCCCCCGCTTCTTCCCCCCCCCCGACAAATACAGCCGTCCTCAATTTACGGCAGTTCATTTAGTGACCGTGTGAAGTTACAATGGTGCTGAAAACAGGGATTTAGCACCGTTTTTCACACTTAACGATCGTTGCAGTATCAGATTGTTGGCAACCGACTCGTATTTATGACGGCCACAGTGTCCCGTGTGTGTGTGTGTGTGTGTGTGTGTGTATGTGTGTCACATGATCCTCTTTTGTGACCTTCCAACAAGCAAAGTCAGAGGGGAAAGGTCGATCTGCTTAACGACTGTGACGAGTGGTCCTCAACTTACGACCGCGGTTCAGGCCAAAATGTAGGTTGCTAAGTGAGCAATTTGTGAAGTGGGTTTGGCCCCGTTTTACGACCTTCCTCGCCACCGTTGTTAAGTGAAACAGCAATTATTAAGTGAGTCGCCTGGTGGTTAAGTGAACCCGGCTTCCCCCATTGTCGGAAGGTCGCCAAAGGGGATCAGGGAGGCTGCAACTGTCATAAGCGTGGAAAAAGGGTCATAAGTCGCTTTTTCCGGGGGCATTGTAACTTCACACGGTCACTAAATGAACTGCCCGTACTAATGGAAATGATTCACTTAAGGACGGTGGCAGGAAAGGTCGTAAAACTGGGCAAAACTCACTCGGCCACTGCTGCCAGGGAGCATTGAGGCTGAAATTGTCTCCTGTTGCTCTTGGCAGGCCCGAGAAGTCGTGGAGAGCGGCAGCCGCCGTGGCCCAGAGCAGAACCACCGGGGGTGCAGCTGTCGCGGCCAGAGCCAGGGGTAAGGCTGGGCCTGTGCTGGGAGGGGTCTCCCTCCGTCTCCCCAGCGGGCTGCCTGGGGTCCTCCCCCGAGGGAGGGAGGGAGGGAGGGGCAGACTTGCATCTCCTCTTCTTGGGCTTGGGGGCGGCCGGAGAGGGCAGCGTCCCCACCCCAGTACCCCACGGACGTCCTTTTCTCGGACACAGGTGGCCGCGCCGGGACCCCCAGGCCCGGCCTCCCCCCGGCCTTGTCCTCCATCTACACCTGGGGCTCCGGCATCGCCACCCCTCTCCGCCTGCCCGTGCTGAACACCGAGGTGGTGCAAGTGTCCACGGGCCGCACGCAGAGGGCCGGCGTGACCAAATCCGGGCGGCTGGTCCTGTGGGAGGTGAGAGCCCCTCGTTTCTGCCAGGAATTGGGAGGGCAGCCCCCCTCCCTGCTTCTCTGCTTTCTGAGGAAGGGAGCCGGGGAGATGCTGGTTAGCCCCCCTCCCCACCTCCCGGTGGTCCTGCTTAACCCTCTTTTAGATGTTTGCTCCAGTTTCTTTTTTCCCTTTTTAAAGAAAACCCATCAAGAGCCCCTTTGGGAAGGCAGTTGGCAGCTCCAAATGGGGTGGGGGGGGGCTTTAGGCAGGCCCCAGGGAGGTTGGCACTGCAGAGGCAGAAGGGGCCTGCCAAGGCGAAACAGATCCCCCCCCCTTTTTGCCAATTAGAATTGAATATGTTAAATAACCAGCTCAGCTCCAAGTGGGTGGGGGAGAGAAGGAATGATGTAGCTGGGAAGAGGGTGGGGGCAGCCAGACTCTTGGGGAGGGAGGGAGGGAGGGAGGGAGGGAGGGAGGAGGAGGAGGAGGAGGAGGAGGATGACGACGACTCTGGGGTTCCTGATGCTCTCTGAGCTTGGTGGTTTTCTTGCAGACATTTTATGACCCAACTAGGCAACATCATCAGTACTGGAAGGGAGGGTTTTTTAGTGGAGTGGAGGAGGAGGAGGAGGACAACGACGACTGTGGGGTCCTTGGTGCTCTCTGAGCTGGGCTCTTTTCTTGCAGACGTCTCAGGACCCAACTAGGGAACGTCATCCATGTCAGAAGGGAGGGTTGTGGAGAGGAGGAAGTGGAGAAGTGCAAGGGATGAAGTGGGCGGGGGGAGAGGAAGAGGAGGGAGGGGGAAGATTGTGGAGTCTTTATTGATCTCTGAGCTGGGTGGTCTTCTTGCAGACGTCTCATGACCCAACTAGGGAGCGCCATCCATGCTAGAAGGGAGTGTGGGGTTTGCAGAGGGGAGGACAGGGAGGTGGGGTGGATCTGCTGCTCCATTTAGGGCAGGCCTCTCTTCTCCACCCGAGAAAGCCAGCAGAGAGAGATTGGGGCTCACACAAGCCCCCCCCCAGGGCACTTCTGGTGGCAGCAGCAGCCCCTCCCCTCTCCTTCCCTGCAGCCTGCTTCTTTCTCTCCTGCTGGAAGAGCAGGCGGGAGCCGGGCCCAGTGCTCAGCCCCAAATGGGAAATCAAGCCATTAGACCGTCTCTGGGAAGGAGCTCTGCATGTGCCTAGGAGCCCTCTCCTTCCGGTCCCTTCACCGTTGCAATTCACCGTTGCAATTCAAGTCCGGTGTTATGGTTCTGGCTAATGAAACACTTCAAAGAACTTCCAGGCATTGATTTCCCTAAAAGTCTTTTATTGCTTCAAAATGTCGGTGTAGGCATAACGAAGTCTATGCTACTGTTTCCCCGATAGTAAGACACCCCCGATTGTAAGACGTATCGGGGTTTTCAGGGGGTCGGCTAATATAAGCTGTACCCCGAAAGTAAGACATATTACTCCTGCCCACTTCCGCCTCCTGCTTAAAATACTTAAATACTTAAAATACTTAAATACTTAAAATACTTAAAATACTTAATATACTTAAAATACTTAAAATAAAACTGACAATTGTTTTCCAATCAATATAAGCCGTACCCCGAAAGTAAGACATAGTGGGGCTTTTGGGGATAAAAAGAAAGTGTGACGCTGTCTTGCTTTCGGGGAAACACGGGTAAGATCTTCCTCTGAACAGTTTAATTATCAGCAGGTTCCCTCCCTAAATTAGCTATCATTATATCACATTATCCAATTAGTGTGAAGGGCAAAGGTTTCCTTCCTCTTTCTTTCCCTGCGCTTTGCTCCCAACCCCTTCTGCTCAGTATTAACCCCAAAAATACCAGACAGTTCTGCATATTGTCAAAGCAAGAATATACAATATTTGCAGCGTTGACACTTGGGATTTTGAATTTTGCTGCTTTCCCCCCTCCCCAGCCGCCCCCCTTTGGCATGGCCGGGGGGCCCTCCCTCCCGGGGGCCACGGAGCAGCTGCAGCCCCAGTTCGTCTGCCGCTTCCTGGAGGGCCAGTCCGGGGTGACCATCAAGCACGTTGCCTGCGGGGATCTCTTCACCGCCTGCTTGACAGGTAGGAGCAGCCCAAGGAGGCCCGGGCTGGCAAGGGGGGGTCCCGGCAGGGTCCCAGGAAGCGGACCCCGGTGGGAGGGGTCTCCCCTGGACACCTGCAAGGCTCGCAATGGACTGGGGAAGAAATACATTCAATTTTCATGACTTCCTTCCAGATTGGCTTTCCCCCCCTGCACAAAGGCTTTTCAGGCAGCATTAGGGCGGGGGTCTCCAGGCCAGGCCACTAGAAGGCTTCTGGACCTTCAACTCCCAGAATTCCCCAGCCAGAGGTGGAATTAAAAGTTGGCTGGGGAATTCTGGGAGTTGAAGTGCACGGGTCTTCGAGTGGCCGAGTGTGGAGGCCCCTGGGCTGTAATATTGAAGTCCTGCACATCCTATGGTGCTGTGCCTGATTCTCCTTTGGATCGTCCAGGGATTTGTCTGAGCTTCTTCTGAACAGGAAGATGTTTAAAACTCATTTTGACTCAGTTCCTGCCTGTCTTCACCTTGGTCATCTTGGGCGGGGGGGTCATTTTGGGTGTTGGGTTGGACTAGAAGACCTTCAAGGCCCCTTCCATCTCTGTTATTCGATTCTATTCTGTTCTTATTTTAATTCTATTCTATTCTATTCATTCTTCTAATCTAGTCTAGTCTATTCTTTCATTCTATTGTTCTATTCTATTCATTCTTCTATAGTCTATTTTCATTCTTCTGTTCTATTCTATTTTCATTCTAGTCTAGTCTAGTCTATTCTTTCACTCTACTGTTCTATTCTATTTTCATTCTATGCTATGCTATGCTATGCTATGCTATGCTATGCTATGCTATTCTATTCTATTTTCTATTATATTCTTTATTCTATTCTATTCTATTCTTATTTTAATTCTATTCTATTCTATTTTCTATTCTATTCTATTCTATTTTCTATTCTATTCTATTTTCTATTCTATTCTATTCTATTCTATTCTATTCTATTCTATTCATTCTTCTAATCCAGTCTAGTCTAGTCTATTCTTTCATTCTACTGTTCTATTCTATTTTCATTCTATTCTATTCTATTCTATTCTATTTTCTATTATATTCTTTATTCTATTCTATTCTATTCTATTCTATTCTATTCTATTCTTATTTTAATTCTATTCTATTCTATTTTCTATTCTATTCTATTCTATTTTCTATTCTATTCTATTCTATTTTCTATTCTATTCTATTTTCTATTCTATTCTATTCTATTCTATTCTATTCTATTCTATTCTATTCTATTCATTCTTCTAATCCAGTCTAGTCTAGTCTATTCTTTCATTCTACTGTTCTATTCTATTTTCATTCTATTCTATTCTATTCTATTCTATTCTATTCTATTCTATTCTATTCTATTCTATTCTATTCTATTTTCTATTCTATTCTATTCTATTTTCTATTCTATTCTATTCTATTTTCTATTCTATTCTATTCTTTATTCTATTCTATTCTATTCTATTTTCTATTCTATTCTATTCTATTTTCTATTCTATTCTATTTTCTATTCTATTCTATTCTATTTTCTATTCTATTCTATTTTCTATTCTATTCTATTTTCTATTCTATTCTTTTCTTTATTCTATTCTATTCTATATTCTATTCTATTTATTCTATTCTATTTTCTATTCTATTCTATTCTATTTTCTATTATATTCTTTATTCTATTCTATTCTATTTTCTATTCTATTCTATTCTTATTTTAATTCTATTCTATTCTATTCTTTATTCTATTCTATTCTATTCTATTCTATTTTATTCTATTCTATTTTCTATTCTATTCTATTCTATTTTTCTATTCTATTCTATTTTCTATTCTATTCTATTCTATTCTATTCTATTCTATTCTATTCTATTCTATTCTATTCTATTCTATCCTATCCTATTCCATTCCATTCTATTCTTTATTCTATTCTATTCTATTCTATTCTATTTTCTATTCTATTCTATTCTTATTTTAATTCTATTCTATTCTATTCTTTATTCTATTCTATTCTATTCTATTCTATTCTTTATTCTATTCTATTCTATTCTATATTCTATTCTATTTTCTATTATATTCTTTATTCTATTCTATTTTCTATTATATTCTTTATTCTATTCTATTCTATTTTCTATTCTATTCTATTCTTATTTTAATTCTATTCTATTCTATTCTTTATTCTATTCTGTTCTGTTCTATTCTATTCTATTTTCTATTCTATTCTATTCTATTTTTCTATTCTATTCTAGAATCATAGAATCGTAGAGTTGGAGGGGACCTCCCGGGTCATCGAGTCCAACCCCCTGCTCGAGGCAGGATTCCTTAAACCATCCCAGATAGATGGCCGCCCAGTCTCTGCTTGAAGACCTCCATCGAAGGGGAGCTCACCACCTCCTGTGGCAACCTGTTCCACTGGTCGATCACCCTCACTGTTAGAAATTTTTTTCTAACATCTAATCTGAATCTTTTCCCCTGCAGTTTCATCCCATTGTTTCTAGTCCTTCCTTGGGCAAGTGAGAACAGGGCTGATCCCTCTGCACTGTGACAGCCCTTCAGGTATTTGTAGACAGCTATCATGTCTCCTCTCAGTCTTCTTTTCTGTAGACGAAACATTCCCAATTCCTTTAACCGTTCCTCATAGGACATGGTTTGTAGACCGTTCACCATCTTGGTAGCTCTCCCCTGAACCTGCTCCAGTTTGTCAGTGTCTTCCTTGAACTGGGGTGACCAGAACTGGACACAGTACTCCAGGTGAGGTCGGACCAAGGTAGAGTAGAGGGGAATAATAACTTCACGTGATCTGGACTCTATGCTTCTCTTGATACACCCCAGGATTGTGTTTGCCTTTTTTGCAGCTGCTTCACACTGTTGCCTCATGTTCAATCGATGATCCACTAGGTAGGACACCGAGGTCCTTTTCACATGTACTGCTGCTCAGCTGGATTCCTCCCATACTATATGTGCTTTTTTCATTTTTCTTACCCAGATGTAGTACCTTGCATTTTTCCTTGTTAAATACCATTTTATTAGTTGCAGCCCATTGTTCGAGTTTCTCTAAATCTTTTTGAATCCTTTCTCTCTCTGCTCTGGTGTTTGCAATCCCTCCTAGCTTTGTGTCATCTGCGAATTTGATCAGTTTCCCCTCAATTCCCTTATCCAAATCATTTATAAAAATATTAAACATAACTGGGCCCAGAACAGAGCCTTGTGGCACTCCGCTTGAGACTTTCTTCCAGTTGGATGTGCAGCCATTTATAGCCACTCTTTGAGTACGGTTACTAAGCCAGTTATGAACCCACCTAACAGTCACCCTGTCAATCCCATATTTGATCATTTTTTCAATGAGGATGGTGTGAGATACTTTGTCGAAAGCTTTGCTGAAATCCAGAAATACTATGTCTACTGTACTTCCCTGATCAACCCATTCCGTGATTTTGTCATAGAATGAAATTAGATTAGTTTGACACGACTTGTTTGTTACAAACCCATGTTGACTGCTGTTAATTATTGAATTATTCTATTCTATTCTATTTTCTATTCTATGCTATGCTATTCTATTCTATTCTGTTCTGTTCTATTCTATTCTATTCTATTCTTTATTCTATTCTTTGATTACTTTCCTTAGTCTCCGTCCTCTTCCTGTCCTTTGGGGTCCCGCTGACCTCAGCCCCGGTATGCATCCAAACTGGCCTGTTTCTTTGTTCCCTGCTGCTCTCAGTCACCCAGCCAGGTGCAAGCCTTAGTTTGGGGGGGGCTGGGATTGGGGAGACTGTGTCAGTGGGTCCCCGCAATATGCCGGGTATCCTATTGGCTCCTTTTCCTCCCCACAGACAGAGGGATTGTCCTGACCTTCGGCAGCGGCAGCAGTGGCTGCTTAGGACACGGATCGTTTGTGGACGTCAGCCAGGTTGGTTCTGCCCTCTGCTCAAGTGTCTGGGTCAGCCAGAGGAGGGGGTCCGGTCCCCAAGGAGGGCGGGGTGGGCTCAGGGCTGAGGGGGGAGCCGCAAATTCTCATTTTACCCCCCCCCACACACACACACCGCCCTCCATCTGCAAAAGGAGAAAAACTGCGCAAGGGGGCTGCTGAGACGCCGCAAGAGATTTAAAAGGAAACTCGGTTGCACGGAGACATCAGAATACAGAATCACAGAAGTGGAAGGGATCTCAGAGGTCATCCAGTCCAGCCCCCTGTTCGAGCAGGAGAGCCTGTACCAGGGCTGTCCAGCCTTGGGCACTTTTAAGAGTTGTGGACTTCAACTCCCAGAATTCCCTTGTTGGGGGAATTGTGGGAGTTGAAGGCCACGAAGTTCCAGGGTTGGACACCCCTGGTGCTGAGTCTCCAGCTCGAGCAGGGGGTTGGACTGGATGACCTCCGAGGTCCCTTCTGTTATTCTGATTCCCCTGGGATGGCGTAAAGCAGGCCTGGTGGGTGAACCACCTCCCTGCAGTGGACAGCTTCCGGATTTTTCCTTCTCCTGCCTTGAGACAAAGCTCACCTGTGCTTCCCGGGGGGTGCGGAAGGGGGCAGAGAAAGGCCAGGGAGGGTGGGGGGTGAGCGCCATTGGCCTCTTCCCTGTCTGACCTGTTCTTTGCAGCCCAAGATCGTGGAGGCCCTGCTGGGATACGAGATCACGCAAGCCGCCTGTGGCGCCTCCCACGTCCTGGCCCTCTCCAGCGAAGGGGAAGTCTTCACCTGGGGCAGGGGCGACAACGGTGAGCACCGAAGCACCCCGAATCGGGGCTTCCACCAACTGACCCACATGTCCAGGGAGAGATCCCTCATGCTCCCTGGAGAGTTTTTCTGTAGACCAGGGGTCGGCCACCTTGGCTCTTTTGTGACTGGTGGACTTCAACTCCCAGAATTCCTGAGGGGAAAGGGAGAGGTTATAATAATAATAATAGTAAAGTTGGAAGGGACCTTGGAGGTCATCTAGTCCAACCCCCTGCTCAGGCACGAGACCCTATACCATTTTGGATAAATGGCTGTCCAGTCTCTTCTTAAAAACTTCCAGGGTTGGAGCATTCTCTGCTTCTGGAGGCAGGCTGTTTCCAAGCTGAGTCATGCTGGCTCAGGAATTCTGGGAATTGGAGTCCACCAGTCATGAAGGGAGCCATAGTTCCCCCATGCTGGCTCAGGAATTCTGGGAGTTGAAGTCCAGAAGTCATGAAGGGGGTCATAGTTCCCCCATGCTGGCTGGGGAATTCTGGGACTTGAAGTCCACCAGTCATGAAGGGGCCATAGTTCCCCCATGCTGGCTGAGGAATTCTGGGAGTTGAAGTCTGCCAGTCATAAAGGGGGGGCATAGTTCCCCCCTGCTGGCTCAGGAATTCTGGGAGTTGAAGTCCAGAAGTCATGAAGGGGGTCATAGTTCCCCCCTGCTGGCTCAGGAATTCTGGGAGTTGGAGTCCACCAGTCATAAAAGAGCCAAGGTTGCCTCCCCCTGGGCTAGACTGTCGCTTTTTGAACTCACCAACCGAAGGAACCGGCACTCCTTTGGCTTATGTGACCCTCGTGGCTTAGGGAGAATCCCAGAATCACCCCACAAGATCCTCCGATGCAGCAAAGGTCTGCCAGGAGCTTCAGGAGCTGCGCTTCAGAGCAGCCTGCGTGCTGACAGCTCGGGGGCCACCGGGGTTGCCACCCTTGTTGAAAAAGCAGCCTTTATTTTTCAAACAAGTAGCAAGTTGTGCCTTTCATTATCACTTTTAAGGACTATTCATCTCTACTAAGCTAAGAGAGGCTCTCTTTAGTCACAGCCTGTCCTTCCTCTTTGAAGATCGATGCCACAAAGGCCGGACAAGAAGCAACGGATGGAAACTCATCAAGGAGAGAAGCAACCTGGAACTAAGGAGAAACTTCCTGACAGTCAGAACAATTAACCAGTGGAACTCCTTGCCTCCAGAAGCGGTGAATGCTCCAACACTGGAAGTTTTAAAGAAGAGACTGGACAGCCATTTGTCCGAAATGGTCTAGGGCTACCTGCCTGAGCAGGGGGTTTGGACTAGATGACCTCCAAAGTTCCTTCCAGCTCTATTCAGACAATGAAAGGACACCCTGGCTTAGCCCAACAGCCTTAGAAAAGTGCATTTTGAGGAAAGGAAGATTTCCAACCTTCCAAGAAGGTACTAGGGGCAGACATGATCTTCCAGTATCTCAGGGGCTGCCCCAAAGAAGAGGGAGTCAAGCTAGTCTCCAAAGCGCCTGAAGAAAGCAGGACAAGAAGCAACGGATGGAAACTCATCAAGGAGAGAAGCAACCTGGAACTAAGGAGAAACTTCCTGACACTCAGAACAATTAACCAGTGGAACCACCTGCCTCCAGAAGTGGTGAATGCTCCAACACTGGAGGTTTTTAAGAAGAAACTGGACAGCCCTTTGTCTGAAATGGTGGTAGGGTTTCCTGCCTGAGAAGGAAGTTGGACTAGATGGCCTCCAAGATCCCTTCCAACTTTATTATTATTATTATTATTATTATTATTATTATTATTATTATTATTATTATTATTATTATTATTATTATTATTATTATTATTATTAACCATAAGGAAGAAGGCTGCTGAAGCCAAACTAGGATAAGGAAGTGTGGAATAACTTTTTTAAAAAAAATAATATATAGATGGCTGAAGCATCCCGAACCATTGACCTCCTATTCCCTGCTCAGGGTCCCCCCAGGGGAGTTGGTGGGAGCCCCTTCTAACAGCCCCCCTTTCTTTCTCCCCTCTCCTAGGGCGCCTGGGGCTGGGCACCCTGGAGTCCCACAGCTCCCCACAGCTGGTGCCCCTCCCCTCTGGCTACGACCCCCAGGAGGTCCTGTGTGGCATCGATGCCTCCATGATCCTCACCTCCAAGAATCAAATCCTGGCCTGTGGCAGCAACAGGTAGGGCGGGCGGGGGTCCCCGCTTGCCCTCCGGAGGCTAGCAAAGCCCCCCTCTCGGCTGGGGGAACCGGCTGCCGGCAGAACTTGAACGGGCAGCCTAGCGCCAAGCGGGCCGGAGGGGTTCAAGTGGGAGGTGGCAGCTTAGCACTGACTCTTCTCTTCCCCCCCGCCCCCCCACCAGGTATAACAAGCTGGGCCAGGACAGGACGCTGCCCCACGGGGAGCCCCCCACCGCTGCCGAGCAGGTGGAGGAAGCGCTGGTCTTCAGCCCCGCCTGCTCGGCCCCCCTGAGCGAAGAGGCCGTCGTGGGCGCGGACATCGGCACCTCCCACTCGGCAGCCATCACCGGTGAGCCCCCCCCCCAGGGCAGCCCCTGGCCATTAAACCGGAAAGCTTTCTGGACGCTTCAACTTACCGCCGCCTGCTTAGCGACTGTTCTTGCAGCCCATTTTTCACACTTAACAACCGTACGGCACGCGATCCGAATTGGGACACTTGACCCCTGGCTCCTGTTTTCTGACCGTTGCTGGGTCACGCGGTCCTCTTTTGGCGACTCTGACCGGCAAAGCCAGTGGGGTGGGGGGGAGTCAGACTCGCTTAATGTCCGTGTTAATGACCTCAGCGACGGAGGTGACCGTTCGGGTGAGAAAAGTCGTCAAGTGAGGCGAAGCTCAGCGAACGCCTCACTTAACGACAGGGATCAATTGTGGTGCTAAGTCGAGGGCTCCCTGCAGCCCCCTCGAATCGGCGCAGAGGTGCAGAGGCGGGCTAGCCAGCGAGGGCGAACGTAAGTAAGTCTCCAGCTTCATTTAAATATGAATTTAAATGTTATGGGAGCCCTGCTGCAGAACCTCCAACGTAAGTATTTAAATATGAATTTAAATGTTATGGGAGCCTTGCAGAACCCCCAGCTTAATTTAAATATTTCAACAGTAATTTAAATATGAATTTAAACATTAGGGGAGCCCTGCAGAACACCACTTCCCAGGGGGAACCGGTGGAATTTTTGCCTGATTTAATTTTAATTTGCCTTTGGACAGATCAATCGATTCCTGAGGACCTTTGAGCTGGAAGCAGGGTGGGGGGGGGCTTGGTCTTCCCAGACATCTGAGCCTTCCTTAGCAGCCCACAACCTGGCAGTTACGCCATGCACTCGCGCGACGCTTCGTTTTATGACCGTATTGCTTAGCGACAGACGTTCGGGTCCCTGTCGCCACTCCAACCCCAGGGCACGATGCGCTTTCCTCCTTGTCCACCCACAGCCTCCGGTCAGTGCTACACCCTGGGCAGCAACCAGCACGGCCAGCTGGGCCCCATTTCCTGCCGGGCCAGCCGGGCCCCGTACCTGGTGGAGGGCCTGCTGGGCACCAGAGTCACCCGGGTGGGCTGTGGGGATGCCTTCACCCTGGCGGTGGGAGCAGGTGAGTGGCCGCCGGGGAGACTCGGAGCCCCCCCCCAGCCAGCCTTCGGGCAGCACTTGGGGTCAGCCCGCCGCCTGTGCCTCCCCAGATGGCGAGGTCTACACCTGGGGAAAGAGCGCCCGGGGGCGCCTGGGCAGGAAGGAGGAGGAGACGAGGAGCCCCCGGCCGGTGCCGCTGGAAGAGGGCCCCCCCAGCCTGGTCGTCTCGGTCTCCTGTTGCCATGGCACCACCCTGCTCACTCTCAAGCGTGAGTAGCCGGCGGGGGGGGGGGCACAATTGCCAAGGGGGGGGGCTGGGCATTAGCTGCCAGCTGGCAGGCAGTGTGGGAAGCCCCTGTCCCAGAAGCCACCCAGCAGTGGAAAGTGGCATTTGTGCTCACACACACACACACACACACACACACACAGACAGTCAACAGCAGTACTGGCAGCAAAGCATCTTTGCAGCCCAGGGTTGAATTTGGGGGTCCTGGTTGCTCTCTGAGCTGGGTGCTTTTCTTGCAGAGGTTTCATGACCCACACTAGGTAACATCATCAGTGCTAGAAGGGAGGAGGAGGAGGAGGAGGAGGAGGAGGACTGTGGGGTCCCTGGTGCACTCTGTGCTTGTCGATTTCCTTGCAGACGTTTGATGACCCAGCTAGGGAACATCATCAGTGTTAGAAGAGAAAGGGGTTTGTAGGGAGGAGGAGGAGGAGGACTGTGGGGTCCTTAGTGTCCTCTGAGCTAGATGGGTGGGGGGGGGGTGAGGAGGAGGACTGTGGGGTCCCTGGTGCTCTCTGAGCTTAGTGGTTTCCTTGCAGACGTTTCATGACCCAACTAGGGAACATCATCAGTGCTAGAAGGGAGGGGGGTTTGTAGGGAGGAGGAGGGGGAGAAGGAGGAGGACTGGGGTGGGTCCTTAGTGCCCTCTGAGCTAGAAGGGAGGGGGTCTGTGAGGAGGAGGAGGAGGACTGTGGGGTCCCTGGTGCTTTTCTGGCAGACGTTTCGTGGCCCAGCTAGGGAACATCATCAGGGCCCAGACTTGTGAAGAGTCTTCGGTAGACCTGAGATCTCTTCCTTGCCTTCCTTTAACTCTGGGGTGGCCTCCCCCTCCCCTGGAGCTCTGCTGCCTGAGGGATTCTGGGAGTTGAAGTCCACCTGTCTTAACCTGGCCGCACGTGGACACCCCTGTCCTAGCCGGTCCAGTCAGACTTGTCCCTTGGTGAGCATCCCGTGGCTGCTGGACCCTTTCTCCTGTCCACACACACAGGAGGACAGCCCTGCGGCACTTGGGGGGGGGAGGGCGGCGGTTAGCAGCCCCAAAAGGGGGCAGCAGCCCCAGAATCCCCTCCCCAGATGCTCAGCACTTCTGGGCAGCTGCACACCAGCCTCCTGAGCCGTTTTTTTTCCCCCAAGATTCCCCTCCCAGGGCAGGAAATCCGGAAAGAGCTGCTGGGCTAAATGTGGCCCCGGGAGAGGGTGAATCAGCCTGCCTGCCTGCCAAAACCTGGGGGGTCAGTGGGGGGAGCAGCTGGCGATGAATGGGCCGCTCTGAAGGCAGAAGGGAAGAGGCCGGGTTGGTGGGTTCGGCCGCCAGACAAAGCCCCTCTGTGTGACTCGCTCCCTCCCTCCCTCCGAGGTTTGAGGTTTGGCCAGCTCCGGCTTCTCGCTGTTCCTCCACCCCCCCCCCACAACATGCTGCGGGGAGGGAAGCAGGTCCTGGCTGAGCCCAAACTACCCCCCCTTTCCTTGCAGCCTGATTGATTATTATATTTTTTTCTCTGTGTGTGTTTGTGTGTGTTTTTGCATTTCAGCCGGGGTGGAAGAATCCAGCCCGCAGTGAGGGAGATGGAGAGAGCAGCAGCAGCAGCAGCAGCAGCAGCAGCAGAAAGGACCCCCGTGGGGTGGGGCTTCCCTTTTCAGGGAAACCTGACACCCCCCCACACACACACCTCACGGGGGGGGGGGGCTGAAGCTGACCCATGGAGTGGGGGGAGCCCAGCGCCGGCTGATGCAAGATTGCCCCCCCATCTGAAGCTTCCTCCAGGCCCCCCTCCCAAGGCAGAGCAGCCTCTCCTGGGCAGGCAGGGCTCTTCCCTGGGGGGGGTGGGGGGTCAGGGAAGCCATGGGGCCAGGCCCTGCTGGCTCCCTGCTTTTATTCACCTTGCTGCCCTGTCTCAGGATCTGACTCCGGGGCCGGTCGGATGCCGGGTTTCGAACCCGCTCCAGCCCCTGAGGCCCAATCAGCGAGGGGGCACGCCGGAGCCATTCCAGTCAGCCCTCGGCTTAACGACCACCCTGGACCCAACCATTTCCAGCGCTGAACGAGGGATTTGTTCTCTTGCTCCGTCTTACGACCTTTCTTGACACCGTTCTTAAGTGAACCACTGCCGTCGTTAAGTGGACCGTGCGGTGGTTAAGCGAATGCAGCTTCCTCCCCCCCCATTGACTTTGCTCATCCGAAGGTCGCAAAACGGGGTCACCTGAACCCCAGGAACGCTGCGACCGTCGTAAATACGAGTCGGTTGCCGAGCGTCCGAATTTTGATCACGTGACCCTGGGGATGCTGCGACGGTCGCAAGGGTGAACAGTGGTCGTAAGTTGCTCTTTTCAGTGCCTTTGTAACTTTGAACGGTCGCTAAATGAAGTAAGTCGAGGATTGCAGAAT
The DNA here is from genome assembly GCA_034064705.1 of Bothrops alternatus. Classification (NCBI taxonomy): domain Eukaryota; kingdom Metazoa; phylum Chordata; class Lepidosauria; order Squamata; family Viperidae; genus Bothrops; species Bothrops alternatus. Next base: position 352,262 of record JARGCV010000272.1, on the reverse strand, counting down.
AGAATAGAATAGAAATAAGAATAGAATAGAATAGAATAGAATAGAAAATAGAATAGAATAGAAATAAGAATAGAATAGAAATAAGAACAATAGAATAGAAATAGAGCTGGAAGGGACCTTAGAGGTCTTCTAGTCCAGCCCCCTGCTTGGGCAGGAGAACTTATACCGTCTCCGACAAGTGAGGGTCCAGTCCAGTGGCACCTCCCAAGCTAAACAGCCTCCAATGCTCAGCCTGCTGACTCCCCCCCACCCCCAAACAAGACCACCTCTAGTCCGGGGAGGGGGGCTGTCTCTGCCTTGAGACCCCTGCGAAGTTCGGGCGGGGAAGGGGCGGCTTCAGCAGATCTGAGCACCCGGTTTCCCAACACCCTCCGGGTGCTCGATTTTTAACCTCCTCTTAATAAATATCTCCAATTGTGGTTGTTGTCGCTCCAGCTAGGCCGTTCTTCATTCACACACCCACAAATCAAACCGCCCCTTTGACACTCTTTCGCAAGCCCCCCCCCGAAGACCCGGTTTGGTCAGGGGGGCTGCGGAACCCAGCCTGGGATGGGACCCCTCCAACAGCTCACTTGGCTGGCCCTGGGTTCTCGCCAGGGGGCAGGGTGGGGGGGGCTGTTGTTTTTTATTGTTTATATATATATATTTTCTACACTGTTTTATTGTAAGCCGCTGTGATTGAGCAGACAGCTATGAAGATTTTCTAAATAAATGAATAAATGTTTAATGGCTGAGCGTGGAATACTTTGAGGAGTGGGGGGGGGTCCTTCGGTCAGAGCAGGGGTCTTCCAACTGGGCCCTTTGATGACTTGGGGAGTTCAACTCCCAGAATTCCTCAGCCAGGATGCTTTAAGACAGGAGTCTTCCAAGTTGACCCTTTGATGACTTGTGGACTTCAACTCCCAGAATTCCCCAGCCAGGATGCTTTAAGTCAGCGGTCTTCGAACTTGGCCCTTGGATGACTTGTGGACTTCAACTCCCAAAATTCCTCAGCCAGCGTGCCTGGCTGAGGAATTCTGGGAGTTGAAGTCCACAAGTCATCCAAGGGCCAAGTTGGAAGATCCCTGGGTTAGAGCGTGGTTTGCAAAAGCGTGGCCAAGCATTCTGGGAGTTGAAGTCCACCAGTCTTAAAAGTTGGCCGAGCATTCTGGGAGTTGAAGTCCACCAGTCTTAAAAGTTGGCCGAGCATTCTGGGAGTTGAAGTCCACCAGTCTTAAAAGTGGCCGAGCATTCTGGGAGTTGAAGTCCACCAGTCTTAAAAGTGGCCGAGCATTCTGGGAGTTGAAGTCCACCAGTCTTAAAAGTGGCCGAGCACTCTGGGAGTTCAAATCTATAACTTTCCGGTGGAGGGATGTTGAACGAACTGCAGTAACCTCCCGAGGAATTACTCCTAGGATACCCGAGGGAGGAAGCTAATAGTTTGGCTGAACCCTCCGCTGTCCCTGCTTAAAAATCCTGGAAAACTGGGGGAGTGCCAGAAAACGAGGGGGAGGAGGAGGAGGAGAAACTGGAAGGGAGGAAGAAAGGAAACCTGGGGGAAACTGCAAAACCTCAAAAAGAATCCCTGAGCAGCTGGTCAAGAATCCAGCTTGTAAACCTCTTGTAAACCTCCAGTCACCGCCTCGGCTCCAGCAGGAGTTTGTCCAGATTAAAATTTATAACTTTGCCTTCGGGCAAATAAATCCCTCCTTCCTTTGAATTTTATTTTCTCCCGTGTAGCCTGTAACTTCCTTAATAGAGCCCGTTTTTGTTATCCCCCCCTTCCCAGTTTGGAACCGGTTCAGAGAGAGAGGACGGGGGGGGGTAACAGAAAGGCAAGATGGTGAAAAGCGATTAAAGTGGATTAAAGCAGCTGCAGACCCCGAGGAAGCATGTGGGATGGGGAGGCGGGGCCTAAGAAACGGGGTCCTGCTTTGCGGCAGGATGTGGAATTGCGGGTTTCAGTTCCAGGAAAGGCAGTTCTGATGTAAAGATGGGGGGCTACAAAATGCAGCTGGACCAGAGTGGGGGTCTTGAGACCCGCGGCGGCTCCTCTGGGGTGGAGGAGAGGCAGGAGAGCCCTCAGGTGGTCCTTGACTGACCACGGTTCATTTAGTGACCGTTCAAAGCTACAACGGCCCTGGAAAAGGGGACTTGTGGTTGTTTCTCCCACAAACGTTGCAGCCTCCCCGAGGCGAAAACATACGAGGAACGGCTGCTGGAACCGGGAATGTCCAGTTTAAGGAAGAGAAGGACGAGGGGGGACAGGGGAGCAGTTCTTCCAGTATCTCAGGGGCTGCCCCAAAGAAGAGGGAGTCAAAGCGCCTGAAGGCAGGACAAGAAGCAACGGATGGAAACTCACCAAGGAGAGAAGCAACCTGGAACTAAGGAGAAACTTCCTGACAGTGAGAGCAATTAACCATTGGAACTCCTTGCCTCCAGAAGCGGTGAATGCTCCAACCCTGGAAGTTTTTAAGAAGAGACTGGACAGCCATTTGTCTGAAACGGTATAGGGTTTCCTCCCTGAGCAGGGGGTTGAGCTAGATGACCTCCAGGGTCCCTTCCAACTTTATTAATAATATTATTACTATTACTACTACTAATATTACTATTATTATTACTATTATAAATTGAGATACTAGCCACGTAATCAAAATTCAGCCACGTGGCAACTGACACATGTTTATGACGGTTACAGCGTCCCAGGGGGTCACGCGATCGCCTATTTGCAACCTTCTGACAAGCAAAGTCCGTGAGGGAGCCAGTTTCCCTTAACTGACCGCAGTGATTCGCTTAATGGCGGTGGCAAGGGAGGTCGTAACACAGAGCAAAGCTCACTTAAGCAACTTCTCACTTAGCCACGGAAACCTTGGGGTCAGCGGCAGTCATAAGCTGAGGACCACCCGTACTTTAATTTGGACTTGGAGGGTTGGCCTGGATGACCTCAGGAGGGCCTTCCAGCTGTACAATTCTGCCACATCAAACCACACTGGAAAGAAAAGGGTTACAGCGGGTCCTTGACTTAAGAACCATCATTTCCGGTCCTCCATTGTAAGCCGAGGCATCATGGCCCCAGATTCAAAGTTACGACCATTGACGAGGAGAATAATTAAATCGCAGCACAGGGGGCAGCTGGGGTCATCCAAAAGCGTTTTGGCCACCACATAACAGAGAAGATGTTGAGACTTTGGAAAAAGCGCAGAGAAGGGGAACTCGGATGATCCAAGGGCTGGAGAGTAAAACATACGAAGGACGGTTGCAGGATTTGAGTATGGCCAGTCTAAAGGAAAGAAGAAACGGGGTGACATGATAGCAGTACCCCAGTATTTGAGGGGTTGCCCCAAAGAAGAGGGGGTCACATGCTCCAAAGCCCCAGAGGGCAGGACGAGAAACAACGATTGGAAACCCATCCAGGAGAGAAGCAACCTGGAATTAAGGAGAAACTTCCTAACAGGGAGGACAATTAACCAGTGGAACCGCTTGCCACCAGAAGTCGTGGGTACTCCATCACTGGAGGTTTTTAAGAAGAGGCTGGACAGCCACTTGTCCGAAATGGTGTAGGGCTTCCTGCCTGAGCAAGGGGTTGGACTAGACTTGCAGGGGTTCTCAACCTTGGCAACTTTAAGACTTGTGGACTTCAACGCCCAGAATTCCTCAGCCAGCTTTGCTGGCTGAGGAATTCTGGGAGTTGAAGTCCACAAGTCTTAAAGTTGCCAAGGTTGAGAACCCCTGGACTACTAGAGGATCTCCAGGTGCCTCCCAGCTCTATTCTAAATTGTAAATTGTAAAATGGCCAAAAAAAATAAATAAAATAAAATAAAGCGGGGCTGAGGGGAAGGAAATGGGGCTGTCGTCCAAAGCCGCCTCCATCCCAGGCCGGATCCTTCCATGGCAAGAAGGTTTTCCAAGGAAGCTTTCAGGAGGAGGGGAGCTGAGCTGGGGGGGGGGGACGAAAGGCATCCGGCCGGTCAGCCGGGAGCAGGAAAGGAGCCCTTGCAATGCTTTTGATTGCATCCGTTTGGGGAAGGATGGCCGGGCGCCAGGTCAGGGCTTGGCCAGGGCATCATCCAAGTCAAACAGTTTTTGAGACATTACTAGAGGGTCACTTCTCCGAAATGGTATAGGGTTTCCTGCCTGATCAGGGGGCTGGACTAGAAGACCTCCGAGGTCCCTTCCAGCTCCGTTCTATTCAACTGATCTGAAAAGGCTGGGTCAGTGGACTTGGTCTTAATAATAATAATAAAGTTGGAAGGGGCCTTGGAAGTCATCTAGTCCAACCCGCTGCTCAGGCAGGAGACCCTATACCATTTCAGACAAAGGGCTGTCCAGTTTCTTCTTAAAGACTTCCAGTGTTGGAGCATTCACTGCTTCTGGAGGCAAGGAGTTCCACTGGTTAATTGTTCTGTCAGGAAGTTTCTCCTTAGTTCTAAGTTGCTTCTCTCTTTGGTCAGTTTCCATCCGTTTTCCCTTCCTTCCTTCCTTCCTTCCTTCCTTCCTTCCTTCCTTCCTTCCTCTCACTCTCCTTCCTTCCTTCCTTCCTTCCTTCCTTCCTCTCACTCTCCTTCCTTCCTCTCACTCTCCTTCCTTCCTTCCTTCCTTCCTTCCTTCCTTCCTTCCTTCCTTCCTTCCTTCCTTCCTTCCTTCCTTCCTTCTAGAATCATAGAATCCTAGGTCTGGAAAGGACCTTGGAGGTCATCTAGTCTGACCCCCTGCTTATACCATTGATACCATTTCAGACAAATGGCTGTCCAGTCTCTTCTTTAAAACCTCCAGTGTTGGAGCATTCACCGCTTCTGGAGGCAGGTTGTTCCACTGGTTAATTGTTCTCACTGTCAGGAAGTTTCTCCTTAGTTCCAGGTTGCTTCTCTCCTTGATGAGTTTCCACCCGTTGCTTCTTGTCCTGCTTTCTTCAGGCGCTTTGGAGAACAGCTTGACTGCCTCTTCTTTGGGGTAGCCCCTGAGATACTGGAAGGCTGCTCTCCTGTTGCCCCTCGTCCTTCTTCTACAGGACAGGCACCGGGAACGGCCATGCCCGGCAGAGGCCTTCAGGCTCCTTGTCTGAGGCCAGGCGGTGGCCACGCAGGAGGTCTCTGTGCTTTAGCCAGGGTCCCGGGACAGTCAGGGCAACTCTCAGCCTCCCTTAGTGGCGAGCAGGAGGAGGGCGGTGGGACAAGCCCATTGCTGGATTTGGGGACCTCTTATAGCGACGCCCCCGCTTCTTTCTAGTCGTAAAGTGCCCAAGGTTGGGGAGCCCTGCTTCAGGTCACAGCTGTCCTACAGGTGCTTTTTTTTTTTTCTTCCCAAAAGTCAACTGGACTTTCCTGGTTGTTGGTTTTTTTTTTTATTTCATTTTTGTTCCTTGAAAATATTTCTCTTCCCATCCAAGAAGCTTCTTCAGTTCTAATTTCAGTCCAGTCAGAAGTGAAGAAGCTTCTTGAATGAGAAGCGAAACGTTTTCAAAGAACAATAAAAAAAGAGAGCTCTTTTTGGGGAAAGGGGGGAAAAAAAGCACCTTTGGGTTGGGAAGGAAGAGGGAGGGACGTGGGTGGACTTCCCTTTGCTGACCCCCCACCCTCCCCTCCTGGCCCTGGGGTGCCTTGATCTGGATCCCAGCCCTGAAGAAGCAGCCGCTGGCTTTGCCATTTCAATTTCTCCTGGGAAGATAATGAGGAGTCGAGATCCAGATCCAGCCGGGCTCCCTTTGATCTGCTGCCAGGCCAGAGGGGAGCTCAGCCAGCCGGGGTAGATTGGAAGTGTCCCTGCTCCAGTTTGAGCGATCTGCTTGCGCCCCAAGTCTGGGAGGGTGACCCCCTGTAACGGGGGAATTCATCGACACCCCCCTCCCCATTACATGTCTGTATAGGGTTTCCTGCTTCAGCAGGGGGTTGGACTAGATGACCTCCAAGGTCCCTTCCAACATTATTGTTATTGTTAATAATAATAATAATGATAATAATAATAATAATAATAATAAAGTTAGAAGGGACCTTGGAGGTCATCTAGTCCAACCCCCTGCTCAGGCAGGAAACCCTATATACCATTTCGGAAAAATGGCTGTCCAGTCTCTTCTGAAAAACTTTATTGTTGTTGTTGTTGTTGTTGCTGTCCAGCCATGGTCATCTCACCCTCCAGCGAGCAGCACACATTCAGAAGGAACTCGTTGACACACACGCCCTCCCCATTACATGTCTGACATGGTGCTTGAGCAGGGGGTTGGACTAGGTGACCTCTGAGCTCCCTTCCATTATTCCGTTATCATAACGCTGCTTTCATCAGAGATGGGACCAGATGTTTCTTGTCCTTCCCTCTGGTGCTTTGGAGAATAACCTGACCCCCTCCCCACCCCGCCCTCTTCCTTGGGGCAGCCCCTCGGATACTGGAGGCAAAGCTTCAGGATCAGAAGCGGGAAGCGGGGAGCCGGGCAAGAGGGGAGCTGGGGTAGCGCAACCCAGGTGCCCTTTGGGTGCCATCAACGCAGCGGCTGGGTGGCTCCTACGCCCGCCGTGGGCAAGGCAGAAAAGGACCTTGAGGCCGATCTCTTCTCCAAACAGACTTGGGAGAAAGAAAAAAGATTTTAATGAAGGCCAGTTGGAGACAGGCCAGCCTTGCTTCCACTAAAGAGAGCGCCCCCCCCGCCCCAGCCTTGCCTCCTTCCCCAGTTGGCTGGGAGCCCTTCGGTGTCCCTCTGGCTGAAAATGGCTGCCCCACCCCACCCCCAGGGGACGGCTCTGAAATGTGGACGATTTTCACAAGAGACTGGACAACCATTTGCCTGAAATGGTCTAGAGGGCTAGGCCTAGGTTCTCCTGCCTGAGCAGGGGGTTGGACTAGATGACCTCTAAGACCCCTTCCAACTCTGTTATTCTGCTATCCTTCCTTCCTTCCTTCCCTCCCTCCCTCCCTCATCACTGGAGGATTTTAAGAAGAGACTGGACAGCCCTTTTGTCAGAAATGGTACAGGGTTTCCTGCCTGAGCAGGGGGTTGGACTAGATGACCTCCAAGGTCCCTTCCAAGTCTGTCATTCTGCTTTCTTTCTTTCTTTCTTTCTTTCTTTCTTTCTTTCTTTCTTTCTTTCTTTCTTTCTTTCTTTCTTTCTTTCTTCCTTTTTCTTTCTTTCCTTCTTTCTTCCTTCCTTCCTTCCTTCCTTCCTTCCTTCCTTTCCTTCCCTCCCTCCCTCCCTCCCTCATCACTGGAGGATTTTAAGAAGAGACAGCCATTTGTCAGAAATAGTACAGGGTTTCCTGCCTGAGCAGGGGGTTGGACTAGATGACCTCCAAGGTCCCTTCCAAGTCTGTCATTCTGCTTTCTTTCTTTCTTTCTTTCTTTCTTTCTTTCTTTCTTTCTTCTTTCTTTCTTTCTTTCTCTTTCTTTCTTCCTTCCTTCCTTCCTTCCTTCCTTCCTTCCTTCCTTCCTTCCCTTCCCTCCCTCCCTCCCTCCCTCCCTCATCACTGGAGGATTTTAAGAAGAGACAGCCATTTGTCAGAAATAGTATAGGGTTTCCTACCTGAGAAGGGGGTTGGACTAGATGACCTCCAAGGTCCCTTCCAAGTCTGTCATTCTGCTTTTTTTCTTTCTTTCTTTCTTTCTCTTTCTTTCTTTCTTCCTTTCTCTTTCTTTCTTTCTCTTTCTTTCTTTCTCTTTCTTCCTTCCTTCCTTCCTTTCCTTCCCTCCCTCCCTCCCTCCCTCATCACTGGAGGATTTTAAGAAGAGACTGGACAGCCCTTTTGTCAGAAATGGTACAGGGTTTCCTGCCTGAGCAGGGGGTTGGACTAGATGACCTCCAAGGTCCCTTCCAACTTTGTTATTCTGCTTTCTTTCTTTCTCTTTCTTTCTTTCTTTCTTTCTTTCTTTCTTTCTTTCTTTCTTTCTTTCTTTCTTTCTTTCTTTCTTTCTTTCTTTCTTTCTTTCTTTCCCTCCCTCCCTCCCTCCCTCATCACTGGAACTTTTTAAGAAGAGACTGGACAGCCACTTGTCTGAAAAGATATAGGGTTTCCAGCCTGAGCAGGAGGTTGGACTAGGTGACCTTCCAACTCTATTATTGTTATTTATTATCTCCCTCTGTCCATAACAGAGACAGGGGGACAGTAGGCTGACCCCCAAACCCACCCCAATTTGTGCCAGGGATTCACTACCTCTTCCCCCCCCCGGAGAAAGCCAGCCTCCTATCATTTGGGGGGTGGGAGTCTGGACTTAAAGAGACTCCCTGCCCCCCCCCCGACCAGCTCTGGGGTATCCTCCATTGACGAGGAAGGGTCCGTGTCTTCAGAATGAGTTACGACTTCAGCAATGTTTAAGTATGCAGAGCAGAGCAAAACCACAAGCACCTTTGCTATCAATACAGCTGGTCCTCCCACTTACGACCACGACGGAGCCCAAAACCTCTGTGGCTAAGTGAGTTTGGCTCCCCCCCTTTACCGCCTTCCTTGCCACTGGAATTCCTGCAGTCGTTAAGCAAGTCACGCGGTCGTTAAGTGAATCCGGCTACCCCCCCCCGTTGATTTTTGCTCGTCAGAAGGTCACAAAAGGGGACCTAGCCAACCGCAACAGTCACAAATATGAGACATTTGCCAAGCGTCTGGTCTTAATTCTGGTCCCGAGGATGCAGCAAATCGTGTGAAAAAGGGTCATAAAGTCACTTTTCCCAGTGCAGTGGTAAGTTTGAAGTCACTAAGTGACCTGTCGTAAGTTGAGGACTACCTGTACAATGCTTCATATCAACCCCCCCCCCCAAATTGTTCTCTAAAGCAGAGATTTCAAACACGGGAACGTTATACATGTCTATAATGACAGACTGGTGTTAAAGGGAAATGGAAGAGTTCCAGATAGGGAGATGTATTACAAAGATCATCCACACAATTCTTTATTTTAAATACTATTGCGTTGGTATCGGTTAGAAATTGTTATTGTTCCAACTGTTTTTAATTAAAACGCAATTTTAATATTCAATAGTGAATAGTGAATAAAGCTATGAAAGACAAAAAACAAAAACATGGAATGTCCCTCCGTCAGCGACTGTGAGCTGACTGTGCTTGTTTGCTGTATGAATGTGATTAATTCTATTGTATAATTTTATTGTATTTTTGTAAGCCGCCCTGGGTCCTAGGAGAAGGGCGGCATATAAGTTTAAGTAATAAATAAATAAAAATAAATAAATAAACTCTACAGACTTTAACTCACAGAATTCACCAGCCAGCATGGAACTGAAGTCCAGTCCTCTGAAAGCAGTGTTTCTCCACCTTGGCGACTTGAAGAGGGATGGACTTCAACTCCCAGAATTCCCCAGCCAGCACAGCTGGCTGGGGAATTCTGGGAGTTGAAGTCCATCCCTCTTCAAGTCGCCAAGGTGGAGAAACACTGTCTTAAAGTGATGGAGGTTGAGAGATACTAACTGCAAAGCAAATTCTGATTATACGTATTTTCTCCACATTAGGTTTTGAAGGACTCAACACAGCACAGCCAGGCAGAGGTGGTTTGCTTTTGCCAACGGGGGGGGGGGAAGATGGCATTAGGGATGGGGGGGCAACAGTCAGACACCCCCCACCCACCCTTGCCAAGGCAGCCTTTGGCCTGGCAATACTGCAAAGCAGATGGTCAGAAACTGGAACGTCATAATCGCCCCCCCTCCCTATTTCACATGACCCCCCCAACCCTTGCTGGAGTTTAAAGGTTTTGAAAAGAGGGTCTCCCCAGCCCCCAGCCCCAAACCCGGATTGGCCACGGATGAATTCGTCTGAAAAACTGATTCAAGCTTTGGAACGTGTTTGACTCTCCCTGCTGTTCCTCGTGTCTGTGGTGCCCTTTGCTGTTTTTTTTTTTTTTAAACCCAGGTTAGGGCTTGGGCGAGTCCAGAGCAGTGATTCTCAACCCTGCCCGCTTGAAGACGGGCGGACTTCAACTCCCAGAATTCCCCAGCCACCCTCAGTTTAAAGTTGCTGAAATGGAGAAAGTCTGCTCTAGGGCAGGGCTTTTCAACCAGGGGTACGGGCACCACCTGGGGTCCATGGGCACCTGGCAGGTGGGACGCGACCATCCTAGAAAAGGGGTAGCGGGGGAGGGGAATGAGCTGAACCGGGAGCAGCACCGCACAAGACTGAGCGAGAGACGGCTGGAGCTGCAGGGCTGTCAGGGCTCAGCGAAGCGCCAGGATCAGTGCCGTTTTCAAGGCGCTTCTTCGGGGCTGTCAGGGCTCAGCGGAAGCGCCAGGATCAGCGCCAGGCTCCAGCTGGATCTCGGCGCTGATCCTGGCGCTTCTGCTGAGCCCAGAAGAAGTGCTGATCAGCTGGAATGTTGCAGCCTCTCCAGGGTCTTGTGATTTACATTCAGATGCTTGGCCACTGATTCATATTTATGACGGTCACAGTCTCCCAGGGTCATGGGAAGGGACCAAAACCTGCTGCAACCACCCAGCAGATGGGGGGGGGAATAAAAAGCAAACACCCCCCACCCCACCCCCCGCTGCCAATCCCCAACAGAAATGCTCACAACAGTGAAAACCTCGGACAGGAGGAAGAGCGCGGCTGGGAGGGCAGGCAGGGGTCTTGCTCGGCTGGGGCTCGGGGGAGACACTTTTTTCAATGCCATTGTCACTTCGAACAGTCATTAAGCGAACTGTTGTAAGTCGAGGACTACCTGTACTTTCTCACTTTTTTCTTCTTCTTCTTTTTTTTTTTTGGTCATCCAGTTTTTGACCCCTTGCGAGGCGACGGGTGGTCCCCGGATGTTGCCCTATCCTAAAAGTGGCACAGTGGGTGAAAAGGTTGAAAAGCCCTGCTTTAGGGAACAATTTTGGAGGGTGGGGCTTTAACGTGAAGCATTAGTCCTCGGTTTACGGCCACTGGTTTAGTGACTGCTTGTTTAGTGAGTGTTTCTGCCGGCTGGGGAATTCTGGGAGTTGAAGTCTTCAGGCTGGCCAGAGGGAGAAAAAAAATGAGAAAAAGTCTCATTTTGCAAGTCAGTTTAGCTCCTGCAAGCTCAAAGCTTCCCTTTGGTGCCCTGTTTTCCTGGGGGGGGGTTAATGCCCCCACGCCCCTGGGATCTGGGCAAGGAGGGGTGGGCACCCCAGTCCCATCAGTTGCTCCACGGCCTCACAAAAGCCACCTTGGTTTATCCCCCCCATCACCCCATCCTTGACCTTCTTCAAGCCACAGTGGGAAACTGCTGCCTCCTCCCCAGAGACGCCCCTCCTGGGTGCAGCGGGGGCGGGGGTGGGTGGGCAGGGGTCTCTCCTGCTCCTGCTCTCTGGGAGGGGAGGCTTCTTTCGAGCCGGGCTGCGTTTCCACCCTTCCAGGAGGCTGATTGGCAAGTCACAGGTAGGCTGCCACTGCAGGGGGAGGCTCCACCTGACCCCCCCCCACTGCAATGGGGCGGGCAGGGTCTCTCCAACTCCCGTCCTGCCCTCTCTTTGGAAGCTTGGCTCGAGCCGGGCTTGGTGTCCAGGCGTCCGGAGGCTGAATGGCAAGTCACAGGTAGGCTGCCACTGCAGAGGGAGGCTCCACCTGACTCCCCCCCTTACTGCAGCGGAGGCAGGCAGGCTCTCTCTCTCTCTCCGACTCCCTCCCTGCCCCCCCCTTTGGAAGCTTGGTGTCCAGCCCTCCGGAGGCTGACTGGCAATTCGCAGATAGGCTGCCACTGCACGGAGAGGTTCCACGCTAGCGGGGAGGGTAACGGGGGGGGTTCTCTCTCCGGTTTCGACTCCCACCCCTCCCTTCGGGAGCTTGGCTCCATAGGTGGGACTGACCCCGCGGGGGGGGCGTCCCTAAGAAGCCCGGGCAGAAGCAACGGCAGCAGCGGCGCCCGCGGGCGCCTTTCCAGTTGGCAGGAGGCGGGCGGGGGTGGGTGGGTGGGTGGGGGCGGGAGGGGCGGGGCCCGGCCTGGCCCCTCCCTCCCCCCGCCTCCAGCAGCCCGACCCGCGGCGCACACAATAGCGGCGGCGAGCGCGGAGCTCGGCGGCGCTGGGCGGGGGGCGGCGGGGCCTGGGCCGGCCGGGGCGGCGGGTCAGCCGGAGCCATGCCGGGCTTCGACTACAAGTTCCTGGAGAAGCCGAAGCGGCGGCTGCTGTGCCCGCTGTGCGCCAAGGCCATGCGGGAGCCGGTGCGCGTCTCCACCTGCGGCCACCGCTTCTGCGACACCTGCCTCCAGGAGTTCCTCAGGTCGGTGGGCCACCCGGGACCCCCAGAGCAGCCCCCTCCGCCACAAACCCCCTGCCCCCACGCCCGGGCCCGGGCTGCCCCTGGGCATGTGCAGAGGGCCCCAGCCGAGACCCCCGCCCGGGGAAGCTGGCTGGGGAGGGGGCCCCTCTCTGCCTCTCCGGGGAGGGGGCTGCCGCGGGGCGGAGTGGTGGTCGTCTCCTCTTTGCCTGGTGGGACGGAGCCCGCGCGTTCCTGCGGGGGTCTCAGCGCGCGGGGACCCCGCCGGCCCTTCCCACGCGAGGCAACCCCTTGCCCCCCCCCCGTCTCCAATTGAACCCTGCCCTGTTTGATGCCCGCTGGCCGGGAAACGGCCTCCCCCCTCCCCCCCCCCGCGGAAGCATCGCCCGTGTTTGCAGAGCTCCGCCGAGCAAAGTTCGGGCAGGGAGAGGGCTGGATCCCTGGGAGGAGTTTCGCCCCCCCCTCCCCAGCCAGGCTGCCTGGCTGGTGCCCTTCTGGGGTTGGGGGTTATGGGGGGGGGTGAGGGAGCGGCTGGGGGCGGGAAGCGGAGTTTAACCCCGAAAGGGGCTGGGTGGCAGGCGGGCGCTGACCTGGCCTGCCCAGAAACTCGTCGACTTTCGCTGGTTTCGGGTAGCGAGCGACCTTCGGTGCTCCTGGGATGGGAGACCAAGAGGAGATGTGCAGGGCGGTGACTGGACCAGGAAGTCCCCAAGAGAAAGGAACGGGAGGAAGGCGCGATTGAAGGGACGGCGAGGCTTCCTCCCCGCGATCCTTTTGTTCTCCTCCAACTCGGCTGGGATGGGCAGAATAACAGAGGTGGGAGGGACCCCGGAGGTCGTCTAGTCCAACCCCCCCTGTAGCAGGAGACTTATCAGGGATGGCCAACTTTGGGAAGTTGAAGACTTGTGGACTTCAACTCCCAGAATTCCTCTGGGTCTGCTTCTTGGCTGGGGTATTCTGGGAGTTGAAGTCCACAAATCTTCAACTTCCCAACTCGCTCTATGTCCCATTCCGGACAAATGGACGTCCAGTTCTGGACTGAGTCCACATCAGCCAGCAAGTCCACCGGATCTCGGCTCTCAACAAGTCCGAGAAAGCAAATAGGTGGGCGGCTGCAGAGAAGGCAGACTCCTGCCAGGGTCTGGGGTCCATGTGGAAGTGTTCCTGGCTATCTTTGGGGCGTGGGGGGGAGGCACGTCTGGTTGGCCCCCTTTTCCACCTCGGGAGCCGCAGAGAATCTGCCTCAGAATAACCGCCATAAGCTTTGCAATCTATAATCCGGCCCTTTAGTTGTTGTTGGTTATTGTTGTTATGTGTGCGCATGCATGCAGGAGCCCCAAACTCACATAAACACACCGCAGGGATCTGGACTATCTGGACAGCCCAGGTAGCTCTGTTCCTGCTTGGGCTGGGGGCCGATTGAGGAGACCCTTCCCAAATTGGATCATTGGGTTTTAAGTCCACAGCTGCCGGGGGATCCCCCTGTGCTCACCCCATTTGAAAACGTTGCTGTTGGTGGGTGTGGGGAGGGGGGGCTGGGAGGGCTGCTGTTTTCCTAGCCTGGAGGGGGTGTCTCCAAGGTGGGTGGGATGAAGAGGGTCTTCCCCCCCCCCCGCACGGTGTGGAGACAAAGACAACCCCGGAAGGAGTGGGAGTGGGTGTCACATAACGGCTGTTTGCCAACCTCAGAGGGGTTTCTGGACTGGGGGAGCAGCTTTGAAGCCCCCTCTTTGACGGGGGGGGGGGGCTGAGTGCAAGCTCCTTGCCCTGCCCCAGTTGGAAGCAGGAGAGCCTCTGACTCCAGGAATGTGCCTGGAGGGAATTAGGGGAGGGGGTGTCTCTCCAGCCCCAGCCAAGGCTTAGAAAGGCTTGCTTGCCTGCATATTTTCCCCACTGCTTCGGGGTGGGGTGGGCGAGTTGCTTGCAGGCCATCCGTCCATGAAGGGGAGGGGGCTGTGGGAATGAACCTCTCCCCAGCCCGGCCTGGATCCCAGAAGTGAGGGAGGGGTGGGATTCCTCTTTCTCTCGCCCCCCCACCCCCCACCGCCAGTGCTGATGTTACTGCTGTCTCAGCACATTCTCCGGCCCCAGAAGCTTAGGGGATTAATTGTTTGCAGCCCCTCCTGCTGGGGGGATTAGCAGCCCCCCCCCCCCGCTCTTTAACCCTTGCGCTTCCTCTGGGTTCACACTGCCCCACAGGGGAACCCCCAGAAGTCCACGGGCAGGGTGGGTGGGTCAGGAAGCTCCAAGCCCTAAATAACTAAAGAGAAGAAAGGATTTTACAGAGGCCTCAGCCGGCCCCAAAATTGCCATGGCTGAAGTGAGACATTGATTAAGTGAGTTCTACCTCGTTTTGTGACCTTCCTGGCCACGGTTGTTAAGTGAATCACTGCAGTTGTTAAGTGAGACACACGGTTGTTAAGTGAATCTGGCTTCCCCCATCACTTTCCTTGTCGGAGGGGATCACGTGACCCCAGGAGGCCGTGACCGTCGTAAATAGGAACCAGTGGCCGGGCGTCTGACTGACGATCTCGTCCCCAGGGGGGACGCAGCAAGTGTCGTATGAAAAATGGCCACGAGTCGTTTTTTCCCCCCCAGTACCGTTGTAAGTTTAAATCAGGGGCCTTCCAACCTGGCCCTTTGATGACACGCGTGCCTGGCTGAGGCATTCTGGGAGTTGAAGTCCACAAGTCATCCAAGGGCCACGTTGGAAGACCCCTGGTTTGTGTATTTTCTGGACATCACTTCCGCTGCTGGGCTGGTGGTCTTGGACCCCGGCGATGAAGTGGGGTGATGCCCGCAGGCCTTTCTCGCTGGGCTGGCTGTGCCCCCAGCTGCGGGAGGAAGCGGAGGGGCCGCTTGGCCCCTGCCCCACCGGCTGGGAGCCTGGCCAGGGGAGTTGGCTGTCAACCCCCAGGCTTCACACCCATCCAACTCAGCAGATGGAACGGGGGCTGGCAGACCAAGCTGGGGCAGAGGGCCAACTGGCTGGCATCTGCTGAACAGGTGGGCTCCTTGCCATGTGCCTCCTCCTGGCCAGGTGCCAGCTCCCTCCTCCTAGCTCCTTCCATGCAGGCCCCACCCAGTCCAGCTGCAGCCCACCAGGGGCTGCACTCCTCCATAACTTCCCACCAGGTAGCCTAAATGCCCTGGGCGGCTTTGTGCCTAGGCTGCCACTTCCTCTGATTTATAATAATAATAGTAAAGTTGGAAGGGACCTTGGAGGCCATCTAGTCCAACCCCCTGCTCAGGCAGGAAACCCAGTACCATTTCAGACAAAGGGCTGTCCAGTCTCTTCTTGAAAACTTCCAGTGTTGGAGCATTCACTGCTTCTGGAGGCAGGTTGTTCCACTGGTTAATTGTTCTCACTGATGAAGGAGGATCCCCCTGCCACGCAGAGGGCTCTGGATGGGGGGGGGACCCAGAAACCGGGGAGTCTGGGGGTTGCCAGGAGCCCCAGAGCGGAGTGAATCGGGCACCCTTCTGGCCAGGATGGAAACTGATCAAGGAGAGAAACAACCGTGGAACTAAGGAGGAATTTCCTAACAGTGAGAACAATCCACCAGTGGAACTCCTTGCCTCCAGAAGTGGTGGCTACTCCAACACTGGAGGTTTTTAAAAAGAGACTGGACAGCCATTTGTCCGAAATGGTGTAGGGCAGGGGTAGGCCACCTTGGCTCTTTTATGACTGGTGGACTTCAACTCCCAGAATTCCTGAGCCAGCCATGCTGAGGGGAAAGGGAGAGGTTTCCAAGCTGAGCCATGATGGCTCAGGAATTCTGGGAGGTGAAGTCCACCAGTCATGAAGGGGCCATAGTTCCCCCATGCTGGCTCAGGAATTCTGGGAGGTGAAGTCCACCAGTCATGAAGGAGGCCATAGTTCCCCCATGATGGCTCAGGAATTCTGGGAGGTGAAGTCCACCAGTCATGAAGGGGGCCATAGTTCCCCCATGCTGGCTCAGGAATTCTGGGAGTTGAAGTCCACAAGTCATGAAGGGACCATAGTTCCCCCATGCTGGCTCAGGAATTCTGGGAGTTGAAGTCCACGAGTCATGAAGGGGGCCATAGTTCCCCCATGCTGGCTCAGGAATTCTGGGAGTTGAAGTCCACAAGTCATGAAGGGACCATAGTTCCCCCATGCTGGCTCAGGAATTCTGGGAGTTGAAGTCCACGAGTCATGAAGGGGCCATAGTTCCCCCATGCTGGCTGAGGAATTCTGTGAGTTGAAGTCCACCAGTCATGAAGGGGCCGTAGTTCCCCCATGCTGGCTCAGGAATTCTGGGAGTTGAAGTCCACCAGTCATAAAAGAGCCCAGGTTGTCTACCCCTGGTGTAGAGCCTCCTACTTGAGCAGGGGGCTGGACTAGATGACCTCCAGGGTCCCTTCCCACTCTATTCTTCTTATTGGCGGAGGGAGGGTGAGTCAGGGCTTGCTCTGCTGGCACCCAGTGCCAGAGTGACCTTTGCCCAGCTTCTGGTCGGCTGGACTCCCCGCGAGAGGCGGGTTGTGTTGGCATTGTGGTGGGGAGGGGCGTGTGAGGCAGAGGGAGGGGGGCTTTGCAGAAGGACAGGCCGGTTTCAGGAGAGACCACGGTGGGCGGCTGCCTCTGAGACCCCCTGACAGCCACCCCACCTGAATCCCGGACAAACATCACACCGTCACTGACTTACAACAGTTCATTTAGTGACCGTTCAAAGTTACAACGGCACTGAATCCAATGACTTAGGACCGTTCCTCCCGCTTAATGACCGTCGCAGCCTCCCTGTGGTCACCTGGTGCTTGGCAACTGACTCATACCTATAACGGTCGCAGCATCGCCTGGCTTTTCAGGGCCTTCTGACAAGCAGAGTCAACGGGGAAGCCATTTAACAATCGTGTTCTTAGCCAAACAGCGGCCGTGATTTGCTTAATGACGGTGGTAAGAGGTCGCAAAGAGAGGCAAAACTGACAACTGTCTTGCTCAGTTGTGTGGTCGTAAGTCCGAGGACTCCCCATATAAAAATAAATTGGGGTGGCTAGGTTTTTCCCGGGGGTGGGGGCAGCCTTCTCTTAGAACCTGCAGCTGCAGGGGCACTTTATCAGAGGCCATACAGTCCTCGGCTTACAACTGTGATGGAGCCCGGCCATTAAAGCCCGTGACGGTCACAAAGGGGTCACCCAGCTGACCAACGTGACTTTACAACCCTCCTTTGTGACAGTTGTGAAGCGAAATGATTGTTTACTTTGGGCCATTTTGGGGAGTTGAAGCCCACAAAAAAAAAAAATCTTGGGGAAAATGATCACAAGCGAGTGTCGTCACTAAACATAACGTTGTAAATTGAGGACTGCCAGCTTTCTCTTGCCTGGCCAATGCAGCCGCGCAGGCAGGGAGCTTGGCACACCGACCACTTTGGGCACGGCATCAGATCTGCCCCCCCCCTCCCCCGTGCCAGTTGGGTCTGTTTATTCTGAGCGGCAGAGAAGAAGCCACGTCCGTTGTGTTGTTGTTAAGCAATCTTTGTCTTGCCCGTTGTGCTGTTGTCAGGCCGTGGTCTGGGGAGGCGGAGCCAAGGAGGCCCGTGGGTCTCCAATGGCTTGGCCAATGGCAGCCGGGGATCCCTCGACCTGCAGCTGAGCCATTAAAAGCAGCCAGCCGCCAGCAGGATCCCCCCTGTGGGGAAAGTTGTGCATCGGTTGTCCCTGCTCAGTTAAGCTGACACCATCGCAACAGCCAAAGAAATGTGGAGTTTCCCAATCAGAATCACGGGTGGGGAACCCAAAACATTCTAGTCCTCAGTGTCGTAATCCCTGCACCTTCCAGGGTGGGCAGGAAGCGCTTCCAGGCCAGGGCATTGGGACAGAGGAGCCTGCGGTTTTGGGGGGGGCGGGTTTCGGGGCCGTCCTGGCACAGAGGTTGGCAAGGTGGGCAAAATCTTTTGGGGCCCCGAACTGGACGGCCTCCTTGCTGTCCTGGAGGCGAGTCTTACCCCACGCCTGGCCGTTCAGTCTCCTTTTTCCCTCCCCCGCAGCGAAGGCGTTTTCAAGTGTCCGGAGGATCAGCTGCCCCTGGATTACGCCAAGGTGAGCCCCGTGCTGGCCACGGCTCTGCTGGGGGGGGGCTGGGGGGTGATTCCTCCCCATTCTGCCCGCCTCTGTCTCCCTCCCGGGGTGGTCGATCCAGGCAGGAATGACTGGAAGGCCCTGTTTGACCGTGGCAGGGATAATGGGGAGGGGGCTGCGGGGAGGGAGGGGGGCTGGAAGGGGAGGGGGGCTGCCTGGCTGGGCAGGGGTTTGCGTGGGCTCCCACGACCCTCCAGGCCAGGGGTTCTCAACCTTGGCCACTTTAAGACTTGTGGACTTCAATTCCCAGAATTCCTCAGCCAGCTTTGCTCCAGGCCTTCTCTGAGCTCCAGTGAGGATTGGATCTGGATGGGCTTTGGTGGTGTCCAAAGGGAGGGGTGGAAGGAAAGGAAAGGAAAGGAAAAGGAAAGAGGAAGGAAGGAGAGAAAGGAAAGGAGGGAAGGAGGAAGGGGGAGAGAGGGAGGAAGGAGAAGGAAGGGAGGAAGAAGAGGGAGGATGGCAGAAAGAGAGGGAGGAAGGGAAGAAGAAGGGAAGGAAGGAAGGAAAGAAGGCAGGAAGGCAGGAAGGACGAACAGAAAGACAGAGGGGGAGGATAAAGAGAGTACAGGAAGGAAGGATGGAAAGAAGGAAGAAAGGAAGGAAAGAAGGAAGGAAGGACAGAAAGACAGAGAGGGAGGGAGGATAAAGAGAGAACAGGAAGGAAGGATGGAAAGAAAGAAAAAAGGAAGGAAGGAAGGACGAACAGAAAGACAGAGAGGGGGAGGATAAAGAGAGTACAGGAAGGAAGGATGGAAAGAAGGAAGAAAGGAAGGAAAGAAGGAAGGAAGGACAGAAAGACAGAGGGGGAGGATAAAGAGAGAACAGGAAGGAAGGATGGAAAGAAGGAAGAAAGGAAGGAAGGAAGGAAGGACAAACAGAAAGACAGAGAGGGGGAGGATAAAGAGAGAAGAAGGAAGGAAGGAAGGAAGGAGCCAGCCCCACCTGAGAGCCCCCCTTCACCCCCAGATTTACCCGGACCCCGAACTGGAGGCCCAGGTGTTGGGCCTGAGCATCAGGTGCATCCATAGTGAGGAGGGCTGTCGCTGGAGTGGGACCATCCGCCATTTGCAGGTGAGCTGCCCGCTGCCCCCTCCTCCTCCTGCTCTGGGGAGGGTTGGGGGCTGAAGGGAAGGGGGGGTCCCGGCCGGCCCTGCTCCCACCTCGGAGTGACCCCCCTCCTCCCCCCTGGTCCAGGCCCACCTGGGCACCTGCAGCTTCAACGTGGTGCCCTGCCCCAACCGCTGTGGGGCCAAGCTGAGCCGCCGCGACCTGCCCCCCCACCTGCAGCACGACTGTCCCCAGAGGCACCTCCAGTGCGAATTCTGCCGAGCCGACTTCACGGGGGAAGCCTTTGAGGTGAGTGGGGGGCAGCTGAGGACGGGGAGGGGGGGACCAGGAGGAGCTTCGCTGTCCCTGGGGGAGGGGGGGTGTTTAAATAAATAACCCTCCAGTTGTGCAGCCCTGCCTGGCCTGCGGCTGTGTTGGGGAGGGTGTGAGCCACAATCGCAGCCTTTGTACAGGAGGCGACGGGCCAGGCCGGCTGCCCTGGATGTCCTCCCCTCCTGGGCACACCGGCTGGGGGAGGGGGGGGCAGGTGCCCCGTGGCTGCTGGGGAGGGGCTTCCAAGGGGGCAGCTGCGTCTCCCTCCCTCTCCCTCTCTTCCTCTCCCTCTCTTCTCTGGGGGGGGGTCACGTGGCAGCCCCGTCATGCATGGGAGAGTTAGTGGCCTGAATTTTGATCAGGTGACCCCCCCCGGGGATCATAAGTGGGGAATATCACGGTGTGCAGGGCTGTTGTAACTGTGAACGGTCACTAAATGAACGGTCGTAAGTCAGCGACTGCCTGTAGTGTATTTTTCTGAATTGTCAGCTGCTCTCACTGACTTGAGAGGAGCAGTTGTAGAAATTGAAAAAAAAATAATAATAAACTAAAATAAAATAAAAGTAATAAATAATCAAATAAAACAAATAAAAGCATAAAAAGCAATTGGCCCCGTCTGGCCCACGGAGACTTCCCCGCTCCCACTTTCTCCACCCCCCTGGGCATTTCCTGGTGGCCTCCCATCCTCCTGCTTTTCCTCCAAAGTCCTGGCTTGGAAGATCTGGGGAGCAGGACCCCCCTGGATCACGCTTCCCTTTCTCCCATTTCTTCCCCCCTCCCCTCCCTTTCCAGAACCACCAAGGGGTCTGCCCCCAGGAGAGCGTCTACTGCGAGAACAAGTGTGGGGCACGCATGATGCGCCGGCTGCTGTCGCAGCACATGCTGGCCGAGTGTCCGAAGCGCACGCAGCCCTGCAGCTACTGTGCCAAGGAGTTCCTCTACGACACCATCCAGGTGGGTCACAGGGCCCCCCGAAGGGCACACTGGCTGGAGAGGGATGCCAGCTGGAGAGGGATGCCCCCTGCTTGGTTAAGGGGGGGCTGCGTGTGACATGCTGATCCCCACACGGGTGGGCTCTGGGAAGGCCCTCATCCCGACTGCAGGGCCTTCGTGGCCCAAGGAACGTGGCCCAAGAGAAGATTGGGGGGGCATGTCTGTGGGGGGGATTTGGGGGGCTCAGGGAGTGAGAGGCTCCCTTTGCCTCCTGCTGCATAAGGCTCCCCCCAAGCAGCCATGGAGGGTGGGGGGGGAGCTGGCTGGGTCTTCTGTTGCATCCCCACTTGGCCTTTGAGACTTCAAGGCCCCCCCCTAATACTCGGGGGTGGGGTGTAGCGCCTCCTGAGCAGCAGTCGCAGAGTAGAGCTTCACTGCGGAAGGGCAGTCTACCTCTAAACCACAGAAGAAAGGCACATGCCAGTTGCCTCTTATGCCACAGGGCCACAGGAATGCCACAACAGTCAGACGTGTGAAAAATGACATCACTTTCTGGCAGTGCCATTTTCACTTCAAATGAATGGTTGTAAGCCGAGGACTGCCTGTAATCGGGCAGACGCCGCGCCGTGCCTTTTCCTCCCTCTCCAGAACCACGAGTACCAGTGCCCCCGCTACCCCGTGCCCTGTCCGAATCAGTGCGGGGCCCCCAACATCGCCCGGGAGGACCTGAGCGGGCACCTGAAGGACAGCTGCTCCACCGCCCTGGCTCTCTGCCCCTTCAAGGAAGCCGGCTGCAAACACCGGGTGAGCCTCGCGCCCCCCCCCCCGCCTTCCCCAGAGCTGGCTAAGGACCCCACGGCCCCCCTTCCCTCCCCTCCCCGCCTGCCCTTGCCCGCTCCCTCAGCTGCCAGCTGCAGGCCCATCTGGCCGCCGTGAACCTGTTCTGTCCCGGCCTATAGCCGTTAAATGCACAAGGAGAAACCCCCTTTTGAGAAATAGGCTGGAGACTCAGAAGAAAACAGAAACCCCTTTTGAATATTGGTAACAAACCTGCCAAATGGTCCAAAAACAAAAGCAACAAAAACACAATCCAAACGGAGGGAATTGTCCACACGAAACACAACGCGAAACACGGAGCTAGTCCCCGGCAACACCAACAGAACATGATCCCATGAAGTACTTTGCAACGGTGGCCTTCAGCAACCAGCACCGCCCACACCTTCCCTTTTTATAGAGCAGTCCCAAGGTGTGGCTTCTCAGTGCCTTCTCCTCCGCCCTTGGAGTTGCCGTAGTGACTCCCTCTGACCTGCTCCAGTTAACTGCCTTCCTTTAGGAGTCTCTCTAATGACTTCCAGCTGTGAGTCCTCAGGGTCTGACTCATCTTCCCCACACAGCTGTGTCTCATCCTGACCACGATGGGAGGGGCCAGGCTCTTCATCAGATTGTGAGTCTTGTCACTCATCAGAGCCTCCCTCCGACTCTTTTTTTTTTAATTTTATAATTTTTATTAATTATATATTTGTAAATGTAAACAGAGGAAACAAAGAAAAAATCAGGTTGAGTGCAACTCAACTTAATACAATCATTTTCTATGGCTCTCCAAACCTCTCCTCTTCCTCCTCCTCCTCCTCCTCTGATTCCCCAGATTCAGCTGCCGGGTCCACTGGCTGGCACGGACTCACAACAGAACCTCGGCACGGAATCCATTTTTCTTTCAATTTCCCCCGACTTCTTGCGCTGCTTTGCTCCCATGGGAGAGCGGGACGTGGAAACGCTCTCTGTGCTGTGCCTGCTGTAGTGCCACCTCTCTGGAGGAGCAGGCGGGAGGGGGTTTCCACGGCCAAGGCTGGCAAGCCACCAGATGGTAGGGGGAGTGTTGTCTGGCTTGGGGCAGAGACACTCACTTCGGTTGTGCGTGCACCAAGCTAAAGCACGGGGGCAGAGGAGTGCCGGATCCCTCCAGGGGAACCTGGCGCTGCCTCTCCGTGCACCTGGCCACCTCTAGTCGCCGTCTCTCTCCTCTCCCAGTGCCCCAAAGTGTCCCTGGGCCGCCACCTGGACGAGAACACCAAGCTGCACCTGGGCCTGATGTGCGCGCTGGTGGCCCGGCAGCGCCAGGAGCTGGCCGAGCTGCGCCGCGAGGTGGAGGAACTGGCGGTGGGCAGTGACGGTGTACTGATCTGGAAGATCGCCGATTATGCCCGGAAGCTGCAGGAGGCCCGGCTACGGAGCAATTACGAGTCCTTCAGCCCCCCCTTCTACACCCACCGGTACGGCTACCGGCTGCAGGTGTCAGTCTTCCTGAATGGCAACGGCAGCGGCGAAGGCAGCCACCTCTCGGTCTACATCCGGGTGCTGCCTGGCCAGTACGACAACCTGCTGGAGTGGCCCTTCGCCTACCGGGTCACCTTCTCACTGCTGGACCAGAGCGACCCCTCGCTCTCCAAGCCCCAGCACATCACCGAGACCTTCCTGCCGGACCCCGCCTGGAAAAACTTCCAGAAGCCCGGCGCGGGGCGCACCTCCCTGGACGAGAGTCTGCTGGGCTTCGGGTACCCCAAGTTTATCTCGCACGAGGATATCAAGAAGCGCAACTACGTGCGCGACAACGCCGTCTTCATCAAGGCCTCGGTGGAGATCCCCCCCAAGATCATTTCCTGAGGGGGCGGAAGACCGAGGGACTGAGGGGTGCTGGGGGTGAAGGCCCCCCCTAACTCCGGGTTTCCCCCACTTGGGAAAAACAGTTCTGCTTCCGATAATGCTTTTTTTCTGACCCGCCTCTCTGCTTCGGGTTGACCCCCCCTCCCTTCATTGAAATGGTGCTAATTGCTGCAGGTTCGGGTCCGAGTCCAACCTGGCTTGAGGAGCGGGGGGGGTCACTTTCTTCCCGGGAGCAGCTGGGCTGCCTCTGGGGGCCCCCCCATCTTCTTCCCAAGCACCTTTTGGGGTCTGCAAATACCAGCCGTGCGCTGGGCAGCTTCAGGAAGCCTGTTGGGCGAGGGGGGTGTGCAGACCGGATCAGGGTCTTCCAGATGTGCAAGGGGTCCCTACGAGCACTGCCCCCCCTTTCTGGGGAGCAGCTGGGGAGGGGCTGAAAGCCAGCTCCCCAATTCTTCCTTTGGGCTGTCCTGGACCTGTCCAGAGACCTGTGTGGAGGGGGGGTGGAGCTCCCCCTGGCCAGCACTCAAGAGCCATATTATTGCCCGGTGGGGGGGGTCCTTTTGCCAGTGGGGGGAGCTACCCACTAGCTGTAGCCGCAATCGCTACTCTTGTCTCCCTTTTTCGGAGTTACATTTTTTCTGTCTTTTTAATAAACCATTTCTTGTATTTATTAATGGGGCTTGATTGATGGGTGGCCTCAAGTCTCAGCTGTGGCACAAAGGCCCCTGCCGAAAGAGAAGGAGGGGCAGGATTAGCCCCCCCTCCACAGAAACACACACCATAGGCTATTCAGCCATGAACAACTCTCCTCCTCCTGGGAATTTGGAGGGAGCAGGGAGGAAACCCCCTCCCCCCGTTTGGTTTTAAGCTGCCTGGTCTAACTTACCCAGAAATGGAGGTTTGTGGAGTAGAGGAGGAGTAGAGGAAGAGGAGGAGGACTGTGGGGTCCTTGGTGCTCTCTGAGCTGGGTGGTTTTCCTGCAGACGTTTCATGACCCATCTAGGGAACATCACCAGGGCTAGAAGGGAGGGGAGGTGAAGGGAAGAGGAGGAGGAGGAGGAGGACTGGGGGGGTCTTTGCTGCTCTCTCATCTTGGTGATTTTCTTGCAGGCGTTTCGTCATCCAACTAGGTAACGTCATCAGTGCTACTTCTCTGCCCATGAATCCCCTCTGCCGGTGACCCCCCCCTTTTGCAGGCTTGTGTTGCAGTTGTGGTGCACCCCACTTTCTTTTCAAGAGCTCCAATTCCAGGGGCTGCCATTTGTTCCCGCCCACCACCACCCCCGTTTTCCCATCCTCCCACAGAGGTGCAAGGCCATAACTACTGTGCTTCTTTGGTATTTTTTCCAGGCATTCACACACATACAAACACACACACACACACAAACATATATATATGTTTGGGTCTTTTAATAACTGGGTGTGCATTTCTCCTCCCTGTGGTTGCGTTCTCTGGATTCCTTCTCCCTCCAACGTGTTCCAGTTCAGGGCAGCTCTTAAAAAATCTCCTAGCCCCGGAAACTTTGAATTATCTCCCGACCGAGAGTCTCTGCCACACAACCCTCGTGCCTGGGGCGGCTTCCTAGGCTTCCTACCGCCCCCCCCCCGTCCCCAAATCTCCAGCCTGGAATTGCAGGATTGTGATCAGGAGCAGTAAAGCAATTCTCAAAGATTGCAAAGCATCTCTTGCAAGATACTACTATGGGATCGTGGGGGCTAATTTCAGCTGGAGACCCCTCCCCAGCCACCTTGCAGCCCACCTCTAGGAAGGGAATTTGAGGGGACTAAAGGGGGGGGGCCCACCTCCCCAGTTGCAACCAGGGGCCACTGAAGAGCTGTGACGTGGCCAAGCTTTCCATCTTTGCAATCCACGTAAAATGAGATTTTTTGTCTGTTTGTTTCTTTGTTTGAGCAGGGACAATCTGGAAGAGGATCTGCTATCCACACAAAGCAGGCTTTGCTGGTTTTGCGGGGAATTGTTGGGTCTTTGTCCCCAGGGTCACTGGAGGCTCCTGCCCTGCTTGGCTGCTGGAGACTGGGGTGGGGGTGGGGGTGACCTAAGTAGGAGACAAGGATCTCTTTCCTGCTGCAAACATTTATGGGAAACTGACTCTCCAGCTGGAGCATGGAGCATGCAAAGCACAAGAAGAGGACTGGGTTCGAGTGAATAGATAGAAATAATAGAAATAAGAAATAATAGAAATAGAACACAATAGAATAAGAATAGAGCAGAACAACAGAATAGAATATAGAAAGAATAAATATGGAAAGAATAGAATAAAATATGGAAAGAATAGAATATGGAAAGAATAGAATAGAATGTAGAATAGAATAGAAAATAGAGTAGAGAATAGAATTGAACATAGAATCGAATAAACTAGAAAATAGAATAGAAAATAGAATAGAATAGGAAAGAATAGAATAGAATAAAATATGGAAAGAATAGAATGGAATGTAGAATAGAATAGAATAAAAAATAGAATAGAATAGAAAATAGAATAGAGAATAGAATTGAATATAGAATCGAATAAACTAGAAAATAGAATAGAATATGGAAAGAATAGAATAAAATATGGGAAAGAATAGTATAGAATAGAAAATAGAATAGAATATATAATCGAATCGAATCGAATCGATCTGGAAGGGACCTTGGAGGTCTTCTAGTCCAGCCCCCCCCCCCGCTCAAGCAGGAGAACCTACACCATCTCAGACAAGTGAATGTCCAGCCTCTTCTTAAATATCCCCACTGATTTTCTCAGCTCGTGGCCTGGGCCAGTGGCTGACTTGATACCTGACTCTGCCAGGTTAGTCACGGACCGTTAAAAGAAATAATTGTCGTTTTTTTTCGTAATGGAAACAATATCTTTTGAGGGATGGAGAGGAGCCACCTGGGGAATCAAATCAACTTCTCTGCATGTTTGGGGTTTCCTTCCTCCCCCCATCCTCGCCCATGGAGGCCAGTCAGCCAGGCTGACGCCTCTCCTGAGTCAGGCCAGGTAGCAGGAAAATTTAAATTTTTTCCCTTCCCAGGACGAACCGGAAGCTCACCGGAGTCTGCTGCTTGGGAAAGGTCTCTGTTGAGGCACGTTCTGGATTTCTCCGGATTGCACCAGACTCTCCTCTTCTGGCCTGAAAATAGCTGTGACATTTAAGAGGGTGTGTGTGTGTGTGTGTGTTTGCAAGGTTTTTTACCTTGGGGATCAAGCCTCAAATAGGCATGCAGGCACTGGGGAAGGCTGGCTTTTTGGGGGGGGGCGGGAATTGTGGCATTTTCAGCCAAAATGCCATTTCTAGATCCCGATGGCGGTTCTGACTTTGAATGCTTTTGTGTCATTCCGGGCACCAGTTTTTCAAAAATGTGGAATCAGGGAGAAAATAAAAAGAAGGATTGGTGGGGGGGGGGGTTGACACAACAGCAGTGTTCCAATATTGGAGGGGCTGCCCCAAAGAAGAGGATGGGGGGGGTCAACTTATTCTCCAAAGCAGGGCAAGAAACAATGGATGGAAACTGACCCAAGAGAGAAGCAATCTGGAACTAATGAGAAACTTCCTGACAGTGAGGACAATTGACCAGTGGAACAACTTGCCACCAGAAGCGGTGAAGGCGCCAACACTGGAAGTTTTCAAGAAGAGACTGGACAGCCCTTTGTCCAAAATGGTCTAGGGTTTCCTGCCTGAGCAGGGGATTGGACTAGATGACCTCCAAAGTCCCTTCCAACATTATTATTATTATTATTATTATTATTATTATTATTATTATTATTATTATTCAGTGGAACAGAAGTTGTGGGTGCTTCATCGCTGGAGGTTTTTATGAAGAGACTGGACAGCCACTTCTGAGATGGTGCAGGACTTGGGTTTGGCTAGTCTAAAGAAAAGAAGAAAGAGGGGAGACATGATAGCAGCGTTCCAGTATTTGGGGGGGCTGCCCCGAAGAAGCGGAGGGGGTCAAATTATTATCCAAAGCACCAGAGGAAAGGACGAGAAACCATGATTGGAAACTGATCAAAGAGGGAAGCAACCTGGAATTAAGGAGAAACTTCCTGACAGTGAGAACAATTAACCAGTGGAACAGCTTGCTACCAGAAATTGTGGGTACCCCATCACTGGAGATCTTTAAGAAAAGACTAGACAATCACCTCTCTGAGATGGTGTAGGTTCTCCTGCTTGAGCGGGGGGCTGGACTAGAAGACCTCCAAGGTCACTTCCAGCTCTATTCTATGAATTAAATGCTATATAGGGTCTCTATTATTCTATTATTCCAAGGAAGGAAGGAAGGAAGGAAGGAAGGAAGGAAGGACAATGGATGGAGACTAATCCAGCAGAGAAGCAACCTTGAATTCAGGAGAAATTTCCTGACAGTTTGAACGATTAACCAGTGGAACTGCTTGCCTCCAGAACTTCTAGGTGCTGCAACACTGGAGGTTTTACAGAAAAGATTGGACAGCCATTTACCTGGAAAGGTACAGAGTCTCCTACCTGAGCAGGGGTTGGACTAGATGACCTCCAAGGTCCCTTCCAGCCCTAGGGTTCTTCTATGATTCATTACAGAGTGGTCTCTTTTTCAGCTCTTGTTGGGGAAAAAAAAAGCCTAATCAAATCCAAGAAACAGGAAGAGGTAGACAATAATATCTAGACTAGAACTCACACCCCCTGGTGAATGGCCCAATGGGGGGGCTAGAATTCACGGGGGGGGGGACTAGAATTCACAGTCTCCCTGTTTCTAGCCTGGGGGCTTCACCACTAGGTTACACTGCCTTGGCCAAATGCATTTTTTTTTCCCAATCAGGATTTCCCTCCCAGCCACAGAATCGTTGCAGCTGGGGAGGCCGGTTAAAAATCAGTGTTTCTCAACCTTGACAATTTTAAGGCATGTGGACTTCAACTCCCAGAATTCCGCAGCCAGCAATGCTGGCTGTGGAATTCTGGGAGTTGAAGTCCACATGCCTTAAAATTGTCAAGGTTGAGAAACACTGGGTTAGATTCTCCTTACTGAGGAATTCTGGGAGTCAAAGTCCCCAAGTCCTAAAAGGGCCACCTTGGAAGACCCCCCCCCTGACTTCACACCTTTTGCCACCCGCCAATTTTATTCCACAGCAGAAGCCTGGGCTTGCCAAAGGATGCGCCTACCGGTAGTAGTGGAAACTTAACGTCTTTTCATGCCTGGAAAGGAGATTTTTAAAATAGCAGGAAACGCTCCGGTGGGCTCTCCGCCAACCCGTGTTCGAATCCCGCTGCTCTGTTTTTATCAGGTGTTAAATTGTGCATCGATTGCTTCGTTTCCAACTCCACCAGAGGCCCTTTGGCAGCGTTTCTCCTTTCGAATTTTTTTTTCACCAAGGCTGGGCTACCCTTAGGCCTCTTTGCCCCCCTGCCTGGGGGGGAGGCTGGCAAAGGGGGCAGCTGGGGTGCCCAGCATGGGGAGGAAAGCTGGCGGTGATGCCACCCTTTAAAGGTCACCGGTGTCCAAAAGTAGACAGATCTCAGCAGCTTTCAGCCCCGCTGACTTTGAGGGGGGCAGGGGGGGGGAACAGCAGGGCAGTGAGGATTAAGAGTGAAATCCTATCTTTTCTCTCCTCCCCCCATCTCTCTCCACCCAGCTTGTGGGCATTAGCCTCTGCTTTAATCACTGACCCACATGTCCGTAGGACAGGAGCTAATTCCCTCCAGTTGGGGGGGGGTCTTCCTCCTCTCCTCAGCTGAACCTTGCAGGAAATTGCTGGTGGGGGGGGGGAAGCAATCTAGGGGGGGGCTCTCACAGAGGCAGAAGAAAACAGCATTGTGCAAAAAGTGCAGAGACCGATGAGTAAGGAAGATGATTGGGAGGCTGAAACATATGGAGGACGGCTGCAGGACCTGGGTCCGTCTAGTTAGTAAGTTTAATGAAAAGAAGGACTCGGGGTGACGTAATGGCAGCCTTCCAATATTTGGGGGGGGTGGGGGGCTGCTGCAAAGAACAGGAGGGGGTCAATTTGTTCTCAAGGAAAGCCGGAAGGCCAGAAAAGAAGCAACGGATGGAAACTCATCCAGGAGAGAAGCGACCTGGAGCTAAGGAGGAATTTATGGACTGTTAGAACGATTAACCCGTGGAACCACCTGCCTCCAGAAGCGGTGAAAGCTCCAACACTGGAAGTCTTTAAGAAGAGACTGGACAGCCATTTGTCCTGCCTGAGCAGGGGGCTGGACTAGATGACCTCCAAGGTCCCTTCCAATTCTATGATTCTGAATTGAAATCCCAACCTGGTAGGCATTCTAGGCTGATGCCTCATTTTACTCCATTCCCTGGCTCTGCCGGTTCTTCTCTTCCTTTCTTTTCCTCTCCTCTCCTCTCCTCCCTCCCTCCCTCCTTCCCTCCCTTCATTCTTTCAATCTTCCTTCCTTCCTCCCTCCCTCCCTCCCTTCAATCTTCCTTCCTTCTTCCCTTCCTCCCTTCATTCTTTCAATCTTCCTTCCTTCCTTCCTCCCTCCCTCCCTCCCTTCATTCTTTCAATCTTCCTCCCTTCCTCCCTTCCTTCCTTCCTCCCTCCCTCCTTTCATTCTTTCAATCTTCCTTCCTTCCTCCCTCCCTCCCTCCCTTCAATCTTCCTTCCTTCTTCCCTTCCTCCCTTCATTCTTTCAATCTTCCTTCCTTCCTCCCTTCATTCTTTCAATCTTCCTTCCTTCCTTCCTTCCTTCCTTCCTTCCTTCCTTGCTTCCTTGCTTCCTCCCTCCCTCCCTCCCTTCATTCTTCCTTCCTCCCTCCCTCCCTCCCTGGTTTTTCCTTCTTTCTCACTTTCCTCATCTTTCCCTCTTTCCCACGTTCCTTTCTGCTTGTCGGGCACAAAAGACCCTACCCAGGAATCTTTTCCCGTGAAGGTTCAACAATCCACCAGCCAGCTCAGGGAGCAGCTGCACAAGGGCAGGAAACTGCCCCCCCCCCATTAACCGTGATGTGGCATTGAAGGGCACTTTTGCTCCTCTAATTCACAACAGATGGAAGGGAGGGGAGGGGAGGGAGGGGTTGAGGAGGGGATGTCCTGCTGCGGCTTTAGAGTGGCATCTGTGGGGTAAAGGAGATCCATTTGCAAGGCCAGCGAGGGGCTCCCAGGCTCCCATCTCTACTGCTCTGCAGAAGGGGGGGTCACCCCCAACCATGCTCTCCTGCTATGCAGCTCTCCCTCCCCAGGAACCCCTTGGAGGAGGAGGACCCCAGCCAGACCTCCCCATCTTTCCACCCCAGCTTTTGTGTGCTTGTGACATTCACAGGCTGCCCATCTCACTCTGAGGTTACTCCAGGGTGCTTGCAACGTCATAAAACACAACGTAAAACAAAGAGTGGGTTTAAAAACGTTGAGAAGCATTAAAACATGAAAATTAACAAAAAAACACTAGACAGAAAGAAACCAATACAATCGAGTAGAATAGAGCTGGAAGGGACCTTGGAGGTCTTCTAGTCCAGCCCCATCTATCTATCTATCTTTCTTTCTTTCTTTCTTTCTTTCTCTTTCTTTCTTTCTTTCTTTCTTTCTCTCTCTCTCTTTCTTTCCTTCCTTCCTTCTTTCCTTCCTTCTTCCTTTCTCTATTTCTTTCTTTCCTTGGAAATAAGATGTTGTGGGTCCCCTCCCTCAAGGAGGCTCCATCTGGCTCCCTCCCTGTGGGACATCAACCCTGCAGAGATAAGACTGGTTCCCACCTTGACACTCTTCCCAAAGGCCCTGAAGACGGGGTTCTGTAGACAGAACTGGGGACCCCCGGATGACACAGGGGATGGTCTGATCGGGGGTCACAGGGCAAGTGGGGGGGGGGCGTTCGGGTTTTATTTCTGTAAGCGACACCCGAGTTACTGGGATCGAATTAATCAGCCATGCTGTCCGTTTTCTTAACAAATAAACGTAGGGGCCGCGACCGCTTCCGGGACAGGGGTCTTTGACTTTTGGGGGCCCTAAAAAAAGATGGGGGCCACGGTCACCAAACTAGAGCCTGCCGGAGGACCGTGGCCAGCTTTCAATCAGGATGCATTGCTGACGACGAGTTCAAAATTATTTTTTATTGTTTGTTTATTTATGTCCGACAGTCCCCGACTTACAACAGTTCATTTAGTGACCGTCCGAAAACACAACAGCGATGAAAAAGCTGACTTATGACCATTTTTCACACAGCCCTTGCAGCATCCCCTGCGGTCCTGGGATCAAAATTCAGACGCTTGGAAAATGACACGTATTTATGACAGTTGCGGTGTCCCAGGGTCACACGGTCCCCTTTTGCGAGCTCCACGGGGAAGCTGGATTCACTTAATGACCCTGTTACTAATTTAACGACTGCAGCGATTCACTTAATAACCAGGTTGCTAATTCAACCACAGCGATTCACTTAACAACCTTGTTGCTAATTCAATCTGTGATTCACTTAACAACCGTGTTGCTAATTCAACCTCAGCTATTCACTTAATAACCTTGTTGCTAATTCAATCTGTGATTCACTTAACAATCGTGTTGCTAATTCAACCGCAGCGATTCACTTAACAACCTTGTTGCTAATTCAATCTGTGATTCACTTAACAATCGTGTTGCTAATTCAACCTCAGTGATCCACTCAACAACCTTGTTTCTAATTCAATCTGTGATTCACTTAACAACCGTGTTGCTAATTCAACCTCAGCTATTCACTTAACAACCTTGTTGCTAATTCAATCTGTGATTCACTTAACAATCGTGTTGCTAATTCAACCGCAGCGATTCACTTAACAACCTTGTTGCTAATTCAATCTGTGATTCACTTAACAATCGTGTTGCTAATTCAACCTCAGTGATCCACTCAACAACCTTGTTTCTAATTCAGCCTCAGTGATTCACTTAACGACCATGTCACTAATTGAACTGTAGTGATTCGCTTAGCCACGGTGGCAAGAAAGGTCGTCGAATGGGGCGAAGTCCACTTAAGACTCAGTCACAGAAACACTGGGCTCCGCTGTGTTGTAAGTCAAGGACTGCCTCTCTTTATTTATGAAGCTTATCGGCTGCCCGTCCTACCTCCGGGTAACCTTCGGGGGGGGGGGGCTTAGAAGGGCAAAAAAGAGAAAAACTATCCAAGGCTGGCAAAACCTGAATAAAATAAAATTGCAAAGCAGGCAGCTCTGGGCCTGTCGCCCTTTGTTCTCCGGACTGCAAAACCGCCTGGCAGCGCCTGAAACCCGAGCTTGGCCTACGAGAGGATATTTGGGTGCCTGGTGGAATTAAGAGACCCCCCCGCACACATCTAGGCGCAGGTGTTTGCCCCCCCCTCCAACCCTCCCCGGAGGCCCTCCTGGCACCTGGGCAGAGGCAGCTGCCAGCGGAAAAACAAGCCGAGCTGGCACGGCTTGGCCCAGGTGGGGGTCCCCGCGCCATCTTTTGAGAGCTTCAGCGGCTTTGTTTTTCCCGGCTGGGGCGGGCACCGAGGGGGGGGCAGCGGAGACAGCGTGGCCTAGTGGATGCAGCCCCCCCCCCGAGGGACCCAGGGAGGGAGGTTCCCTTGAGGTGGCTGTCACGACCGGGGAAAAGGGAGTATACATCATTTCATTTATCATTTATTGGATTTCTATGCTGCCCTATTCCAAGAACTCAGGGCGGCTCACAGCATAAATAGAAATCAACATTAAAATACATGTATATAAAACCCCTGAATTAAAAAAAACAATCATCCAACTAACATGCACACAAACATACACTGGCTAGGGGCAAGATGTTAACTGCCCCAGGCCTGCCGGCAGAGGTGTGTTTTGAGCAGTTTGCGAAAGGCGGAGAGGGTGGGGGCGATACGGATCTCCGGGGGGAGTTGGTTCCAGAGGGCCGGGGCCGCAACAGAGAAGGCTCTTCCCCTAGGCCCCGCCAGGCGACACTGTCTGGCTGACGGGACCTGGAGAAGGCCGACTCTGTGGGCCCTAACCAGCCGCTGGGTTTCATGAGGCAGCAGACGGTCCCGTAAGTAACCTGGTCCGATGCCAGGTAGGGCTTTATAGGTCATAACCAACACTTTGAATTGGGTTCGGAGACCAATTGGCAGCCAATGCGGCTCGCGGAGTGATGCCGAAATGTGGGCATTTCTAGGCAGGCCCAACACTGCTTGCGCGGCTGCATTCTGCATTACCTGAAGTCTCGGAGCGTTTTTCAAAGGTAGCCCCATGTAGAGAGCAGGCGGGTGCTCGACTTACGACAGGATTTAGCTACCGTTTGATGTTACAGCGGCACTGGAAAAAGCGACTTAGGACCGTTTTTCACGCTTACGACCGTTGCAGCCTCCCCGGGGTCACGGGATCGAAATTCAGGTTGCTTGGCCGCTGGCGTGTACTTACGACGGTGGCAGTGTCCTCCCGGGGTCGCGCGGTTCCCCTTTTGCGACACTTCTGATGAGCAAAGTTGAGGGGGAAGGCAGATTCACTTAACGACCGTGCGACTCCCTGAACAACTGCAGCGATTCACTTAGTGTCTGTGGCAAGGAAGGTCACTAAATGGGATGAAAGCCACTTCTCGGCTGCAACGGAAATTTTGGGCTCGATCGAGGGTCGTCAGATGAGGACTACCTGTAAATTGTGACAGAAGGCGGCCAAGCTGTCGCGGACCTCCCGGGCCTTCATGAGGTCTAGGAGCGCCTGGCATGGAGACAGCCAAAGGCCAGCAGAAGCAAAAGCGCCCACTGTGGGGCGGGGCGGGGTGTCCGAAAAGGTGCCCATTTTGACGGCTGTGGCTTATGGGGCTGGAATTTCCGTCGCTAAGTGAGGCAGCTGTTAAGGGAGTCGCGCCCAACTTTATGACTTCTCCCCCACCGTTGTTAAGCAGATCATGCAGTTTTTTTAAGCGAAACCAGCTTTCTCCATTGACGTCGCTGTTTGGGGAGGTGATGTGACCCCGGGACGCTGCAAACCCTTGTCCATGCAGGCCGGTGGCGACGTGTGCCCAGATTTTGATCACGGGAACACGCTGCGCCGGTCCTAAAGATGAGGACCTGTTATAAGTCCCTTCTTTTTTATTTTTTTAAATATATTTTATTGATTTTATGATTTTAACAATAAATGCTTAAAACACACTGTGGTGATTGGGTGAACAAAAGTTCCAAAATAAAAACATACATAAACAACTCAACTTAATACATTCTTTTCACCACCCTCTTAACTTTGAGTGGTCCTTAAATCAGCAGCCGTAAGTCAAGGACTCTCTGTGCAGTTGGGGCAGTCCTGCAAAGAGGAGTGTGTGTGTGTGTGTGTGTGTGTGTGTCATGCCAGGCTTTCCTTTGCTCCTCCTGGCACCCGCTCTGGGGAGGGCCCGCCAGCGTGAGTGAGTCACGTGTTTTGCACAAGTTGGCAGGAAGCAGGTTGCGGGGGGGGGGAAGGGGGGAGCTACCTGAAAAGACCTTTGTGCTGCTTTGCACGTTTCAGCCAGGAGCCAAGCGAGGAAGGCGGCGCCAGGGTGTCACGCAGGCGCCCACACTGTCAGCGGCCAGGAAAGGAGAATACTCAGAGCTCAGGGTGGAGTAAGGCATCCTGGGTGCTCTCTGAGCTGGGCGGTTTCCTCGCAGACCTTTCATGACCCAACCAGGGAACATCATCAGTGCTGGAAGGGAGGGGAAGGAGGAGGGGGAGGAGGAAGAGGAAGAGGAGGAGGAGGAGGAGGGGGAGGAGGGGGAAGAAAAGGACTGTGGGGTCCTTAATGCTCTCTGAGCTGGGCGGTTTCCTCGCAGATGTTTCATGACCCAACCAGGGAACATCATCAGTGCTGGAAGGGAGGGGGAGAAGGAGGAGGAGGGGGAGGAGGAAGAGGAGGGGGAGGAGGGGGAGGGGGAGGAGGAGGACTGTGGGTTCCTTGGTGCTCTCTGAGCTTGGTGATTTTCTTGCAGACGTTTCATGACCCAGCTAGGGAACATCATCAGTGCTACAAGGGAGGGGAATGAAGGGAGGAGGAGGAGGAAGAGGAGGAGGGCAACGACGACGGTGGGGTCCTTGGTGCCCTCTGAGCTGGGTGGTTTTCTTGCAGACGTTTCATGACCCAACCAGGGAACATCATCAGTGCTGGAAGGGAGGGGGAGGAGGAAGAGGAAGAGGAGGAGGAGGAGGAGGAGGAGGGGGAAGAAAAGGACGGTGGGGTCCTTAATGCTCTCTGAGCAGGGCGGTTTCCTCGCAGACGTTTCATGACCCAACCAGGGAACATCATCAGTGCTGGAAGGGAGGGGGAGAAGGAGGAGGAGGGGGAGGAGGAAGAGGAGGAGGAGGAGGACTGTGGGTTCCTTGGTGCTCTCTGAGCTTGGTGATTTTCTTGCAGACGTTTCATGACCCAGCTAGGGAACATCATCAGTGCTACAAGGGAGGGGAATGCAGGGAGGAGGAGGAGGAAGAGGAGGAGGACAACGACGACAGTGGGGTCCTTGGTGCCCTCTGAGCTGGGTGGTTTTCTTGCAGACGTTGCATGACCCAACTAGGGAACATCAACAGTGCGAGGAGGAAGACGGGGGTTGAGGAGGAGGAGAAAGGGGAGGAGGAGGAGGAGGAGGAGCGTGGGGTCTTTGATGCTCTTTGAGCTGGGCGGTTTCCTTGCAGACGGTTTCATGGCTCAACAAGGGAGTCTTATCAGCACCTGCGCCAGCATCATGGATAACGTTCCCTAGTTGGGTCATGAAACGTCTGCCAGGAAGCCACCCAACTCAGAGAGCACCGAGGACCCCTCAGTCATCTTCCTCCTCCTCCTCCTCCTCCTCCTCTTCCATTTCTACAAACCCCCTCCCTTCCAGCACTGATGAGGTTCCCTAGTTGAGTCATGAAACGTCTGCAAGGAAACTGCCCAGCTCAGAGAGCACCCAGGACCCCTCAAAACCTCAGTGCATTTCAGAGGCCACCAGGAGCCCCCCTCACACCACCTCTTTGCCTTTAACAGGGGGGGAGGCAGGCCCCCTCCCTTGAAATTCAGACTAGCCCCACCCATTTTTGGCCCGCCCTGAAGCCGCTGAAGGCCTGGCTCTGCCATCCGGCCTGGGTCTCCCAGGGGATGGGGACAGGCCCACCACCACTCTGGGGCTCCTACTTTGCCTGGGGCTGATTTTTTTTTTTTAATTTTATAGCATTTTTTAAAAAAAATCTGGACTTTATATTGGCTGTAGATCTCATTTCCATATTGGGTTCAATGGCGGTACGTTGCCCAGGCAAATTTAATTCATTATATACTTGAAGATGTAAGGGAGGAGGGAAGAACGTTTACTAAAACAGATGTTTACAAAGATTAATACCTAATGTTGTATGCTATGTTCTAGGATGATTGTTTAGCAATAGGATCTTTGGTTTAATGTTGACCACATTAATATGGAACCAGATAAGAGAAACACCAATCAAACAAAGTGTAACAGGAGTGTAGTTGAGGCTAGACGCGAGGGGTGGGAACAAGGCTTACTAACTCAGACGTTTTCAGTGACTAACACTCAGTATTGTATATCAGGTGCCATGATGATTGCTGCATAATATGTTTTTATGTTCAATGTTGATTGTTTTAATAAAAGAATTTTATATATTAAAAAAAAAATCACAATCAGGGAATAAACCCAGGGGAAACTTGCAGGCTGATGCCTGGCTGGAGTGCCAGGGGTTCCCAGCTGGGAAGGGGATGCCCAAGGACCCCCCCCAAGCCCACCTGGGGAGGGGGGGGGTTGTGTGGCTTGGAAGGGAAAGGGCCGGTCTGCTAGCTGGGGCTGCCCCCATGTGGTCATAGCGTGGAAGAGCAACAGCTTCCTAAAGCAGCACCTCCTGGGCCCAGATGTGGACCTGCATGTCCAAAGGATACAGGAGGAGAGAGTTGGAAGGGGCCCTGGAGGTCATCTAGTCCAGACACGTCAAACCCAAGGCCCGGGGGCTGGATGCGGACCGTGAAGTGGTTTCACGTGGCCCGCTAAGCCACCCTGGAAACAGTGAGGGAATGGCCCCCGCTGCCTTGGCCCAGGCCGGCTGGGGGCCAAAGTACAATTTTGGGGTGGCCATCTACGCTGAAACACATTCGGTCTTAGCTCCACAAGGCCGGCTGGACACAGCGAGGAACCGGCCCCTGCCTTATTGGCCCCGCCCCCTGGGTGCCTGCTGGGGAGGGGTCCCCCTTTGTGAGGAATGAAGAAATGCACCATGCCTTGGCCCTCGCCCCGGTCCCCCCCCTTGTGCCAGAGACCCCCAGATCTGTCCCACTCCTGCCCAGGCCCCCACAGGCCCCACCCTTGACGCGAACGATGAAGAGCTGGCCACGCCCACCCAGTAGACCACACCCACTCCATCCACGCCCACCCAGGAGGCCGCCCCCCCCCAGGGCAACTGCAATGCTGATGCGGCCCTCAATGAAACTGCGTTTGCACCCCTGCTCTAGTCCAGCTCAGGCAGGAGAGCATATGCGGGGGGGGGTCCAAACTTGGCACTTTTAAGCAACATTCTGGACTCCCAGAATTCTCTGCTGGCTGGGGAATTCTGGGAGTTGAAGTCCACCAGTCATGAAGGGACTGTAGTTTCCCCCATGCTGGCTCAGGAATTCTGGGAGTTGAAGTCCACAAGTCATGAAGGGGCCATAGTTCCCCCATGCTGGCTCAGGAATTCTGGGAGTTGAAGTCTGCCAGTCATGAAGGGGGCCATAGTTCCCCCATGCTGGCTGAGGAATTATGGGAGTTGAAGTCCACCAGTTATAAAAGAGCCATAGTTCCCCCATGCTGGCTCAGGAATTCTGGGAGTTGAAGTCCAGGAGTCATAAAAGAGCCAAGGTGGCCTCCCCTTGCCCTACATCATTCCAGACAAGTAGCTGTCCGGTCTCTTCTTAAAAACCTCCAGTGATGGAGCATCCACAACTTCTGGTGGCCAGCAGTTCCACTGGCTAATTGTTCTCAGGTCAGGAAGTTCCTCCTTCATTCCAGGTTGCTTCTCTCCTTAAGTTTCCATTCTTGGCTTCTTGTCCTGCTTTCAGGTGCTTGGGAGAATAAGTTGATCCCCCACCCCACCCCTCTTTTTTTGTGGCAGCCCCTAAATGTTGGAAGATGCTATTGTGTCACCCCTGGTCCTTCTCTCTGTCAAGACACACCCAGTTCTTGCAACTGTTTTATATGTTTTAGTCTCTAATCATCTTTGTGGCTTCATCTTCTCTGAACTCCAGAGGCTCTGCCAGAGAGGCAGAAACACCCCCATTTAGATCCACCCCCCTCCCCAAATGGCTGGACTCAACTGCCTGGAAGGACCACCACCTTCAGGTTTCTTCTGCCTCTGCGCGTCCGTCCCTGGAAGGACCCCACAGGACTGACCACCTCTCAGGGTCCAGCCAGCAGCAGCAGCAGCAGTAGCAGCAGAGGCCGGCCAGGTCCAGCACCCGAGGCCCGCCTGACCTTCGGCGGCAGGGGTTCTGGTAGATTTGCCCCTGGCTTTGGGGCTTCGCATGCTTGCATTGCTCCTGCTCGGAGCCCTGGGTTCGAACCCCCTGCCCCGTGAGCGAGCAACCGTGAGGGGGTTGGATTGATGCCACGTGGCAGACTCAGATAAAGGGACGTGGCGTTCACCCCCCCCCCCAGTCCACAGCCCAAGGAAGAGCGTGACGGTCTGGTTCCGATGATCTGGGCAGACCGCGTTCGGCCTCAGCTTCACCCAGCAAGGACTCCAGGCTGGTCACGACCGGTGGAAGGCACCTGCACTCTGTCCTCCACCTTGCCTCCTGCGTGGCCTTACGGCTGCTCCTCGGCGTACAGGTTTGCTTAGTGACCATTCAGAGTTTGGACTGTCCTTCACACTTATGACTGTTGCAGCACCCCCCGCATGGGTCACCTGGTCAAAATTCAGGCACTTGGCCACTTGCCTGTGGTTATGACGGTCAGTGTCCTTTGGGGGAGGTCCCCTGGCTCTCTTTTGCACTCTTCTGGCAAGCAAAGTCAGTGGGGGAAGAAGCCGGATCAACTTCACTTAAGCAGGGTTAGGCCACCTCCGCTCTTTTATGACTGGTGGACTTCAACTCCCAGAATTCCTGAGCCAGCATGGGGAACTATGGCCCCCTTCATGACTGGTGGACTTCAACTCCCAGAATTCCTGAGCCAGCATGGGGGAACTATGGCCCCTTCATGACTGGTGGACTTCAACTCCCAGAATTCCTGAGCCAGCATGGGGGAACTATGGCCCCTTCATGACTGGTGGACTTCAACTCCCAGAATTCCTGGGCCAACATGGGGGAACTATGGCCCCTTCATGACTGGTGGACTTCAACTCCCAGAATTCCTGGGCCAACATGGGGGAACTATGGCCCCCTTCATGACTGGTGAACTTCAACTCCCAGAACTCCTGAGCCGGCATGGGGGAACTATGGCCCCCTTCATGACTGGTGGACTTCAACTCCCAGAATTCCTGAGCCAGCCACGCTGAGGGGAAAGGGAGAGGTTTCCAAGCAGAGCCAGGCTGGCTGAGGAATTCTGGGAGTTGAAGTCCACCAGTCATGAAGGGGCCAAAGATCCCCCATGCTGGCTGAGGAATTCTGGGAGTTGAAGTCCACCAGTCATGAGGGGGCCATAGTTCCCCCATGCTGGCTGAGGAATTCTGGGAGTTGAATTCCTCCAGTCATGAGGGGGCCATAGTTCCCCCATGCTGGCTGAGGAATTCTGGGAGTTGAAGTCCACCAGTCATGAAGGGGGCCATAGTTCCCCCATGCTGGCTGAGGAATTCTGGGAGTTGAAGTCCACCAGTCATGAAGGGGGCCATAGTTCCCCCATGCTGGCTGAGGAATTCTGGGAGTTGAAGTCCACAAGTCTTAAAGTTGCCAAGGTTGAGAACCCCTGATCTAGACCATTTCAGACAACCCTATACCATTTCAGACAAATGGCTGTCCAGTCTCTTCTTAAAAACTTCCAGTGTTGGAGCATTCACCACTTCTGGAGGCAGGTGGTTCCACTGGTTAATTGTTCTCACTGTCAGGAAGTTTCTCCTTAGTTCCAGGTTGCTTCTCTCCTTGATGAATTTCCATCCCTCGCTTCCTGTCCTGCTTTCTTCAGGGGTTTTGGAGAAGAGCTCTTTTGTGATCCATTGACAAAAAGCCCCCCCCCCCAGAGTTTTAGCTCCACCCTGCAGCCAGTCTTGGTCCTCCCCCTTTTTTAGGGAACCTCAGCCCCAGACCCTCCCTCTTCCAATCCAGGAGGACGGCACCAGGCTGCCCACTCTGGCCTTGCCCCTCCTGCTTGCACCCCACAATGGAAAGCCAGACCCCGACTGAACGTCCTGCTCCATGACACCCCCTGCCCGTCTCTTTCGGGTCAAACCTTCCCCCTTTTGCACCCCCACCCACCCACCCACCCACCCCCACCCCTGTGCCCGTCCAGAGGGCTGGCAGCTCAAGAAGTTTAAAAAGCTCCTTTTTTTTGGCTTCACCTTTTTTTTTTATTTTTTGTTCCTGAAGACAAAAAATAAAATACAAACAGTGTGAGAGAAGAAAGACTCCTAGTGGGAAACCCAGCGCACGAGAGCAGCAGCAGCAGCAATGAAGATCAGGGAGGATTGACACCGGCCCGACGGGAGCCCCCACCCCCCCTTCTCCGTGCCTGGAACCCGGGCTTAGGGGGGGGTCAGTGCAAAGGAGAAGATGGGAGACCTCTTGACCCCTGCAAGGCGACCCACCTGTCGAAGGACGGCTTTGGGCTCCTGACTGAAGGGTGAGAGGCTGCCACAAAGTGGACACTGGATCAAGGCTTCAGCTGGGCCCTTCGGGGGGGGGGATACAGACCCAGCCTCCCAGGGCAGGAGCCATGCGGTGGGGGTGGGCAGTGGCCATGGGGACCAGGACAGCCCAGCTCCCATCCTGAGCTGGCCAGGGACTCTCTCCCCTTGTGGACCAAGGCCCCAGAAACGGAGTCCTGGGGAGCCACTGGAGGGGGACAAAAAAAAAAACTGGATTAAAAGCTGGAGGGACTTTGAAGGATGCAGACTAACTCTGGCCTGGCCTAAAGCTGGGAGGCCAACATCCTTGAACCCAGATCTGGGGGGGGGGAGAAGGGGACCCTATTTAATCTTGGCTAGAACTCCACTCCCTGTGGCTTCAATTCAAGGGGAAATTTTAGTTGGAAGGAAGGAAGGAAGGAAGGAAGGAAGGAAGGAAGGAAGGAGGGAAGGAAGGCAGGAAAGAATGAAGGAAGGATGGAAGGCAGGAAAGAAGGAAGGAGGGAAGGAAGGCAGGCAGGCAGGAAGGAAGGCAGGAAAGAAGGAAGGCAGGAAAGAAGGAGGGAAGGAAGGAAGGCAGGAAAGGAAGGAAGGCAGGAAAGAAGGAAGGCAGGAAAGAAGGAAGGCAGGAAGGAGGGAAGAAAAGAAGGAAGGAAGAAAGGAAGGAAAGAAGGCAGGAAGGAAAGAAGGAAGGAAAGAAGGAGGGAAGGAAGGCAGGCAGGAAGGAAAGAAGGAAGGAAGGGCAACCTAGAACAGCCCTAACCCACCCCAAAAGCTGGGGCAGAGGAGGGGAGTGGGGAGTGGGATCTGGCACCCTCCTAGGTTAACCGTCTAATTTGACCCCAGGTAGCCACTTTACGGAGCGGAAGTGCTGATGGATCGTCACAGAGCGAAGAAGGAAGGAAGGAGGGTTTAGCCCCCCTTTTGGGGGGGGGTTGGGTTTGTGTAAGGAATGTGTTGGAGGGAGTTTCGTCATTTGGGGGAAAGTTGGGGGGGGAGAAGAGACAAAACAGAAGCCCTTCCTTCTTCACCTGCCCGGGTTGCTGGCCGGTGCGGAAACAAAGAATAAATTAGG
Source organism: Bothrops alternatus (assembly GCA_034064705.1). Classification (NCBI taxonomy): domain Eukaryota; kingdom Metazoa; phylum Chordata; class Lepidosauria; order Squamata; family Viperidae; genus Bothrops; species Bothrops alternatus. Next base: position 310,347 of record JARGCV010000272.1, on the reverse strand, counting down.
ATTTTGGCGTCAGGAAACCAGGCATCCCCGTTTAAGGCAACGCAAAGGAAGGAAATGGGAAGGAAATTCAAGACAGCTTCCGGGTTTGGCGCTAAAGGGGGCAGCGTGGAAAGCGCCGGACGTGACTCTTAAACCTTCTGGAAAAGGGGAGGGGGGCGGTGGTGCAAAGGGCTGGGGAATGGGGGGGGCCCTGGAAAGTCAGCAAAGCACTTTTGGGGGGGGGGTCCCTCCGGCCCAGCACTACAGGCTGAATTCGAGGCCGGGCCGATCCGACCGGCTTCCGGGCTCTTCCGTTGGTGAAAACTGCCAACTAGGACGTGGCTTTAATAGGGGTTAAATGTGCCTCCCACCCCCCAATTTTAAATTAAATTTTAAAAAAAGATGGAGGGTTTTTGTTTTCGTCTGGATAGCTTTAGTGCGTTAATAAACCCATGCTTGTCTAAAATGGAGGGGAAATGGAGGAGCAACCGCTTAAGGCTTGAGTCGGTAGCCCCTCTCCCCCCCCTGTGGGGAAGGGGAGGGGAAGGGGCTGCCCCCCTCCCCGGTGCTAGATCCAGGCTCACATTCACACAGAGTAGATGACCGAGTTTACGGCGTAGTGATTGCTTTAGCCAGGGTTAAGAGCAGGGCTCTCCAAACGCGGCCCCTTTAAGACGTGTGGACTTCAACTCCCAGAATCCCCCAGCACGGCTTAAAGGGGCCGCGTTTGGAGACCCCTGGCGAAGAGAGAGAAAGCTTCAGAAAAACAGCTGGAGGTTTGGATGGGGTCCTTTTTTCAACTCCAAACATTACCGTGATCATTTGGGGGGGGCTGTCCTTTGGGGGAGGGGGGCATCAGCAACTGTGTGTGTGTGTGTGTGTGTGTGTGTGTGGAATGGGACTCCAGCATCACTTTTCACCCAAAGGACCAGCTCTGCCCCGTTAGGAAACCGGGAGGACCTGAAGACCCTCCCCAGAGCTTTCCTCGACTTAGCGACCCTTCGTCAGGCGCCTGAGGAAAAATCCCCGCAGTTGTGACCGTTGCACGGGGTCACCGCTAGCGCGTTCGGCCAACCGATGTGCGAATGGTGACGCTGGCCGGGTCCTCAGGCCACGTGATCCCCCCCCCATTTTTGCAAAGCGGTCCACGGTGGCGAGCCAGATCCACTCAACGACGCCGTGACTCACTTCCGTGGCTGTGGACATTCGCACGTCGGTTGGCCAAACAAATCGGGGTGGGGGGGAGGGAGTCCCTTAATGCCCGCCCGGCTTAGCAACATAAATTCTGCCCCCCCCCTCCGATGGTCGTCGTTAAGTCGAGGACTCCCGGCGTCTGTTGCTCGGGGTTGAAATGGGGGTGGGGGTGTCCTTGTTCTCTCTCCGAGCACGGTGGATTATTTTTTGGGCCAGACGTTTCGTGACCCAACTAGGCAACAGCATCAGGGTCAGGAGGGGTGGGTGGGTGGGGGTTGCAATCTGGATCCAGCCTCCAGGGACAAAAGGCCGAGATTCCCAAAGAGGCCAAAACAGACAGGCCTCCATTACGTCCCAAATTGGCTGGGGAGAAGAGGGCACCTTAATGGGGGGGGGCTTCGTTGCACCTAGTGGGGAGCTCCCTTCTGGGGTCTTCTGCCCTTTGGAGGGGGCTAAGGGACTCCCAGGGCCTTCTTTCAGCCAAGCCCCCCCCCCACCCCCTGGCAGGAAAGGGCACAACTAGAGGCTCTGCAGAGGCATTCCTTCCGGGGTCTATGTGTGGGTCTGCTACAGGGGGAAGGGGGGGCCGGGAGTTCCTGGGAGGGGATATTCTGCGTTTGCTACAGGCTGGCAGCGGGGAAAGTCGGGGGGGGGGGTGGAAGAAGGCAGGGGGGTCACCCAGAAGGGAGGGGGGCTCACCTCTAGTGCCAGCCGTTTGCGAGAATGATCACAGCAGTTTGCCAGTTCAAAAAAGAGAAAACAGCCGGATTGCCAGCCCAAACTACCCCTACGGTCCTCGCCTGCTCCGAGCGAAAGTCACCGTGCCACCACCGCTGCCGCCGCGGCCCTCCTCATCTGTACCCGGGGTGCTGGAGGTGAAGGGCGCAGCTCTCGCCGGGCCCCCGGCCTCGGTTCACCGACGTGCGGGCGGCTTTGCTCAGCGGAGCCCCGCCCGGCTCGCGGAGGCAGGACCGGTGGAAGTCCGGGTACTCCATCGGTGGCATCACGCTGCCCGGGCCGGGGGGCCCTGCCCCGGCTCGGCAATGGGGGCCAGCTGTGCATTCCAGGGCAGCTGCCCCCATCGTCTGCAGTCCGCCTGCTCCTCCTCCTCCGCTGCCCCCATGGAACGGCAGGGCCAGGTCCTGGGAGCCCGAGCTGTCGCTGTTGGGCGTGGGCAGAATGTTATTCCACAGCGGGGGCTGGAAGTAGTGCCCATTGGTGAAGGGGGCAGGGCCGGGCAGGCCATTGATGGGGGGCGATGGGGCAGCCTTCTCCAGGGCAGCCTTCGCGCCGAACGGCTGGGCCATGCACAGCTCCAGGGCGTAGCCTGACCCTTTACCAGGTAAGCCCTGCCCGGGTAGTTCTCGCCCGGGTGGCTTCCCCATGGGGGCCGACGGTCCGATGGCCTCGCCACACATCTGCTGTAGGTGAGCCAGCTGGTGCTGGTTCCAGGCCGCGGCCACCTGCTTCATTTCGCTTTGGTAGGCAGGAGGGCCACGGGCCACACTGCCCAGCGGCACCCCCATGGCAGAGGGCGGGACCGGCGCGGCATGGTCGCCAGGGTTGACCATGCCGCAGGAAGGCAGGGGTGTGGGGACGTTGTGCGCGGACACCCGGGTGCTGGCGCTGATCAGGAGGTTGCGGCTGATGGGACTGGGGTTGGCAATCTGTCCCTCGCAGACTGAGGTAGCGCTGGTGCCCGTGCGCGCCTGGCAGAACTGGCTGATCTGATGCACGATGCTGCTCAGGTCCGGAGGCTGGCTCTGCTGCAGCGTGGCAGCCATGGACAGCGGGATGGTTGAGGTAGAGACGGTCACATTCGGAGGGGCGTCGGCGTCGGCCATCTTCCTGCCCAGGTGCATGCCTGCCAGTGGCGGGGGCTGCGGAGGCTGCTGCAAGTGGTTGGTGGGGTGCTGCTGCGGCGGCAGCTGCTGCAGGCCAGGATGGGCCACGTTCTGTGGTGGCTGTAGGGTGGGGGGGACCCCCTGAGAGTGGAGCTGCTGGAGGGCCTGCTGGCGAGCCAGCGCCTGGGGGTGGGTTAAAGTGCTAGGTGCCGCGTAGGGGACCGAGGGGGGGTTCATCATGGCTTCCGGCAGCAGGCGGGTCCGCTTCCCGTCAAAGTCCTTGACGACCCCTTTGGCCGGGGACCGGACGATGGCCAGGAGGCCTGTTTTCACAGAAGCCTGCGACGGCGGGTAAGGGCTGTACCTCTGCCCAGAAGTGTCCAGCCCGTTCACAGTACGGCGCACGTGTTTCCGCTGAGGGACCTTGATGCTGTTGGGGAAAATTTTGATGGTCAGAGGGTGGTTGGCTACCTTCTTAGCATACGCGTCCAACTCTGCTGGAGTAGGGTGCTGTGCGGCTCTCATTTTCTGTGGAGTGTCCCCTGGTTGGGGAAGGGGGGAAGAGAAAGTCAGAGAGACAGAGAGCATGGAGAGAAAGGGAGAAAAGGAGAGCGAGAGAGAAAGAGAACGAGAGAAAGAGAGAGAGAAGCCATCAACACCGACTGAGCGAGCAGTCAGCGTTCTGTTCAGAACCTCCGAACTGCCCGGGGCTGCGCTCGAAAGAGGGGGGAGGGGGAACTCGCCCAATACGGGGCCCCAGCAAGCTATTGTTTAAAAAAAGAAAGAAAGAAGACGGCCACGGTGGCGTGACTGGAGCTCCATTTGTTTCGGATGGGCATCAGTGGAGGCCCCCTCGTACCCTCTCGATATTCTGTCCGCACCCTTGGGACCCCCAATCGGGCGCCATCCCCTCCATGGCCCTCTGGAGCTTTGGATAGCCTGACGCGGCTGCAAATCCAGCAGATGCTCAAATGGGCTTTTGTTCTTTCTTTTTGAAAAAACACGCTGGCCATGGTTAGAATGCAGCGTTACAAACTGACTCTGCCCACAGCCAGGAAGTTCGATCCCGACCGACCGGCTCAAAATGAACTCAGCCTTCCGTCCTTCCGAGGTCGGTAAAATGTTGGGGCAACAGGCTGACTCTGTCAATCGCTTAGAAGGGGCTGTAAATCACCGCGAAGCGGCATATAAGTCTAAGTGCTGCTGCTACTAATGCAGCTGTTGGTCCCCAGAAAGAGACGGTTGTCTCACACAACGTCGGAAAGACCCCTTTCCTTGAAACCTCTTCCTGAACCGAGCAACCGTGCCCCCCCCCCCAAAGTTAAAAGGAGACGCTGCTTCGTCCAGCTCTTCAGAAGTTTGGTAACTGGTTTTGGAATCAATGCAAAAGTTCCCCTCCTCCAGGATAACGTAAGTACGGGTAGTCCTCAACTTACGACCGTTTGCTTAATGACTGTTTGAAGTTACAACAGCGGTGGAAACAGAGAATTCTGGTCATTTTTCACACTCATGACCACTGCAGCATCCTCGTGCTCATGTGATCAAAATTTGGACATTTGGCAATGGCCTTGTCTTTATGATGGTCGCAGCGTCCCCCCCCGGGGGGGTCACGGGATCCCTTTTTCTGACCGTCTGACAAGCAAAGCCAATGGAGGGGGGGAAGCCAGATTCACTTAAGAACCGGGTTGTTAGCTTGACAGCTGCAGGGATTCCCCTTAACGACGGTGGCCAGAAAGGTCGTTAAATGGGGCAAAACTCACTTAACGACTGTCCTGTCCAGCCACACAGATATTTTGGGCTCAGTTATGGTTGTAAGTCAAGGATTATTTGTAGCCAGATTTTACTCTCTGCCTAGGGTGCCCCGTGGGGGTTAAATCTTGGTTTTGGTGGGGGGGTCTCTACGGGGGTCTCTGTGGGGCACGAGGCCGTCTCCAAATTGGGAAGCCACAGCCCATGCCCAAATGTCACCCCCAGCCACACTCTGGGATGGCCTGGGGGCCCTGGAGCTCAGACCAATCAAATACAAGGAAAAACCAGCTCTTTGCTGGACTTTCTTAGCCCCCCCACCTCAAAAAAAAGGCCCTTCCCCACATCTGGACTGCTGTGGGGAGAAGCCGAGGGCCCAGGGCAGCCTCCCCCACGAGCAGACAAGGGGGGCTGGGAGCTGCATCTGGACTAACCAAATATTGACTATATGAAGGGGAGATCAAAATACAGGGTCGTTCTCGACTTATTTACAATAGTCCCTTTAGTGACCGTTCCTAGTTACAATGGCACTGAAAAATAAGACTTAGAGCTGTTTTTCACAGTTGCGACCTTCGCAGCACCCCGAGATGGGCACAAACTGAAACATTGACTCACAGCCATTCATTTAGTGACTGTTTGAAGTTACGAGGGCACTAAAAAAAGAGCAACTTACGACTGCTTTTCACACTTACGACCGCCGTAGCAGCACCCGCACGGTCACGCGATCAAAATTCAGATGCTGGACAACTGACTCCTGTTTATGACGGTCACAGTGTCCCGGGGTCACGTTGACCCCTTTTCATGATCTTCTGACAAGTAAAGTCAGTGGGGGAAGCCACTTACTGACTTATCAACTGCAGCGATTCACTTAGTGACACAGAATGCTGGACTCGATGGGCTTTGGCCTGATTCAGCATGGCTCTTCTTATGTTCTTATGTTCTAACTCTGGAAAGACAGGTCACAGAATGGGGCGAAACCCCACTTAACCGACGTCTCACAGCAGAAATTCTGGTCGTAAGTGGAAGACTATCTGTAACCCATCCCAGCACACAGCTGGGGAAGAAAGGAAACGGGGCCAGACCAGGCAAGCGGGCCCAGCAGAGGTGGCAGGCAGCCTCTCCTACGCGTAGCCTCCCAGGGATGTCCTGGTGAGAGCAGCAGTCTGGCTGACCCTCCCCTCGTGACGTTTAGCCACCAACATGTAAATAAATAAATAAAATGGGAGGAGGTTGGTAGTGAGGTCAGGAGCACGGAGGGTCTCTGACGCCGGGTTTCCCCACCGTGGCAGCTTGCAGACGGGTGGACTTCAACCCCCAGAATCCCCCAGCCAGCACAGCTATTTGAACGGATGGCTCGTTCTATTTAACCCCCCCCATCCACCCCAGCCAGACTTGTGGCCTCCTACAGATGTTAAATAAATCGGTGTTTCTTTGGCCACTTGGAGACGGGTGGACTTCAACTCCCACAATGCTCCAGCTGGCTGGCTTCCCCATTTCCTGTTAGGCTAGGGGATTCTGGGCGTTGAAGTCCAGCCGTCTTCACGCAGCCGAGGTGGAGGAAGGCTGGTTCAAGGCCTCGTTTTGCAACCCTAACCCCTTCTTGGATCGCTTTTGGGGATCCAAGCCAATACCCCCCCCCCCGAAAGTGCGCCAGAGACCCGCTGGAGTGCGGGTTCCGCCCTTGACCACCCGGGTTTAGTTCCTCCCCCTGCCCCCCGTCCATCCCTTGGGTGTGCGGTCAAGCGGCCAGCCGAAACTCACATTTCTGAAGCCCAGTGTTCATCTGCGGGTAAGGAAGCAGCTGGAAGGAGAGCTCGCCTGGTCCTGGGAGGCAGGCCAGCATGGCAGGCGGTGGTCAGCACATGGGCTCCGGAGTCCTCTGCGCACTGCAAGGGAAGACAGGGGTCAGGGGAGACTCACGGGGTCCCCCAGGGCAGCCTGAAGGGCTCCTTGCAAGCCCGAGATCAAAGATGGGCGTGACCGGAAAGATTTATACGTCGACTTACAACTTACATTTAGTGACCATTTGAAGTTACGACAGCACTGAAGAAAGCGACTTAGGCCTGGTTTCACACTTACGACTGTTGCAGGATCCCTGTGGTCACGGGGTCAAAATTCAGACGCTCGGCAACCGACTCCTATTTACGACGGTCGCTCTTTTGCGATCTTCTGGCAACGGGGAAGCCAGATTCACTTAACCGTGTGACTCACTTAACGACGGCAGTGATTCACTTAATAACTGCGGCAAGAAAGGTCGTAAAGCGGGGCAAAGCTCGCTTGACAAACATTTCACTTAGCGACAGAAATGTTGGGCTCAGTTGCGGCCATAATTCGAGGACTGCCTGTATTTATGATTTTGTTGGGTCTACACTTCAGCACCGGCAGTCCTCGGCTTACGACCGGTTGCTCAGTTACGACAGACCAAAAAAAAAGGCACTAGTGATCTGGATTCAAAGTTGAGATGCCCGCGGCAGACGGCGGGTTATGACCGTGGCCGGGCTCAAATTTTGGTTGCCAAGTGAGACGCGGGTTGAGTTTTGCTCCGTTTTACGACCTTTCTTCCTGCCACGGCTGTTAAGTGAATCATTGTAGCTGTTCAGTGAATCTGCAACCGCCCTAAGTACATGCCAGTTTCCAAGTATCCAGATTTGGATCATGTGACCTTGGGGACGCCGCAAGAGTTTTAACCGTGGGAAAGTCATAAATCGCTGTCTTCAGTGCAGTTGTAATTGCAAACGGTCACTAAATGAACTGTTGTTAAGTTGAAGGCTGCCGGTACAGGTAGTCCTCAGCTTACAACCTCCACCACGCCCAAAATTTCTGTTGTTAAGTGAGACATTTCTTAAGTGACAAGAAAACTCCTAAAATGTCACTTAAGAAATGTCTCAATTAACAACAGAAATTTTGGGGTTGGTGGCGGCCGTAAGTTGAGGACTACCTGTACTGGCAGCCTTCAACTTACAACAGTTCATTTAGTGAACGCCTTTGTTAAATCAGTAGCATGGTCGTTAAATGAATCTGGCTTCCCCATGGACTTCGCTTGGGAGAAAGTCGTAAAAGGGGATCGATCGTGTGACCCCCCCCCGGGACACGTCATAAATATGAATCAGTTACCAGCCGTCTGAATTTTGACCGCGTGTCTGCGGAGAAGCTGCAACGGTTGTCAGTGCGAAAAATAACTGCAAGTCATCTTTTTCGGTGCCGTTGCAACTTTAAATGGGTCATTGAACGAACGGTCGTAAGTTGAAGACTACCTGTGATCCCCGTTCTCTCAGTGGCATCTGGGTGCTTCCTTTAGGATGGGGGAAGGGATCCAGTCCTTGGCATCCAAGACAGGAAGGAGAATGTAAAGTTAAGTGCGAAAAATGGCCATCGCTCACTTTTTTTCATTCCTAAGGCAGGACTAGAACTCGCGATCTCCTGCTTTCTAGTCTGGTGCCTTAACTGCTAGTTAATTTATACTGAATTAGGAATTTATACTTCCAAACAATGAGGACAATTACCCAGTGGAACAGCTTGCCACCAGACATTGGGGGTACTCCAAAACTGGAGATTTTTTAGAAGAGGCTAGACAGTCATTTGTCTGAGATGGTATAGGTTTCTCCTGCTTCAGCAGGGGGCTGGACTAGATGACCTCCAGGGTCCCTTCCAGCTCTGTTGTTCTATTCTATTCTACTGTTTCTGAATTCTATTCTATATTCTATTCTATATTTCTATTCTATTCTGTTTCTATTCTATTCCATTCTATTCTTTCTGAATTCTATTCTATATTCTATTCTATTCTGTATTTCTATTCTATATTCTATTCTATTCTGTATTTCTATTCCATTCCATTCTTTCTGAATTCTATTCTATATTCTATTCTATTCTGTATTTCTATTCCATTCCATTCTTTCTGAATTCTATTCTATATTCTATTCTGTATTTCTATTCCATTCCATGCTATTCTTTCTGAATTCTATTCTATATTCTATTCTATTCTGTATTTCTATTCTATTCCATTCTATTCTTTCTGAGTTCTATTCTATATTCTCTATTCTATTCTATTCTAAATTTCTATTCTAAATTTCTATTGTATTCTATATTCTATTCTACTCTATATTCTATTCTATTCTCTATTTTATTTTCTGTTATATTCTATATTCTATTCTATATTCCATTCTATTCTATTCCATTTTGTCCCATTCCATTCCAGAATACCCTTAAATTCACAAATGGGGCGAATGTTTGTTGCTATAATATTCCCTTTCCCCCTATATTAAAAATTACCGTTTGCTAACCAGGAGATCCAGTTTTTGGTGTAGCGGTTAAGGCCTCAGGCCAGAAACCAGGGAATGAAGGGTTCTAGTCCTGATTTGGGCCCAAAGGCAGGTGATGCACTCGCTCTAAATTGAAACAAAATTTTCAAACTGCATAAAAGGGAATTTGAATGCCGGTCGGATCTCCTGGCCCGTAAATTCGTTTGCTAAATGAATTCTTTTCTTTATTTGTGTTAGAAGCATCTTCGAACTATGGACATAACAGCATTCAACTGAGCACGTAAAATAGGCAGAAAATGAAATAAATGTGTTTTATTTCTCATTCTAATCTTGGCTGATTCACCTTACCCCGCGACGTTCTACTGCCAGATGACATTTTAATTTGTAAATTATATAATGCTGCAATCAAATCAGTCTGCTTCATTAATACAGACGCACTCTAAAACCACACACTGCACATTAACGAAGACTGAATCAGAAAATTACAAGGGTCGTGAAAAATTATAACATGCTCTGGCTGAGGAATTCTGGGAGTTGAAGTCCACAAGTCTTCAAGGGGGCCAAGTTTGAAGACCCGTCTCAAATCCTGCTGTGCTGGGGTGCCCAAAAGCACATATTAAAGAGTGTTTCTAACGTTAACGCCACCCAAAAAAATATTCTGAGCCCTCTAACCGTGAATGTGACACAAACTCTCGGATCCATACACAACACAACCACAAATGGAAACACACACACACACAGGCCACGGAGTTGGGGCAGCCGCTAAACTCCAGCCAATGGCAGAACATAAATAAAAGTTGGTGCCTGCAATCAACCATTTCCAATTAGGGCTAAAACCAATGCTGAATCCTGCCATCTTAACGACCTCAGCCGAGCCTAAAATTTCCACGGCTTAGTGAGGCCGCCATTAAGTGAGTTTCGGCCCATTTTGCCACGGTTGTTAAGTGAATCAGTGCAGTTAAGTTGTTAACACGGTGGTGAAGTGAATCTGGGTCCCCTGTTGAGTTTGCCGGTCAGAAACTCGCGAAAGGGGATCAGGGGAGCCCGGTACGCTGCGACCGTCATAAATGTGAAGCGGTGGCCAAGCGTCCGAGTTTTGATCACGACCAGAACCAGTTCGTTAAGTGTGAAAAGTGGGTCTACGTTGCTTTCTCCAGTGCGGTTATAGCCTAGAACTGTCACTAAATGAGTGGTGGTGAAGTCAAGAGCCGCCCGTAAATATTTCTGAATTTTAATTGTGTGACCATGAGGATGCTATGACGGTCGTTAAGTGTGAAAAGGGGTCATAAGTTGCTTTTTTCAGTGCTGTTGAAAGAATAATACGTAGGGTTGTATACAAAACTCACTTAACTGTCACTCAATGAACGGTTGTTAAGTCAAGAGCTACCTATAAATATTTCTGAATTTTGATCGCGCGACCGTGAGGATGCTACGACGGTTGTAAGCCATTGTTTCCCAGGGCAGAGAGAATTCTGAATGGTCCCTAAACAAACGGTTGTTAAGGCGAAGACTACCTGTGTAACAACGAGAACAATCACACGACACTCGAAGCAGCCCAAACCAACATTTGACCTGCCATCCTAGTCTTAAATAACCCCATTCCGAAAACATTCTGAGCCACCAACTGCAGCCAAGGTGGTGTGTGCAGCACACACAGGCCAGATGTCCCTTTGTCCATCTCGGCCGTTTATCTGAAATAGTACAGGTGGTCCTCCAGTTATGACCACAACTGAGCCCCAAACTTATGTTGCTAAGTGGGACATTTGTTAAGTGAGTTTCCCCATTTTACGACCTCCCTTGCCACAGTTGTTAAATGAAGCACTACAGTTGTTCAGTCCAGCCACACGGTTGTTAAGCGAATCTGACTTTGCTGGTCAGGAAATCGCAAAAGGAGATCACTTGACCCCTAGGACACTGCGGCCGTCATACGTACGAGAGTTTCCAAGTGTCTGAATTTTGATCACGTGACCGTGGGGAGGCTGCAACAGTCGTAAGTGTGAAAAACGGTCATAAATCCCTTTGAGTGTTGTTGTAACTTTGAACGGTCGCTAAATGACCTTTGTAAGCCGAGGACTACTTGTATAGTCTCCTGCCAGAGCAGGGGGGGAGGTTGGGCTAGAAAAACCTCTGAGGTCCCTTCTAACTGTTGTTATTCGTTTATCGCGGACTGCTTTCCATGATGATGATGATGATGATAATAATAATAAAGTTGGAAGGGACCTCAGAGGTCATCTAGTCCAACCCCCTGCTCAGGCAGGAAACCCTATACCATTTCAGACAAAGGGCTGTCCAGTTTCTTCTTAAAAACTTCCAGTGTTGGAGCATTCACCGCTTCTGGAGGCAGGTTGTTCCACTGGTTATTTGTCCTCACTGTCAGGAAGTTTCTCCTTAGTTCCAGGTTGCTTCTCTCCTTGATCAGTTTCCACCCGTTGCTTCTTGTCCTGCCTTCAGGCGCTTTGGAGAAGAGCTTGACTCCCTCTTCTTTGGGGCAGCCCCTGAGATACTGGAGTGCTGCTATCATGTCCCCCCTCGTCCTTCTCTTCATTAATCTAGACATATGCAATTCCAGCAACCGTTCCTTGTATGTTTTAGCCTCCAGTCCCCTGATCATCTTTGTGGCTCTTCTCTGCACTCTTTCCAGAGTCTCAGCATCTTTTTTACATCGTGGTGACCAAAACTGGATGCCGTATTCCAAGTGTGGCCTTTCCAAGGCCTTGTAAAGCGCTATTAACACTTCACGTGATTCTCTCCCTCTGTTAATTGATCTGCTACCAACTCCCAAGAAGAGAAGGAGGGGGCCTTAATTCGGATTAAGTCAATTACCCTCTCTAGTTCAGGAGCTAGAAAATAATTCCTGAAAACAGAAGAAAAAGCACCGCGATATATGAATAAAAATCCATAGATAAAAAACCAATGGCAGCTTCAGCAGACTGTGCTCTGCTTGTCCCCCAGGATATCCTCAACATACAGCCTTTTGTTTAGCGAACCTTCGGAAGCTACAACCTCATGACCGTGTTTCACACTTACGACCATTGTAGGATGCCCCCCCATGGTCACGTGACCCAAACTGGGATATTTGGAGCTGACTCGCATTTATGACGGCCACAGTGTCCCGGGGCCACGGGATAGCTGTTGCCACATCAAAGGGAGAAGCCAGATTCGCTTAACGACCATGTGACTACCTTAACAACTGCAGCGATTCAGTAAACAACGGGGGCGAGAAAGGTCGTAAAATGGAGCAAAATTCACTTAACAACCGTCTTAGTATCAGACATTTTGGGCTCAGGACGGCTTGTATGTGCTTTGTAAACCCTGAACGACTTACAATTTACAACAGGCCTTCATGGGAACAAGGCTTGGGGGAGATTGCAAAGTCTGGAGATGACACATCATGTTGTTAGGCAGAGCTGATGCTTTAAGTCTCGGTTCCTGTAGCTAAGAATTAGAAATGAATTCCCAGGCCCGGAAGATAAAACTACTCAAATGGAGAAATGACGATTTAACCCCCAGACTGTGGACTGGATGAAGCCGCTGGAGAGGGGGGGGCACCTCCCTCCATTTTGCAGGAGGATTAGCTGAAATTAGGAAATCAGCCTTCTTTTAATGAAAAGAAGGACCAGGGGTGACATGATAGCAGCATTCCAGTATTTGGGGGGGCTGCCACAGAGAAGAGGGGGGTTTCCACCTATTCTCCAAAGCCCCTGAAGGCAGGAAAAGAAGCAACGGATGGAAACTGATCCAGGAGAGAAGCAACCTGGAACTAAGGAGAAATTTCCTGAAAGGACAATTAAACCAGGGGAACAGCGTGCCACCAGAAGTTGTGGGTGCTCCCACTGGAGGTTTTCAAGAAGAGATTTGTCTGAAATAGTCTAGGGCCGGGGTAGGCAACCTTGGCTCTTTTATGATTTGTGGGCTTCAACTCCAGAATTCCTGAGCCAGCCAGGCTCCGGAATTCTGGGAGTTGAAGTCCACCAGTCATGAAGGGGCCATAGGTCCCCCATGCTGGCTGAGGAATTCTGGGAGTTGAAGCCCACCAGTCATGAAGGGGGCCATAGTTCCCCCATGCTGGCTGAGGAATTCTGGGAGTTGAAGTCCACTAGTCATGAAGGGGCCAAAGATTCCCCCCATGCTGGCTGAGGAATTCTGGGAGTTGAAGTCCACGAGTCATGAAGGGTCCATAATTCCATGCTGGCTCAGGAATTCTGGGAGTTGAAGTCCACGTCTCATAAAAGAGCCAAGGTTGAAGACCCCTGGTCTAAGCCCTCCTGCTCCAGCAGGGGGTTGAACCCTTCCAACTTTGCTATTTTGTTTGGTTTAGGCAGCCAAGTAATAAAAACCTGGAGTTTGCAGGCAGAGGCTCTAGTGGCCACACCCTTCTCCCCCAAGGGTGACCCAAGTCAATCTTGACTTAATTTGGAAAGTGGATAGCAATGCAGCCGACTCACTTATAGAGGGAAATCCAGGATTGACGTGATCCTGTGCAAGCCAGGATCATCTGTTTTACTTCCGGCTTTTGCCGATTTAAGAAAAGCTGCCAAACTGAGATCAGGTGACTCATCAATTCCTCCTCTGCAACAATTATCAAGGATTTAATGGTACATGATGTCCTTCCTCTGACCATGTGCAACGTCCCACCTCTTGGTGGTAAAGTTCTCCGGAATAGGGCGGCATAGAAGTCAAATCAAATAAATAAATAAATAAATAAAGCCCAGCCTAACAAATCTTGCTCAAAAAAATGAATTTGGCAGGGAAAAAGGACTTCAGGCAGTTGCCATGAATCAATGCTGACTTGAACGCGCCCCCAAATAAAACAAAATAAAAATAAAAAAATATAAAAAAATAAAATAAAAGGACAGACGGGGCAATCCTTCATCTGTGCTTCAAGAGGCCCAGGTTTTGCACCGCTTTCCTGCACTCGGGAGCCAGCCTCTCCCGTGAGGAGGGTCCTCAGGGGAAGACCCCCTTCTCCAGCAGCAACTCTGCAGATCATCCTGAAGAGAAGAGCCCTTTGCCTCCATATACAAGTAGTCCTCAACTTACAACAGTCCGTTTAGTGACCGAAGTGAGCACAGCCCTGGAAATAGTGACTTTAGGACCTCCTCTTTGCACAACTGTGACCTTTGCAGCATCCCCAGGTGGTCACGTGATCAAAATTCAGACGCTGGGCAGCTGACTCGTATTTATGACGGTGGCAGAGTCCCGGGGTCCCGTTTTGCGACCATCTGAGTCAACGGGGAAGCCGGATCCACTTAACAACCCAGGTTGCTAACTTAACAACCGCAGGGATTCACTTAACAACCGTGGCAAGAAAGGTTGTAAAGTGTGTGTGTGTGTGTGTGGGGGGAAGATTCATTCCAGCGATGTCTCACTTGGGAACGGACATTTTGGGCTGAAATGCGGCCGTTGAGTTGAGGACTGCCTACGGTCTTAGGGAAGGGCTCCAGCAGCACCCTCTCCGCCTTCGGCAGGCCCCGGGACCCGGCCCGATTTCGGACTCCGATTCTGGCAGCAGAAGCGCCGCCCGAGGAAGGGAGAGGCCGAGGCTCAGACCAGGGCAGGGAGGAAACGGTGGGAACTGGCATTTCAAGCCAGACACAGAAACTGCCCCGGGGGACCTTCCATCAATTCACCCGCTTGCAGGCCTGGGGAGGTGCAGCCCCCCCCCCGCCAGAGGCTTCACTTTGGGGGGGGAGGGGGAAAGACAAGGCGGATGGGGGAGGGGGTGCATAAGGGGTACTGAAGCTGAACTGGGAGACCCCCCCCTTCCCCTTCGATCAAGGAGCCAAAGCCCAGGAGAAAGCAGCCCTGGGAAAGACTAGCCCCTTGCTCCCCCCTCCCCTTGGGAACCCCAGGGAAGGAGCCCCCCCCAGCTGCAGGATAAAGGGGGGCAGATGAGGTTTTGAGGCCTGAAACTGGACTGGGAGACCCCTTCGCCTCCCCCCCCCGATCAAGGAAGCAGGATTTGCTCTGGCCCAGAAGGAATCAGCTCGGGGAGGGAGCCCCCCCACCCCCGCAATGGGACCAGGAGGGACCCGCCCAGTAAGCCAGATAAGGGGGTGGTGGTTAAGGTTTGGGCTACTGACCCCGAACTGGGGGATCCCTCCGGCCCCCCCCGCTGGATCAAGCCCCCCCCAGTTTAATTCTGGGCCGGGAAGGGACCCCACTGTTAGCCCCCCCAAGAGGGCCGGGGGGGGAAGATCGTGAAGTGTGGGGGGGTCTCAAGGCCCGGGAGGAGGAAGCTCGGGGGAAGGGAGCCCCCCAGCCCCCCCAATAGGGCGGGAAGGACCCTCCGAGCCTCCTTCCGCCCCCCCCCGGCAGCCTCAGGAAGGGCCTCCTGGCAGCCGGATGGCCGCCCTTCCTGCCTCGCCCTCCAGGCCTGCCTCCTCCCCCCCCCACAAGCCCACAAAGGGGGGTCCGAGGAGCCCCTGCCCCACTTTGCCAGGGGGGGCTGGGGGAACCAGGGCCGGGCCCACCGCTCCCCCTCCCCCACCGGGCGCCCGCGAGGGGGAGTGGGGGGGCCGCCCCCCCACCCACCGCGGCCTGGGGGGGCTGCCGCCGGGGAGGGGCCTGCTCACCGTGGGAGCCCCCGCCCGGCCCTCATGGCGCCGCCGCCGCCGCTCCGCTTCGCCTCTTTCGCCGCCGCCTCGTCACCCCTCAGAGCCGGCTCGGCCGCTCCCTTCTGCGCACGCGCCGCGACGCCCGGCCCTCCAGGGGAAGGTCAGAGCGGAGGGAGAGAGAGAGAGAGAGAGAGAGAGCGGCGGCGCCGCCGCTTCCGGCGGCCTGGAGGAGGAGGCGGTGAGAAGGCCGGCCCAGGCGGCCAATAGGGAGGGGAAGGAGAGAAGAGATGGGCGCCTCCGCCGACGTCGCTCTTGCGGCCCCGCGCGGCTCGGAGGGCGAACGGCAGCCGGAAGCGCTCGCGCCTGGGAAAGGCCAGCCTCGCTTCCTTCCTTGCAGGCTGGGGGAGTCTCTCCGTCCGCGCAGGCGCGCGGCCCCCGGAAGCGCCGCTCGCTTCGAACGGAGAGGCGCAGCCCTTTTGTCCGCAGTCTGAACTTCCGGACTCGCCACGCTTCCAACGCCGGCCGCCACTCAAGCCCCGCGGGCCTCGGTTTCCCCCTTGGGCGGCTCCGGAGACTCCGGGCCGAGCTGCTTCCTTGCGGCCTCGCCTCCAAGACAAGCCCCCTCCCCAAGCGGCCTTCCCCCCCAGCCCCCGTTGCCCTTTTCGCCACCCAGGCGAATCCCTGCATTCCCTACAGGTACCCCTCGAGTTAGAGCCATTGGTTTAGTGGCCACTTGAAGCTAACAGTGGCACTGAAAAAAAGTGACCTATGACCTTTTCACACTGATGACCAGTGCAGCATCCAGCCCTCCGCTTATGCGACTATTCAGATGCTCCAGCAACGGCTTCCTATTTATGACGGTCGCAGCGTCCGGTGTGTGTGTGTGTGTTGTGTGATTCCCTTTTGCGACCAAAATCAAAAAGGGAAGCTGGATTCACTTAACCGTGCTATTAACAACTGCAGTGATTCACTTAACTTTGGCAAGACAGGTCATAAAACGGGGCAACCCCCCCATTTAATTGTTTCGTTTAGCAACAGAAACTTTGGGCTCAATTGTGAAGTGGAGGACTATCGGAATCTCGACTCTTAAAAAACAGGAGATGGAGTTGTTCAATGGTACATTTGTGTTGCCTGGAAATATGTCTTTTTTCCTGTAAGGTGTTTCTCCCCCAACCACTTTGATTTTAAAGGAGGTGAAATGTAAAAAAAAAAAAAGGGGGAAATCAGTTTCAATTTTTGAAAGGCCTTTCTACAGAATCCAATTGTTTTGCTACTAAAAAAAACTTAACCTTTCCCCTACGTCCTTTTAATTTAAAGTTCATTCAAAATGTTCTTAGATTTACTCCAGGATACCCCATGTTTTCGGTAAGCTAAGCAGACATTCATTCAGGAGTTGAAATATTTTATTTGAAGCATAAATGCGTGTAGCACTTGAGATGGAATAGAATAGAGCTGGAAGGAACCATGGAGGTCTTCTAGTCCAGCCCCGTTCGAGCAGGAGAACCTATGCCATCTCAGACAGGTGGCCGTCAAGTCTCTTCTTAAAAATCTCCAGCGATGGAGCACCCACGATTTCTGGTGGCAAGCTGTTCCACTGGTTAACTGTCCTCCCTGTCAGGAAGTTTCTCCTTAATTCCAGGTTGCTTCCCTCCTGGATGAGTTTCCACCCGTTGCTTCTTGTCCTGCCTTTGGAGAATAGCTTGACTACCTCTTCTTTGGGGCAGCCCCTCAAATACTGGAACACTGCTATCATGTCACCCCCGTTTCTTCTTTTCTTTAGACTAGCCAGACCCAGTTCTGAGCTTTATTTGCCTTTTTAGATTTAGCTATGTCGCCCCCAATGTTGGCTCTGGCTGTGAATCGGATAAGTACTTTGTTCCTCTTATCTCCTTCTAGAGATAGTTCAACCAACCTGGCTTCACCGAGATGGCAGCCTTTGTGAAGGTCAACCAGTTGCTGGTTAACTATTAACTGTTCTTTTCCACTTACTGGCAGGAGAATCGGATAACAAGGTCTAGTTGTATTGTGACACTTAAAGCAGAACCCTCTGACACCAGGGAGGGGAACAGCTGCTGCCAATCAACACCAACAGTTGCACTAGGCAGAGTCCTGGACTCCTCACTTGCAATAAGCCATCGTGTATAGCCATCATGGGCTTGCAAACCATAGATTTATATCTCAGCTGGTTCCTAGAACCCAGCCTCCCTCCTGTGCGTTATTCAAGCGTGACGGTTATACAGGTGCTCCTCGGTTGATAACCACAATTGAAGCCAGAAGCAAGGCAGCTAAAATTTTACGACCTTTTGGGACAGTTGTTAAGTGAATCGAGTTTTCCCTATTGACCTTGATCAGGGATCCTCAAACTTGGCCCTTTATGACTTGCGGACTTCAACTCCAAGAATTCCTCAGCCAGGAATTGCCGGGATTCCTTGGTGAATTTAGCCAGATGAAACTATCTATAAATCTATCATTATCTGTCTATCATAATTATCATCTATATCATATCTATCAATCTATCTCATTCATTCTGTCTTATCTATCATATATTATCTATCATCTCTACTCTTTTCTTTTATCTCCCTGTCTGTATCTATCTGCCTGCCTATCTGCCTATTTATCTGCCTATCTATTTATCTGCCTATCTACCTGTCTATCTATCTACCTGTCTATCTATCTGCCTGCCTATCTAATCTGCCTAATCTATCTGCCTGTCTGCCTATCCATCCATCCATCCATCCATCCATCCATCCATCCATCCATCCATCCCTCTCTCCAAACTGCCCACCTTTATTACCCTAATTAATTTACTGCATGTGCCCAACCTGGCAACCTGTAGATGTTTTGGCTATGATGTGGTGAGAACCCAGCTGAAACTAAGGTTCACCTCTTATCCAGGTTAAGCAAGGGCCATTTTTAAAAGGGTTGCAAGTCTTCCTTTCAGCACCCTGATGTGCTGTCCCCAAAGCTCCGTCTTCCAATGCAGGACCGGAGGGTGCGTGGTTTTGTGTGCTGCCTGCCTCCCGCGGATGGGGCTTTGCTTGTTTGTGAGGCCCAGTTGCTGGCATGCCGCGGCCCGGTCCCGGGGGTTGGGAACCCGTTCTCTTCGCTCGCACCTGGAGGCCTGGAAGGGAGCAGGGGTGGCAGAGGCGGTTTCCTCCTACGGGAACTCCAGCTGGGAAAAGATTTTCTGCCTGACCAAGATGGACTGAATCCGTCAACAGATTCCAGCTCTCTGCATTGGAAAGACCCACGAGGCGAGGCCAGGGGCTCCGGGGAAGGTAGCGCTCTTCCCAGGAGGGCCAGCCGCCCTGAAAATTGCAATAATTTGAATAACAATAATTGAGTGCCAGTGTTAAGGCAGGGGGTCTGCAACCTTGACCCCTTTTAACTTGTGGATTTCATCTCCCAGAATTCCTCAGCCAGCATAGCTGGCTGAGGAATTCTGGGAGGTGAAGTCCACAAGTCTTAAAAGGGGTCAAGGTTGCAGACCCCTGCTTTAAGGAGCAAGGTTAGGGTTACTCTGGCTGCAGGGCCAGCCAGCCCTGAGCCCCAGTCCTCTGTCCCAACACACCTCACAATCTCACAACCGTTTGTTTAGCGACCGTTCAGTTAACAGCAGGGAATGTTTTTCGCACTTATGACCGTGGGCAGTCACCTGATCGAAATTCAGACGCTCGGCAGAGCTGGCTCATACTTACGACAGTCACCGCATCCCATGGGGGAGGGGTGTCGCGCCGTCCCCTTTTGCAACCTTCCGACAAGCAGAGTCCACGGAGGGGACGCCAGATCCGCTTAACGACCGCGAACTGCAGGGATCCGCTTAGTAACTCCGGCAAGAAAGGTCACGAAACGGAGCACAACTCAAAAGCGTCTTGCTTACCGGCAGAAAGTTTGGGCCTCCGTGGCGGTCGTTAAGTCGAGGGGCTACAGGCACCTGAAGTTTCCGTTGCTAAGCGAGACGGCGGCTTCAGTGAGTTTTGCCCCATTTTTTTCTTTCCTCCCTTCTCCAAATCTGTTAAGCGAATCCCTGCAGGTTTTAAGGGAGCAATGCGGTCGTTAAGTAAATCCATCGACTTTGCTGGTCAGAAAAGGTCGCAAAAGGGGATCGTGCGACACCCCGCCCCCCCCGGGGGACACTGCGACCGTCGCCAATACGAGTCGGACGCCGAGCGTCTGAATTTTGATCAAGTGATCCCGAGGGGAGGCTGCCACGGTCGTGCTAAAAACGGCCGTTAAGTCACTTTTTGGGGGGCCGTTCTAACTTGGAACGGTCACTAAATGAGCGGATGTAAGTCGAGGCTTTCCGACGACGCCTCTTCCACCCCCATCCCTGTCTTCCCGCGTCAGCCGAGGAGGAGGAGGAGGAGGAAGAGGAGGAGGAGGCAGTTTCTCTGACCAGGAGCGCCGCTTTATTGCCAGGGAAGGCCCGGCCGATGAGCCAAATCGGAACGTTCTACACTGCCGGGGCGAGCGAGCGGGGCCAGCCCAGTGCAGCCCCAGGACCCCCGGCCGTGGCTTCTCCTGGGTGAAAATGGCACCCAGACCCCTGACTGGTACACCGTGAGCGCGCCGTCCCGTGTCCGCCGTCCATGAAGATCCGTCGGGGCGGGAGAGATTCCTTTGGCAAGGGAAAAGGCGGCTCACGAACGGCCCCATCCTCAGGAAGGGAAGGGATTCCGGCTGCCCCTCCTCCGGGAAGCCCGCTGGGGGGCCTGAGATGGGAAGGAGGGGGCCCCACGTCCGCCTCCAAGGGTCTGCCAGCCTCTCCAGCACGAGAGGGGGGAGGGAGGGAGGGAGGGGGGACTTCCGAGCGAGGACCGCAGAGTGGAGGGAGCAGCGTCCGAAGGGACCCGGGCTCACTCCTTCAGCTGGACGGAGAGCTTCAGCTGGACTTCACACAGGAAGGCGTCCATCAGGTCGTAGCCGGCCTCGGTGGCGATCCGGCCGATCACCTGGCCCTGCTGGCCAATCAGCATCTTCTGCAGGAGGAGCAGAGAAGAGCCTTCAAGTGCGCCCATCGCCCCTTCACCAGGACCCTCCCCCCTCCCTCTCTTTCCGTCTCCTTCCTTCCTCTCCCACCTTCCTTCCTTCCTTCCTTTCCCACCTTCCTTCCTTCCTTCCTGTCTGCCTGCCACCTTCCTTTCTCCCCCCGTCCCCTCCCTTCCCTACCAGCCTGCCTCCCACCTTCCTTCTTCCCTTCCTTCCTGTCCGTCTGCCACGTTCCTACTTCCTGTCCCTTCGTCCTTCTGTCTCCTTCCTACCTGCCCACATGCCTCCCAGCTTCCTCCCTCCCTCCCTTTTTTAGTTTAGTTTAGTTTATTCACTTATATGCCGCCCTTCTCCGAAGACCCAGGGCGGCTCACAAGAATACAATAACAATTTTAAAATTAACCACATTCATACCACATATAAACACAATCAGCTCACAGTCGCTGATGGAGGGACATTCCTAGGCCCAGGGGCAGAGCGCAGCTCACATGCCCCAAACCTGTCGGCATAAATGCGTCTTTAACAATTTTCGGAAAGCTAGGAGGGAGGAAGCAGTACGAACCTCTGAGGGAAGCTGGTTCCAGAGGGCTGGGGCAGCAACGGAGAAGGCCCTTGCCCTAGGCCCCGCCAGATTATTATTATTTATTATTATTATTTATTTAATTTCTATGCCGCCCTATTCCGGAGAACTCAGGGCGGCTCACAACATGATAGAAATTACATTAAATACATAAATATAAAAAAAAACCAAAACCCTAAGTTAAAAATGAAACCAATCATTCCACAAACATACACTGGCTAGGGGCAAGGTGTTAGCTGCCCCAGGCCTGCCGGCAAAAGTGTGTTTTAAGCAATTTACGAAAGGCGGAGAGGGTGGGGGCGACACGGATCTCCGGGGGAAGTTGGTTCCAGAGGGCCGGGGCCGCAACAGAGAAGGCTCTTCCCCTAGGCCCCGCCAGGCGACACTGTCTGGCTGACGGGACCTGGAGAAGGCCCACTCTGTGGGCCCTAACCGGCCGCTGGGATTCATGGGCAGCAGACGGTCCCGTAAGTAACCTGGTCCGATGCCATGTAGGGCTTTATAGGTCATAACCAACACTTTGAATTGGGTTCGGAGACCAATTGGCAGCCAATGCAGCTCACGGAGTGATGCCGAAATGTGGGCATTTCTAGGCAAGCCCAACACTGCTCGCGCGGCTGCATTCTGCATTACCTGAAGTCTCCGAACATTTTTCAAAGGTAGCCCCATGTAGAGAGCATTGCAGTAGTTCAGCCTCGAGGTGATAAGGGCATGAGTGACTGTGAAGAGAGACTCCCAGTCCAAATAGGGCCGCAACTGGTGCACCAGGTGAACCTGAGCAAATGTCCTCCTCGCCACAGCCGAAAGATGATGTTCCAAATTTAGCTGTGGATCGAGGAGGACGCCCAAGTTGCGGACCTTCTCTGAGAGGGTCAAAAGCTCCCCCCCCAGGCTAATGGACGGATAGATTGAAATATCTTTGGGAGGCAGAACCCATAGCCACTCCGTCTTGTCGGGGTTGAGTTTGAGCCTGTTGGCACCCATCCAAACCCTAACAGCCTCCAGACATCGGCACATCACTTCCGCTGCTTCACTGAAATGACACGGGGTGGAGATGTAAAGCTGGGTATCATCAGCATACTGATGATATCTCACCCCATGTTGTCGGATGATCTCACCCAGCGGTTTCATGTAGATATTAAACAGCAGAGGGGAGAGGACCGATCCCTGAGGGACCCCACAAGGGAGGAACCTAGGGGTCGACCTCTGACCCCCCACCAACACCAACTGCGACTGACCAGTGAGGTAGGAGGTGAACCACTGCAAAACAGTGCCTCCAACCCCCAACCCCTCCAGTCGATGCAGAAGGATACCATGGTCAATGGTATCGAAAGCCGCTGAGAGGTCAAGTAGCACCAGGATAGTGGATAATCCCCTATCCCGGGCCCGCCAGAGATCATCCGTCAGCGCGACCAAAGCAGTTTCCGTGGAGTAGCCGAGCCTGAATCCTGACTGTTGAGGGCCCAGATAATCGGCCTCATCCAAGGACCGTTGGAGCTGGAGTGACACCACCTTCTCAACAACCTTCCCTATAAAGGGAAGATTGAAGACAGGACGGTAGTTGTTTAATACAGCTGGGTCCAGGGAAGGCTTCTTGAGGAGCGGGCGCACAAGTGCCTCCTTGCAGGGAGCCGGAAAGGACCCCTCCCTCAAAGAAGCATTGACAATCTCCTGAACCCAGCCCCACGTCACTTCCCTACTGGCCGAAACCAGCCAGGAGGGGCACGGGTCCAATAAACAGGTGGCGGAGCTCACAGCTCCAATGGCCTTGTCGACTTCATCAGGTGCTACCGGGTCAAACTCCTCCCACACAACAGGATCAAGACGAGTCCCTGTCATCTCGACTGAATCATTATCAGCCGACACTGCATTCCAATTGGAGTCAAGGTCCATCCGAATTTGGGCGATTTTATCCGCGAAAAACTTATTAAAGTCCTCAGCACTACCCTGCAAGGGTGCATCAACCCCCCCCTGATTAAGGAGGGAGCGAGTTACCCTAAACAGGGCGGCTGGGCGGGATTCCGCGGATGCAATCAAGGCGGAATGATACGCGCATCTTGCCGCCTTGAGCGCCACCTGATAAGTCTTGATATAAGATCTTACAAGTGTTCGGTCAGATACGGATTTACTTTTCCTCCATCGCTTCTCTAGGCGTCTCTTCTGGCGCTTCATCCCCCTGAGTTCCTCAGTAAACCAAGGAGATCTCCTGGGTCTGCTACCACAGAGAGGTCGCAGCGGCGCGATCCGGTCAAGAGCCCCCTTCGCAGCCATATTCCAGGCCGTAACCAGGGACTCTGCCGAACTGTGAATGAGAGAATCCGGTATTTCCCCAAGCGTCCTCTGAAAACTCTCTGGATCCATCAGACATCTGGGGCGGAACCACCTAATCGGTTCCGCCTCCCTGCAGGGGAGGATTGGAGCCTTAAAAACAAGCCGTAGCAGAAAATGATCTGACCATGACATAGGCAAAATGTCTAAGCCCCTTAAATTCAGATCATTGCTCAACTGTTCTGAGAGGAATACCATGTCGGGAGTGTGTCCCCTCTCGTGAGTCGGACCCTGAACTACCTGAGTCAGGTTCATGGTTGCCATGGTGGCCATGAACTCCTGCGCCAACCCAGAGGATCCGCCGAGCGATGGAAGGTTTAAGTCCCCCAAGACAACAAGCCTGGGGAACTCAACCGCCAGCCCAGCGACCTCCTCGAGTAGCGCAGGCAGGGTTGTTGACACACAGCTGGGAGGCAGGTACGCGAGCAACAAGCCCACCTGAACCCCTAGGTCCAACTTCACAAGGAGCAACTCACAACCCGCAATCTCAGAAACAGCGAGCCTGCGTAGGCTAAAGGTCTTCTTGGCTATAATAGCCACTCCTCCCCCCCTTCCCTGGGGTCGTGGCTGGTGCCATACCTGAAACCCGGCTGGACACATCTCAGAGAGAGGAACTCCTCCCTCCGGGCCCAGCCAGGTCTCGGTCACACATGCGAGGTCGGCCTCCTCATCCAGGAGAAGATCATAGATGAGGGGAGCTTTATTTACAACCGACCTGGCATTGAGCAGCAGCAGCCTGAGCCCAGGGTCTAGATTTCCCCCATCACCAGTACTTCGGGCTGAACTCACAGGGTCGGAGCAAGGGATCGCTTTTAAACAGCGAGCTCTTGTTCCCCGGGAATGGCCTACCCTGTGGCTCCCGCCATATCTGCCTCTCCCCAGCAAGACCGGTATACTTTGGCCCTCTATCACCCCAGAGCCAGCGCCCCCCTCGCCCTCCGCCGCGCCAGGCAGGCTAGCCAGTCCATCCCATTCATTCCACTCAACCACAACTTCATCCATAGCATCAATTTATCCCTCCCACTCTTTAAACTAAACACATTAAAAACAATAAACTAACCATCCATTCAACCCGATTCATTCCACTAACAATCAGTCCCCCCCCACATCATTCATAGCATCTAACAATCAATTAAAATGATATTAAACAAATTTAAATATTTAAAATTTAGTTGTAAAAGTTGTAAAAACAGGAGTAGTTATAAAAGCAGGAGTAATTGTAGAAGCAGAAGTAGTCCCTCCTAAGATAGAACGAGTAGTAGGCTTTGAGCTAAAAGGTCCAAAACCAAAGCCCTCGGTAGGAGTAGTTATAAGCAGTAGTTGTAAAAAAAACAGTAGCTATAGCTGTAGCTGTTAATCCTGCCGCAATAGTTGTAGCTGTTCCTGTATTAGTCCCTCCTAGGATAGAACCTGTGGTAGGCTTTGAGCTAAAAAGTCCAGAGCCAAAACCCACAGAAGGAGTAGTTGTAAAAACAGTAGCTGTTGAACCCAACGTCCCAAAGTTGGCTTGATTGAAATCACCTACAACCACCAACACTCCACCCGAGTAGGCCTGCTGCTGTTTGTAAATAGTAGTTAATAGATAATTCATGGCCACGGTTATGTTAGCATCAGAGGGTGTATATACTACAGTTATTATCACAATATTAAACTCACGAGGCAGATAAAAGGGGCCGCACTTCACTGCAAAAAATTCCAAATCAGGAGAACAGTGAGTGTCAATTATTTTAACATTTGTGCTCCAGTTATTATTTATGTAAACACAAGGTCCCCCTCCTGTTCTTCCCAGAGACCATAGTTCTATCTAGATGACATTGCCTAACAGACGGGACCCGTAGGAGGCCAACCCTATGCGCCCTAACCGGCCGCTGGGATTCATGAGGCAGAAGACGGTCCCGCAAGTATCCTGGCCCATTGCCATGAAGGGCTTTATAGGTCATAACCAACACTTTGAATTGTGTTCGGAGACCAATTGGTAGCCAGTGCAGCTCGCAGAGGGCTGGGGTGATATGAGCATGTCTTGGGAGACCCAAGACGGCTCGCGTGGCCGCATTCTGGACTACTTGCAGTCTCCGGACATTCTTCAAAGGTTGCCCCATGTAGAGAGCATTACAGTAGTCGAATCTCGAAGTGACGAGGGCATGGGTGACTGTGAGGAGTGACTCCCGATCCAAATAGGGCCGCAACTGACGCACCAGGCGAACCTGGGCGAATGCCCCCCTTGCCACAGCTGAAAGATGGTATTCTAAACTTAGCTGTGGATCGAGGAGGACACCCAAGTTGCGAACCCTCTCCGACGGGGACAGAACTTCTCCCCCCAGGGTGATGGACGGACAGTTGGAATTGTCCTTGGGAGGCAGAGCCCACAGCCACTCCGTCTTGTCGGGATTGAGTCTGAGCCTGTTGGCACCCATCCAGACCTCAACAGCCTCCAGGCACCGGTTCATCACTTCAATTCCACTGCTGGCTGTGGAATTCTGGGAGTTGAAGTCCACATGCCTTAAAATGGTCGAGGTTGAGAAACACTAGTCTACAGGGAAGCTCTCAACGTTCGGCCACAACTGAGTCCAAGATTTCAGCTGTTAAGCGAGATATGAAGTGAATTTTGCCCCTTGCTGCGATCTTTCTAGCCACGGGGGTTAAGTAAACCACTGCACTTATTAAACCAGGAACCCGGTCGTTAAGTGAATCCAGCTTCCCCCATTGACTTTGCTTGTCTGGAGGTCGCAAAAGGGGATCGGGGGACGGACCCCGGGACGCTGCGAACCGTCACAAACAGGAACCAGTGGCTAAGCATCTGGATTTTGATCACGTGACCGCGGGGATGCGGCGATGGTCATTAAGTGTGAAAAAGGGCCCTGAGCCACCTTTTTCAGCACCAGTGTAACTTCATTTGCGAAATGAATGGTTTTAAGTCAAGGACTAACCCACCTTTATGTTTGATGCGTTTTATATTATTTTTTAAAAAATGCTTGTTTGTTTGTTTCCATTCTTTGGGAATTGCAAGCCACCCAGAGTCACTGATGTGAGAAGGGCAGCTATAGACAGGGAATAAATAAATGTGTAATAATAATAGTCGGAAGGGACCTTGGAGGTCATCTAGTCCAACCCCCTGCTCAGGCAGGAAACCGTATACCACAGGTTGGCAACCTGCGGCTCCGGAGCCACATGCGGCTCTTGAGCCTTCCCCTGTGGCTCCCAGCCTCCTCTGCCATTTGCAGAGAGACAGAGAGAGGCACTTGCGCTTCCCTGCTTCTCTCTCTCTCTCTCTCTGTCTTTCTCTCTCTCTCTCTCTCTCTGTGTGTGTAAAAGAGAGTGCACTCACAGTGTTCTCCGAGGAGCTGAAAAGCTTATTGGGCGGAGCTCCTCCCTTTGCTGCGTCTCTGCAGGAAGGGCAGGAGAGAGCTAGCTAGCCCAGCTATGCTGACTCAGGAATTCTGGGAGTTGAACTCCATGAGTCATAAAAGAGCCGAGGTTGCCTACCCCTGATCTTGTTGGAGAACAGCTTGAAGCCAGCTTGCCAGGTGAGCAGCAGATAGGAGAGAGGGAGAGAAGGGGGGGAGAGAAAGAGAGGAAAGAGAGAGAGAGAGAAAGAAAGAGAGTGGGGGAAGAGGACTGGCAGACCAAGGGCAGATAGAGAGAGAGGGAGGGAGAGAGACAG
The DNA here is from genome assembly GCA_034064705.1 of Bothrops alternatus. NCBI lineage: Eukaryota > Metazoa > Chordata > Lepidosauria > Squamata > Viperidae > Bothrops > Bothrops alternatus. The sequence goes on along the minus strand of JARGCV010000272.1, from coordinate 283,210 downwards.
AGAGAGACCCTTTTGACATCTAAAATGAAGATAACACTGCATATATCCTTTTTTTACCTGTGTGTACGTGTGTGTGTGTATGTATACACACACACACACACACACACACACACACACACACACACACACACATCTATAATAAAGGTAAAAAAGAATATATGCAGTGTTATCTTCATTTTAGATATCAAAAGGGTTTTGCGGCTCCCAGTGTTTTGTTTTCGGTGGGAAACGGGTCCAAAGTGCCTCTTTGAGTGTTTTGGGTTGCCCACCCCTGCCCTAGACCATTTCGGGCAAGTGGCTTGTTCAGTCTCTTCTTAAAAACTTCCAGTGTTGGAGCATTCACCACTTCTGGAGGCAGGTTGTTAATAATAATAATAAAGTTGAAAGGGACCTTGGAGGTCATCTATCCAACCCCCTGCTCAGGCAGGAAACCCTATACCGTTTTAGACAAATGGCTGTCCAGTCTCTTCTTAAACAATTCCAGTGTTGGAGCATTCACTGCTTCTGGAGGCAGGTGGTTCCACTGGTTAATTGTTCTCACTGTCAGAACTCTGCTGAAACACATGCCCCCCTCCCCCCCGCCGCCAAGAGGGGAGACCCCAGACCCAAACACTCACCAGGTACCTCTCCTTCGGGACCATCAAATGCTGCACAATCTGGAGCTCCCCGCCGGGACCCTCTTCCCAAAGGGCTGTTTTCTGGAGGAGACAAAAGCCCACAGGAGATCTGCCACGGATCCGCCAGCCAGGAGGGGGCAAGGGTGGGACCCGGGTGCCGGGGCTGTGCTCACCTGGGTGACGAGATAGGGCACTTCGTGGGGCAGGTGTTCCAGGAGTCTGGCCCGGATGAGGTTCGCGCAGATCTCTTGGGGAGATTGGCTGGTCAGGACCTCACTGTGGTACTCCCAGGGACCCGGCTGGGCTTGCTTGAGGAGGTACTTCTGTGGGCGCAAAGGATCCCGGGTCGCACCTGCCGGAGTGGAGGGCTACCTGTACGGGGTTTCCGGACCCTCCCTCCGCCCCCAGCCCGGCTGCAGAGAGGGCCGCAGAATCCCTCTGCCTGCTTCAGCATCTCTTCTCTGGACTGGCAGCACACGCACACCTCGTCCAGCCCAACATTTCCGTTGCTAGGCAAGAGACCGGCTAAATCTTTCTCCTAGCCCCCAGGTGGCCAGCCTTGGCCCCTGTAAGACTTGTGGACTTATGAATGATGAAAGAAAGTGAGGACAAATAAAGGGAAATATTTCTTCACCCAGAGGGTCGTTGATTTATGGAATTCACTTCCAGAAGGGGTCGTGACAGCTGTCAGCCTTGATAGCTTCAAGGCAGGGCTAGATAGATTCATGGAGGCCAAGTGTATCGGTGGCTATTAAAACGGATGTCCATGTGCCGCCTCTATGTTGGTTGAGGCAGGCAGGATTCCCTTGGGTCCCATTTGTTGGGGGTCAAGGGAAAGGGAGGGTTTTGCCTTCTCTTTCTGCTCAAGATCCCCATGTACAATTGGTGGGCCACTGGGTGACACAGAATGCTGGACTCGATGGGCTTTGGCCTGATTCAGCAGGGCTCTTCTTATGTTCTTATTAAGGATACCTGAAATCCCAACTATATACTCACTAAAATGTAATTGGAGTATGACAACTGTAATTAGTAAAGCTTAAAAACAGGATATAGATTATAATTGCATGTGATTGATGATTTTTGTTTGATTGAACTTTACCTAAAACTCTATGAATTTTAATAAGCAATACTATATTTAAGAAACAGAGAGGAAATTTTTGATAATTCATTTGAGCTATATTTAGATGATTTTGTCTTTGAACGATCGGACATCCTGACCACCACGTTGTGTCCTAATCTTTTGGAGAAAAAAAAGTGGAGAAAAAAACCAATAAAATTTTTTATAAAAAAAAAAAAAGACTTGTGGACTTCAACTCCCAGAATTCCCCAAGGCTGAAGTCTTCAAAGTGGCCAAGGTTGGAGCTGGCTGGGGAACTCTGGGAGTTGAAGTCCACAGGCCTTCCAAGTGACCAAGGTGGGGCGGCTGCTGGCCTAGGTAGAGAGAAGCGACTGGAAGAAGCGGCCAAACCAGGGGTAGGCAACCTCGGCTCTTTGACGACTGGTGGACTTCAACTCCCAGAATTCCTGAGCCAGCTAGAGCCTATCCCAGGTTGCCTATCCCTGGGCCAAACGTTTCCAACCCAACTAAGCGACAGCAGCCCAGCCGCCACTCCCAAAGTGGCAGCCCGCGACTGACGGAGACGGGCAATTTCCCAACTCCAAAGGAAACCCAGTTTTAAGCTGGAATATTTTCTGCTCTTCTCTCCCCCCTCCCTCCTTCTGCCTCCTCCTGGCGAGGCTGGGAACGCCTCCTTTCAACCAAATGTCCACGGAGATTCCCCGTCATCCAGGGCAGGATTGTCCCTCTCTCCTTCTTTCCTTCCTTCCTTCCTCCCTTTCCTTCCTTCCTTCTTTCCTTCCTCTCTCCTTCTTTCCTTCCTTCCTTCCTCCCTCCCTTTCCTTCCTTCCTTCTTTCCTTCCTCTCTCCTTCTTTCCTTCCTTCCTTCCTTCTTTCCTTCCTCTCTCCTTCTTTCCTTCCTCCCCTTCTTTCCTTCCTTCCTTTCCTCCCTCCCTCTTTCCTTCCTCCCCTCCTCCCTCCCGTCCTCTTTCCTTCCTTCCTCCCCTCCTCCCTCCCTCTTTCCTTCCTCCCCGCCTCCCTCCCTTTCCTTCCTTCCTTCCCTCCCTCCCTCCCTTTCCTTCCCTCCCCCCTCTTTCCTTCCCTTCCTCCCCTCCTTCCTCCCTTCCTTCTCCCTCCCCTTCCTCCCTCTTTCCTTCCTTCCCTCCTTCCTCCCTCCCTCTTCCCTTCTTTCCTCCCTTCTTTCCTTCCTCCCTCTCCCTCTTTCCTTCCTCCCTCCCTCCCTCCCTCCCTCCTTCCTTCCCTTCCTCCCTCCCTCTTCCCTTTTCTCCCTCCCCTTTCCTTCCTTTCTCCCTCCCCTTTCCTTCCTTCTTTCCTCCCTTCTTTCCTTCCTCCCTCTCCCTCTTTCCTCCCTCCCTCCCTCCCTCCTTCCTTCCCTCCGTTGTGGCTGCTCCATCACTGGAGGCTTCTAAGAAGAGTTTGTCTGAAATGGTACAAGGTCTCCTATTCCAGCAGCGGGTTGGACTAGAAGACCTCCAAGGTCCCTTCCTGCTCCTGTTATTCCGCCTTGTCTCTTCCCTTTCCTTCCCCTGCCCCCCTCTCTGAAGAACTCCTTGCTTCAGAAGTGAAAGGTTTTCAAAGGGAAAAAAAAACAGTCCAGTCCCTTTGGGGCAAGCATGGCAACCCCTTCCCCGTAGCTGGCCGGGACTCCCGGGCGGGGGCCACTCACGTGCCTTCAGCGTGTCCACCTCCTCCTCTTGCAAGGCCGCCAGCATGAAGATCTCCCGGAAGCCTGGCCAGCCTTTCTGGCCCTGGGGGCTCTCCGGGATGCCGCTCTCCACGCCCGGGACCTTCTCCACGGCCTCCTCTGCAGGGCTGCTCTGGGCCCTCTTGGGGGGCCGGTACAGAGACCTGGTTCCCAGCTTCTTTCCTCCAAAGGCGCCTTCGGTGAGCTCGACCACCAGCTCCAAGAGAACGCCCTTCTGCTTCACCAGATCCACCTGATCCCGGGAAGGAGAAGGGAAATCAAGTCAGCTGCTGGATGTAAAAAAGATGTTGAGACTCTAGAAAGAGTGCAGAGAAGAGCAACAAAGATGATTAGGGGACTGGAGGCTAAAACATACAAGGAACGGCTGCTGGAATTGGGTATGTCTAGTTTAAGGAAGAGAAGGACGAGGGAGGATGTGATTGCAGCCTTCCAATATCTCAGGGGCTGCCCCAAAGAAGAGGGAGTCAAGCTATTCCCCAAAGCGCCTGAGGCAGGACAAGAAGCAACGGGTGGAAACCAATCAAGGAGAGAAGCAACCTAGAACTAAGGAGAAACTTCCTGACAGAACAATTAACCAGTGGAACTCCTTGCCTCCAGAAGTGGTGAATGCTCCAACACTGGAAGTTTTTAAGAAGAGACTGGACAGCCATTTGTCTGAAATGGTACAGGGTTTCCTGCCTGAGCAGAAGGTTGGGCTAGATGACCTCCAAGATCCCTTCCAACTTTATTATGATTATTAATATAAAATGTGAACTCTTAACGGGAAGATTACAAATGTGTATCTATGTAGCAAATATAGTTTTTTTTTTTACTTCATTTGTCGCCACCAGGAAATCAGTGAAACAGCCAGTACAGCCAGGCCTCAATTTGGGGGTCTCATAGTCCATCCCCTTGTTCAAGCAGGAGACCCTAGAGCTGGGGTCAAACTGCCGGCCCAGGGGCCGTATGCCTCATGAGGAAATCGCGCCCACCTCACTGCCAGCAACGGGGGAAAAGTTCCGATACGTCACATGACGTTGCGAGTTTTAGCTTAGGGAAAAAAACAAACAAAAAACAACAACCCCAATAAATTGTTCTGTGGGAACCAAGGTCATTGCTGCCTGAGTTTTGGCGGTCTGAAACTTTCGTTAGGAAGCCTGCCAAAGTAGTTTATTGTGGTAATAATAATAACAACAATAATAATAATAATAATAATAATAATAATAATAATAATAATAATAATAATAATACTTCAAACAGACAAGCACCTGCCACATAACACCCCGGACTTAACAATTGTCGATAAGAAAGACAAAAAAGTCTGGATAGTGGACGTGGCAATGCCTGGAGACAGCAGAATAGAGGAGAAAGAACTGGAGAAGATCACAAAATACAAAGACCTACAAATAGAAACAGAAAGACTGTGGCAAAGGCAAGCAAGGGTGGTACCAATAGTCATAGGCCCCTTGGGTGCAATCCCAAAACTGGAGCACCACTTGAACACCATCATCGGCATTGACAAATTTGCCATTAGTCAATTGCAAAAGGCGGCCTTGCTAGGAACTGCTTCCATCCTGCGACGAGATCTGTGATACCATCAAACATTCATATCTGCCTATCCCAGGTCCTTGGGAAAGACTTGATAGGTAGACAAAAATGCCAAATCCAGTTGAACATCTGGCTGATTGTGTGATGATCCATAATAATAATAATAATAAAGTTGGAAGGGACCTTGGAGGTCATCAAGTCCAACCCCCTGCTCAGGCAGGTAACCCTATACCATTTCAGACAAATGGCTGTCCAGTCTCTTCTTAGAAACTTCCAGTGTTGGGAGCATTCACAGCTTCTGGAGGCAGGTTGTTCCACTGGTTAATTGTTCTCACTGTCAGGAAGTTTTGCCTTAGTTCCAGGTTGCTTCTCTCCTTGGTTAGTTTCCATCCGTTGCTTCTCGTCCTGCCTTCAGGCGCTTTGGAGAAGAGCTTGACTCCCTCTTCTTTGGGGCAGCCCCTGAGATACTGGAAGACTGCTATCACGTCCCCCCTCATCCTTCTGTTCGTTAAACTAGACATATCCAATTCCAGCAGGAGTGGAAGGAATAGAATAGAGCTGGAAGGGACCTTGGAGGTCATCTAGTCCAACCCCCTGCTCAGGCAGGAAACCCTATCCTATTTCGGACAAAGGGCTGTCCGGTCCCTTCTTAAAATCTTCCAGTCTTGGAGCATTCATTTTGACATGTCTGCCTTAGAGCATTCCAGACAAATGAAATGGAAAACCTCCAGTGATGGGGCACTCACAACTTCCTGAGGCAGGCTGTTCCACTGGCTAACGGTCCTCCCTGTCCCCAGGAGCCAAAGAGGTCTGAAAGACCCACCTACCCCAGAGAGGAGCCGAAAGGGGAGGGCCCTCTGCCCCCCCAACCCCCGGCCTCAGTCACGGCCAAACTCACCTTGTTCAGGACGAGGAGGCTGGGCACCTGCGGAAACTGCTTCAGGCAGCGCAGCACCTGTGGGTGGAGCTGGTGCCGGGTGTGGCGGTCCGAGACATCCACCAGGACCAGCACTTTGAGAGCAGGGGGAAAAAGGAGGAGGACATGAACTGGGCACCAGCCATCTTTCCCCGGCGAGTGCAAACCGAAATTCAGGGGCATCCGTGGCCCAAGAGCCCGTGGCAGCCCTGCCACCTTCAGCTCAGCACCGCGGCGGAACCAGGGAATGGCATCCGGTGAAGGCAGGCCGAATCCTCACCTAAATCTGCATCGTTCAAGCTGTCGAACGGGTCAGACAGCATGGATTTTTCCAGGTTGTGTCTGAAATGGAAGATGGTCAGTCATAATGTGAATACTTACCCCCCACACACACACACACAAACACACACACGAGACCCACTGTCTACAGCAGAGAGGTCCAACCCTGGTAACTTGAGACGTGGGGACTTCCATGCTGGCTGGCGGATTCTGGGAGTGGAAGCCCTCCCCTCTTAAAGCAGGCTGGCTGGGGGATTCTGGGAGTGGAAGCCCATCCCTCTTAAAGCAGGCTGGCTGGGGGATTCTGGGAGTTGAAGTCCAGCCATCTTAAAGCAGGCTGGCTGGGGGATTATGGGAGTTGAAGTCCAGCCATCTTAAAGCAGGCTGGCTGGGGGATTCTGGGAGTGGAAGCCCACCCCTCTTAAAGCAGGCTGGCTGGGGGATTCTGGGAGTGGAAGCCCTCCCCTCTTAAAGCAGGCTGGCTGGGGGATTCTGGGAGTGGAAGCCCACCCCTCTTAAAGCAGGTGGGCTGCGGGATTCTGGGAGTGGAAGTCCACAAGTCTTCATGTTGCCAAGGTTGGACACCCCTATTCTAACCCCATCCTACCTTTTGCCTTTGGCCTCAGTGGTGAGGCCAGGGGTATCCAGGATAATCTAGGGAGAGAAGAGGAATTTAAGCACGTTCAAATCAGGAGAGTTCTCTTCCTGACTTTTGCCATGTGCAGAAAGGAAACTAAGACAACAAACTTGTTAAATAACAATCTATCCAGGGTGCTATGAGCTGCCACACTGATTGCCCTCAAGACACAGGGACGCTCCGGGCAGTAAAACCATTCCCTACAAATTGAAGGTTGCGTTTTGATCAGGAGCACGATCTCTTCTCAAAGGATCAGGGAGGGAAAAAAGGGAAGGATCCACCGTGTGATCTTTTAGATCAGGGGTCCTCCAACTTGGCCCTTTGATGAGTTGAAGGCCACAAGTCATCAAAGGGCCAAGTTGGGAGACCCCTGATCTAGGATGAGGAGGGGGTGGACCTTGCTCATCACCTGTGCCTCTCATGCTCATCTGTCCCAATCCTGAATGGCCCTGCCCTGCCTCGGCCTGCTAGCTGTGGAATTCTGGGAATTAAAGTCTATACATTGTAAAGTTGCCAACGTTGAGAAACACAGAATTAAGCGATTTTAAGCCTTTAAAGGCAGCCCAAACGCCATCTGTCTGGTAAACTCTCAAGATTCTTTTTTCTTGCCATGTATGTACGTACATACGTACGTGTACACACACACACACACACACACACACACACACACCTTAACTACTGTGTTGTTTCTCTGGGTAATATATGTTTCTGTATGTGGGTATATGCATAATTATTAAAATGTATTTTAATTTTTATTATAATTATTTTGGTCATGTTTATGTAGTGTATATTAGAGATGGTTACCCTTTGAGAGCTGAAGGGAACAAAATTTCATTTTAATGTATGCTGATTAGTGTACTTTTAAAGTGACAATAAAGATTCTATTCTATTCTATTCCATATTTCTATTCTATTTCTCTTCTCTTCTATATTCTGTTCTATATTCTCTATTCTCTTCTCTTCTATATTCTGTTCTCTATTCTCTATTCTATTCTATTCTATATTCTGTTCTATTCTATTCTATATTCTGTTCTATATTTTCTATTCTATTCTATTCTATTCTATTCTATTCTATTCTATTCCTATTTCTATTTTTATATTCTATTATATTCTATTTCTATGTTGTTCTGTTCTATACTCAATTTGTTAGGGACAATGTGTCATGAACCTGCCGCTGTTCCCAAAAATAAGAATAAACCTGACAGGAACCGTTGTCCACACAGCACAGTGCTGGCAGGCTCTCTGAGGCCTCAACTTACAACAATTCGTTTAGTGACCGAAGTGAGCACAGCCCTGGAAATAGTGACTTGGGACCTCCTCTTTGCACAATTGTGACCTTTGCAGCATCCCCAGGTGGTCACGTGATCAAAATTCAGACGCTGGGCAGCTGACTCGTATTTATGACGGTGGCAGAGTCCCGGGGTCCCGTTTTGCGACCATCTGAGTCAACGGGGAAGCCGGATCCACTTAACAACCCAGGTTGCTAACTTAACAACCGCAGGGATTCACTTAACAATCGTGGCAAGAAAGGTTGTAAAGTGTGTGTGTGTGGGGGGGGAAGATTCATTCCAGCGATGTCTCACTTGGGAACGGACATTTTGGGCTGAAATGCGGCCGTTGAGTTGAGGACTGCCTATGGTCTTAGGGAAGGGCTCCAGTAGCACCCTCTCCGCCTTCGGCAGGCCCTGGGACCCGGCCCGATTTCGGACTCCGATTCTGGCAGCAGAAGCGCCGCCCGAGGAAGGGAGAGGCCGAGGCTCAGACCAGGGCAGGGAGGAAACGGTGGGAACTGGCATTTCAAGCCAGACACAGAAACTGCCCCGGGGGACCTTCCATCAATTCACCCTCTTGCAGGCCTGGGGAGGTGCAGCCCCCCCCCCCCGCCAGAGGCTTCACTTTGGGGAGGGGAGGGAGAAAGACAAGACAGATGGGGGAGGGGAACCCGCCAACAGAAAATAACAAGCCTCACGGGAACCATTCTCCACATCCCAATCCTGAAAGAAACAGTTAAGCCTCCTGGTTACGACTACTCACCAGCTGGGTGTCCGCGGTGGTGATGACACCCTGAGCGTTGCACCGTGTTGTGTGCACCTTGCTGGAAACCGGCAGGACCTGTCGAGGAAAACAACTCAGAACGTTTTACAGGTAGTCCTGGACTTACAACGGTTCACTTAGTGGCCGTCCAGTTACAAAGGCACAGGAAAAAAAAGTGACGTAGGAACATTTTCCCCCACTTCATGACCGTTGCCGCATCCCCGTGGTCGCGTGATCAAAACTCAAAAGACGCTTGGGAACTGACTCATGCCTACGACGGTCGCAGGGTCCCCGGGTCACGTGATCCCCCTTTTGCGACCTTCCGACAAAGCCAAGTTGCGGGAATCCACAACCGGGTGACTGGCTTACCAAGTGCAGCTATTCACTTTACAACTGTGGCGAGAAAGGTTGTAAAACGGGGCAAAACTCACTGAACGGATGTCTCGCTTAACAACAGAAACTCTGGGCTCAATTGCGGTTGTAAGTCGAGGTCTACCCATACACCGTTAAGACCTGAAGAGCAGCATTTATTTTTACTGTAGTCCTCAACGTGCGGCAAACGGGAGCGTTTTCGTTATGAAGCAAGGTGGGTTAGAGGCTAACCACCATTGTGGCCATGGCCATTAAGCGAATCACAGCCTCGCTAAGCGAATCCGGCTTCCCCAACTGACTTTGCCCGTCCGAGGTTAGCGGCGAAGGTCACGACTGACCGTGGAGACGCTGCCCCAGTTGTTCAGCGAGAGGGAGGGCTGTCCCTTCGTTCCAAGCCCCCTGCCGGGCCCTTACCTTCCGTCCCAGCAGCTGGTTCGACAGGGTGGACTTGCCGGCGTTGGGGGCCCCGATAACGGCCACTCTCAAGACTTTGGGGTTCCTCGGCTGATCAGGGCGGTGGGACAGCAAGGACTTGTGCTCCCCTGCAGGAAGAGTGTAAAGGTTCAGCGGGCCGCTGTGAGGGATGCCGGCAAGTGGCACTCAAAACTCAGGAGGAACAGAACAGAATAGAACAGAGAATGAATAGAATAAGGAATAGAATAGAATAGAATAGAATAAGGAATAGAATAGAAAAGAATAAGGAATAGAAAGGAATAGAATAGGAATAGAACAGAATAACAACATAGAATAGAATAGAATAGGATATAATAGAATAGAAAAGAAAATAGAAAATAAAAGAAAATAGAATAGAATAAGGAATAGAATAGAAAAGAATAAGGAATAGAAAGGAATAGAATAGGAATAGAACAGAATAACAACATAGAATAGAATAGGATAGGATAGAATAGAAAAGAGAATAGAATAGAAAAGAAAATAGAATAGAATAGAATAAGGAATAGAATAGAAAAGAATAAGGAATAGAAAGGAATAGAATAAATAGAATAGAATAGAATAAGGAATAGAAAAGAATAAGGAATAGAAAGGAATAGAATAAATAGAATAGAATAGAATAAGGAATAGAAAAGAATAAGGAATAGAAAGGAATAGAATAGGAATAGAACAGAATAACAACATAGAATAGAGAATGAATAGAATAAGGAATAGAATAGAAAAGAATAAGGAATAGAATAGAATAGAATAAGGAATAGAATAGAATAGAATAGAATAGGGAATAGAATAGAAAAGAATAAGGAATAGAAAGGAATAGAATAGGAATAGAACAGAACAATATAGAATAGAATAGAATAGAGAATGAATAGAATAGAATTACGGAATGGAATGGAATAGAATAATAGAATAGAATAGAATAATAATTTTGTTATCACTTGAAAGGTACACTCATCGGTATACATTAAAATGAAATTTCATGGCATACGCCTCTCAAAGGGTCACCATCTCCAATATGCACCACATAAACGTGACAAAAATAAATGCATATTTACATGCCCTAAATATCGTGCCTTTCCCCTGCACCCCACCCAGTCCAGAGAAGCATGTCTTTATTTATTGATACCCCACCGTTATTTGTACAAGTATCTCAAAGCAGCCAACATATTTCGACGTCTCCCTCCTCCTGTTCTCCCAAGAATCACCCTGTGACGTGGGCTGGGCTGAGGGAGGGGGACTGGCCCAAAATCACCCAGTCACGTTCATCCATAAGGCAGGACTAGAACTGGAACTCACCATCCGCTGGTTTGTAATCTGGTGCCTTCCGCCACTAAGCCAAACTGGCCGTTTATTTACTTATTAAATTTCCTAAGGTGACCTAAATGACTCTGGGCGGTTTACAACATAACTTTATAATAACTATGGTATATATAATAACTATGATATATATGTGTGTGCGCGTGTGTGTGTACACACAAACACATACACACACAAGAGTGCAGAATAACAGAGCTGGGACCTCGGAGGTCACCTAGTCCAACCTCTTGCTTGAGCAGGAGACCCTATTTCAGATAAATGGCTGTCCAGTCTCTTCTTAAAGAGTGAATCAAGGCAGTTGTGAAGTTAGCAACCCGGCTGTGAAGGGACTCTGGCTTTCTCCCTTGACTTTGCTCCTCAGAAGGTCGTAAAAAGGGGGTGGTCACATGACCCCAGGACGCTGCCACCATCACAAATGTGAGTCAGTTGCGAGAGTCCAAATTTTGATCACGTGACCCTAGGGATGCTGTAAAGGTCACAAGTGTGAAAATTGGTCGTAAGTCACTTTTTTCAGTGCCGTTGTGACTTCGGTCACTAAATGAACTGTTATTAGTTCAGGACCACCTGTACAGAAATGGGGGGGAAGTCATTAAGTGTGAAAAACGGTCATAAGTTCCTTTTCTGACTGGCCGTACTCAGCGTGTGGTCCTCAATGGAACCGCATTTACATGGCGGGAAGTGTGCAGTGGGGTGTCCCAGGGCTCTGTTCTGGGCCCAGGGCTCTTCAACATCTTCATCAACGGTCTGGACGAAGGGATAGATGGGGAACTCATCAAATTTGCAGATGACACCAAGCTGGCAGGAATAGCCAACACTCCAGAAGTTGCAGGCTTAGGATACAGAAGGATCTGGATAGACTTGAACACTGGGCGCTATCTAACAAAATGAAATTCAAGGGTGAAAAAAGCAAGGTTCTACATTTAGGCAAGAAAAACCAAATGCACAGGTATCGTATAGGGGGTACCTTGCTCAATAGTAGCAACTGTGAGAGGGACCTCGGAGTCCTAGTGGACGATCCCCTAAATAGGAGCCAGCCGTGTGCTGCAGCTGCCAAAAAGGCCAACACAGTACTGCATTAACAGAGGGAGAGAATCACGTGAAGTGTTAGTATCGCTTTACAAGGCCTTGGTAAGGCCACACTTGGAATACGGCATCCAGTTTTGGTCACCATGATGTAAAAAAGATGCTGAGACTCTGGAAAGAGTGCAGAGAAGAGCAACAAAGATGATCAGGGGACTGGAGGCTAAAACATACAAGGAACGGTTGCTGGAATTGGGTAGGTCTAGTTTAATGAAGAGAAGGACGAGGGGGGACATGATAGCAGCCTTCCAGTATCTCAGGGGCTGCCCCAAAGAAGAGGGAGTCAAGCTCTTCTCCAAAGCGCTTGAAGGCAAAGACAAGAAGCAAAGGATGGAAACTCATCAAGGAGAGAAGCAACCTGGAACTAAGGAGAAACTTCCTGACAGTTAGAACAATTGACCAGTGGAACTCCTTGCCTCCAGAAGCGGTGAATGCTCCAACACTGGAAGTTTCTAAGAAGAGACTGGACAGCCCTTTGTTCGAAATGGCATAGGGTTTCCTGCCTGAGCAGGGGGTTGGACTAGATGACCTCTAAGGTCCCTTCCAACTTTATTATTATTTAGTGCTGTTGCAACTTCAAACGGTCACTGAACGAAAAGTCGCAAATCGAAGACCACCTGCACGAAGACGGACCGGGCAAAGCCCAGAGACGTCTGCATTGGGGACCCCCTTGCCGGCACGTGTCGCCCCCCCCCAGGCGCGAGGCCTACCCGGAAAGGCGGGGGCGGGAGGGGCGGCCGGCCCCCCCAGCGACGGCTCCGCTTGTCCCGGGGCGATCCCGGCCAGGTGATCCAGCGCGGAGTCCCCGCGGCTCTGCGGGCGGCCCGGCCCGGCCCAGAGGGGCTGCGGAGGGTGAGGGCGGCTGCAGGTCCGGCCTCCCTCCTCTTCGTCCTCCCTCTTTCCACCGCGTGGCCGAGAGTTCCGCAGGCTCAGAGCGCGGGCCGAGGCCTGCTCCAGGCCAGGGGAGGCGCCCGAGAGGAGCCGGACCCGACGCGCGGCCAGGCCCAAGACCCGCCGGCCCAGTGACACCGCCGCCGCCGTCGCCATGGTGACCCGGCGCCTCACGAAGCCCGCTCGCTCTGGCCCGCCGCCATCTTGGCCCTCGCCTCGCGAAAGGCCTTGTGGGAGGAGCGCGAGGGAAGCCACCGCAGAGGCGAGCGGCGGCTAGAGCGGCCCGGGAAACCGCGCAGGCGTCGTGGACGGCGCCGAGAGGGGCGGGACCAGGCAGGGCGGGGCTTCGGAGGATCATGGAGAGGCGGCGCCACTTTTTCTTTCTTTTGTGCGCTTCCATTGCGCAACCCTTCTCCGAGCATGCGCAGAAGGCCTGCTCGACCTGGGAACGCGCGTGCAGAGCGAGACAGAGAGAGAGTCACGTGGTGGAGAGAAGGAGGCGAGCGGAGACACAGTTCCTCTGGGCATACGAAGAGTGCCTTTGCGGTCCAGACCCTTTGGAGCTGGGAGGGTGAATTTTGTTTGCTTGCTGCAAGTGCCTGAAAGGCTTCAGCGGTCTCTACAGCCCTGCTCCCCCACCCCTCACCCGTCTGCCCTCCAGGTGCTCGGAGCATACGCAGAGTGGCTTTGCTTTCCGGCCCTTGCACTTCCGTGGAGCTAAGCGGCTCTTCCTTAGTGCCAGTGTTTCAAGGGCTTAAGTGGTCTCCTTTGCTCTCCAGTTCCTCTGAGCATGCACAAAGTGCCTTTGAGTTCCACCCTGTTACATCTCCCTTTTCTGCCCTGACCTGTTTCCTTCGTGCAAGTGTTTCAAGGGCCTTGAGCATTCTCTGGAGCCCCCCCCCCGGCTCTCCGGTTCCTCTGAGCATACGCAAAGTGCTTTACTTGAAGGAGCAGCAGCCTCAACAGCCTCTCTTCTAGGGCTCTGCCACCAGCCCCCCCCCCACCCAGCAGGGGGGCACCCAGGACGTTTGGGACCCCTCTAGGGGAGAGAACTGGGCTGCCCCCGGGACCCCCTGCTGAGTGGGGTACAACTGCCCCTCCTCCTTGCACCATAAACACAAGCGAAGCACCCCAAGGAGACGTATTGGGGTCTCCCTGTGGGGTGGTCCCTCCTGCCTCCTCGGGACACCCTTCCTGGCAGGGAACCCCGAATCTTCCAGGCCAGCAGAGGAAGCTGAGCAGGACCCCAATCCCCCTCCCCTCCTGGATAAAATTCCACCCAATAAACCTTTTTCAACCTTCACCTGGCGTCTGTCTTGGACTTCTGCTTCGGTCTCCGTCTTGCAAATTCTAAATTTAAGTGCCCATACGCAGATTAACGGAAACTACCCCCCCATACTGGGTGGGTGACTGTCCCCCTTTGCCCACCCAGCCCAGCCCCTTCCCACCGAGGCAGGCTCAAGACAGACGGGACGGTCCCCAGCTGGCCTTTTGCCCAACCCAAAGCCTCGCGTGGACTGACCATTTCCCACAACCCTTAAGAATAAGAGGCAGCAGAGTCAAGAGGACCGGGGCCACAGCTTTATTTTCACACAGGATGATGGGCTACGGTGTCCTTGTGAGGTCAGACGGCGTCTTCTAGCTTTTGGGGTGATGGAAAGATGCTGCTGGGCGGGGCAGAAGAACCCTTACCATTACTAAACTCAGTAATGGTAACGGTTTCGCTGACACGTCACGAGGTCAGCCTTCCAAGACGTTGGCAGAGTGGTTTTGTTGCAGGTCGGAGTGTAGCCCCTTCCCCTTGTCTGCATCTCTGCTATCTTGGGGTCTCTCTCTCTCTCACACACACACACACGCACACACACCCCCTCCGTGCATGAAACATAGCTGCTCCCTCAGATAAGATGAGCCTAGTTTACATCACTCAAAAATGCTTAAAGCTTTCATCTCGCTGTAAGCCTGGAGATAGCAGGGGGTTGGACTAGAGGACCTCTGAGGTCCCTTCCAATTCTTGTTATTCTGCTCTTCTGCTTATTATTCTGTTTGTTCTCTTATTCTGTGACACCGTTAGCAAGATGGACTGCATATAAAGGATCAAACAACACCAGCCTAGTCCCGCATCCTTGGGAAGGACTGGATAGGTAGATAAAATAGACAAATCCAGGCTAAACATCTGTCTACCCCAGGTCCTTAAGAAGGACAGGATAAGTGAGTGCTCCATCCCTGGAGGTTTTTAAGAAGAGACTGGTCTGAAATGGTATAGGTTCCCCTGCTTGAGCAGCGGGCTGGACTAGAAGACCTCCAAGGTCCCTTCCAGATTCTATTCTATTCTATTCTATTCTATTCTATTCTATTCTATTCTATTCTATTCTATATTCTAGTCTAGTCTAGTCTATACTTTTTCCTTATTCTATTCCATTCCATTCCATTCTATATTCTATTCCATTCTATATTCTATTCTATTCTATTCTATTCTATTCTATTCTATTCTATTCTATTCTATTCTATTCTATTCTATTCTATTCTATATTCTATTCTATTCTATTCTATTCTATTCTATACTGTTCTATTTTGTTCTATACTGTTCTATTCTATTCTATTCTATTCTATTCTATTCTATTCTATTCTATTCTATTCTATTCTATTCTATTCTATTCTATTCTATTCTATTCTATTCTATTCTATACTTTTTCCTTATTCTATTCTATTCTAAAACTGGCAAACTTATTTATTTGTGTTTCATATTTCTTAACTGCCCTCAGATCCAGGCGAAACATCTGGCTGATGTGTTACCAACCATAATAACCTTAACTCAGAGTCGGGCAACTGTGTCCCCTTGACAACCTGTGGACTTCAACTCCCAGAATTCCTGAGCCAGTCATATTGGCTGGCTCAGGAATTCTGGGAGTTGAAGTCCACAGGTCGTGAAGGGGACACCGTTGCCTATTCCTGCCTTAGGACAGGCTTAGGAGTCCTGTCAGCTCCCTGGAATTTAAAAGAGAAATTGATAGGAAACATGCAACGCATCTGGTCTGGAAAAAAGAATAAAAGATAGAAAATCCCATTTCCACAGCCTTCTAATCCATATTAAGGAACAAGGCTTTTTGCTGATGCTTGCCCCTTTCCTGCTGGCTCTCTCCGGTGAAAACACTTCCTCTGAGTAAAAAAAAAAAGGTCTTTTCCACCCAAGGTGGAGATGCTTCTGGACTGGAGGGTTTGAAGGTGCTTCAGATGGATCCAGGAGCTCCAGATAGTACATCATCTATACTGTAGTGTCTGATTCCAACTTACAGTATATGATGATATCCGAGCTGGAACCTCAGCAAGTCTTGTCTCTCTCGGGGCGCCTGCAGCTGGAGAACTGGGAGAAAGAGAAAAAAAACACCCCACAGATAAATTAGGGAGATAAAGCTAGTTTAAAATGCACAATGGGGTGTTGGCTGGACCCTCTCAAAAGTGGGGTTCCCCAGCTGTGCTCAAGATTAAGCTTTGCACCTGCACATAAATAAACAGTTGGGACCCAGGTATTCTGCAAATTCCAAACTGAACTGAACTGAGCTGAATTAACCCCGACCTGAACAGAAGTAAACGGAACAAAACCTGAATGAAACCTAAACGCAATGAAACTGAACGGAACTAAAAAACTAAACCAAATTGAACTAAAACTGAACTAAACTAAAAATTAAAACTAGGAACTAAAGTAAGTTAAACTAAACTGAATGGAACTAAAGTAAAGGCTGAACTGAAAATTAAACTAAAAACTAAACGACTAAATTGCAACTGAACGAAACTAAAAATTAAACTAAGCTGAACTGAACCAAGAACTAAATTAAACATGAAACTAAAAACTAAATTAAACTAAATGCTAAACTAAGCCCTAAATTAAACACTAAACCAGGGGTTCTCAACCATGGCAACTTTAAGACTTGTGGACTTCAACTCCCAGAGTTGGCTGAGGAATTCTGGGAGTTGAAGTCCACAAGTCTTAAAGTTGCCAAGGTTGAGAACCCCTGCATTAAACTAAACACTAAACTAAACACTAAATTAAACACTAAACTAAATACTAAATTAAACACTAAACTAAACCCTCAATTAAACACTAAACACTAAATTAAACACTAAACCCTAAATTAAACACTAAACTAAACCCTAAATTAAACACTAAACACTAAACTAAACCCTCAGTTAAACACTAAACTAAACCCTAAATTAAACAGTCAACTAAACCCTAAATTAAACACTAAACTAAACCCTAAATTAAACACTAAACACTAAACTAAACCCTCAAACACTAAACTAAACCCTAAATTAAACACTAAACTAAACCCTAAATTAAACACTAAACACTAAACTAAACCCTCAGTTAAACACTAAACTAAACCCTAAATTAAACACTCAACTAAACCCTAAATTAAACACTCAACTAAACCATAAATTAAACACTAAACACTAAACTAAACCCTCAAACACTAAACTAAACCCTAAATTAAACACTAAACTAAACAGTAAACTAAACACTAAACTAATTCAATTCAATTCAATTCAATTTATTGGATTTCTATGCTGCCCTATTCCGGGAACTCAGGGCGGCTCACAGCATAAACCCTAAATTAAACACTAAACACTAAACTGAATCCTCAATTAAACACTAAACTAAACACTAAATTAAACACTAAACCCTCAATTAAACCCTAAATTAAACACCAAACTAAACCCTAAATTAAACCCTAAATTAAACTAGGCACTAAATTAAGCATTAAGCACTAAACGAAACACTAAAGTAAACTACACTACAATAAGAAGAAAAAAGAAGAAAACCAACCTAATATCGTAATTTCCTGGGCAAGGAAACAAAACCATCCCCCTTGTTTACTGACATCTGACAGAACTGATAGACAGGACGATTGCTGTCTCTCCACCGAAGGAAGCTGCTGTCCCAAGAAAAGACTTTGCAGCAGGATGATGTTCCCCAGAACAATGGGCTGGATTGGAACGCAATGCAAATAAAACTTGGCGGTTAATATGCCATCATTGCTTCACGCTTTCGGTTCTGGAGCAGAGTATTTAAGAAGCTGCTCACATAAAGAGGCTGTAAGTGTTTGCATCCTCATTAAAGCAACGTATTCAAGGAATGAGACAGTCTGGAGGCTAAATTGTATGATGGACAGTTGCGGGAACTGGGCATGTCCAGTTTAAGGAAGAGAAGGATGAGGGGGGACATGATAGCAGCCTTCCAGTATCTCAGGGGCTGCCCCAAAGAAGAGGGAGTCAAGCTATTCTCCAAAGCGCCTGAAGAAGGCAGGACAAGAAGCAACGGGTGGAAACTCATCAAGGAGAGAAGCAACCTAGAACTAAGGAGAAACTTCCTGACAGTGAGAACAATTAACCAGTGGAACCATCTGCCTCCAGAAGTTGGGAATGCTCCAACACTGGAAGTTTTAAAGAAGAGACTGGACAGCCATTTGTCTGAAATGGTATAGGGTTTCCTGCCTGAGCAGGGGGTTGGACTAGATGACCTCCACCTCTGTTATTCTATAACAAAATAACAAGAGTTGGAAGGGACCTTGGAGGTCATCTAATCCAACCCCCTTCTCAAGCAGGAGACCCTACCTACACCTTTCCAGATAAAGGCTGTCCAGTCTCTTCTTTAAAAACCTCCAGTGTTGGAGCATTCCCAACTTCTGAGGCAAGGTCTTGGGCAATGGGCTGGACTAGAAGACCTCCGAGGTCCCTTCCACCCAAGGATTCGATAACGGCCAGAAGACAGAGCTGCCCCCACCACCACCTTCCAAAAATTATCCTGCACCCCCAGATGTTTCCTGGCACAGGGTTCAGGGGAGGACAGTGCTGGGCCATCCTGGGAAAAATTTGTGAGCCCCCCCAGGGGTTGCGCCCACCCTCCCCTTTCCCAGCTCAGCACTTACCGTACCTCTCTTGCATCTGGTGCCTCCGAGGTCGGCAGCGTTGAGTGGGGGCTTCGGAAGGAGCCCTTTTATAGCCCCCACAGTGGAGGCAGCCTATCTCACCCGCCCTGCCTGCTTGGCACGTCTCCAGAAAGGCCCCCCCCCCGCCAGACAGCCAGGAACTGCTCCGAGGACACCCAGGTGGGGCTGAGATAAGGCGGCTGCCGGGCTCCGTGGGGCTCCCCGCCTCTCCTTCAGGGTGGGGTGGCTTCGGGTTGTCCCCCCCACATTTCACTGGCTCAGCTGGTCTTTCTCTTTGGGGACCCCCCCTCCCTGTGTCTATCGATGACCCCACAGGAACCTCAAAGGACTGTTGACGCTGAAGTGCAGCTCAGAATGAAAAGGGAGTTTTTAGGGTGCGAGTTCAAGTCCTCCCGTGGCCGACCCTCCCCGCTCCCCCCAGAACCAGTAACCCATCTGGCCGTGAACCGAAGCCGGGATAAAGCCGGCCTGGCCTAGAGCTCCTCGGGTTTTTATGTAATTTTAAATTAAGTAGTTAGGGTTTTAGTATGGGATTTTAATTTGGTTTTTAGTACAGCCTAGGATATTTAATTCTGTTTTAAATATTTATTATTGTTACGTTTTAAATTTGGCTGTAAACCGCCCCGAGTCCTACGGGAGAGGGGCAGTGTAAAAGTTTACAAATAAATAAAAAATAAATAAATAAAAAGCCGTGGCTTTGGCCCAGATGGGACCATGAGCTGGGTTGCCTCTGAGCTCGGGCAGAAAGTCTCCCCCCACAGCAGAGCGAATCCCAATTTTATTTATTTAGAATTTAGAATATTTTTTTGGGTGGGGGGACAAAGGGTGATCAGGCACACGAGGAATTTGTCTCTGCCTCCATTCCTTTCTACGTGCAGCTGGTCCTCGGCTTACCAGCGTTTGTTTAGTGACCGTTTGAAGTCAGAACCGACACCGGAAAAAGTGGCTTATGATTGTTTTTCAACTTACGACCATGGCAGCATCCCCAGGGTCACGTGATCAAAATTGGGACAAAATTTGTCAGCGGGTTCATATTGATGATGGTCGCAGTGTCACGTGCTCCCCTTTAGCGACCTTCCAACAAGCAGAGTCAACGGGCAAAGCCAGATTCGCTTAATGACCGTGTGGCTAACTTTAACAACTGCACGGGTTCGCTTAACTCTGGCAAGGAATGTTGTAAAACGGGGCAAAGCTCAACAACTTAATTCGCTTAGAGATGGAGGTTTTGGGCTCAAGTATGGTTGTAAGTCAAGGACTATTTGGGAGATCTGTAAAGGTTGATCAAGGCCATCTGGTCACTGAGGGCTCCTGGGTGCTTCTCTGAGCTGGGCTGTTTCCTTGCAGACGTTTCATGACCCAACTAGGTAGCATCATCAGCACTAGAGAGGAGGAGGAGGAGGAGGAGGAGGAGGAGGAGGAGGAGAAGGAGAAGGAGAAGGAGAAGAAGAAGAAGAAGAAGAAGAAGAGGAGGAGGAGGAGGAGGAGGAGGAGGAGGAGGAGGAGGAGGAGGAGGAGGAGGAGGAGGAGGAGGAAGAAAAATTGTGTTGTCCTTAGTGGTCTCTCTGAGCTGGGCTGTTTCCTTGCAGACGTTTCATGACCCAACTAGGTAGCATCATCAGCGCTAGAGAGGAGGAGGAGGAGGAGGAGGAGGAGGAGAAGGAGGAGAAGGAGAAGGAGAAGGAGAAGGAGAAGCAGAAGCAGAAGCAGAAGCAGAAGAAGAAGAAGAAGAAGAAGAAGAAGAAGAAGAAGAAGAAGAAGAAGAAGAAGAAGAAGAAGAAGAAGAAGAAGAAGAAGAAGAAGAAGAAGAAGAAGAAGAAACGGTGGGGTCCTTAGTGGTCTCTCTGAGCTGGGCTGTTTCCTTGCAGACATTTCATGACCCAACTAGGTAGCATCATCAGTGCTAGAAAGGAGAAGGAAGAGGAGGAGGACTGTGGGGTCCTGGGTGTTCTCTGAGCTGGGGGGGTTTCATTGTAGACATTTCATGAGCCAACTAGGTAGCATCATCAGTGCTAGAATGGAGGGGGGTTGTGGAAAAGGAGAGGAATACTATTACTACTACTACTGATGATGATGATAATAATAATAATAAATAATAATAAGAAATTGCAGCTTCCTGCAATAGCTCCAGCAATGTTACAAAAAAACTGTGCTACTCAGAACATCTTATATTTTAAGGAGGTGCCTGGTTGACACCTAGGATGCTGGCAGCAACCCGTGTCAACCATCAGTGCCAGCCAATTTGAATGCTCAGTTGACTGAGGTTCAGTCTAATGAATAAAATAATAATAATAATAATAATAATAATAATAACAAACAACAACAGTCTGGGGTCCCTGGTGCTCTCTGAGCTTGGCTGCTTCCTTGCAGACGTTTCATGACCCAACTAGGGAACATCATCCGGGCCATCTACCGTTCTGCCTTTGTTGTGGGGATGCGCCAGGCCCAGGGAGCCGGCCCAGGGTCAGAGGGTCCCGGGTGAAGGAAACGCCTTTGCTTTTGGCCATCAGCGTTGAGGTGGGGGGGGGGGAAGCAGGAGCTGGTTTTGAGAACTCAGAGCGGGACACCAAGACTCAGCCTGGGGAGTGTGTTTGTCTGCCTGGCCTGTCCGGACGTGATAAAGACCCGCGGGAGCATCCACCCCCTGTCCCCCTCCTTATCAGGGACCCAGCCCAGACAGGCAGCTGGGCAGGGAGGCCTTGGACTCCACAGCCAATCCCCCACGGCACCCAGGTGGCCATCTGCCCCGCTCAGCCCAGCTTAATCTGTTAAGTGTCGGTCGTGCCCCTGCCCCATGCCCCTTGGCGATCCTAAGGGAAAGTGGGGTGCAGACCCAATCTGCTGACACAGGGCGTCCTCGGTTGATGACCGTTCGCTTAGTGACGGCTCAAAGTGACGGCGGCCCCGAAAAAAGTGGCTCGGGACCGTTTTTCACACTTGCAGCATCCCTGGGGGGTCAGGTGGTCAAAATTCGGATGCCTGGCAGCTGTCTCGGGCCTACGACGGTCGTAGTGTCAAGCCGTCCCCTTTTGTGTCCTTCTGACATGGGGGAGCCAGATTCACTTAGCAACCATATGACTAGCTTAATAACTGCAGTGATTCACTTAACAGCTGTGGCAGGAAGAGTCGTAAAACGGGGCGAAACTCACTTAACCCAAGGTTTCACTTAGCAAGATAAAATTTGGGCTCTGTCGTGGCTGTAACCTGAGGACTAGCTGTCCTACTGAACTCTGCCTCTCTGCCCAGGAAAGGCTTTGGGTGTGTCTTGTCAAGCTTGGGGTTCAGCAGGCGCCTGATCCGCCTTGCCCTGCCTGTCGAGCCCTTCTGAGGTAATCTAGACCTTCCTTGATTCGTCTGCCACACTTGGCCCAGACTTTGTGCACCAGAGGTGGGTGAAGAGGGCACGTTCCACGTTTGTGGCCCTGGTTTCACAACGGGTTATCGTTAAAAGCGGTGACTGATTGGTTAGTCTAAAGAAAAGAAGAAACAGAGGTGGCATGATAGCAGTACCCCAGTATTTGAGGGGCTGCCACAAAGAAGAGGGGGTCACGTTATTTTCCAAAGCCCCAGAGAAACAATGGTTGGAAACTGATCAAGGAGAGAAGCAACCTGGAATTAAGGAGAAACTTCCTAACAGTGAGGACAATCAACCAGTGGTACAGCTTGCCACCAGAAGTTGGGGGCGCTCCATCACTGGAGGTTTTTAAGAAGAGACTGGACAGCCACCTGTCTAAAATGGGATAGGTTCTCCTGCTTGAGCAGGGGGCTGGACTAGAAGACCTCCAAGGTCCCGTCCAGCTCTATTCCACTCCATTCCATTCCATATTCCTCTTCTCTTCTCTAATATAGAATAGAATATAGAATAGAATAGAATTAAAATAATAGAATAGAATAGAATATAGAATGGAATAGAACAGAATAGAATTCAGAATAGAATAGGAATAGAATGTAGAATAGAATAGAATAGAATAGAATAGAATAGAATAGAATAGAATAGAATAGAATAGAAAATAGAATAGAATAGAAAATAGAATAGAATAGAATAGAATAGAATAGAATAGAAAATAGAATAGAGTAGAATAGAATAGAAAATAGAATAGAATAGAAAATAGAATAGAATAGAACAGAACAGAATAGAAAATAGAATAGAATAGAATAGAATAGAATTTGGAATAGAATAGAATAGAATAGAATAGAAGCTGGAAGGGACCTTGGAGGTCTTCTAGTCCAGTCCCCTGCTATTGAAGTCCACAAGCCATGAAAGGGGCCATAGTTCCCCCATGCTGGCTGAGGAATTCTGGTAATTGAAGTCCATAAGTCATGAAAGAGCCAAGGTTGCCCACCCCTGCCTTAGGCTGTCTGCAAGGAGTAGGGGTCCTTCCATTCCCCACCATGCAGGCAGAGCTGAAGCAGCTTCTTGGAGAAGAGAAATTTCTTGGAAAGAAAAACCAGGAAGTCCAAATGTAATTTGAAGAGAATTAGGATTAAGGAATGATTGAAATATTGAGGGGAAATTAAGCTTAAATAAGAACTTTGAAAAAAGGATATATATACTGACCTAGCAAATCAACTTTCACAAATATAAGTGAAATATAAACCGATTAGAAAAGATGCTATGGATAGATGTCATAGATAAGCAGTATAGTATTTTTATAATATATGAAATAGGAAACATAAGAACATAAGAAGAGCCCTGCTGAATCAGGCCAAAGCCCATCGAGTCCAGCATTCTGTGTCACACAGTGGCCCACCAATTGTACATGGGGATCTTGAGCAGAAAGAGAAGGCAAAACCCTCCCTTTCCCTTGACCCCGAACAAATGGTACCCAAGGGAATCCTGCCTGCCTCAACCAACATAGAGGCGGCACATGGACATCTGTTTTAATAGCCACCGATACACTTTGCATCCATGAATCTATCTAGCCCTGCCTTGAAGCTGTCAAGGCTGACAGCTGTCACGACCCCTTCAGGAAGTGAATTCCATAAACCAAGGACCCTCTGGGTGAAGAAATATTTCCCTTTATTTGTCCTCACTTTCTTAGCTATGAGCTTTAGGGAGTGCCCCCTTGTCCTGGTATTGTGTGATAGAGAAAAGAATTTTTCTCTATCCACCTTTTCTATCCCATGCATGATTTTATACACTTCGATCAAGTCACCCCTTAAACGCCGTCTTTCAAGGCTGAAGAGAAAAACATTGGGATGATGTACTTAAATGGAAAATGTGGATATTTAGATGTTAAATACTAGGAAAAAGTGTCTGAATATTAAGGAGAAATTAAACTCAAACAAGATTTATGAAAATAGGATACAATATATGGTGAAGCAATGATTTTTATAAAAATAACGCAAGTTGATAAGAAAAAAAAGTCACCTATGGACGCTATTATTGTTGGTCTAAATATGGAGGAAAATGTTTATATTTAATCATTTATGCGTTGAAAATATTATAAATTATATTTGCTTAAGGTTGAAGGAGAATACTATTGGGAGAAGAGAAGATCAAAGAAATATACTATTAATCATACTAATTATGGAAGTATAAAAATTAATTAGGATTGACCGTTAATTAACT
The DNA here is from genome assembly GCA_034064705.1 of Bothrops alternatus. Lineage (NCBI taxonomy): Eukaryota > Metazoa > Chordata > Lepidosauria > Squamata > Viperidae > Bothrops > Bothrops alternatus. Next base: position 258,797 of record JARGCV010000272.1, on the reverse strand, counting down.
ACTGTGTTTTTTCTAAAAAAATTATGAACCAAGACAGCACACTGCCCACCAGGCACTAAAGATTGTTATTGTAAAAAATTAATAAAACTTTGGGTTTTTTTAAAAAGAAAAACCAGGAAATCCCGCCACCTCCTGGAGAAACACACCTTTGGATCTGTAGAAGAGAGTGAGCTTGAGATACTGTTTTTCAACCTTGACAACCTTTAAGGCGGGTGGACTTCAACTCCCAGAATTCCTCAGCCAGCTGTCCTGGCTGGGGAATTCTGGGAGTTGAAGTCCACAAGTTGCCAAGATTGGAGACCCCGATCTAGAGACGGGCGAGAGAAAGACTGGGACCCTTCCGGATGGCCTGGCAGAGAAGCTGGCATCCTTCCGGCTGCTCCAGGTCAAAGCTGCAGGATTTGGGGGTGATGCTGATTGAAGATGATTAGGGGACTGGAGGCTAAAACATATAAGGAAGGGTTGCTGGAATTGGGTATGTCTAATTTAATGAAAAGAAGGACGAGGGGGGACAGGATAGCAGTCTTCCAGTATCTCAGGGGCTGCCCCAAAGAAGAGGGAGTCAATCTGTTCTCCAAAGGGCCTAAAGGCAGGACAAGAAGCAACGGATGGAAACTCAGCAACCTGGAACTAAGGAGAAACTTAATAATAATAATAATAATAATAATAATAATAATAATAATAATAATAATAATAATAATAATAATAATAATAATAATAATAATAATAATAATAAAGTTGGAAGGGACCTTGGAGGTCATTGTGTCCAACCCCCTGCTCAGGCAGGAAACCCTAGACCATTTCGGCAGTGAGGACAATTAACCAGTGGAACTCCTTGCGTCCAGAAGCGGTGAATGCTCCAACACTGGAAGTGTTTAAGAAGAGACTGGACAGCCATTTGCCCAAAATGGTATAGGGTTACCTGCCTGAGCAGAGGGTTGGACTTGATGACCTCCAAGATCCCTTCCAACTTTATGATGATGATGATGATGAAAAGGGGGGCAGCTTTGGGTCCTACAAGACATTTGGGTCTGCACAAGTATGCATGGCAGGGCAGGGCGTTCCTTGCAGATGGCCCAAGAGGGAATCAAGGAGCGGGTGGCATCTTTCTGGGCAGCGCCAGGAGAAGGATGAAGCTGGTTATCGGTGTCCAGCTGCTGTTCATCTTTCTCCCATTATCCAGCCGGACCTCCCGCCCTGCCCCGGAGGCCCCCACCACCTGCTTCCCTCCAGATAAGGACCCCCCCAACGATGAGTCCAAACAGGACCGTATCCTGCCTTATCAGTAGCTCCACCCGGGATGCCCCACCCGAGAGGGGAGCTGGCCCCTCCGAGCAGAAGCCGGTGTGTCGCTAGTCCGAGGTTATCGGAAGAGGCAGAGACCCAGCCGCCCTTCAGCCCCCTGCTCGGCTCTGTGGGCCACCGCTGCTCCTAGCACCGTTCCAGCCAGATGGGTGACTTCCAACTCCCAGAATTCAGCAGGCAGGGGAATCATAGAATTGGAAGGGACCTTGGAGGTCTTCTAGTCCAACCCCAGGGTCAAGCAAGAGACCCTAGGGCAGGGGTAGGCAACCTTGGCTCTTTTATGACTGGTGGACTTCAGCTCCCAGAACTCCTCAGCCAGCATGGGGGAACTATGCCCCCTTCATGACTGGTGGACCTCAACTCCCAGAATTCCTCAGCCAGCATGGGGGAACTATGGCCCCTTCATGACTGGTGGACTTCAATTCCCAGAATTCCTCAGCCAGCATGGCTCAGCTTGGAAACCTCTCCCTTTCCCCTCAGCATGGCTGGCTGAGGAATTCTGGGAGTTGAAGTCCACCAGTCATGGAGGGGGCCATAGTTCCCCCATGCTGGCTCAGGAATTCTGGGAGTTTAAGTCCACCAGTCATAAAGGGAGCCATAGTTCCCCCCGGCTGGCTCAGGAATTCTGGGACTTGAAGTCCACAAGTCATGAAGGGGCCATAGTTCCCCCATGCTGGCTCAGGAATTCTGGGAGTTGAAGTCCACCAGTCATAAAAGAGCCAAGGTTGCCTACACCTGCCCTAGACCATTTGAGACAAATGGCTGTCCAATCTTTTCTTAAAACCTTCCAGGGTTGGAGCACCCACAACTTCTGGAAGCAAGGAGTTCCACTGGTTAATTGTTCTCCCTGTCAGGAAATTCCTCCTCCATTTATCGAATATGGATCTGAGAATACAGAATATAGTATAACAGAGCTGGAAGGGACCTTGGAGGTCATCTAGTCCAACCCCCTGCTCAGGCAGGAGACCCTATACCATTTCAGACAAGTGGCTGTTCCAGTCTCTTCTTAAAGACTTCCAGTGTTGGAGCATTCACCGCTTCTGGAGGCAAGGAGTTCCACTGGTTGTTCTCACTGTCAGGAAGTTTCTCCTTAGTTCTAGGCTGCTTCTCTCCTGGATTAGTTTCCACCCGTTGCTTCTTGTCCTGCTTTTTTCAGGCGCTTTGGAGAACAAGTGGATCCCCAACTCTTCTTTGTGGCAGCCCCTCAAATATTGAATAGGGAACGGAGTAGAATAGAATAGAGTTGGAAGTGACCTTGGTGCTCTTCTACTCCAACCTCTTACTCAAGCAGGAGAACCACCTAGATCAGTGTTTCTCAACCTTGACAATTTTAAGGCATGTGGACTTCAACTCCCAGAATTCCACAGCCAGCAACGCTGGCTGTGGAATTCTGGGAGTTGAAGTCCACATGCCTTAAAATTGTCGAGGTTGAGAACCGCTGGCCTAGATCATTCAGACAAAAGGTTATCCAGTCTCTTCTTAAAAACTTCCAGTGTTGCAGCATCCACGACTTCTGGTGGCCAGCTGTTCCACTGGTTAATTGTTCTCCCTGCCAGGAAGTTTCTCTTTAATTCCAGGTTGCTTCTCTCCTGGATCAGTTTCCATCCGTTGCTTCTCGTCCTGCCCTCTGGGGCTTTGGACAATAGGCGGACACCCCCCATTCTTCTTTGGGGCAGCCCCTCAAACATCGGAGCGCTGCTAACACGTCACCCCAATTTCCTTCTTTTCTCTAGCCCTACAATTCCTTCTTCGCCTTTTAGCCTCCAGGATCATCTGTCTTGCATCTTCTCTGCCTTCTTCCTTAAGAGTTTTGGCATCTTTTTTTTCTGTAATTCAGTGACCAAAACTGGACGCGGCCTCCCAAGTGCGAAGTCGACTCTTCGTAAAGTTGCCCAGGCAGGATCTCAGTGGGCCTCTAGCAATAATAAGAGCAGGGGGTCCCCAAACTTGGCAACTAGGTGGGGAATTCTGGGAGTTGGAAGTCCACCAGTCTTAAAAGTGGCCAGGTTTTGAGACCGCCTCCCCCCCCAGCAATTAGGGGCCTCTCCAAATCGGAGCCCACCTTCTGGCGAAGTCTCAGCAGCGGAGCAAAAGGGGCAGAGACAAGGGGGTCTTTGTCCCCAAAATGCTTTTTCCCCTTTTCTTTTTTCACACATACCCATCCCCCAACGGCCTGGGCCCGTCTCCAACGGTGAAGGCACCCAAGGCAGGAAACATCCTGCAGCCAGGGAGGCTCCATGCACCTTTGCACCACTCAGGTGACCCTGAGGACACAGGTCAACCCCCAAGTGGCCTCAACGACCCTCTCAAAGGAGGCAAATGACCAGCTGTCTGCAAGGAGTATAAATCCTTCCATTCCCCTTGAAGACGTTTCCCTTCTCCTTCAAGAAGCATCTTCGGCTGACTGGATGGTGGGGAATGGAAGGATTTATACCCCTTGCAGAAAAATTGGTCATTTGCCTTCTTTCAGAGAGTCGTTGAGGCCACCTGGAGGTTGACCTGTGTCCTCAGGGTCACCTGAGGGGTGCAAATGGGTGTGGAATTCCTTTCAGCTGTTCCAGGGAGGCTCCACACTCATTTGCACCACTCTGGTGACCCTGAGGACACAGATGTAAATCTCCAAGTGGCCTCAATGACTCTCTAAAAGGAGGCAAATGACCAGCTGTCTGCAAGAAGCATAAATCCTTCTGTTGCCCTTGAAGACTTTTCCCTTCTCATCCAAGAAGCTTCTTCGCTCTGATTGGATGGTATGGATTTATACTCCTTGCAGACAGCTGGTCATTTGCCTTCTTTCAGAGAGTCATTGAGGCCACCTGGAGGTTTGTCTGTGTCCTTAAAGTCACCTGAGGGGTGCAAATGGGGGTGGAGTTCCTTTCAGCAGTTCCAAGAAGGCTCTACCCCCATCTGGGCTTCTGAGGACACAGGTAAGCCTCCAAGTGGCCTCAACGACCCTCTAAAAGGAGGCAAATGACCAGCGGTCTGCAAGGAGTATAAATCCTTCCGTTCCCCTTGAAGATGTTTCCCTTCTTCTCCAAGAAGCTTCTTCAGCTCTACTGGATGGTAGTGAACAGAAGGATTTATACTCCTTGCAGACCGCTGGTCATTTGTATCCTTTTAGAGTCGTTGAGGCCACCTGGAGGGTTGCCTGTGTCCTCGGGGTCACCTCAGAAGCGCAGATGGCTGTAGAGCCTTCTTGGAACTGTTGAAAGGAACTCCACACCCATTTGCACCACTCAGGGGGACCCTGAGGACACAGGTAAAACCTCCAAGTGGCCTCAACGACCCTCTCAAAGGAGGCAAATGACCAGCTGTCTGCAAGGAGTATAAATCCTTCTGTTCCCCTCCATCCAGCCAGAGCTGAAGATGCTTCTAGGATGAGAAGCGACACGTCTTCAAAGAAAAAGAAGAAAGTCCAGCTGCCTCTTGGAAAAAGAAGCACCTTTGGGACGACCCTGGCCTGGATGGTGGAGAGTCTCTATAGACAAGGAGGTCTTTGGCCAGGCAGGAGAAGAAGGTGGCGGCCCTCAGACCCTCCCTATGTTCCTGCCAGAAGCCCCCCCCCCCTCCTCAGAGTCAAGACCAGGAGCAGAGTCCTTTAGCAAGGTCACAACTTTATTGTCCATTATAATTTCACATTTGGCTAAATGAGAGTTCCTGGCCACCTCTGGCCAGGGCAGCAGCCATGCACCACGCCCAAGCGGGGTGGGTGGGGGTGGGAGCAGGCAGCTTCTGTGGGGGAGGGGGCTGGCCCAGGGGCTGCAGAAGGAGCAGCGGGGGGGGGGAGGAAGGACTCGGCTACTTCCAGAGGCTGAGCAGGCCGCCCCGCAAAGGACTTCGGCTTTCCAAAACGGACTCCTGTTCGCCCCCTCCCCCGGCACAAACCCCTGCCAAGGACCCATATTCACAGTGTGGGCAGTGCGACCCCCCCAAAATTCAGGGTGCCCCAATTCTCTCTCTACCTTGCCAGCGGAGAGTGGGGGGGGGCAGAGCTGCCCCCAAATTAGGAACAGGGTGGATCCCTTCTCCCGCAGGCGGTAAACTCCTTGTATGGGCTGGAGAGGAGGGGTGAAGCCAGCCAGGCGACCCCAGGGACAGCTGCCCTCCAGCCTCGGCGTGGAGGCCTGACCTTTCTCGAGGGGGTGTCAACCCAAGATGGAGGCCCCCAACAGTAGGGCAAGAGGAGGGGGTTGGCTGTTGGGGGGAGACCCCGGGGATTCCTTGGCTGCTGGCCCTCTGGGTCAAAGGCCACCCCCGGAAGCTGCCCAGGTCAAAACTAGCGCTGGTGAGGAAGGGGTATGGCCTGGAGGAGCCGGGCAGAACCTGGATGAGGGGTCTTCAGCCCCCCCCAGCCCCCCCTTCCAGGGCTTCCGAGGCACACAAAGGAGGAGGACGGGGGTGGGGGTTGGGGGGTTGGCAGCATGCAACGTCTGTGATCCAGACTGACCGATCAGGCACTTTTGCGGGGCAGGTGGGCCGAAGGGAAGGCAGTTCCACTGGATACAGGCCAAGCTGCGGACGGCTGGTGAGGGGTGGGCTCTGGGAGGCCAGACCCCCGCGAGGAGGAGCCAACAGACCCGGCAAAAAAAAAACCAGGCACAATCTGGAGACAAGAGGGGCGGGGGGCGGGACATGAGGTCAGGGCCTATGGGACCCACAGCCAAAGCTGTCCGTCAAAATACTGCCCCGGCCCACCACCTCCTTTTCTGGGCAGCAGGGCAGACCCTTGCGGTCAGAGGGGGGCTCCAAGGTGGCCCACCCACTGGAGTGACTGAGAGGATGAGGGGAGGCCAGAGACCTCCAGGTGTGAGTGCCTGAAGGGAGGGGGAGTGTCTCTGGGGGGTCAGGCCAGGTTAGGGGGGGCTCCTTCTGGGCAAGCAAGGGTCTGTGTGGGGTGGGGCTGGCGGGTGCAGGCAGTCAAGGCACGAAATTGGAGGGGGGGCCGAGCAGGAGGGTGGGAGGTGTTTGGCTAGCACGACACAGAGCAGAGAAATGACTCGGGAGACGAAGTCTGGTAGAAATGCGAGGACTCTTGGGGGCGGGGGGGACGGCCGTGCTCCTCCCACGATTAAGGCACCCACCGAGAGGGGCTCCCCCACCCTCCCCTGCTGAACGACACGACAGCAGCGGGTGGGAAGTGCATAATGGGAGGGGTGGTCTTCTTCAGCCGGCGGAGACTCAGGCTTGCATGCCGGTGGCCTTCTGGATCAGGGGGATCTGCAGGAGAGAAGCAGCAGAGAGCACCGCTGAGCGCAGCCATACAAAGAAGGGGGGGGCCCTCCAGGTCCTGGGACCCCCACCTGCATCATCCCACGTCTCTCTCTCCTCTGTGGGATGGAGAGGAGCCCCCCCTCCCCAAGAGCTCAGGTGGGACCCCCGCCTCCGGAAACCAGGCTCCTGCACCCCCGGCTGAGTGCCGAGGGCGAGGAGGTGCCCGGCTCACCTTGGTCAGGTCGACGCCGGTGAGGGCATGCACAGAGGCCGGGATCTCGGCCAAGAGGCGGTTCACCTCCGATGTCATCTTGCTGTTCTCTCCGCTGAGGATGACGATCTCGCCCACCTTGGAGAGGGGAGCCGAGACCTTGGCCGCGATCTGTGGAGGGGGAACGGGGTGAGAGAGCCGAAGCCGAAGACCCCAGAGACCCTCCCGGACAGACGGCGGCCCACTCTCCTCTTAAAGGCCTCCAGGGACGGAGCAGCCTGAACTCCTGTTCCACTGATTCACTGTCCCCACCCTCAGGAAATCCCTCCTTGCTTCTGCCTTGGATCTCTCTTCACGGAACAAGAGAGCCGGAAGGGGCCTTGGAGGTCATCTAGTCCAAGCCCCTGCTCAGGCAAGAGAGCCTAGGCCATTCCAGACAAATAGCTGTCCAGTGTACTCTTGAAAAGTGTTGGAGCATCCACAACTTTTGGAGGCAAGGAGTTCCACTGATTGTCCTCACTGTTAGGAAGTTTCTCCTTCATTCCAGGTTGCTTCTCTCCTTGATTAGTTCCCATCCATTGCTCCCTCCTTCCTTCCTTCCTTCCTTCCTTCCTTCCTTCCTTCCTTCCTTCCTTCCCTGCCCCATCCCTTCTTTTTCTGTCCCTTTTTCCTTCCTTCCTTCTTTCCTTCCTTCCTTGCCCTGTCCCTCCCTTTCTTCCCTCCCTTTTTCCTTCCTCCCATCCTTCCCTCTTCTCCTTATTTCCAGGTTGCTTCTCTCCTTGGTTAGTTCCCATCCATTGCCCTTCCTTCCTTCCTTCCCTGCCCCATCCCTCCCTTTCCTGTCCCTTTTTCCTTCCTTGCCCTGTCCCTCCCTTTCTTCCCTCTTTTCCCTTCCTTCCATCCTTCCTTCCTTCCTTCCCTGCCCCATCCCTCCCTCCCTCGCCTCGTCCCTCCCTTTTTCCTCCCTCCCTCCCTTCTCTCCCTCCCTCTTCTCCTTATTTCCAGGTTGCTTCTCCCCTTGAATAGTTTCCCTCCGCTGCTTCTTGTCTGGCCTTTTGGCGCTTTGGAGAAGAGCCTGACCAGCCTGACCCCCTCCTCTTTTTAAAGCAGCCCCTCAAAGACTGGGCGCCTGCTGTCATGTCGCCCCCCCCCGTCCTTCCCAGGCGCTGGGCAGCTCCAGGGGACCGCTGGGTGGGAGGGAAAGGGGGCCCCTGCCCTCCCCCACCCACCCACCCACCCACCCACCCGGCCAGGCCGGGCACTCACGTGGGGCAGGGCGTTCAGCACCAGCGCCATCTTGGCTGCCTCCCCGTACTGCTGGTAGGCCTCGGCCTTGAGCTTCATCTTCTCGGCCTCCGCCTTGCCGATGGCCTCAATCACCAGGGCCTCCGCCTCGCCGATCTTGCGGATCTTCTCTCCTTCGGCCTGGGCAATCAGCACCTGCTTCACCCTTAGGCGAGGGAGGGAGAGAGAGAGAGAGACGGGCATTTTAGAAGAGAAATGAGCTGGAAGGGACCTCAGAGGTCTTCTAGTCCAGCCCCCCCGCTCCCCCCGCTCGTGCAGGAGATCCTATGCCATCTCAGGCGAGGGACTGTCCGGTCTCCTCTTCAAAGCCTCCAGCGACGGGAGCGCCCACGCCTGAGAAAGCTTTGATGGCAGAAATGCGTTTCAAGAAAAGTTTTAGTGTTTTAAAAAGGGTGAGCAAAAGATTAAAAAAAAAAAGAGAGAGAGAGAGTATTTTGCCCCGTGAAGGTCAAAGAATCTGAAAGAATGCAGTAAATCTTGTGAACCCAAGTTCGTAAAGATTATTAAACCGATCCATTTATTCAAAGAGGAGAATATGTTTGAAGGTGTGTTTTTATACTTGGATGTCAACTTCTGGATTTTGTCCCTGAGATGGAAAATAAAATGGAAGTTTTGACTTTGGTTTGGTCAATTAGATAAGGTGGGCTGTCCCGCAGTGTTTCTCAACCTTGACAATTATAAGGCATGTGGACTACAACTCCCAGAATTCCACAGCCAGCAATGCTGGCTGTGGAATTCTGGGAGTTGAAGTCCACATGCTTTAAAATTGTCAAGGTTGAGAAACACTGTGTTATAGAAACGGCTACTTATGTATTGAGGCGTAAAAGCAAAAAGTTGAGGCTGGAGTGATTTTATCTTGAACTGTGCTAAAAAGAGTCGGAAGTCAGTGCCTTTTCTTTCTTTTTCTTTCTTTCTTTCTTTCTTTCTTTCTTTCTTTCTTTCTTTCTTTCCTTTTCTTTCTCTGTCTCTCTTTCTTTCCCTTGTATTTCCCATTCTCTTTCCCCCCCCCCTCTCCTTTTTCCTTCCCTAATTGTCCCTTATTTCTAATTTCTTTCTTGGTGTTTTATAAATTACAATAGTGGCCTTTGGGAAAAGTGCATTTTTGAGGTTTGATGGCTAATAATAACACTTTTTTTTGGAGTAGTACCATAAAATTATATATCAATGGAAAGATAATTTAATCAAGAATGTCATGCAACAACGTCTGTTCAATTATCTGGACTGCATTCTAGGAAAAGTTGTTATATAATAGTAATAATAATAATAATAATAATAACAACAACAACAACAATAATAAAGTTGGAAGGGACCTTGGAGGTCATCTAGCCCAACCCCCTGCTCAGGCAGGAAAACCTATCCCATTTTGGACAAATGGCTGTCCAGTCTCTTCTTAAAAACCTCCGATGTTGGAGCATTCACCACTTCTGGAGGCAGGTTGTTCCACTGGTTAATTGTTCTCATTGTCAGGAAGTTTCTCCTTAGTTCTAAGTTGCTTCTCTCCGTGATTAGTTTCCATCCGTTGCTTCTTGTCCTGCTTTCTTCAAGCGCTTTGGAAAATAGCTTGACTCCCTCTTCTTTGGGGCAGCCCCAGATACTGGAATACTGCTATCCTGTCCCCCCTCGTCCTTCTCTTCCTTAAACTAGACATACCCAATTCCAGCAACCGTTCCTTATATGCTTTAGCCTCCAGTCCCCTAATCATCTTTGTTGCTCTTCTCTGTCCTCTTTCTAGAGTCTCAGCATCTTTTTTACATCGTGGTGACCAAAACTGGATGCCGGATTCCAAGTGTGGCCTCACCAAGGCCTTGTAAAGCGGTATTAACCCCTCACCTGATCTTGATTCTCTCCCTCTGTGAATGCAGCCCAGCACTGTGTTGGCCTTTTTGGCAGCTGCAGCACACGGCTGGCTCCTATTCAAGGGATGGTCTACTCGGACTCCGAGGTCCCTCTCACAGTTACTACTGTTGAGATTATTAAGTGAACAAGGCTACAGTTATAAAGAAATGAGAAGAAAAATGGGTGGAAACTTATCCAAAGGTGGCATTTCTCCTGTACATTTTTTCTCAAAAGGTTTCCACCATTTTGGCCACTACTGTAAATAAGTAAATAAATAAATGGGAGGAAGAGACATGCACTCGTTAAGGGACCCAGGGCATCCTGGCCTCCTCATGCAGGTCAGAGGGACTCTTTGATATCATGTATGCTGCAGGTAACGGCCACAGCGAAGCCCCAAATTTTGGTCGCTAAGCGAGGCAGTCGTTAAGTGAACGGTGCTTCATTTTACGACCTTGTTTTTGCCACCATCGTCAAGGGGATCGCTGCAGCCGTTAAGTGGATCCTGGCTTCCCCCAACGACTTTGCTGGTCGGAAGATCGCAAAAGGGGATGGCGTGACACCCCCCCCGGGGGACGTGGCGACCGCCATAAATATGAATCGGCCGCCAAGTGCCTGAATTTTTTGATCACGTGATCACAGGGCCGTGAAGTCTGAAAAATGTCCGTAAGGTGCTTTTTCTGGGGGGGTCTATTTTTTTTTAAGTGCTGTTGTAACTAACCTTGAACGGTCACTAAAAGGACCGTCGTAAGTCAGGGACGGCCTGCAATTCGCCTCTTGGGAGGGCTTTTCAGAATATCAAAAGAGATCTGGCTGATCTGAAGCAGCGGAACTCCTTGCCTCCAGAAGCGGTGAATGCTCCAAGACTGGAAGTGTTTAAGAAGAGACTGGACAGCCATTTGTCTGAAATTGTATAAGGTTTCCTGCCTGAGCAGGGGGTTGGACTGGATGACCTCCAAGGTCCCTACCAACTGTATTATTATTATTATTATTATTAATTTATTTGGGGGGGGGAGAGGCAAAGAAGCAAAGACGACACCCCTTGGAGACCCCTCCACCCAACGTGGGTCGCTACTCAAAGGTCCTGGGGAGATTCGGGGTGATCCTCAAGCAGGGTTGGGGGGGCGCCCCGTGAAACCATCCCCCCTCCCCTCCCGAGCCAGGCCTGCCGCCCCCCCGCCCCGCTCTCACTTCTCCCCCTCGGCGATCTCCTGCATGCGGTGGGCCTCGGCTTCGGCCGGCAGCCGGACGGTGGCAATGAGTTCCTTGTCCATCCGCAAGATCTCCTTCTCCTCCACGTCGATCTGCCTCCGGCGCTGGACCACCTCGATCTCGATCTCCTCCTGGCGGATCTTCTGCTGCTCCTTGGCGCCCTGCAGCTCGTAGGCCAGCTGAGCCTGGGCCGACTGTCGGGGGGGGGGGGAGGGGGGAAGAGAAGGAGGTCAGAGCCAGGGAAGAGCCCCTGTGGAGGGTAAAGGTTTGCTCTGTGCGGGGGGGGGAGAGAGGGGGAAAGGGCGGCTTCCCAAACATTTGTGGAAAGGAGGAGAAGGGGGAAGGGGGGGAGGAGGAGGAGGACTGTGGGGTCCTTGGTGCTCTCTGAGCTGGGCTCTTTTCTTGCAGACGTTTCATGACCCAACTAGGGAACATCATCAGGGCTAGAAGGGAGAGGAGGAGGAGGAGAAATGGTGGAGGAGGAGGAAGAGGAGGAGAAGGAGGTGCAGGAGGAGGAGGAGGAGCAGGAGGAGAAGACAACTGTGGGGTCTTGGGTGCTCTTTGAGCTGGGCTGTTTCCTTGCAGACGTTTCATGACCCAACTAGGTAGCATCATCAGTGCTAGAGAGGAAGAGGAGGAAGAAGGAGGAGAAGAAGAAGAAGAAGAAGGAAAAAGGAAGAAGAAGAAAAAAGAAGAAGGAAAAAGGAAGAAGGAAGGAAAAAGGAAGAAGAAGAAGAAGGAAAAAGGAAGATGAAGAAGAAGGAAAAAGGAAGATGAAGAAGGAAAAAGGAAGAAGAAGGAAAAAGGAAGAAGAAGAAGAAGAAGAAGAAGAAGAAGAAGAAGAAGAAGAAGAAGAAGAAGAAGAAGAAGAAGAGAGGAGAAGGAGGCAAAAGGAGAAGGAGAGGGAGAGGGAGAGGGAGAGGGAGAAGAAGAAGAAGAAGAAGAAGAAGAAGAAGAAGAAGAAGAAGAAGAAGAAGAAGAAGAAGAAGAAGAAGAAGAAGAAGAAGAAGAAGAAGAAGAAGAAGAAGAAGAAGAAGAAGAAGAAGAAGAAGAAGAGGAGAGTTATAGGGTCCTTGCTGTACATTTATATCCCAGGCTCCTCTTGCCCTGTCCGAGGGGGCGGGAGGGCTCTTTTCCTTTTAATGAAGGAACTGCCAGAGAATTCCGGGGACCCTGGGCACCCAGAGGAATCTGCTATTAATGGGCACACTGAGAGAAAGAACATTTAACACAACAACATTCGCCTTCAGATGTCACGTTTAATTCCACCCAAAAGAAACAGAAGGGACTGCTTAATTACAGCTTTCATTGCAAAGAATAAAGAAAGGATCTTCTTTAATCACTTTTAAAATGGAGAAAGTTTACTCTCACTTAAATTGCAAGCTTATACTGGAAAAAGATTTGTGAGGCTACTGAAGAAATACGTGCTATAAGGAACAGGATTACTACAGAACAAAGAGTCAACTCTACCCAGAACTCTCACTTTCAGATCACATCTGTTTATTTTACAAACCAAAACGTACCAGAAGAGGAACTGAGGGAGATTAAAGAGGAATTTGCTACAATGAAAGAGGTTACCACAGAACTAAGAACCAGAAATTCTTCTTTAAATCTTAAAATTGACTCTCAGACTACATCTGACTATTCTACAAACCAAAATACACTAAAAGGTGACTTCACTGAGAATACAGAGGAACGTATTTCACCTTTAAAGCATCTTATCTATATTTTTGAGGATCAGAAAAAGCAAAGACTGAGATTTGAACCTTTAGAGCAGCGAGGCTTCAAGAATGAGAGAAATAGAGGTCCAATGCAGAGGACAGGAGGCTTATTACTGCCTCAAATGGCATCACAAGCAACAAAGAGGGACCTATCGGCTGAAAGGGAAGCACTGTTGTGTGGAAACCTGCTTGGCAGAAAAAGAAGCCTAGAATAAGACTGAAAAGAGAAACTTAAAACTATATATACTGGACTTAAGGCATTTAAGAAACTTAAAACTATATATACTGGATTAATTTAAGGACTAAGTTCTTGAGTTAGAAGTAAGAAAAAATGGTTGATTATTAGAATATATACATTAAATAAAGTAAGAATGTATTTTTTTGAACAATAGGTTTATTTGTATGAAAATAATTATATAATGGAATGAAGAAAACTGAAGAGGTGTTCTAGATCGGTATTGAACTAATAATTAATTGAATGTTATTTTAATAAGATGATGTGTTTGTTTGATAATATGGATGTTATTAGGTTTGATAATTGGATGAAATCAGAACCTTGTCTAATGGACTTAAATGATTTAAGGTTGATTTTATTTTGTCAGCTTAAAGAAATTGATTGATGGATTAGATATGTATAGGATAGATCAATATTTTATTTTAATTGGGAGATATTAGTGGAAGAAGGAATAAACAAGATTTATGATAAAATTAAAGAATTAGGATATATTTGGAAGGGATACCTGAACTGATAATGTGGTTATTTAAAGTTAAATTTGATTATGGTCTTGTAATCGAATAAAGCTCTAAAACAGGTTTAGGATTAATAGAAATTTATGTTAGAAAAAGACTATTTTAAATATATTAAGCTATTTGAGGGAAATAGAGAGGGAATATTTGATGTACTGATTGAGTTATTTATATGTTTTGTTTTTGGATTTTTGATTACCCCAGCACCACGGTGTGTCTCGAGCACTTTGTCTTAAGAATTAAAAAACCAATAAAAATTTGTTTAAAAAAAAGAAAGAAAAAGAAACAGAAGGAACACCAGAAGACCAAGACTTCACCTTGTCAGCCATCAACGCCCAGGTGAGCAGACAGTCACCCCAAGATTAACACTAGACCAGGGGTAGGCAACCTTGGCTCTTTTGTGACTGGTGGACTTCAACTCCCAGAATTCCTGACCCATCATGGGGTAACTATGGCCCCTTCATGACTGGTGGACTTCAACTCCCAGAATTCCTGAGCCAGCCATGCTGAGGGGAAAGGGAGAGGTTTCCAAGCTAAGCCAGGCTGGCTCAGGAATTCTGGGAGTTGAAGTCCACCAGTCATGAAGGGGCCATAGTTTCCCCCACACTGGCTCAGGAATTCTGGGAGTTGAAGTCCACGAGTCATGAAGGGGCCATAGTTCACCCATGCTGGCTAAGGAATTCTGGGAGTTGAAGTCCACCAGTCATAAAAGAGCCAAGATTGCCTACCTCTGGTCTAGACCAACAGTCAAGCAGCAAACAACACCGCAATGGAGAAACTACCAGACAAATAAACATTAAAAAAAGCCTGATCAAGGAACTGCCTCCCACCAACACTGACTGGGCAAGCTGTGAGATATCAATAAGGAGCAACAGTCCTCCTCCTCCTCTCTGCAAACCCCACACTCCCTTCCAGCACTGATGAGGTTCCCTAATTGGGTCATGAAATGTCTGCAAGAAAGCCACCCAGCTCAGACAGCACCAAGGACCCCACAGTTGTCTTCCTCCTCCTCCTCCTCTTTCACTCCACAATCTCCCCTCCCTTCTAGCACTGATGATGTTACTTAGTTTGGGTCATGAAACGTCTGCAAGGAAACAAGCAAGCTCGGAGAGCGCCAGGGACCCCACGGTCCAGCCCTGGGCTACAGATCTTCTCTCCTGCTGGCATCTAAGGTCTTTGGGGCTTCCTGCCACGAGCTTTCAACACGTTTTCCTTCCGCAGCTTCACTCTCTCCTCTCCCCAACTCACCTTCATGTTGATCTCCTGAGTGAAGGCGGCCTTCTGCATTTCAAAGGCCCTCTTGGAGTCGGCCACCTTGGTGTCCGCCATGAACTTCACGTCCAACGTCTCCTTCTTGCACTCGGCCTCCTGCAGCAACCAAAAGCACAGCGACCAAAAGCTCAGCGGGGTCCCCCAGGGCCTCTAGAGTAGAGGGCGAGCCGGCTGGGGGAGATTTGCTCGCTCCACTTACCCGGATGCCGGCGTCTCGTTCGGCCTCGGCCACGCCGATGTCGGCATCTCGCTGGACCACGGCGATCTGGGTTTTTCCCAGCGAGCTCAGGTAGCTGACTTTATCATAGACGTCCTGCAGGAGAAGGAATGAAGAGGGTCCGAGGGGAGCTCTGGGCCGGATCCCGCTCAGGAGCCTGCAGAATGTCTCATCGGCAGATTTCATAGTCGTCCTGAATTGGGACTTCAACTCCCAGAATTCCCTCAGCCACCGTCTGTGGACTTCAACTCCCAGTATATCCCAGCCACTCTGTGTGGACTTCAACTCCCAGAATTCCCCCAGCCACCGTGTGTGGACTTCAACTCCCAGAATTCCCCCAGCCACTCTGTGTGGACTTCAACTCCCAGAATTCCCCCAGCCACCGTGTGTGGACTTCAACTCCCAGAATCTTTCTCCCACAGAGGCTACCCGGGAGGCAACCCCCCCTTCCCCTCTTCCGGGAATCCCCCTCCTCATTGGCTTCCGCCAGAGCGCCTGCCCAAAGGCAGACCCCGGCCCCAGCCCCTCGCACCTTGATCGTGAAGCTGAGGATCTCGATGCCCATCCTGCCCACATCTGGCGCCGCCACCTCCCGCACCAGCTTGGCAAACTGGTCTCGGTCCTGATAAATCTGCTCGACGGTCAGAGTGCCTGCAAGGCAGAGAGAATGGGTGGGGGAAAAAGATGCGCACAGACACACACACATATACAAAAACACACACCAACAGCCAGGCAGGATGGAGGGGAGCAATACTCAAGGGCAGGATGGGCATTGAGGCCATCAAACTTGGCCACTTTCAGACTCGTGGACTTCAACTCCCAGAATTCCTCAGCCAGCCACAAGTCCACAAGTCTTGCTCAAGGGATTCCATGCGTGAGTTTGCAGGCAGTGACAGGCCGTCCTCAACTTACAAGCCTTTATTTAGTGACTGTTCAAAGTAAAAACAGGCCTGAAAAAAGAGACTTATGACCGTTGCCGCATCCCCAGGGTCATGTGATCAAATTTCGGACACCTGGCAACTGTTCCCCTTATGCAACCTTCTGACACGCAGAATAACAAGAGTTGGAAGGGACCTTGGAGGTCATCTAGTCCAGGGCTTTTCAACCTTTTCACCCACTGTGCCACTTTTAGGATATGGCAGCATCCGAGGACCACCCGTTGCCCAGCAAGGGGTCAAAAACTTGATGACCAAAAAAAGGGAAAAAAGTGATAAAGAAAAGGTAGTCCTTGACTTACGACAGTTCGCTTAGTGACTGTTCGAAGTTACAATGGCATTGAAAAAAGTGTCCCCCCAAGCCCCAGCCAAGCAAGACGCCTGCCTGCCCGCCGTCGCTCTCATTCCCCTCCCCCGCTACCCCTTTTCTAGGATGGTCGCATACCACCTACCAGGTGCCAATGGACCACAGGTGGTACCCGTACCCCTGGTTGAAAAGCCCTGGTCTAGCCCAACCCCCTGCTCAGGCAGGAAACCTCACACTATTTCACACCTACGGCTGTGCAGTCTTTTCTTAAAAACTTCCAGTGTTGGAGCACCCACAACTTCTGGAGGCAGGTGGTTCCACTGGTTAATTGTTCTGACTGTCAGGAAGTTTCTCCTTAGTTCCAGGTTGCTTCCCTCCTTGGTTAGTTTCCATCTGTTGCTTCTTGTCCTGCCCTCAGGCGCCTTGGAGAAGAGCTTGACTGCCTCTTCTTTGGGGCAGCCCCTGAGATATTGGAAGGCTGCAATCATGTCCCCCCTCGTCCTTCTCTTCCTTAAACTAGACATACCCAATTCCAGCAACCGTTCCTTATGTGTTTTAACCTCCAGTCCCCTGATCCTCTTTGTTGCTCTTCTCTGCACTCTTTATAGAGTCTCAACATCTGTTTTAAAAACGTGGTGACCAAAACTGGATACCGTATTCCAAGTGTGGCCTTACTAAGGCATAGTAAAGTGGTATTAACACTTCACCTGATCTTGATTCTCTCCCTCTGTTAATGCAGCCTAGATCTGTGTTGGCCTTTTTGGCAGCTGCAGCACACAGCTGGCTCCTATTTAAGTGATCATCCACTAGAACTCCAAGATGGTACAGGGTTTCCTGCCTCAGCAGGGGCTTGGACTAGATGACCGCCAAGGTCCCTTCCAACTTCTTCTTCTTATTATTATTATTATCCCTCTCACAGTTGCTACTATTAAGGTAAGTACTCTCTGTTCTTCTTGAATGAGAAGCAAAATGTTTTCCAAGGAAAAAAACCCTAAATTCCAATCGCCTTTTGGAAAAAACATCTTTGGGGCAACTGTATCATCCTAAGTGGCCTGGCCTGAGCAGGTAGACCAGCCTCAAAGCCAGGGGGCAGCTTGTGGTCCGGTTAGGATGCCCTGCAAACTCCTCTCTTTCTTGGTGACCCTCGTAGGCCGCCTTCCCTCCGGCCGATACGCACCCAGGATGGAGCGAAGGTGTCCCTCCAGGGTCTGCAGGACCACGTTCTTGATGTCCTGGACGTTTTTCCCCAAAAACTGCTCGCAAGCGACCGCCAGGAGTTCCTTCTCCGTCATGATCTTCACCTGCGGGGCAAAGGGAGGCAGCATGGCGGGAGAGTCCGCAGAAGACCAAGGAGAGCCGGCCACTCGCTTGGCTTCTAGGATCACCCTGGCTCGGTTGGGCTGGGTCCCATACCAGAGGGAACCCCCCCCCCAGAGCCACCCCCCTCCCCGCTTTGAAGAGCCTCCAGTACGGGGGACCGATCAGGAGAACAACCCAAGGAGAAGCGGCTGACCTCCTGCGAAGACACGAACATGGTGGACTCGGGTTAAACCTCCCTAAGTCTTGTAGGCTGCTAAGTCCACCGTAAAAAGGGTTCCTGGGCCCCCATCCAGGCACAACAGGTGACGCTTCCAGTTAATTAGACAAATCTTTTTCCACCTTAAGATTAACTTTCAAGGTAGGTGGACTTCAACTCCCAGAATTCCCCACCCAGCACAGCTATTTGAACTGAGGGGTTGTTCTATACCACCCCACCCCCCCCCCGACTCGTGGCCTGATCACAGATGTTAAATCTGTGTTTCTTTGGGCACTTGGAGAGGGGGGGGGACTTCAACTCCCACAATGCTGCAGCTGGCTGGCTTCCCCATTTCCTGTGAGCTGGGGGATTCTGGGCATTGAAGTCCGCCCGTCTCCCAGTGGGCAAGATGGAGAAAGGCTGAATTGGACCAGGCAGGCATCAGTACCAAATTCTATGGCCAGCATCTTTTTATACCTCTCTTCCTCTGTAGCCCCCACTGTCCCCCTTCCCCGCCCAGCCCCCACCTTCAGGACCCCCAGATTATCTTGCTGTGGGTGCAAACACAGCCAAAAGGTAGAAAAAGATTGTCCTTGACTTACAACAGTTGGTTTAGTGACGGTTTGGCACTGGAAAAAAAAGGGACCTAGAACCGTTTTTTTCACACTTACGAGCGCTGCAGAACGGCCAGGATCGCGTGATTGAAACTCAGACCCTTGGCCCCTGACTCACATTGGTGACGGTCACAGCATCCCGGGGCCATGAACCTCCTTTTGCGACCTCCTGGCAAGCGAAGTCAGCGGAGGGGGGGGAGTCAGATTCACTTAACAACGGTTAAGAATGGCAGTGATTCGCTTAGCAACAGTGGCGAGAAAGGTCGTAAAATGGAGCAAAATTGGCTTCACGTCTGTTTCGCTTAGTGACAGGAGTTTTGGGCTCCCTTGCCATCCTAAGTGTCTTTTGGGATCCAGGCAAGGGAAGGAATCCAGCAGACAGGCTCTGTTCCAACTGTACAAGGAAGAAAGGTCAGTAAATGGGTCTGGGGGAGGGAAAGAGGGTGGAGCAGGTCAATAGGAGGGGGTTGGGCTAAATGACCTCTTGAGGTCCCTCCCAGCCCTAGGAGCCTACTCAAACTTTGGTTCAACCTTGAGAGCCGTTGACTGAGATGAGAAGCCACGGAAAGCAAACACACCCCTAAATTCTGAAGCCCCTCTTGATTTTTATGGGGTTCTCCTTCCCCCACTTAGCTTGCTTACTTTTATTTTCATCTGGCTTGTTGTTTTTAAAAAAATGTCCTAAAAAGCAGGCAGTCCTCAACTTACGACCATTTGTTTAGTGACCACTGGCACTGGGGGGGGGAGAGTGACTTATGACGGTTGCAGACGTCCCCAGGGGTCACGTGATCCAAATTTGGGCATTCGGCAAACACTTAAAAGGATGGCAGCCTGTTGGGGAGGTGGTGGCTGAAATTTGTGCCTTCCCAACAAGCCAAATCCAAAGCTGGATTGTAGGACTGGAAGGGGCCCGGGAGGTCGTCTAGTCTAACCCCTTGCAGGTGGCAGGAGACCTTATGCATCAGGAGTTTCCAACCATGGGCCGCTTTTAAGCCTGGTGGACCTCAACTCCCAGAATTCCCCAGCCAGCTTAGCTGGCTGGGGAATTCTGGGAGTTGAGGTCCACAAGGCTTAAAAGCGGCCCAAGGTTGGAGACACTTGTCCTACATCATTCTGGACAAATGCTTAGTGGCTGCACAACGCCCTTCACAACCACACGGATGGCCTTCACAACCGTGGCCGAAAAAGGTGGCAAAACCAGCCGTGGCCCCCTAAACGACGTGCTTAGCGACTTGAATTCTGTGGTCGTAAGCTTGAGGACCACCTGGATCCCTGGAAACAGTTGGGGGTCCGTGGTGCTCTCTGAGCTTCATTGCAGACCTCTCGTCACCCAACTAGGTAACGTCATCAGTGCTGGAAGGGAGTGAGGTTTGCCCTCTGTAGATGTACACGAGTGGTTTGGAGAGGATATTTGTAGCTCAGGGGTGAAGACTGGGGTGCTCTCTGGGCTGGGTGGTTCTCCTTGCAGACGTTTCCTCACCCAACTAGTTAACATCATCAGTGACAGGAGGAGGAGGAGGAGGAGGGTGGGGTCTTTGGTGCTCTGATGGTTTCCTTGCAGACGTTTCATGACCCAACCAGGGAACATCATCAGTGCTAGAAGGCTGTGTGTGTGTTCCTCTCTATCAAATGAAAACATTTATTTATTTTATTTATTTTATTCGGATTTGTATGCCACTCCTCTCCGAAGACATTCCCTTCTAACACTGCTGACATTCCCTAGCTGGGTCATGAAACGTCTTCAAGAAACCCGCCAAGCTCAGGGAGCACCAAGGACACCCCCATTCCCACCCTGAGCCACAAAGATGCTCTCCTACCGGTACAAAACAGACACCACCCCCAGCAGCATTGCTGACAAAGAGCTCCCGGCTTTGGATCGGTCCTCATCCTGACGCCGGGAAACACCAAGCGGAAAACCGGAGCAGAGGAGAACCTCCAGACAGACACCGGTGGGACCCGGCTCGAAATCCGGTGACGTCGATTCCCCGGCAGGCCCTCCGCGCCGTGCGGAGGAGGGAAGCACCCGTTTAGCGACCACGTCACAAGAAGCAGCAGCAGCAGCCGGGCTTCCCACCCGAAAGGTGGCCGCTGTGCGGAGTGTGGGCCGGTGGCGGGGGGAGTGAAGAAGCCCCAAACCCAGCTTTGGCGAGAGAGAGGCCCCCTCCGTCTGGGTGAGCGTCGCAAAGATAGACCAGACACATGCATTCCTGGAAAGAGGCGCTGGAGGTACTGTACCTGGGCCACACCTGTGACAGTTAAAGCTACCCCCTCCGCCGTCTCTACGTCCTCACACCTGGGCTGTAACGTCATTATCTCTAGGGAAATCCTGCCAAGAGATGTAAAATATTGGCGGCGCGTTTCCAGCTGACTGGCCCGGCTCTCCCCTTCTTCGCTGGGGGGGGGCACCTGCTGCGAGGCTCCAAGGTAACGTGAAGGCTATACACTTCCCTGCATTTTTTTTTGGGGCGGGGGGTGACCGGACTGTCAGTTTCTTTCAGCCTCTCCCCCCCCTCAAAAGGGGAGTGGGAGAGCAGCTTTCCGCCCAACACAGGGATGGTGAGACGCTGCTGGGGGTGGGGAGGGAGGGGGGGCGCAGGAAAGTCTGACTTGGGGGCCCTACGGCATGTTCTCCCCTGTCTGGGAAGCCCCCCCCTGAGAGAGGTGGCCAGAGGTCCCAAGGCTGAAGGATGGACAGCCCCAAAGACGGCGAGAGTTCCTGGCTAGCTTCAGCCCTAGAGCCCAAGAGCCGCAGGAGGGGACCCTTCCCTGGTCTTGAAAATTAAGGAGGACCCCCCCCCTTTTTTAAAAAATAAAGATAGTAATAGCCTGACAAGCTATGTGTGAATGTGCCTGACCTGTAAGAGTATCTGCGGTCTGATGCTGGGTTCTTTTGTTTTATTAGCCGCGAGGGTCTTCTATCGTTTTTCATCCTCAGCAATGTTCAAGAGTATGGACTTCAACTCCCAGAATTCCCAAAGGTGTGTGGAGGTTCCTGGGGAACTCTGGGAGCTGAAGTCCACCTGGCTCGTTTGGAGAACCTTTGCCTTAACAAACCGTCAAGCGAATGGCAGAGGGATGCCAACGTCAAGCCTATTCTCTCCTCCTTCTGGGACCTGGGCTCAGCTGGTCTTCAGAACTGACCAGCAGCAGAGACTGCTGTGAACACCGGCTTCAGAGGGGGCTGCTTTTTGTCGCGGGACGAAAACAAACCCTGGTTTCCTCTAGGGAAGGGGCTGCCCTACATTGATGGCCCTCCAATCCTCCCCCTGAGCGCTGGCCTCCAGAAATTGTGGGCCCTCCATCCCTGGAGGTTTTTAAGAAGAGACTGGACAGTCCCTTGTCTGAGAGGGTATAGGTTCTCCTGCTTGAGCAGGGGGCTGGACTAGAAGACCTCCAGGGTCCCTTTCTATTCTATTCTATTCTATTCTATTCTATTCTATTCTAATTCCTATTCCATTTTCCTATTCTATTCTGTTCCTTATTTTAATTCTATTCTATTCTATTCTATTCTATTCTATTCTATTCTATTCTATTCTATTCTATTCTATTCTATTCTATTCCATTCTCTATTCTGTTCTGTTCTATTCTATTCATTCTCTGTTCTGTTCTATTCTATGTTGTTATTCTATTCTATTCTATTCTATTCCTTATTCTATTCATTCTCTATTCTGTTCTATTCTATTTTATGTTCTGTTCTGTTATTCTATTCCTATTTTATTCCTATTCCTATTATTTCTATTATTTCTATTATTTCTATTTCTATTCTATCCTATCCTATCCTCAGCCTAAAGTAGGGTTATCTGGTTAAATTGTCCAGAGGATGGCAATAATGGATTTGAAGCTTAACTTGTTTTTTGAGGAGGGTCTTTTTAAAAAAAACAACAGGATGTCCCAGGTCAGAGCTGGGTGTTTTTACAGACCCTGGGCCACATCTGGCCCTTTGGCTCTCCCTATTCAGCCTTCATAGATCGCTTTTATCTTGAAAACAAATTTTTTTTTTGGTCCAATTTCTATACGTCCTCGACTAGCGACAGTTCACTTAATGACCGACGTCACAATGGAAAAAAGGGACTTGTGACCTTTTTTTCATCACTGTCCCCGTGTGGTCCCGTGATTGAAATTCAGATGCTGGGCAACCAACTCGTATTTACGACGGTCGCAGCGTTCCTCCCCCCCCCCGGGGTCACGCGATTCTCCTCTGGCATTCTGACAAGCAAAGCCACTGGGGGAAGCTGGATTCTCGTCACAACCGTGTCACTAACTTCACAACTTCACAAATGTGATCAGAAACGGGGTCGTTCAATGGGGCAAGACTCATTTAATGACCGTCTCACTTAGCCAGGGAGGTTTTGGGCTTGTTTGTGGACTACCTGTATCTTTTTTTTCCTTTTTTTGGGGGGGGGGCAAGGTACATATATGTCTGGGCGCAACCTCACAGCCCTGTCGATTCTGCTCTCTCCACAACAATCCCAGCCTCTCAGAGACAATTAATGGCTCCCCCTGCCCCAGGTGGACGGGGGTCTCCTTGGGCAAAAGAGAGCTAGCACGGGGGTGGGACGGTTTGCCCCGGTGCTCAGCTGCCCCCCAGACGGTTTCTTGACCCCCCCTCGGCCGGGTGGTGCTGTGTGAAGTTTGCAAAGCGCCGTCTAGGGTGAGCAAGTGCCAGGGAGCGTTCCCCATGCGCCCCTCTGGATTACCATGGAGGGCACGAGCAGGTAGCCAGAGCCAGAGAGAGAAGGGGGGGGAGCCAAGGAGAAAGAGAGAGAGAAAGAGGAGTGGGTGCCAGGAGGGGGTCCCGGTCTGCTTGGTTGCTGCTGCTGGTGCTGCTGTGCTGCGTAGGACAGGAGGAGGCAAGACGGAGAAGGGTTAGGCAGACGTGTGAAAGCGGGACGGTTATTACCTGAGCGACCCCCGTTACGTACAGTGGCACCCCCTCCGACGTCTCAATATTCTCACAGCGACATAGGATGGTCATGACTTCCAAAGACAGTCTGAGCAGCGATAAATAAGGGTGGGACACCAAACACACAAGGCGGTTACCAGAGAGCAACAGAAGCCCCTCGCCGAGAGAAAAGACGGGGCTTTGTGTGTCTGTGGAGGGGTGGGGGGGGAGAGGGGGGGAAGCGGGCGTCATGGAAGGCAGGGAGCTTGGCTTTGCGGGTGTATGTGGGGGGGGGGCGCGCTCTGATAGGCGGGGGAGATCAGCCTTTTCCAGCAGGGTCCAGGCCAGGGGTAGGCAACTTATGGCTCTTTCACGACTCGTGGACTTCAACTCCCAGAATTCCTGAGCCAGCCATGCTGAGGGGAAAGGGAGAGGTTTCCAAGCTGAGCCAGGCTGGCTCAGGAATTCTGGGAGTTGAAGTCCGCGAGTCATGAGGGGGCCATAGTTCCCCCGTGCTGGCTCAGGAATTCTGGGAGTTGAAGTCCACCAGTCATGAAGGGGGCCATAGTTCCCCCATGCTGGCTCAGGAATTCTGGGAGTTGAAGTCCACGAGTCATAAAAGAGCCAAGATTGCCTACCCCTGGTCCAGGCAGATGGATCGCCCCCTCTTGGGGTCCTACACCCAGGAGGGGGGAGTATTGGGGTGCAGAAAGTCTTGATGGGACCTGACCCCTTGGTGGGAGCACCCCATGCCCACCTTTTGTCCAGAGACAGATCCTGCTTTGATTTCTCTTTCCAGGCATCTTGTTTGTCTGTCTGTAGCACCTCCACCCCCATTCGGATGGAATGGGTGGCAACGGATGGATGGAAACTCATGAAGAAACAACCGAGAACTAAGGAGGAAGACAACTGGAACAATGGATCAGTGGAACAACTTGCCACCAGAAGTATTTATTATTATTATTATATTATTATTATTAATAATAATAAAATTGGAAGGGACCTTGGAGGTCATCTAGTCCAACCCCCTGCTCAGGCAGGAAACCCTATACCATTTCAGACAAATGGCTGTCCAGTCTCTTCTTAAAAACCTCCAGTGTTGGAGCATTCACCACTTCTGGTGGCAGGTGGTTCCACTGGTTAATTGTTCTCACTGTCAGGAAGTTTCTCCTTAGTTCCAGGTTGCTTCTCTCCTTGATGAGTTTCCACCCCTTGCTTCTTGTCCTGCCTTCAGGCGCTTTGGAGAGAATAGCTTGACTCCCTCTTCTTTGGGGCAGCCCCTGAGATACTGGAACACGGCTATCATGTCCCCCCTCGTCCTTCTCTTCCTTAAACTGGACATGCCCAATTCCAGCCATTGTTCCTTATATGTTTTAGCCTCCAGTCCCCTGATCCTCTTTGTGGCTCTTCTCTGCACTCTTTCTAGAGTCTCTTTTTTACATCATGGTGACCAAAACTGGATGCCGTATTCCAAGCTGGGGATGCTCCATCACTGGAGAGGCTTTCGAGAAGAGACTGGAGATCCCCTTGTCTGAAATAATAATAGGGTCTCCTGCCTGAGCAGGGGGTTGGACTAGATGACCTCCCAGGTCCTTTCCAACTTTGGTGTTTGGGGCCCGCTTTCTCCGTCTCCTGTCCAGGGGTGCTTCTGCTTGCCTTTTGCAGTGAAAGCCAGCAGGCTGAGCCGTGGGTGGGAAGCTGGGGCGGGGGGGGGGGCTCAAGTCCCAATAAATTTCGGGCAAGCAGGCAGATCTGAATCCGGAGCTAACGGGGGCAGCTGGTTGAGTTTGACTTTTTTTAGGGGCTTGGTAGAAGAAGGAGTTGAACTGTGCTACGGTCCTGCACAGCCTCTTTTCTGCTCCTACAGGGACCTCCAGAGGCCCTCTAGTCCAGAGGCCCCCCCAACCTTTGCGGCACCAGGGATCACCGGTTCCGTGGAGAGAGCTTTTTCCACAGACTGGACGCTGCACGGTTCTAGGTGCTGCCTGCATCTCACGGACGGGGCTTTGCTTGTTTGTGCGGACCGGTTGCTGGCATGCTGTTGCCCGGTACTGGTCCACAGACCGGGGTTGGGGACCCCCGTTTTTAGTCCAGCCCCCTCCTCAAGCAGGAGACCCTAACCCATTTCAGACCAGTGGCTGTCCAGTCTCTTCTTAAAAGCCTCCAGGGATGGATCACCCAGAACCTCTGGAAGCAAGCTACAACAGCAATTCCTGGAATCAATAACAATAATGAGAGTTGGAAGGGACCTTGGAGGTCATGTAGTCCAACCCCCTGCCAGGGATGCCACAAGCTTGGAACCTTTAAGATTGGTGAACTTCAATGCCCAGAATTCCTGGGAATTGAAGTCCACCTGTCTTAAAAAGTTCCCTAGGCTGGACACTCTTATCCTACACCATTCTGGCCAAAGGGCTGTCCAGTCTTTTCTTCAAAAAAACCTCCAGGGATGGAGCACCCACAACTTCTGGTGGCAAGGCATTCCACTGGCTAACCGCTCCGGTTAATTTGCGGAGGTTCTCTATCATCCAGGCCAGGGGCGTCGTCTCAAAGGTGCTTTTTCAGAAGGCAACTGGACATTTTTTTTTTCCTCTGAAGACTTTTCACTTCTCATCCCAGAAGCTTCTTCGGCTCTGACTGGCTGGTGGGAAATGGGAGGATTTATACTCCTTGCAGACAGCCAGTCATTTGCATCCTTTTAGAGAGCCATTGAGGCCACTGGGAGGTTTATCTGTGTCCTTAAGGTGCAAAGGGGTGTGTGGTCCTGAGTGGTGCAAAGGGGTGTGGGGGCTTCTTGGAACTGCTGAAAGGATTGTGTTCCACACCCATTTGCACCACTCAGGGGACCCTGAGAACATAAGAACCTAAGAAGACCCCTGCTGAATCAGGCCAAAGCCCATCGAGTCCAGCCTTCTGTGTCACACAGTGGCCCACCAATTGTACATGGGGATCTTGAGCAGAAGGAGAAGGCAAAACCCTCCCTTTCCCTTGACCCCCAACAAATGGGACTCAAGGGAATCCTGCCTGCCTCAACCAACATAGAGGCGGCACATGGACATCCGTTTTAATAACCACGGATACACTTTGCATCCATGAATCTATCTAGCCCTGCCTTGAAGCTGTCCAGGCTGACAGCTGTCACGACCCCTTCTGGAAGTGAATTCCATAAATCAACGAAGAAATATTTCCCTTTATTTGTCCTCACTTTCTTAGCTATGAGCTTTAGGGAATGCCCCCTTGTCCTGGTATTGTGTGATAGAGAAAAGAAGTTTTCTCGATCCACCTTTTCTATCCCATGCCTAGAGGACACAGCTCAGCCTCCAGGTGGGCTCAACGACTCTCTAAAAGGATGCAAATGACCAGCTGTCTGCAAGGAGTACAAATCCTTCCATTCCCCACCATCCAGTCAGAGCCGAAGAAGCTTCTGGGATGAGAAGCAAAACGTCTTCAAAGAAAAAAAAAGTCCAAAAGCAACTTTGGGTTCCCATTAATTGTGTCTGCTTTCACCGGACGGCCTGCAAGAGCACAAGCCGGGCCAGTGGCCTCTCTTGCATGGAGGATGGCCGGGAAGGAAATCTCTCTCCACTCCTGGCAGAGGCAGAGGCCGGATGCCACCACGGGGGGGGGCCTCCAGGCCAGCTGCCGCCCTCAGAAGGGAGCAGCCCTGCCGGCTGAAGGGGAGACAGTCCTGCCAATCCCCCCCCCTTTCCCAGGCAGAGGAGAGGGGAAAATCTGTGGGGGGGGGCTCCTTCTTCTGCCCCGGTTTCCCGTAGCAGGAAGGGAAGGGGGAAAGAAGGGGGGGATCTGCTGTCCCCCTGTAAAAGGGGGCCTGGTGGGGGTTGCTTCAGAGGAAGAGCCGGAGGACTTTGAAACAGAGCCCCCCCCCGCGCTCCGAAGGTTTTCCAAATGGGGACCTGGTGCCGACTTTGGGGACTTGCAAAGGGGGCCCTAGAAATTTTGAAGGGGGCTTTCAGGGCCACCCCCCAGCCCAGCTTCTCCCCCCCGCCAGGAGTAGGACTCCCCCCCCAATGATCTTTGGGTCCTCCCTGGGTAAACCCAGAGCCTCGTCTTTTTCTGTGTTAGTACAAGCAGAAGGGGGAGGAGAGCCCACCCACCCAGCCACCCCTGGTACACCATCCTGTGCTGCAAAGCCTCGCCCCCCTCCCAGGGTGTATTAGAGGCTGCACAGAAGACACCCAGCGAGGGAGGGAGGGGAAGAAGGAAGAAGGAAGGAAGAGAGGGAGGACAGAGGAGGAAGGCAGGAAGGAGGGGGGAGGAAGGAAGGGAGGAGAAGAAAGGATAGAGGGAGGGAGGGAGGGAAAAAGGAGAGGGAGGGAGAGAGGAAGGGGAGGGTGGGAGGGATGGAGAGGGAGAGGGAGGAAGGACAAGGGACGGAGGGAGGAAGGTATGGGAGAGGGAGGGAGGGAGAGAGGAAAGAAGGAAAGGGAAAGAAGGAAAAAGAGGAAGGGAGGGAGGGAAGAAGGAAGGAAAGGAGGGAGGGGAAAAAGGAGAGGGAGGGAGAGAAAGAAAGGACAGAGGGAGGGTGGAAGGGGAGGGTGGGAGGAATGGAGAGGCAGAAAGGACAGGGGAGGGAGGGGAAGAAGGAAGGAAGGAAGAGAGGGAGGACAGAGGAGGAAGGAGGGAGGAAGGGAGGGGAAGAAAGGAGGGAGGGAGGGAAAAAGGAGAGGGAGGGAGAGGAAGAAAGGACAGAGGAGGGACGGAGAGAGGAAGGGGAGGGTGGGAGGGATGGAGAGGGAGAGGGAGGAAGATATGGGAGAGAGAGGGAGGGAGGAAGAAGGAAGGAAGGAAGGAAAAAGAGGAAGGGAGAGGAGGAAGAAAGGACAGAGGAGGGAGGGAGAGAGGAAGGGGAGGGTGGGAGGGATGGAGAGGGAGAGGGAGGAAGGACAAGGGAGGGAGGGAGGAAGATATGGGAGAGAGAGGGAGGGAGGAAGGAAGAAGGAAGGAAGGAAGGAAAAAGAGGAAGGGAGAGGAGGAAGAAAGGACAGAGGAGGGAGGGAGAGAGGAAGGGGAGGGTGGGAGGGATGGAGAGGGAGAGGGAAAAAGGACAAGGGAGGGAGGGAGGAAGATATGGGAGGGAGAGGGAGGGAGGAAGAAGGAAGGAAGGAAGGAAAAAGAGGAAGGGAGAGGAGGGAGAAAGGAGAGAGGAAGGAGGGAGGGAGGGAAAAAGGAAGGAAGGAAGGAAGGAAGGAAAGGAGGGAAAAAGGAGAGGGAGAGAAAGGACAGAGGGAGGGTGGAAGGGGAGGGAGGAAGGAAGGAAGGAAGGAAGGAAGGAAGGAAGCCTCCCATCTGGGCTGGCCCCAAGCCCCTGGATGCCAGCCCCTTCATTCATTCGCTGCGGAAGGCCATCCTTCCCATCAGAAGCCCCAAGCGCCCCCTACTGGCTCTGGAGAGCAACACATTTACAACCCAAGGAGCCGCGTTGCTCACCGGTTGTGCGGTGGTGGGACCAAAAAAAAAGAAAAAAAGAAAAGAAAAAAAGCCAAAGAAAGCTAACTGCTCCCCAGGCCCCCCCACAGCTGAGGCACTTTAACTTCTGGGGTTAAAAACAAAGTGAAAGTTAGCATCAGCAAATGCAAAACAAAACAAAACAAAAGAGAATGAGGAAGTTGGGAGCATCCCGATTTGGGCCATCGCTGTCTCCAAGCTTCTAAACAAAATAAATAAATGCAAAATGCACTTGTTACGTTCTAAGAATGAAGCATATTCACCCCCCCTCCCCAAAAAACATGCTTTCGTGTTTACTGGGACGTTTTAAAAGATTCCCGGCATGGCCACAGCCTGGGGGGGAGGTGGGGGGGGATCTTACACTCCCGTGGTTTGGTCACACCTGCTCATAGCGGCCTTTGGGTTTGGAGTTCACTTGCAGTGTTTCTCAACCTTGACAATTTTAAGGCATGTGGACTTCAACTCCCAGAATTCCACAGCCAGCAACGCTGGCTGTGGAATTCTGGGAGTTGAAGTCCACATGCCTTAAAATTGTCAAGGTTGAGAAACACTGGTTTGGAGTTACAGTGTAAAAGTTAACGCTCTCTTGGGGGGGGGAAGCAGTAATTAAAAAAAAAGATAGCTGTGAAGTTGAATGAAGACTCCTAAAATATGGAATTTTTGCATTTTAGGAAGAAATCGGGCTGCGCTGAGCCTGGGACTCATCATTTTACCTCAGGGTCTTCAAACTCGGCCATTTTATGACTTGGGTGACTTCAACTCCCAGAATTCCTCAGCCAGACACACTGGCTGAGGAATTCTGGGAGTTGAAGTCCACAAGCAGGGGCCTTCCAACGTGGCCCTTTGAGGACTTGTGGATTTCAACTCCCAGCCACGCGTGCCTGGCTGAGGCATTCTGGGAGTTGAAGTCCACAAGCCCTCAAAGGGCCACGTTGGAAGGCCCCTGTTTTACATGGATGAAGAGAAGCATCAACGCCTGATTTTAAGGAATGGATTCAAGAGATGCGTTCTTTACAATACTGGTTTTTGAAGTGTCTGCTCTCTTTCTGAGGGAGATGGACAGTCTAGAAAGGCAGAATATAAACAAATAAATACATAGACCGGGGTGTCCAAGCTTGGCCCCTCCTTTAAGACTTGTGGACTTCAACTCCCAGAATTCCCCAGCCAGCCATGCTAGGTAGGGATTCTGGGAGTTGAAGTCCACCCGTCTTAAGCCCTGCTGCTTTGGAGATTCTGGGAATGAAGCCCACCCCTCTTAAAGCAGGCTGGCTGGGGAATTCTGGGAGCAAAAGCCCTCCCCTCTTAAAGCAGGCTGGCTGGGGAATTCTGGGAGCGGAAGCCCTCCCCTCTTACAGCAGGCTGGCTGGAGGATTCTGGGAGAGGAAGCCCACCCCTCTTACAGCAGGCTGGCTGGGGAATTCTGGGAGCAAAAGCCCTCCCCTCTTACAGCAGGCTGGCTGGGGAATTCTGGGAGCAGAAGCCCACCCCTCTTAAAGCAAGCTGGCTGGGGGATTCTGGGAGTGGAAGCCCACCCCTCTTACAGCAGGCTGGCTGGGGGATTCTGGGAGTGGAAGTCCACAAGTCTTAAAGGAGGGGCCAAGCTTGGACACCCCTGGTCTGGATTCTACTACCAAGGAGACTATGGAGCAATTGATTGTTACATGATCTACATTTAACAATGCTCAGAGGCAAATTAATGCTTTATCGATATATGGATATTTCCCCCCCTAAATTGTTTGTTTCCCTCCGGGCATTGAGCTTATTTGAATCCCCACGACGTATCCTTTTCTTACTGTATTTTCCCTGACGTATGATTTGTTTTCTTACACTTCGCTAAAATGAAATTATAAGTAAACTTCCTGTGTTAACAATGGAGGCCGAAGTCATCCTGATTTATTTACTTATTTATATTTATTTCCACAGGTAGTCCTTGACTTACAACCATTTAGTGACTGTTCAAAGTTACACAAGCACTAAAAGGACTTTGACTGTTTTTCACGCTTAATGACCGTGGCAGCATCCCCGGGGGTCACGTGATCGAATTTCAGACGCTTGGCAACTGACTCGTATTTATGACGGTCACGGTGTCCCGGGGTCACGCGATCCCCTTTTGCGACCTTGTGACCAGCCAAGTCCATGGGGAAACTGGATTCACTTAACGACCGTGTGACTACCTTTACAACGGCAGGGATTCGCTTAACAGCCGTGGCGACAAAAGGTCGTAAAACAGGGCAGGACTCACTTAACAGCTGTCTCATTTAGCAGTAGAAATTTCGGGCTCAACTGCGGTCGTTAAGTTCACGGACTAGCTGTATTTCACATTTCTGAGCCAGAGATCTCCCTCGGGAGGGCAGCTCTGGGCGGTCTACAAATATCATCGTCATATTGATATCCAAAGAGCTTCATTTTGGGGGTGCAGAAGATGAAGAGGGGGAGTTTGCTGCTTCTGGTTCGGGGTTCCTATCGATGGGTGGCTGTTGTGAAGCTGAACACGGGGGACAAGGGGTAGGCCACCTTGGCTCTTTTATGACTCTTGGACTTCAACTCCCAGAATTCCTGAGCCAGCCATGCTGAGGGGACAGGGAGAGGTTTCCAAGTTGAGCCATGCTGGCTCAGGAATTCTGGGAGTTGAAGTCCATGAGTCATGAAGGGGGCCATAGTTCCCCCATGCTGGCTCAGGAATTCTGGGAGTTGAAGTTCACCAGTCATGAAGGGGGCCATAGTTCCCCCATGCTGGCTCAGGAATTCTGGGAGTTGAAGTCCATGAAGGGGGCCACAGTTCCCCCATGCTGGCTCAGGAATTCTGGGAGTTGAAGTTCACCAGTCATGAAGGGGGCCATAGTTCCCCCATGCTGGCTCAGGAATTCTGGGAGTTGAAGTCCACCAGTCATAAAAGAGCCAAGGTTGCCTACCCCTGCCCCAGGGGCCAGCCTCCATCCTCTCTCTAGGGGCAGGGAGGATGTTACCAATCCAGGGCTGGACAAAGATGGCAGTGGTCAGTCAACCATGATTGATTTGGCCGTTCAGTCTGGGGTGCTGTCCAAATCAAACAAAATTGTGGTCTCCCTGGGTACTCTCTGAGCTGGGTGGTTTTCTGCAGACCTTTCGTGACCCAACTAATGTCATCAGTGCTGGGAGTGAGTAGGGTCTGCCCTTTGTAAACCCTACTTTTTCCCTCCGTACTTTTAACCCTACTTTACTCTTTTCAACAGAAGGCTGGACAGCTGTTTGTCTGAAATGGCACAGGTCCCCAACCTGTGAGTCACGGCTCATTTGCGCTAGCGCCACGGCCGCAAAAAGAGGATGCCATGCCTCGGGGTGCATAAACTGTTTCCGCGGGGTGCGGAAACAAGGCACTGTGCCACGCAAGAATGGGGCAGGGGTAGTATCGTGCGGGCGCTCGCCTTGCCTCGTTTGCGGCACACGCGAGCTTGCAGCCCTGTGCGCATGCATGTAAAATGCTTCGTCCTCCTTTTTCCTCCGGTGGTCTGCCAACCGACAAAGGTTGGTGACCTCTGGACTAGAAGACCCCGAGGTCCCTCATTCTATTTAACCCTATAAACACAGCACAATGTTAACCTTAAGAGGGCACGATGGCTCAGCGGTTAAAGACGCTGAGCTTGTCAGCTGGAAAGCGGACAGCCGGGGTTCAAGACCTGAGCGCCACCTGATGGGGCGAGCTCCCGTTCCTTGCTCCAGCTCCTGCCCAGCTAGCAGTCTGAAAGCATTCAAACGCGAGTAGATAAATAGGTACCATTTCGGTGGGAAGGCACTGTGGCATAGAGTCACTCTGGGCCACGTGACCACGGAAGTTGTCTTCGGACAACGCTGGCTTCTTCGGCTACGAAAGGGAGGTGAGCACTGCCCCCCCCCTTAGAGTTGGACACGGCTGGACAGGGAAACCTTTCCCTTTCAACATAGCACTGACGACGGTACGTAGTTTGGGCAGGAGGCTGGACTAGAAGACCTCCAGGTCCCTTCCAGCTCTATTCTATTCTAGTTGGGTCAGGAAACGTCTGCGAGAACCCATCCAGCTACAAATATCCTCTTTTATCACAACCAGAATTGTAACAGCCATCAGGGAGGTTAATAATAAAGTTGGAAGGGACCTTGGAGGTCATCTAGTCCAACCCCCTGCTCAGGCAGGAAACCCTATACTATTCATGGACAAAGGGCTGTCCAGTCTCTTCTTAAAAACTTCCAGTGTTGGAGCATTCACCGCTTCTGGAGGCAAGGAGTTCCACTGGTTAATTGTTCTCACTGTCAGGAAGTTTCTCCTTAGTTCTAGGTTGCTTCTCTCCTTGATGAGTTTCCCTCCGTGGCTTCTTGTCCTGCCTTCAGGCGCTTTGGAGAAGAGCTTGACTCCCTCTTCTTTGGGGCAGCCCCTGAGATACTGGAAGGCTGCTATCCTGTCCCCCCTCGTCCTTCTCTTCCTTAAACTAGACATACCCAATTCCAGCAACTGTTCCTTGTATGTTTCAGCCTCCAGTCCCCTGATCATCTTTGTGGCTCTTCTCTGCAGTCTGTCTTTCTAGGGTCTCAACATCTTTTTGACATCGTGGTGACCAAAACTGGATGCCGTATTCCAGGTGTGGCCTTACCAAGGCCTTGTAAAGTGGTATTAACACTTCACCTGATCTTGATTCTCTCCCTCTGTTCATGCAGCCCAGCACTGTGTTGGCCTTTTTGGCAGCTGCAGCACACGGCCGGCTCCTATTTAGGTGATATATCCAGCTTGTTCTTCACTGGGAAAACTGTCGGAAGATGCCACGTGTGGACTGAGGAATTGTTTTCTTCACGGCAAGACCCCTTGTAGGAGATTTTGGGACCGTATCTCAAGCTCTCCTGCGCCAGCCCAGGGGACAAGCACCGTGGCGTTAAAACTGGCCCTCAAATCTGATTATAATTTTAATTATAGGTAGCCCCCAACTTGCAGCCACAATCAGGACCAGCATTTCCCTGGCAAAGTGAGTCTCGTCCCGTTTTACGATCTTTACTGCCACACCTGTTCAGAAAATCACTGCAGTTGTTAAGGGAATCCCACCGTCCTTAAACGAATCTGGCTCGCCCTATTGATTTTGCCGGCCAGAAGCCAGCTGGGGAAGGGTACCCAATGGCCCTCGCGAGACCCCAAGGCCACCACAATCGTCATAAATACACCTCGGTTGCAAATGCCCAAAGTTTCGATCGTGCGATGCTGCAAGGATTGTTAAGTTTAGAATGGTATAGAGCCAGAAGGGACTTCGGAGGTTTTCTAGTCCAGCCTGCTGCTCAAGCATGAAAGTGTGAGGACCGGCCCTACGTTATCTTTCTCCAGGAATACTGTAACTTTGAAAAGTTGTTAAGTGAATGACTGTAAGCTGAGGACTAACTGTATGTGTCTCAAACGCGGCAGTTTAAAAGTTGTGCTCTTTTCGGAGCAGGCAATCGTGACTTGGGAGGGGGGACATTTTTCCCATTTCCCCGCCGCCCCCGCCCAGAAAGCAGGGAGTGGACCCTCCCCCAGAAGGGGTCCCGGCACCCAGACTGCCTGGAAGCCCTTCCTCATCTATGGACAGGGTGGGCGCGTGACCCCAGACCACCGGGCTGGGCTTGGTCTGGAGATTTGGCCCCTGCCCGCAGGTAGAGAGACTCCGTGGTCTGCACGGTGGCTGTGTGAACTATGTCTGCACCCCATTTCTGGAGGGTCCTTATAGGAGAAGAGGATCACCCAACTGGGGGAACTCTGAAAGGGTCCTGCCTCTTCCCCCCTCCCATTAATGGCTCCGTCCGTCCTCTCCCCAGTGTGAAGCTGGAGGCAGCCCGCGAAGGGAGAAAGCCAAGGGGGGCAAGGGTTCAGGACCGGCCCGGGCGGCAGCAGCAACCTGCCAAGGTATTCCTTGTACTACAGGACTACACCCGCCCCCCAAGTCACAACGAAGGCATGCCACATCTAGGGAGACAGGAAGGAGGGTCCTACCTCTGTGTGTCGGAAATGCACCACCAGGCCCAGGCCCAGCCACCGTAGATGTAGTGCTTTTCGTCGGAACCGCAGCAGCCACCTGCCCGGAGAGCAGAAAAGAGGTGTTGCAATGACGTTGCAGGCAATCCCACCCTTGTTCAGTCACTCACCTCCTGCCTTTATAAATAGTTAACTTTTTTTTTTAAATCAAATTTATATGCCGCCCTTCTCCGAAGACCCAGGGCAGCTTACAACAAATACAACAAAAAAATTTAAAAATTAACTGCATTCATACAACATACAAACACAATCAGCTCACAGTCGCTGATGGAGGGACCTCCCTAGGGCCGAGGGGCAGAGCGCAGCTCATACGCCCCAGGCCTGTCGGCATAGATGCGTCTTCAGCAATTTACGGAAAGCTAGGAGGGAGGGAGCAGTACGAACCTCTGAGGGAAGCTGGTTCCAGAGGGCTGGGGCAGCAACGGAGAAGGCCCTTGCCCTAGGCCCCACCAGATGACATTGCCTGACGGACGGGACCCGTAGGAGGCCAACCCTGTGCGCCCTAACCGGTCGCTGGGATTCATGAGGCAGAAGACGGTCCCGCAAGTATCCTGGTCCATTGCCATAAAGGGCTTTATAGGTCATAACCAACACTTTGAATTGTGTTCGGAGACCAATTGGTAGCCAGTGCAGCTCGCGGAGAGCTGGAGTGATATGAGCATGTCTTGGGAGACCCAAGACGGCTCACGCGGCCGCATTCTGGACTACCTGCAGTCTCTGGACATTCTTCAAAGGTTGCCCCATGTAGAGAGCTTTGAAAAGGTGGCAAACACACACACACGATACTCCTCCTTCCATCTATTTCCCCCACAATAGCAACCCTGTGAGGTGGGCTGGGCTGAGAGGGAGGAGGGGACTGGCCCAAAGAAACCTAGTTTGCCTTTCGTGCCTGAGTCGGGACTAGAACTCACTGTCTCCTGGTGATTGGCCCAAAGTCACCTAGTTTAGCTTTCATGCCTAAGGCGGGACTGGAACTCACCAACTCCTGGTGACTGGCCCAGAATCACCCAGCCAGATTTCATGGCTAATGCAGGACTAGAATTCAGTGTCTCCTGGCGATTGGCCCAAAGTCACCCTGCGGGCTTTCGTGCCTAAGGCGGGACTAGAACTCACCATCTCCTGGCAATTGGGCCAAAGTCACCCTGCGGGCTTTCGTGCCTAAGGCGGGACTAGAACTCACCATCTCCTGGCAATTGGGCCAAAGTCACCTAGTCTGGCTTTCATGCCTAAGGCGAGACTGGAACTCACCAACTCCTGGTGACTGGCCCAGAATCACCCAGCCAGATTTCATGGCTAATGCAGGACTAGAATTCAGTGTCTCCTGGCGATTGGCCCAAAGTCACCCTGCGGGCTTTCGTGCCTAAGGCGGGACTAGAACTCACCATCTCCTGGCGATTGGCCCAAAGTCACCCTGCGGGCTTTCGTGCCTAAGGCGGGACTAGAACTCACCATCTCCTGGCAATTGGGCCAAAGTCACCTAGTCTGGCTTTCATGCCTAAGGCGAGACTGGAACTCACCAACTCCTGGTGACTGGCCCAGAATCACCCAGCCAGATTTCATGGCTAATGCAGGACTAGAATTCAGTGTCTCCTGGCGATTGGCCCAAAGTCACCCTGCGGGCTTTCGTGCCTAAGGCGGGACTAGAACTCACCATCTCCTGGCAATTGGGCCAAAGTCACCTAGTCTGGCTTTCATGCCTAAGGCGAGACTGGAACTCACCAACTCCTGGTGACTGGCCCAGAATCACCCAGCCAGATTTCATGGCTAAGGTGGGACTAGAACTCACCGTCTCCTTGAAAAGAGACATGGAAATAATAAAACATAAACTTAATTTGTTGGACTCAGAGAAATTGGCTGAACAAATAAAAAGAGCAAAACAAAACTTTTTTGAAAATGCTAATAAGCCAGGAAGATGGCTAGCCTATAAGCTTAAAAAACAGAAAGAGAAGAAAATAATACATAACTTAATAGATGGGAAAGGTTGCTTACAATTTAAAAAAGAAGAAATAAAAAAGATAATAAAGAACCATTATATGGAACTGTATGGTAAAGAGGAGGCCACAAAAGAGAAAATTGCTCAATATTTAGAAGAAAACAAACTACCAAAGATACCAGAGACATTTAAAGCTATGTTAGAAGAAAGAATAACAACCATGGAGATATTACAAGCTATAGAGCGACAAAAGAACGGGAAAACACCTGGTCCAGATGGGCTACCGGCAGAACTTTATAAAAATTTACAAGATATATTAAGCGAATCATTGAAAAAGGTTTGCAATGGACTATTGTTAGAGGCCAAACTTCCAAATACGTGGACAGAAGCAAATATTACTTTGATACCTAAAGAAGATACAGATTTGACATATATTAAACATTACAGACCGATTTCATTACTTAATGTGGATTACAAAATTTTTACTTCAATAATGGCGGAGAGACTGAAGAGATACGGTATTTGGTTGAGTTTATACATCCAGACCAAAATGGCTTTTTACCGAAGAGACAGATTAAAAATAACTTAAGGGCGATAATGGACGTATTAGAATATTATGAACTGCACCCAGGGAAACAATTAGCATTAGTGTTTTTGGATGCTCAAAAAGCATTTGATAATGTTTCTTGGCAATTCATGATTCAACAATTACAAATAATGGATTTTGGGAAAAATTTTATAAATGTGATAAAAACAATTTATAATAACCAGATAGCAAAAGTGATAGTAAATGGAGATTATACTGAGAGTTTTGAGATAAAAAAAGGTACGAGACAAGGATGTCCACTATCTCCTTTATTATTTATTTTTACTTTAGAAGTATTAAATAGAAGGATAAGGCAAGATATAGAAATCAAAGGATTGGAAGTAAAAGATGAAACATATACCGGTAAACTACAAGCATTTGCTGATGATTTAGTATTTATCCTGGAAGAACCTTTAGAAATGATTCCTAAACTACGGGGAAAGATAGAAAAATATGGAGAAGTGGCAGGATTAAAAATAAATAAAGATAAGACTAAAGTAATAGTAAAGAATCTTACCGATAAACAAAAAAGACAAATATTAGAGAAAACAGAGGTACAAATAGTGAAAAAAGTTAAGTATTTAGGTATTTACCTTTCAGCTAGATGTTCGTCAATTAAAGAAGATAATTACATAAGATTATTGAAGCAAATAAAATCAGATTTAGAAAGATGGAGAAATCTCCAATTATCAATAGTAGGAAGAATTGCCACAGTAAAGATGAATGTACTGCCAAAGGTTTTATTTTTATTTCAAACAATTCCGATAAAACTTGAGAAATTTTTTTTTCAAAATTTAAATTCATTGGTTACGAATTTTATTTGGCAGGGGAAAAAAGCTAGAATTAAGATGAAAACATTACAAGATGCTAAGGAGAATGGAGGTTTTGGATTGCCAGAATGGACATTGTATTATCAAGCCTCGGTGTTAACTTGGGTGAAAGAGTGGATAACACTTAGAAATAAAAGGTTATTGTATTTAGAAGGACATGATTTACAATTGGGGTGGCATGCCTTTTTATGGTATGGGAAAAACAAAATTCATAAATATTTTCAAAATCATGTTGTAAGAAATGCTTTATTAATAATATGGGAAAAAATTAAAGCTAAAATATATACTAAAATCCCAGGGTGGTTGTCAACGATGGAGGCATTTATACATCCGAATCTAGTGGACTTTGAGAAAATATGGACATATAAAGATATTTTAGATACTCATGGAAAATTAAAACCCAAACAAGAATTGGAAAATTTAGGAATTAAGTTATCTTGGTGGGAACATTTACAGATATTAAATAGATATGAAAAAGATGTAAAAATGTATGGATTTTATAAAGATCAAAATGGATTTGATAAGACTTTGTTGACCTCAGATGAGAAACTGATTAAGAAAATGTACAACGTTTTGTTAATTTTAGATATGGAAAGTGAACAAGTGAAAGATACAATGACAAGATGGGCAAAAAATTTTGGTTATAACATAGATCTAGAAAAATGGCAAATGTTATGGGAGAGAAACTATAAACTGACAATGTCTACTTCATATAAAGAAAATTTGTATAAAATGTTTTATAGATGGCACCTTCCACCAGTTAGACTAGCAAGAATGTTTAAAAATATGTCAGATAGATGTTGGAAATGTAAACATAATATAGGCTCGTATTATCATATTTGGTGGACATGTGAGAAGGCAAAGGTTTATTGGAAAAATATACACATGTGGTTAGAAAAAATATTGGATGAACAGGTGGATTTTAAACCTGAACTCTTTTTATTAGGCATTATGCCTGAAAAGACTAATAAGCAGAAATTATACCTAATTCTACATATCACCACAGCAGCAAGAATAATTTTTGCACAATATTGGAAAAATGAAGCTTTGCCACAAGAGGAAGAGATAATCAGGAAGATTTTGGAATGTGCAGAAATGGACAGATTAACCATGAGACTAAAAGACAAAGAAGATACAGACCATTATCAAATTTGGAACTTATTTTATACTTGGTTAGAGAAAAGAAGCAAGGATTAGGAATTGAATATGTATTAGTTTAGCAAATTTCAGATAACCTATTGATTGGAAAAATTTACATATATGGAGGGAAAAATAAAAACTAATAAAAAAGATTGGAAAAAAAAAAGAACTCACCGTCTCCTGGCGATTGGCCCAAAGTCCAAACCCAGCTGGCTTTCGTGTCTAAGGCGGGACTAGAACTCACTAGTAATTGCCCCCCCACAGATCTGACCCCTTCCTCTCCCATGTTCAAGATGAAGAGATCTTCCCTTCGGCTTGGCAACTGCTGGCATTATTCTGAGTTGGGGGCAACCTTTTAAATTTGGATGGGTGCAGAAAGTGGCTGCATGAGACAGTTGCCAAGAAGCTGGACCAAGGCAGAGTTCCTCCCAAAGGCAAGCCAGGCCCAAGAGCCGTACTTCTCAACCGTGGCAAATTAGATGGGTGAACTCCAACTCCCAGAATTCCCCAGCCACTCGTGCTGGGTGGGAATCCTGGGAACTGAAGTCCACTCCTCTTCAAGCATGCTGACTGGGCGGTTCTGGGAGTTGAAGTCCCCCTCCCTTAAAGCATGCTGGTTGAGGAGTCTGGAAGTCGAAGTCCACCCCTCTTCAGCCATGCCAGTTGGGGGACTCTGGGAATTGAAGTCCACCTCCCGTAAAACATGCTGGCTGAGGATTCTGGGTGCTGAACACCGCACCCTTTCAGAAGCTGACTTGGAGGATTCCCAACAAGCCACAGGAGAAGCTCTCTTCCTCAAACACACAACCTTCGTGCAAAACAAAACCGCTCCCCAAGGGCTCCACCAACGAGCTCGGAAAACCCAGGCGGTGCCAGTGCTCGGCTTCTTAGCTCCCCTGGGGCGGAGGTGAGAGCATCCTTCCCCACGTCCGATCAGCTCTAAGGCGTTGATTCTGCCTTTGTGCTCCACAGCCTGTCCCTTGCAATGCAGCTGAGGATCAATTTGGTGTCGTGCCAGTTCAGAACGGGCTTGGAAGGGACCTGGGAGGTCTTCTAGTCCAACCCCCTGCTCAAGCAGGAGACCCTAGACCAGGGGTCCGCAGCCCCCGGTCCATGGACCAGTCCCGGTCCGCAGCATGCAAGCAACTGGTCCGCACAAACAAAGACCCCATCCGTGGGATGCAGGCAGCACACAAACCACGCACCCTCCAGTCCGCAGAAAAACCTCTCTCCATGGAACCGGTGGTCCCTGGTGCCCAAAAGGTTGGGGACCTCTGGACTAGACCATTTCAGACAAGCGACTGTCCAGTGATGGAGTATCCGCAAGTAGTTCCCCTGGTTAATTGTTCTCACTGTCAGGAAGTTTCTCCTTAATTCCAGGTTGCTTCTCTCCTTGATCAGTTTCCATCTGTTGCTTCTTGTCCTGCCTTCAGGCGCTTTGGAGAATAGCTTGACTCCCTCTTCTTTGGGGCAGCCCCTGAGATACTGGAACGCTGCTATCCTGTCCCCCCTCCTCCTTCTCTTCATTAGACTAGACAGACCCAATTCCAGCAACTGTTCCTTATATGTTTCAGCCTCCAGTCCCCTAATCATCTCTGTTGCTCTTCTCTGCACTCTTTCTAGAGTCTCAGCATCTTTTTTACATCGTGGTGACCAAAACTGGATGCCGTATTCCAAGTGTGGCCTTATCAAGGCCTTGTAAAGTGGTATTAACACTTCACCTGATCTTGATTCTCTCCCTCTGTTAATGCAGCCCAGCACTGTGTTGGCCTTTTTTTGGCCGCTGCAGCACACGGAGGGCGTTATTTCCATTTTCCTGCCTTCCTGAACTTTGTTTACTGACTGAAATTACAACAGCACAGGAAAAAAGTGATTTATGACTTCAGCCATTTGTCCGAAATGGCGTAGGGTTTCCTGCCTGAGCAGGGGGGGGTTTGGACTAGATGACCTCCAAGGTCCCTTCCAACTTTGTTATTTATTTATGACCGGTGTTCATACTTACGGCCACTGGAGTGGGCCCAGGGTCACGTGATCAAAATTCGGATACCTGGCATGTATTTTTAAATGACGGTTGCAGAGTCGTCTGTGTGTGATGTGATCCCCTTTTGCAACCCTCTGATGAGCAAAGTCAATGGGGAGAAGTGGGATTTGCTTAACAACCACAGGATTCACTTAACTGTGCCCCCCCCCAAAAAAAGGTCGTAAATGAGGAGCAACTCACTTAACTGCCTCACCTAATGACAGAAATTTCAGGCTCAAT
The DNA here is from genome assembly GCA_034064705.1 of Bothrops alternatus. Classification (NCBI taxonomy): domain Eukaryota; kingdom Metazoa; phylum Chordata; class Lepidosauria; order Squamata; family Viperidae; genus Bothrops; species Bothrops alternatus. The sequence continues at coordinate 217,299 of JARGCV010000272.1, read as the reverse complement.
AAGTCGAAAACTACCTGTTAACCAGGGGTCTTCCACCTTGGCCCTTGGATGACTTGTGGACTTCCACTCCCAGAATTCCTCAGCCAGGCACGCGTGCCTGGCTGAGGAATTCTGGGAGTTGAAGTCCACAAGTCATCCAAGGGCCAAGGTGGAAGACCCCTGCTGTTAACTTTCCTCACGATTTGCAATAGCTAGCAAATCAACTTAGAACACTTCGGACCTTTTCCCTCCAATGCGGCCTGTCCAGCCGTCCAGTTTCACCCCTGTCCTGGGCTGCAACTTTCCAACTGCACCCCAATTTCGGCTGCGGCTTCCATAGGAGCCAATCTGCCGCTTCCCACCCAGCAGCAATGGCTGCCTTATTTATTATCTGTCCCGTAGCTCTGCAGACAAGCCGGGGTGGGTGGGGGGGTGGGTGGGGAGTGTTTCTCAATCTTGGGAGCTGGCCAATGGGTAGACTTCAACTATGCTATGCTGGCTGGGGGATTCTGGGAGTTGAAGTCCGCAAGTCTTCAAGTGGCCAGATTTGGAGACCCCTGTCCAATTCCCTGCTTCAGGAGCTGAAGATCCGGAAAGCTGCTGCTTTCCATATTGGGGGGGGGAGCTGGTCCACGCCTCCCCCAAGGGCAAAGGGACCGGCCCTTTTCTTCCCAGTCCTTGTATAACGGCCGCGGGTCTGGGGTCTGGGGGTCCTTAAAGGAAGCCAGCTTCGTTTCAAAGGAGATGCTGGCTGCAGTAACTACACTTTCGGCAAAGAATGAGGTTGGGAAACACAACAACAGGAAACGCAGCCAGCCAGCTCAGAGGCCGCCCAGCAGCAGCCCTCTCCGTTTGCTCAGCCTTGGCAAAGCGCCCACACATTCCAGAAACGATAGCAAAGAGAGTTAGTTACACAACCCGGGTCTTGGCAACAAGATGCCGAGTGAAAAAAAACACCACTTAGCTCAGGGGTCTTCAAACTCGGCCCTTTGATGACTGGTGGACTTCAACTCCCAGAATTCCTGAGCCAGCATGGGGGAACTATGACCCCCTCATGACTCATGGACTTCAACTCCCAGGATTCCTGAGCCAGCATGGGGGAACTATGCCCCCTTTATGACTGGTGGACTTCAACTCCCAGAATTCCTGAGCCAGCATGGGGGAACTACGGCCCCCTTCATGACTGGTGGACTTCAACTCCCAGAATTCCTGAGCCATCATGGGGGAACTATGGCCCCCTCATGACTCATGGACTTCAACTCCCAGAATTCCTGAGCCAGCAATGGGGAACTACAACCCCCTCATGACTCATGGAGTTCAACTCCCAGAATTCCTCAGCCAGCATGGGGGAACTACAACCCCCTCATGACTCATGGACTTCAACTCCCAGAATTCCTCAGCCAGCATGGGGGAACTATGGCCCCCTCATGACTCATGGACTTCAACTCCCAGAATTCCTCAGCCAGCATGGGGGAACTATGGCCCCCTTCCTGACTGGTGGACTTCAACTCCCAGAATTCCTCAGCCAGCATGGGGGAACTACGGCCCCCTTCATGACTGGTGGACTTCAACTCCCAGAATTCCTGAGCCATCATGGGGGAACTATGGCCCCCTCATGACTCATGGACTTCAACTCCCAGAATTCCTGAGCCAGCAATGGGGAACTACAACCCCCTCATGACTCATGGACTTCAACTCCCAGAATTCCTCAGCCAGCATGGGGGAACTATGGCCCCCTCATGACTCATGGACTTCAACTCCCAGAATTCCTCAGCCAGCATGGGGGAACTATGGCCCCCTTCCTGACTGGTGGACTTCAACTCCCAGAATTCCTCAGCCAGCATGGGGGAACTACGGCCCCCTTCATGACTGGTGGACTTCAACTCCCAGAATTCCTGAGCCATCATGGGGGAACTATGGCCCCCTCATGACTCATGGACTTCAACTCCCAGAATTCCTGAGCCAGCAATGGGGAACTACAACCCCCTCATGACTCATGGACTTCAACTCCCAGAATTCCTCAGCCAGCATGGGGGAACTACAACCCCCTCATGACTCATGGACTTCAACTCCCAGAATTCCTCAGCCAGCATGGGGGAACTATGGCCCCCTCATGACTCATGGACTTCAACTCCCAGAATTCCTCAGCCAGCATGGGGGAACTATGGCCCCCTTCCTGACTGGTGGACTTCAACTCCCAGGATTCCTGAGCCAGCATGGGGGAACTATGGCCCCCTTCATGACTCGCGGACTTCAACTCCCAGAATTCCTCAGCCAGCATGGGGGAATTAGGGTCCCTTCATGACTTGTGGACTTCAAGTCCCAGAATTCCTGAGCCAGCAAGGGGGAACTATGGCCCCCTCATGACTCCTGTACTTCAACTCCCAGAATTCCTCAGCCAGCCATGCTGAGGGGAAAGGGAGAGGTTTCCAGGCTGAGCCATGCTGGCTCAGGAATTCTGGGAGCTGAAGTCCAGCAGTCATAAAAAAGCCAAAAAAAAAACCCCTTCAAAGGGCCGAGTTTGAAGACCGCTGACTTAGCTGATGCCCCTGGAGCACCCCGCCAAATCTGGCCTGTGGGCTGGGTTCCTGCTGGGGATTATGGGAGACAGGCAGTGCCCGGTTTACGACAGGCCACTTAGTGACTTAGTTACAATGGCATTGAAAAAAAACAACTTATGGCTGATCTTCACACTTACGACCACCCCAAGCATCCCCACGGTCAACATTAGGATGCTCGGCAATGGGCATATACGAGAGGTCCTCGTCTTATGACCACAACGGAGCCTAAAATTTCTGCTGCTAAGGAAGACTTTTGTTAAGTGGATTTTGCCCCCACGTGACGAGTTTCCTTGTCACAGCTGAATCACTGCAGTTGTTAAGTTAGTCACATGGTTGTTAAGTGAATCCAGCTTCCCGCACTGACTTTGCTGCGCTTGTCATAAATACGAGTCAGTTGCTAAGCTGATGCTGCTGCAACACTTTGTAAGTGTGTAAAATGGGGCAAACGTCGCTTATCAAAGGTCTCACGTAGCAACAGTAATGTTGGGCTCCCTTGTGGCCATAGGCTTCGAGGACTACCTGCACTTGTGGGTGGGTGTGAATGTGTGTTGCTAGCTCTGGGGTCCTCCCAACTGCCCGCAGGAGAAGCCTTCGGCAAAGACAGCAATTCAACAGCAAGAGAACGGAAGATGACAACAGGAATGGAAGGGAATGGAACAGGAGCTGGAAGGGACCTTGGAGGTCTTCTAGTCCAGCCCCCTGCTCAGGCAGGAAGCCCTACACCATTTCAGACAAGGGTCTGTCCAGTCTCTTCTTAAAAACCTCCAGTGATGCAGCACCCACAACTTCTGGAGGCAAGGAGTTCCACTGGTTAATTGTCCTCAGGAACTCTCTCCTTAATTCCAGGTTGCTTCTCTCCTTCATTAGTTTCCATCCGTTGTTTCTTCTCCTACCTTCAGGGGCTTTGGAGGATAGGCTGACCCCCCCTCTTCTCTGGGGCAGCCCCTCAAATATTGGAATGCTGCTATCATGTCACCCCTAGTCCTTTCTTGGAAGTTTGGAAATCTTCCTTTGTTTCCTCAAAATGCTCCTTTCTAAGGCTGTTGAGCTAAGCCAGGGGTGTCCTTTCATTGTAGAATAGAGTTGGAAGGGACCTTGGAGGTCATCTAGTCCAACCCCCTGCTCAGGAAGGAAACCCTATACCATTTCGGACAAATAGCTATCTAGTCTCTTCTTAAAAAGCTCCAGTGATGGAAGATTCACCGCTTCTGGAGGCAAGGAGTTCCACTGGTTAATTGTTCTAACTATCAGGAAGTTTCTCCTTAGTTCTAGGTTGTTTCTCTCCTTGATGAGTTTCCATCCGTTGCTTCTTGTCTGGCCTTCAGGGGCTTTGGAGAATAGCTTGACTCCCTCTTCTGTGGGGCAACCCCTGAGATACTGGAACACTGCTATCATGTCACCCCCTGGTCCTTCTTTTCATTATGCTCACACATGCTTCTGCGCAAGACAGTCTCCTTCCTGAGTTGTGGGTCCCTAGCCACCCACAACCTTTAATAATAATAATAATAATAAAGTTGGAAGGGACCTCGGAGGTCATCGAGTCCAACCCCCTCCTCAGGCAGGAAACCCTATACCGTTTCGGACAAATGGCCGTCCAGTCTCTTCTTAAAAACCTCCAGTGTTGGAGCACCCAAAATTTCTGGAGGCAAGGAGTTCCACTGGTTAATTGTTCTAACTATCAGGAAGTTTCTCCTTAGATCTAGGTTGCTTCTCTCTCTTGGGACACTCCACCTACCATAGTCCTCCACTTACAACAGTTCACTGAGTGACCATTCGAGGTTATAATAGCTCTGAAAAAGGGGACTTAACCATTTTTCACACCACTGCAGCCTCCCCGTGGCCACCTGATCAAAGTCCAGAGGCTTGGCAACTCATATTTATGACGGTGGTCCTCCTTAGCGACAAGCAATGTCAATGGGGAAGCTGGATTCGCTTAAAAATCGCGCGACCAACTTTTTTTTTTTATATAAAATTCTTTTATTAAAACAATCAGCATTGAACATAAAAACATATTGTGCAGCAATCATCATGGCACCTGATATACAATACTAAGTATTAGTCATTGAAAATGTCTGAGTTAGTAAGCCTTGTTCCACCCCTCGCGTCTAGCCTCAACTATACTCCTGTTACACTTTGTTTGATTGAATCGCGCGACCAACTTAACGGCAGGGATTTGCTTAACAACAGTGGCAAGAACAGTCGTAACATGGGGCAAAACCACTTAACAACCGTCCTGGTTAGCAATAGATATTCCGGGCTCGGCGGTGGGGATGAACCGAGGGACGCGCTTTATTGTTCCTAGGGCTTCCCAGGGCTCTGCCCCAGAACAGGGTAGGCAACCTTGGCTCTTTTATGACTCGTGGGCTTCAACTCCCAGAATTCCTGAGCCAGCAAATGCTGGCTGAGGAATTCTGGAAGTCCACCAGTCATGAAGGGGCCATAGTTCCCCCATGCTGGCTCAGGAATTCTGGGAGTTGAAGTCCACCAGTCATGAAGGCAGCCATAGTTCCCCCATGCTGGCTCAGGAATTCTGGGAGTTGAAGTCCACCAGTCATGAAGGCAGCCATAGTTCCCCCATGCTGGCTCAGGAATTCTGGGAGTTGAAGTCCACCAGTCATGAAGGCAGCCATAGTTCCCCCATGCTGGCTCAGGAATTCTGGGAGTTGAAGTCCACCAGTCATGAAGGCAGCCATAGTTCCCCCATGCTGGCTCAGGAATTCTGGGAGTTGAAGTCCACCAGTCATGAGGGGCCCTAGTTCCCCCATGCTGGCTCAGGAATTCTGGGAGTTGAAGTCCTCCAGTCATAAAAGAGCCAAGGTTGCCTATACCTGCCCCAGAAGCTGCGCCTCTATGCAAATCTTTTCAGGAGATCAATAAAATAAAAAGTGAAAACAGGAAGAGGTTTGGGCAAACCAGTTCCCCAGAGGATGTCGCCTGATGTCACAACACCTATACCAAGAAAACCCAAATGGTAATTTCGCTGTGTGAACTTCCTTGAAGAATATTTAGAATATTTAAACTGTGAGGAAGCCACACCAAGATTCCGATTGAATGATTAGAAGGAGAAAGTTCCTGACAGTTAGAACAATTAGCCAGTGGAACTCCTTGCTTCCAGAAAGTTGTGGGTGCTCCATCATTGGAAGTGTTTAAGAAGAGGTTAGACAACTGTTTGTCTGAAATGGTCTCCTGCTTGAGTAGGGGGTTGGTCTAGATGACCTCCCAGGTCCTTGCCATCTTTCTTTCTTTTTCTTTCTTTCTCTTTCCTTTCTTCTTCTTCTTCTTCTTCTTCTTCTTCTTCTTCTTCTTCTTCTTCTTCTTCTTCTTCTTCTTCTTCTTCTTCTTCTTCTTCTTCTTCTTCTTCTTCTTCTTCTTCTTCTTCTTCTTCTTCTTCTTCTTCTTCTTCTTCTTCTTCTTCTTCTTCTTCTCCTTCTCCTTCTCCTTCTCCCCATCCTCATCACCCTCATCACCATCACCCCTGAAAGTTTTTGGACCTAGAATAACCTCAAAAGGGCAGCTTTATATAAGTCATCCTCAACTTACGACCACAATGGAGCAAAAAAAAAATGCTGCTAAGTGAGACATTTGCTAAGTAAGCTTTGCCCCATTGTACGACCTTTCTCACAGCAAGTTAAGTGAATCACCGCAATTAGTAACATGGTTTGTTAAGTGAATCTGCCCCCACCCCCGTTGTCAGAAGGGGATCACGTGACCCCAGGACATGGCAGCCATCATAAATACGAGTCGGTGGCCAAGCGTCTGAATTTCAATCCCATGGCCACAGGGGTGTCGCCATAGCCGTGTGAAAAATGGTCATCAGACACTTTTTTTAGTGCCGTTGTAACTTTCAATGGTCACTAAATGAACCTTTTGTGAGTCAAGGACTACCTGTCGCCACAAAAAGAGCAGCCTTGTATGACCACAAGAACATTTCCAATTCCTTTTTTTTATTATTTGTAAATTTTATTAGTTTTTTAAAACATAAATCTCACAATAGTCAGTTAACAGTGTGTTTGCTTAGTTTACATTTGTTAAGGAAAGATCGTTAACAATTGATTTCTATCATTCGTAATCCACATATTCCAACAAATGTCTCTTTTTCTCTTAAATATTCTCTCTGGCGGGTCCCGTCATCTATATTCTAAATTTTCATTTAATATTTTCAATACGAACCAGAGAGTTTCTCCGTCTATTTCTCCCCAACCAATTGTACAATTTATTCCAGATTTCATAGTAACCCCTTTCACTCTTATTCTTAAATTCTAATGTCAACCTATCCATTTCCGCACAGGATAAAATCTTATTTATTACCTCTTCTTCTGAGGGTGTCTCACTGTCTTTCCACCTCTGTGCAAAGACTAATCTTGCTGTTGTTAGCATTGTGTAATAATAGGTATAGGGATCCTCACACTTGTTGTGAGCCGCCCTTAGGAGAAGGGTCTTAGGAGAAGGGCGGCATATAAATTTGATTAAACTTAAACTTTATTGCAAGGTGGACCATTTTAAGGCATGTGGACTTCAACTCCCAGAATTGCTGGGAGTTGCTGGCTGTGGAATTCTGGGAGTTGAAGTCCACATGCCTTAAAATGGTCAAGGTTGAGAAACACTGCTTTATTGTATCTATCCTTAGTGATACCCAGGAACATTTCCAATTCGAACGCCGGTCAGCGCATCGCAGAGGTGCAGGGGGCTGCTAAACCAGGGAACCGCCCTTGATTTTACAATGGTTTTCGGCACGGTTAAGCAAATCGCTGCAGTTCTTAAGTGAATTTCAGTCATTAAGCGGATCCAAATAGATTGTCCTTGGGAAAGTTGACGAGGACGATCGTGTGATGATCACATGACCCTGGGATGCTGCCACTGTCACAAATTGGGCTGTGTGCAGTCATTTTATTTGCTTTATGCTTTTATCTCTGTACGTTTTTTACATTTTTAGGATTGTAAACCACCCAAAGTTACCGTGAGGTAAGAAGACGAAGGAAGATCTTTTCAGATCCCTAAAGATCAGGATCTCCATCGAGAAGGAATCGGTCCAGCAGGAATGACTTTTGCAAAAGTCTAAATCTCAATACTCCTAACAGAATACAGAACGACAGCTGGAAGGGACCGTGGAGGTCTTCTAGTCCAGCCCCCTGCTCAACCAGGAGACCCTCTACCAAGGGTGTCCAACGTTGGAGCTTTGTGGACTTCAACTCCCAGAATTCCCCAGCCAGCAACCTAGAACTAAGGAGAAATTTCCTGATAATTAGAACAATTAACAATTAACCAGTGGAACAACCTGCCTCCAGAAGTTGTGGGTGCCTCAACACCGGAAGTTTTTAAGAAGAGACTGGACAGCCATTTGAAATGGTATAGGGTTTGCTGCCTGAGCAGGGGGTTGGACTAGATCACAGGTCGGCAACCTGCGGCTCCAGAGCCACATGCGGCTCTTTAAGCCTTCCCCTGTGGCTCCCAGCCTCCTCTGCCATTTCCAGAGAGAGACAGAGACAGAGAGAGGCAATTGTGCTTCCCTGCTTCTCTCTCTCTCTCTCTGTCTCTCTGTGTGTGTGTGTTTGTGTAAAAGAGAGTGCACTTACAGTGTTCTCTGAGCTGAAAAGCTTACTGGGCGGAGCTCCTCCCTTTGCTGTGTCTCTGCAGGAAGCAGGAAGGGCAGGAGAGAGCTAGCTAGCCCAGCTATGCTGACTCAGGAATTCTGGGAGTTGAAGTCCATGAGTCATAAAAGAGCCGAGGTTGCCTACCCCTGAGCTTGTTGGAGAACATCTTGAAGCCAGCTTGCCAGGTGAGCAGCAGATAGAGAGGGAGAGAGAGGGGGGGAGAGAAAGAGAGAGAGAGGGAGAGAATCTGTTTGAATCCTGAAGTCCCAGAACAGTTTAACTTTATCATTTTCTATGACTTTCTCTATTTTGTTGTTGTTGTTGTTGTTATTATTTCCACAGGTCTTAAAGTTGCCAAGGTTGGATAGTCTTACTCTATACATTCTGGACAAATGGCTGTCCACTCTCTTCTTTAAAATCTCCAGTGATGGAGCATTCACAACTTCTGGGGGCAGGTTGTTTCACTGGTTAATTGTTTCCAGTCAGGAAATGTCTCCTTAGTTCTAGACTGGATTTCTCTTTGATGAGCTTCCATCTGTTACTGGTTAACCTGCCCTCAGGTGTGTTAAATGAATTAAAACCTAAAACCAGATTTGCAATGCAAGCAGCCCACAGGTGACACGAGCCGGCATTGGAAGTTGAATTCATCAGCTGTACTGTGGGTTGCATTTAATTGCTCCTTTTAATTGCGGTAGCTAATAATTAACATATAGGTTTGTGCAGGAAGAGTTGCGCCACTCCAAGGTTATGTAATTGCCATTTACAACCTTCTCAGCCAAGTCAAGCCAATGGGGGGGTTGGACTAGATGACCTCCAAGGTTCCTTCCAACTTATTATTATTATTATTATTATTATTATTATTATTATTATTATTATTATTATTATTATTATTATTATTATTATTATCAGAAGATTTTAGAGCAGACCAAAATTGATTATCTAAGAAGCCAGGATCTGAGTGGTTTTTTTTTGACCCAGGCACCTCCAAATGTTAAAAAAAAAACCCTCTTGCAGAGCTGCCAAAGACCCCCTGCCTTGTTGCCATGACTCTGGGCTAAGCGGAGCTGGAAGGGATCTCAAAGATCATCTGTCCAACCCCGCCCAGGCAGGGAGACCCAACGCCCAGGAGAAAGAGCTTCGGAGGGAGTTTATCCGAGACGGGCCCAGCGTGGGAGCCTCCCTTCCCTCCAGAGGCATCACGGCTGGCCCTTATACAGGGAATCCCCGACTTACAAACGGTCCATTTAGTGACCATTCAAAGTTACAACGGCAGGGAGAAAAGGGACTTACGACCGATTTTCACACTTACGACCATTGCTGCATCCCTGTGGTCACATGACCAAAATCCGGATGTTTGACAACTGGCTCAAATTTATGACACTTGCACTATCCCGTGTGTGTGTGTGTGTGTGTGTGTGTGTGTGTGTGAGAGAGAGAGAGAGAGAGAGAGAGAGACAGAGACGTGATCTCTTTTGCGACCTTCTGACCTGCAAAGTTAACGGGCAAGCCAGATTGACTTAACAACTGTGTCACCAACTTTAACAACTGCAGTGATTCGCTTAACAACTCTGGCGAGAAAGGTCGTAAAAACGGGCAAAACTCACACGCAACAAATGTCTCCCTTAGCGACAGAAATTTTGGGATCCGTTTGTGGTTGTAAGCCGAGGACTTCCTGTATTGGGAAAGCTCAAAGGGGACCTTGGTGGTTCCCCCCCCCCACCATTTTTAATACACATTAAAATATGCCATAGGGATCGAATACCCGCAAGCTCGGAGACGGAACCTTTTCACCCACATTAAAACATTCTACTTAGCGACAGAAATTTTGGGCTCGTTTGTTAAGTCGAGGACTGTCTGTCACCCCAAGACCATCTTCAGGAAGGGGTCGGATCCTGAAGCCACAGGTCCCTTCCCAAGAGACAAAAATCCACCACGGGGGGGGCACCAATTCAGGGCCCTCGCCGGAAGCAACTGCAGTGCCTCCTGCTCAGCATCGTTGCTGTCTCCAAAAAGAGAGAGGGGAAAAAAATAAATAAAACCAAAGGCAACTTTGATGAACGCATTCATGAACATAAATCACATTACTTCCAAGCCCAGCGCTGGGCTCTGCTTATGGGAAGGCAGGGGGGAAAAAAAAAGACCCAGGGTGTGGCACCAGCGGTGGATTCCCACTTCCTTATTATCGGCAGCACATATCTTACTCCACACACACAAACACACAAAGATGCTTTTCAGAGGGGGAGGGGGAGATGCTTTCCCGTCTTTTTTCCTTTCTGAATTTTTTTTTGTTTTACGCAGAGAATTAAGGTAAAAATAACTCATATATATATATATAACAAAAAATGTAACAAAGATTTATACATATACATATATATATATACACTGCTCAAAAAAAATAAAGGGAACACAAACGTATAGGATCCTATATGTTTGTGTTCCCTTTTTTTTAAGCAGTATATATATATGTGGCCCCGGGGGTCTGTTTTGTGGAGCTGCCCATCTTACTCCCTCCAAAGACCCCCGCCCACCTGGCAAGGAGCCTTCTGTGCATGGTCAGGAGCACCCTCACCTTTTTGATTCACTGCACTGGCAGCCCACTCCTCTGGCTCTCTCTCAAGCGGCCGGATGGGCTCTGATGGGGGGGTCCGAGGTTGCCTACGGTTGGGGTGGGTATTTCACCCCCCCATGCGGAGTCTTCCTGCCCCCTCCGCCTTGGGACCCCCCCCCAGGGTCTTTCTTCAACTCTGCAGGTGTGAAGCGGCCGAGTGGGGGATCTGGGGGTCCCTGCCTGCCCGACCCTTCCCCAAGGGCACCATGGGAAGGATGCGCCCCCAAAGGAGGGCCCCCCACTTCTGCAACATGACCACTAGCTGAGACCTTCCAGAGGCCCCCTGTGGCGAGGGTGGGGGAGACCGGAGGAGAAAAGGGGAGCCTGAAAGGCCCCGAGCGACCCCCCCACCCCAAAAGTGGAACAAAAGGGCCCCCTCCCTCTCCCCTCCCCCAAAAGGTGGCCAAGGTCCCCCTCCCCCCCAAAGAGGGATAAGATCCCCCTCCCTCTCCCCTCCCCACAAATGGGGCGCAAGGTCCCCCTCCCCTCCCCTAAGGACGCAGAGCGGGGGCGGTGGGGGGGGCAGGGAGGAGCAAAAGGGCCCGGGGGGGTGTCTCCTGCTTGCAAACCCCGAGGAGGGGGGGGCGTCGGGCCCCAACCCAGCCGGGTACAAGCCGCTTCCCGAAGAACACGCGAAGGCAGCTGCGCTGGATTCACACGTGACGCGCGTCTCACCCCCCGACACGCGTCCCTCCCCGTCGTGTCCCCTCCCCTCAGGGCGGCTACCTGATACGACGAGCGCCTCGTTGGGCCCCACCGTGTGGCAGTTCCCCATGGCGGGATCCGCTCGCCTCGCCTCGCCTCGCCTCCGCTCCGCCGCCGCCGCCACTGCCTCAGCCAAGCGGGGAGCGGGCGGGGCTCCCGGCCACGCCCACCGGAAGCGCGCGGCGGCGCTTCCGGGCGCGCCATCTTGGGCGCGGCTGAGGCGGACGGGCTGCGTTCGCTCTCCCGCCAGCCAGCCCGTCCCGAGGGTCTCCGGGGCAGCGGGACAGCCCGGCGTGAGGAGCGGGGCTTGTCGCGGCGTTGCCCAGGGCCGAATTCACACGGCCGACTGAGCCCAGACCCGAGTCGGCCGTTCCCGGGAAGATGCAGCGCCCAACCAGAAGGGCGGCGTGCGCGATTAATCAAAATGAAAGAACATTTCAGTCGCTCCCGTCCCAAGCTGGCTACTTCGGGGGGGGGTCCCGGGGGGGGTGGGTGTCTCTGAGCCTGGCGATTCTTTCCTGGAGGGTGGCGGGGTTTACTTCCTCGCAGACGTTGCATGACCCAGCTGGGGAATGTCCTCAGGGCTGGAAGGAAGGAAGGAAGGAAGGGGGGGAGACGAAGAGGAGAGAGGAGGAGGATTCTGGGGTCTTCATTGATCTCAGAGCTTGGCTGTTTTGTTGCAGACGTCTCATGGCCCGAATAGGGAACATAATCAGTGCTAGGAGGGAGGGGGGGAAGAGGAAGGAATGAAGCCGAAGAGGAGAAGGATTCTGGGAGGTCTTCATTGATCTCAGAGCTTGGCTGTTTCCTTGCAGACGTTTCATGACCCAAGTAGGGAACGTCATCAGTGCAAGGAGGGAGGGAGATTTGGGGAGAAGAAGAGGGGGAGGAGGAGGGGAAGAGGAAGGAATGAAGGGGGGAAGACGAAGAGAAAGGAGGAAGGAATGAAGGGGGGAAGACGGAGAGAGAGGAGGAGGATTCTGGGGTCTTTATTGATCTCAGAGCTTGGCTATTTTCTTGCAGACATTTCATGACCCAAGTAGGGAACGACATCAGTGCTAGAAGGGAGGGGTGTTTGTGGACAAGAGGAGGGGGAAAAGGAAGGAATGAAGGGGGAGAAGAAGAAGAGGGAGAGGAGGATTCTGGAGTCTTCGTTGATCTCTGAGCTAGCTTGTTTTCGTGCAGACGTTTCATGACCCAAGTAGGGAATGTCATCAGTGCTAGAAGGGAGTGAGGTTTGTGGAGAGGAGGAGATGGTGGAGGAGGACCATGGGGTCCTTAGTGCTCTCTGCGCTCGGTTGTTTTCTTGGGAAACATTTCAAGACCCAACTAGGGAACATCATCAGTGCTACAGCGGAGGGGGGAGACAGTTGCAGGGAGGAGGACGACAGTGGGGTCCTTGATCCTTTGGAACTTTTTTTCTTTTTTCTCACAGATGTTTTCTCACCCAACTGGAGAGCATCCTCTGTGCACGTCATCAAGTCTTTTGGGTCATGGGTGGGAAACAATGGCCCTTTTATGACTTGTGCACTTCAATTCCCAGAATTCCTGAGCCAGCAAGGAATTCTGGGAGTTGAAGTCTACAAGTCATAAAAGCGCCATAGTTCCCCACTTCTGATTTGGGTAATGAAATTGCAAGAAAATAAAGGGGGGGAAAACTCATCCCCCCCTCCCGATTTCAACGCTGAGCTACTTAAAAGACCACCATGGAGCCCAAAATTCACGTTGCTAAGTGAGAATTAAAAGCAAGTGACATTTTGAAGTTCAGAAACCCTGGCTGAGGACATGATTTTCACAACTCTTTCAGAGCCGTCTCAAATGAACAAAAAAGAATAGCTTAAAATTATTCAGGGGTAATACACATAGTCCTCAACTTACAACCATTATTTTAGTGATCGTTTGAAGGCACTGAACCTTTTCACAAAGTTCTAATATTTCAAACATAGGAAAATCAAACACTGATTTTTTCCTTTTTTCCTGTTTTTACCCAATTCTAACATACAACACTCCATGGGATGGTTGAAGTACAGTTCAGCATTGCTGACTGAGATGCCTGGAGTCCCTTTAGGCCAGCGGTTCTCAACCTTTTCCGGGGATCGACCTTGGCCCGCATCGTGCAAAAAATAAATAAATGGTGGGCCCGCACCGCGCATGCGCTGCGTGATGGCCCGCATCACGATAGGGGAAAAAAATGGCCGACCCCCCCAAAAAAAATGTACGACGAAAAAAAATAAATGGCCAACCCCCCCAAAAAATGGCGGACTGCGGTGCTTGGCGACCCCCGTGAAATGGTCGTTCGACCCCAGATGGGGTCACGACCCACAGGTTGAGAACCGCTGCTTTAGGCCTTTGAAAGGAACCCTTTGTAGTGAGATGGGTAGCAAATAAATGACCTATGTCATGGTCAGATCATTTTCTGCTAGGGCTTGTTTTCAAGGCTCCAATCCTCCCCTGCAGGGAGGCGGAACCGATTAGGTGGTTCCGCCCCAGATGTCTGATGGATCCAGAGAGTTTTCAGAGGACGCTTGGGGAAATACCGGATTCTCTCATTCACAGTTCGGCAGAGTCCCTGGTTACGGCCTGGAATATGGCTGCGAAGGGGGCTCTTGACCGGATTGCGCCGCTGCGACCTCTCTGTGGTAGCAGACCCAGGAGATCTCCTTGGTTTACTGAGGAACTCAGGGGGATGAAGCGCCAGAAGAGACGCCTAGAGAAGCGATGGAGGAAAAGTAAATCCGTATCTGACCGAACACTTGTAAGATCTTATATCAAGACTTATCAGGTGGCGCTCAAGGCGGCAAGATGCGCGTATCATTCCGCCTTGATTGCATCTGCGGGATCCCGCCCAGCTGCCCTGTTCAGGGTAACTCGTTCCCTCCTTAATCAGGGGGGGGGGTTTGATGCACCCTAGCAGGGTAGTGCTGAGGACTTTAATAAGTTTTTCGCGGATAAAATCGCCCAGATTCGGATGGACCTTGACTCCAATTGGAATGCAGTGTCGGCTGATAATGATTCAGTCGAGATGACAGGGACTCCTCTTGATCCTGTTGTGTGGGAGGAGTTTGACCCGGTAGCACCCGATGAAATGGACAAGGCCATTGGAGCTGTGAGCTCTGCCACCTGTTTATTGGACCCGTGCCCCTCCTGGATGGTTTCGGCAAGCAGGGAGGTGACGCGGGGCTGGGTTCAGGAGATTGTCAACGCTTCTTTGAGGGAGGGGTCCTTTCCGGCTCCCTGCAAGGAGGCAATTGTGCGCCCCCTCCTCAAGAAGCCTTCCCTGGACCCAGCTGTTTTAAACAACTACCGTCCTGTCTCCAATCTTCCCTTTATAGGGAAGGTTGTTGAGAAGGTGGTGTCACTCCAGCTCCAACGGTCCTTGGATGAGGCCGATTATCTGGGCCCTCAACAGTCAGGATTCAGGTTCGGCTACTCCACGGAAACTGCTTTGGTCGCGCTGACGGATGATCTCTGGCGGGCCCGGGATAAGGGATTATCCACTATCCTGGTGCTACTTGACCTCTCAGCAGCTTTCGATACCATTGACCATGGTATCCTTCTGCACCGACTGGAGGGGTTGGGGGCACTGTTTTGCGGTGGTTCACCTCCTACCTCACTGGTCGGTCGCAGTCGGTGTTGGCAGGGGGTCAGAGGTCGACCCCTAGGTTCCTCCCTTGTGGGGTCCCTCAGGGATCGGTCCTCTCCCCTCTGCTGTTTAATATCTACATGAAACCGCTGGGTGAGATCATCCGACAACACGGGGTGAGATATCATCAGTATGCTGATGATACCCAGCTTTACATCTCCACCCCGTGTCATTTCAGTGAAGCAGCGGAAGTGATGTGCCGATGTCTGGAGGCTGTTAGGGTTTGGATGGGTGCCAACAGGCTCAAACTCAACCCCGACAAGACGGAGTGGCTATGGGTTCTGCCTCCCAAAGATATTTCAATCTATCCGTCCATTACCCTGGGGGGGGAGCTTTTGACCCCCTCGGAGAAGGTCCGCAACTTGGGCGTCCTCCTCGATCCACAGCTAAATTTGGAATATCATCTTTCGGCTGTGGCGAGGAGAACATTTGCCCAGGTTCGCCTGGTGCACCAGCTGCGGCCCTATTTGGACCGGGAGTCTCTTCTCACAGTCACTCATGCTCTTATCACCTCGAGGTTCGATTACTGCAATGCTCTCTACATGGGGCTACCTTTGAAAAACGCTCGGAGACTTCAGGTAATGCAGAATGCAGCCACGCGAGCAGTGTTGGGCCTGCCCAGAAATGCCCACATTTTGGCATCACTCCGCGAGCTGCATTGGCTGCCAATTGGTCTCCGAACGCAATTCAAAGTGTTGGTTATGACCTATAAAGCCCTACATGGCATCGGACCAGGTTACTTACGGGACCGTCTGCTGCCCCATGAATCCCAGCGGCCGGTTAGGGCCCACAGAGTCGGCCTTCTCCAGGTCCCGTCAGCCAGACAGTGTCGCCTGGCGGGGCCTAGGGGAAGAGCCTTCTCTGTTGCGGCCCCGGCCCTCTGGAACCAACTCCCCCCGGAGATCCGTGTCGCCCCCACCCTCTCCGCCTTTCGTAAATTGCTTAAAACACACTTTTGCCGGCAGGCCTGGGGCAGCTAACACTTTGCCCCTAGCCAGTGTATGTTTGTGGAATGATTGGTTTCTTTTTTTTTTTTTTTTAACTTAAGGGTTTTTTATATGTATGTAATTTCTATTATGCTGTGAGCCGCCCTGAGTTCTCCGGAATAGGGCGGCATAGAAATTAAATTAATAATAATAATAATAAATAATAATAATAAATAAGTTTAGTAATAAAAAATTAATGGCATTTGAAAAAATGGGATGCAATGTTTCTGTCAGACCAGAAGATGGCGCACGTCTCCCAACACCGGCTCTGCGGGCTGTCACATTACGAACACAAGTCAGAAAAGGATTTGAAGGCCAATCATGTGTTAATGCATGGATGAGGGGAACTAACTAATCGTCTTTTCTCACTCTGATCCGGGGACAAATAGAGTTACTTAGCAGAGCATAAACAAAGCCAATCGGAAGACTGTAAAACAGTTTTAAGTTAAAGCTTACCTATTCCTGTGGACTCTGGAAATACTACAGATGGTCCTCGACTTACAATGATTCATTTAATGACTGATGGCATAGAAAAAAGTGACTTATGACTGTTTTTCACACTTATGAACATTGCAGCCCCGTGGTCCATGATAAAAATTCAGATGCTTGGCAACTGACTCATAGCTCCTACGCTATGGAACGAGCTCCCCCCCCCGAACTCCGTACGATGACGGACTTACGCACCTTCCGTTGGGAACTGAAATCTTTCCTTTTTCAACGGGCCGGCCTGACATAGAAGCTCCGGCTCCAACCGGGTGAAAATGTTTTAGGGGGATTGTGTAATTTTTAGGATTCGCACATATTGGGTTTTATATGGGATTTTATGGCCTAATTTGTTTAATTTATTTTTAAATATTTTAATTTTGTACATTTATATGTTTTTTTAAATTTTAAGGCTGTACACCGCCCCGAGTCCTTCGGGAGAGGGGCGGTATAGAAATTTAATAATAAATAAAAATATTTATGACGGTCGCATTGTCCCGGGATCTATGGATATCTCAGCCAGCCTGGCATGCACACGTGGCAGGTGGCTGTAAACGCCGGAATGGCTGTCAATGCCAGTATTGCTGGGTAGGGAATTCTGGGAGTTGAAGTCCACACATTTTAAAGTTGCCAAGATCGAGAAACACTGCTCTGTTTCCTTTCAGGTTAAGCAACGGTAAGAAGAGTGCAGGGAAGGAGGGAAGGAGGGAGGGAGGGAGGGAGGAAGGAAGGAAGGAAGGAAGGAAGGAAGGAAGGAAGGAAGGAAGGAAACAGAGCTAAAACAATAACTATGTACCAGGTCTCTCTATGCCAGTGATGGCGAACCTATGGCAGCCGCCCACTAACTCACCGAGGTCCCACGTGGCCGGATGCATCCCAGCACGGCTGGTTTCCCTCCCCCCCCACCCTGCCTCGCCTTGTCTCGCCTCACCCCACAGGACGAGCCTCCTGCCCACCGCCCCACCTGCCAGAGACCCCCTGGATCTCCCCCAACCCTGCCCGGCCCCCTCAGGCGTCCCTCCCCACAAGCAACATCGAGGTGACCATGCCCACCTTGGCCACACCCACCCAGTCTGCCATGAGCACCACAGCCACGCCCACCCAGTGGGCCACGCCCACCTGGCACCCGGTGATAAATAAGTGGGTTTTGGGTTGCAGTTTGGGCACTCGGTCTCTAAAAGGTTCGCCATCACTGCTCTATGCGTTTCTTTCTTGGCAAAGAATCCATTGCCTTTCATTCTTTAAAGCCACCTCTTTTTCAGGATCGGATCAATTCCATCCAACACTCCAGAAGTTACAGGCTTAAGATACAGAAGGATCTGGACACACTCGAACACTGGGCGCTATCTAATAAAATGAAATTCAACGGTGATAAAAGCAAGGTCCTACATTTAGGCAAGAAAAACCAAATGCAGAGATATAGTATAGGGCAGTGATGGCGAACCTTTTAGAGACCGAGTGCCCAAACTGCAACTGAAAACCCACTTATGCATCGTCAGGTGCCGGGTGGGTGTGGCCCATGGGGTGGGCGTGGCTGCAGTGGTAACAGCAGACTGGGTGGGACTAAAAAGTTCAATCAATCAATTCCAACTTTGCAAGAACTTTTTTTTCCCTGTGAAATTGACTGATTGATTGAACCTTTTGTTTTTTTTGCACACGGTGGCAGAGGCCTAAAGCGAAAAGGTTTTATAAAACCCAGCTGAAGGCCTAGGACTGGGGTGATGGCACGCGTGCCCGCAGAGAGGGCTCTGAGTGCCGCCTCTGGCACCCGTGCCATAGGTTCGCCACCACTGGTATAGGGGGTACCTTCCTCAATAGTAGTAACTGTGAGAGGGATCTCGGAGTCCTAGTGAACAATCATTTAAACAGGAGCCAGCCGTGTGCTGCAGCTGCCAAAATGGCCAACACAGCGCTAGGCTGCATTAACAGGGATAGAATCAAGATCACGTGAAGTGTTAATACTGCTTTACAAGGCCTTGGTGAGGCCACACCTGGAATACGGCATCCAGTCTTGGTCACCACGATGTAAAAAAGATGTTGAGTCTCTAGAAAGAGTACAGAGAAGAGCAACAAAAACGATTAGAGGTCTGAAGGCTAAAACATATAAGGAACAATTGCTGGAATTTGGTATGTCTGGTTTAATGAAGAGAAGGACCAGGAGGGACATAATAGCCATCTTCCAGTATCTCAGGGGCTGCCCCAAAGAAGAGGCAGTCAAGCTGTTCTCCAAAGCAGCTGAAGGCAGGACAAGAAGCAACAGATGGAAACTAATCAAGGAGAGAAGCATCCTGGAACTAAGGAGAAACTTCCTGACAGAACAATTAACCAGTGGAACTCCTTGCCTCCAGAAGCGGTGAATGCTCCAATACTGGAAGTTTTTAAGAAGAGACTGGACAGCCATTTGTCTGAAATGGTATAGGGCACAGGTCGGCAACCTGCGGCTCGGGAGCCGCATGCAGCTCTTTGAACCTTTCCCTGTGGCTCCCAACCTCCTCTGCCTTTTGCAGAGAGAGACAGAGAGAGGCAATTGCGCTTCCTTGCTTCTCTCTGTCTCTCTCTCTCTGTTTGTTTTGTGTGTTTGTTTTGTTTGTGTGTGTGTGTATAAAAGAGAGTGCACTCACAATGTTCTCTGAGGAACTGAAAAGCTTATTGGGCGGAGCTCCTCCCTTTGCTGTGCCTCTGGAGAAAGGGCAGGAGAGAGCTAGCTAGCCCAGCTATGCTGACTCAGGAATTCTGGGAGTTGAAGTCCATGAGTCATAAAAGAGCCGAGGTTGCCTACCTCCCAGCTTGTTGGAGAAGAGCTTGAAGCCAGCTTACCAGGTGAGTAGCAGATAGGAGAGAGAGAGGGGGAGAGAGAGAGAGAGAGAGAGAGAGAGAGAGAGAGAGAGAGAGAGAGAGAGAGAGAGAGAGAGAGAGAGAGAGAGAGAGAGAGAGAGAGAGAGAGAGAGAGAGAGAGAGAAAGCCTGTATGCCTCTATCCAGCTGGACCCAAAGGTGCCTTTGACAAAACCGGGAAAGTCCATCCCAAAAGCTCCTTTGGAAGAAAGCAGGGGAGGACCCAAAGGGGAGTAGCGGAATCGGGGAGGCTCCGCAGAGAGCAGCCTGGGACCCCTGCCCGGGAAGGGAGGAAGCGGTGCAGAAGAGCGGGGGAGAAAGTGCCCCGCTGGGCTGCTGGAGACCCGTGTCTGGACTAGCCAGGGGGAGCCTGGGAAAGACCAACAGAATAACGGAATAACGGAGTGCTGGCAGAGGGACCTTGGAGGTCTTCTATCACCCCCCTGCTCGGCCAGGAAACCCTCTAACCATTCCAGACAAGGGGCTGTCCACTCGCATCTCAAAAACCTCCAGTGATGGATCAGCCACAACTTCTGGAGGCAGGTTGTCCCAGTTTCTGAGGAAAACCTTCCTCAAATTAGAAGAGCAAGGAATGGTATTTTCAGAAGCACATAAAGTGTATGTTGTTCTTAGTCCTCTTAATGATTCTTGGGACATCTTAGTATGAACAAGTGGGATTTAACTGTGAGCTATTTCACCCGAAGGCTTTTGGAGGAAGAACAGAAACGATTGGAAAGGAACATTGTACCCTGGGTGGGGAGGGGGTACAAAAGTAATTCACACCTCAGTAATTTACACTGCATTCCAGGTAGATAACAAGGTAGGAGGAAAAGTCTGGATTCTAAAACACGGCTTTGCATGTGGATCTACTCAGCATATCCAGAGAAATTGCCCAGTAAGAAGATTAGAAGATTCAAGCCGGAGAGAGAAAGCACAGAAACAGAAGAATGAAGATACACAATTTTCTGTGTTGATAGCAAGCAACAAAAACAACAAAGGCATTTGGCTGTTGGAGAGTGGAGTAAGTGGGCATATTGTAAATAGCCCAGACCTTTTTTCCAGTCTGGGACCATCTGCCCAGGAATGTGTAAGCCTGGTAAACGGTAATCATTCTTCTGTCCAGGGGCGAGGAACAGTACATGTAGCCTGTATGGGCAGGTCCTTTGATAAGGTTCTATGTGTACCAGATTTAGATCACAATTTGTTGAGTGTGTCTCGCTTAGACAATGAAAGGTATGAAATAATGTTCGTAAAGTGTACATGCAAGGCCATAAAGAATGACAGGGTGTGTGCACAAGGTTTGAAACTCAACAATTAATATGTTTTGAGCCACAAGGAAACTGATGGCAGTGCGCAAACAACCTTTCCTAATGAAGCGAAGCATGACGGGTGCGCACATTCGTTACACAGAAGGCTGGGTCATGCAAGCTTTAAAGTATCGCAAAAAACACCTGACTTGGTTGTAGGTTTGAATGTAAAAGATTGTGAAGACCGTTTGGATTGTGCTGTTTGCAAAGAGAGAAAATCAAAAGTACACCCTGTCAGCAAAAGAAGTGATAGGAAATCTGAAAGAATTTTTCAGTCACTTCATGCTGATTTAATTGGCCCTCTATCCCAGCGATGAGAGGGGCCCAATTTGCTTTGCTAATTGTTGATGGTTACTCTAGATACGGGTTTTGCTATTTACTAAAAAGCAAAACTAAAGGGTTTCAACAATTTAAAGAATGGGTAATTTTTGTAGAGAGGAGGTATAACCAAAGGGTATGTCAGCTACAGACAGACAGAGGAACCGAGTTCATGTCTAACATGTTTCAGCCGAGAAAGAGAGGCAAAAACCCAGAGAAAGACGAACCCCTACATTCCGGCAGAGAATGGAGTTGCTGAACGCAGACTATGAAGGACGCATGGCTAGAAAGATGCAGGAATGAGTAAACTATATTGGGGTGGGACAATTTTAATTCCCAATTATTTGGTCAATAGACTGTGGAGTTCAGCAGTTAATCAGCTCCATGTTACATGGAAGACAACCATCTTTGGCACATGTAAGAATCCTTAGCAGCAGTGCACGGGTGCACATTCCCAAAACATTTAGAAAGGAAATATAGTCAAAGGCGAAGAAATTATAATTTATCGGGGTATCAGTTAGGACCATACAGGCTTACAGATGGACACAAAAATATAATTATTCATGTTCTGAAAAAATTTTTTTTCAGAACATGAGAACTGGGAAAAGGTACCGAAGTTTTAATGCCTGTTAGTCAGAGGTTTCCAGTGGATGAGCATGCTCCTGAATGGATGCTCATTCATTCACACAGGCATGTTTGAATTGATGGTATTACAGATCTCGTTGCACGATGGGAGCTGTTCTTAGTAAAACCGCCTTTCGCAATTGACTGATGGCAAATTTGTCAATGCCAGTAGTGCCCAAGTGGTGCTCCAGTTGTTTTGGGATTGCACCCAAGGTGCCTATTACTATTGGTATTACCCTTGCTTACCTTTGCCACAGTTGTTGTTGTTGTTATTTGGTTTACCTATGGCAGAGCAAAAGAAATGTAAAGAATCTAAGAGAAATAAAGAACTATTTAGGAGTAGAAATAAAGAAACTACAAGAAAGAGGGTCAAAAGAAGAAAATGTACAATTTTCTACAAATGTGCAATGGTTGAAGGATTTGAATATTGAGGTGAAGGAAGCCACATCAGTGTTTGAAGATAGCATGCATGTGTACAAATGCCAAAAGGTGAGAGAGTAAACAACCAGAACCAAACACCTTGACATAAAATATCGTTATGTCTGAGAAGCTGTGAAAGAAAATGAAAGAAAGAAAATTTATTGTCCATTGGAAGATAACTTGGCTGACCTCAGGACAAAGCTATTCTGTAACACAAAAACACAAAGACCTTGTGAAACAACTTGGTTTAAATGCTGTCCAGCTATAAATTGTGCGGGTGCCAGAGCAAGAACGCACAGTTATAGCTAATTGTATCTGCTTCCCATCTGAAGTAGAAAAAACAGTTTGACTCTCTCAGATGATTTTTTTAAAA
The DNA here is from genome assembly GCA_034064705.1 of Bothrops alternatus. Taxonomy (NCBI): domain Eukaryota; kingdom Metazoa; phylum Chordata; class Lepidosauria; order Squamata; family Viperidae; genus Bothrops; species Bothrops alternatus. Next base: position 194,867 of record JARGCV010000272.1, on the reverse strand, counting down.
GTAACTTTCCTGTGTGTGTGTGGAAACATGTATTCCTTTCTAAACTATTGGTTCAAAATATAAGAGCAACTGTTAAGTTATTTGAATTAGCTAAGAACTTAATACAGTGGTTTTCCTGGAAAGAAAAATTCAAGTGATTTTCAAAATTCTGAGATAAATTTACCTCAAGCCAGTTGTCCCCAAAATGTGAACTGCCTGGCAAAAACTGTATGAGGGAATCGGAACTGTGATTGGTTGTTGTAAGAGAAAAGGGGGAGTTTCCTTGTTTCCCGCCTTTTCTTCTTCTTCTCTGTATGCTGTATGTGCTTTCTGTGATTTATCTCATGACATTCCTGCCGAGTGGATTTTTCTGGCCCTGCTCCTGTAAATCCATTTATTTATATAAAATTGATTTCTGTCAGTGCTTCTGACTCCCTTTGGACACCGGCTGCGCAATTCCCCAAAAGCCCTGCATTATTAGAATCCGTGAAAGTGTTGATCCGGAATTAGAAGAGAGCATAGGAAGTATCAATTGTGAATATGTGCAGATGGCCCTGCTGTCTTTGGGCACTTGCAGAGTCATGGATGCTGGTCATGAAAGGGCAGCAAATGTCCTACCCACCCGGGAACGTATGATGTCTTTAGGGAAACACCCAAAGGGAACATTTGTAGCTACTTCTGCTTTCTCCCTTCTTATCTACCGTGTGCCAGACTTAGTGGGTGAAATCTTTATCTTATGTGTGTCAGCTTTGCTGGGTGGATTGCTTATGTAATCAGAAAGAATAAATATAAGGATTTCTTGTCATTCGGGGCTTCTCTCTTTTAGAGGAGCCCGTCTTTGTTCAGCCGAATAAATACATAAAGCTTAAAGGCAACTTCTGGTTTCCTGTATTTTTTTTTATCAAGCAAAACCTCAGAACCTGCACAGCAAAAGGACGAAGGAAGGATTAGTTCAGAAGGGCTGAGCTAAACCTCTCTCCATCTGGTGCCTTCCAGCCCATCCCGGGCATGAAGGATCCTGGCAGTTATTATCCTCTCTTCTCAATTTTGACTTTATATGCCATTGATGGCGAACCTTTTAGAGACCGAGTGCCCCAAAATAATAACAACAACAACAACCCCCAGTGAGGCACTACCTTGACGTGGTTGTGGGGCTTGTGTACACTGAGGAAGATGAGAGCTATGCCAGAGGTTCAACCATACTGGACAGGTCTCATCATAGGAGTCAGACAAAGAGTGTCTCTCCCATAAAAAATATGGCGAGACGTAAATTTCAGAATGCCATGCTGGCTCGGATGTTGCCTGGGTTAATAAGGTCTGCGCTAGATGTTGGAGTTCCTGGCCATCTGGTGAAAAATGGATTACAGGACTATTGGCTGAGCAACCAGGGCCAGTATCTGCAGAACTAATGGAAGAAAAGGTCGTCGCAAATACACAGTGATTGAAAACAAAGAAATAATGATCTGTTATTACAGATCAAGTCCAACAAGAAGAGGATATCTAAAATGAATGCATCAGTTCTGGAAAGAACAACATCCAGAATCGGAAATAACAAAACAGAGACTATCAGATCAACACCGATTTATAATATGAAATAAAATATTCACAGAAACAGAATTGGACGAACTGCAAAGGTTTACCCAGGGCAAAGAAACCAAAGCCTTGCCAGAAGTAATTCAGAATGTAGAGGCAAACCAGGGGGAGTTGGCAGTGAAGGAATCCAGCAGAGATATACAACTCATTTGTTCTCATTTGGAAACCAGGCACCTACCTCTTCCTCAGGAAGAACAAAACCCTCTAACTAAAGAAATAAAAGAATTGAAACAAAGAATAACTAAGCATCTAGAACAGCACAAAAACAACAGAATAAGGCTGCCTGCATTGAAGCTTGTTCCAAAGAAATAGCTAGCACAAGCCTTAAAAGATGCAAATACTGCAATATCAAGTATAAGCACCAATTCACTGCAAGAAACAAACCAACTTGTGTCCTGAGCCTGCAAAAGCAGGCTTGGGACGTTGCATTGGTCCTGGGCATTCCAAAAACTGCTCGGGACCAGACAGAGCGGCGCCGGCCTTGTGCGCATGCGCAAAGCGCAAAAACACTCTGTTCCTGTTGGTTGTCACTGTCCAGGTTTCTGGCCACATAAAAAGGCCTGCGAGCCTTTTGTTTTTGCTTGGTTGTTGTAGAAGGAGAATAAAGTGTTTGTTCAGCATCGCCATGTGTGTTCATCATTCGCACGCGAACGAAGTATACAACACAACTAATGTACAGCACAGCTGCAGTTATAACTGAATACCTGGGATGCAAAATCAGCAAAGAAAACAAACAAACAAACAATGCACCACAAAAATGGAAGGTTAGGCTAGAAAATAAGACCAGCAAATTAAGATCACATGCAAGCAAGCTAGAACAGATGAAAGAAAAGAAGCTGAAGAACGAGAAGACCAAAGAATACCTAATCAAGAAATACCACTTAGAAACAAGGAAGATCCAGTCTGAACATCTGGCTGACTGTGCGATGATCCATAATAATAATAATAATAATAATAATAATAATAATAATAATAATAATAATAATAATAATAATAATAATAATAATAAAAAAAAAAAGTTGGGACCTTGGAGGTCATGTAGTCCAACCCCCTGCTCAGGCAGGAAACCCTAGACCATTTCAGACAAAGGGCTGTCCAGTCTCTTCTTAAAAACTTCCAGTGTTGGAGCCTTCACCGCTCCTGGAGGCAGGTTGTTCCACTGGTTAATTGTTCTCACTGTCAGGAAGTTTCTCCTTAGTTCCAGGTTGCTTCTCTCCTTGATGAGTTTCCATCTGTTGCTTCTTGTCCTGCCTTCAGGCGCTTTGGAGAACAGCTTGACTCCCTCTTTTTTGGGGCAGCCCCTGAGATACTGGAATACTGCTATCATGTCCCCCCTTAATCCTTCTCTTCCTTAAACTGGACAGTCCCAATTCCAGCAACCGTCCCTTATATGCTTTAGCCTCCAGTTCCCTGATCATCTTTGTTGCTCTTCTGTTGTTCCTGTGCCATCTGAGGCTTTGAAATTGCGGGGGGGGGGAAAGGGGGGGTGTCTGTTCAGTGGTGGGATTCAGCCAGTTCGCACCACTTGTTGCCCAGGCCCAGAATAGCCTTCCAGAAGCGGCATCCACCCAGAGAAGCGATTGTTCACGGATTTGAATCCCACCACTAGGTCTGTTCCTCGGCAACTGGCATGTACTTAGGTCGGTTGCAGCATCCCTGCAGTCAGGCGATCAAAATTGCTGTATCCCAGGGGAGGGCAAGAGGGTGGGGTGGGGGGGGGGCTCTGCGGGTGGGCGGGGCTCCTCCACACGGGGCCGGGCCCTCCGGACGGAAGAGAAGCACTCGCGGGCCATGGAGGCGCTGGCGCTGCTGGCGGCGGGCGCGGCGCTCCTGCTGGGGCTCTACGCGCTGCTCCGCAAGTGGGTGGCGGCCACCCGGTGCCGGAACGCGGTCAGCCTGCGGGGCAAGACGGTTCTCATCACAGGTCGGCTGCAAGGGGGGGGTCTGCAGCGGGGGGGGGCGTCTCCGGGGATCTGCTGCACTCCCACCTGTGTGAGGGGGTGTCGAGGCTGGGGTGGGGGGCGCTGGCATTGAGAAACCCAGGAAAGCCCCTTTGGAATAAAGCAGCTGAGAGCTGAAAGCGGAGCAGCGGAAGAGGGAGGGTCCGCAGAGACCCCTGCCCGGGAAGGACGGACGGACGGACGGACGGGGGTCTGGAGACCAGGGGAGAAACTTCCCTGCTGCGCTGCCGGAGACCAGCCGGGGGGGGGAGCCTGGGAAGGACGGGACGAGACCTCTCGGGGTGCCTGGCCAGCCTCCCCTCTCCAGCCGGCGCTCCTGGGCGCGCTTTCTCGGGCGCTCGGCCAGCGGAAGAGCAGCCGAAAGCGGTTGAGGCTTCAGGCTGGAGAGGAAAGAAAGGCGGGCGCCAGAAGCCAAAGAGCGGAAAGGATTTCTACTTCTTGGATGAACCCTTCTGCTTCTGAAAGCAGACTTCATTTGCAGCGGTTTTTGTTTTTTTTTGCACAACTGCCTAAAACGTTTGCACAGTACAGTTAATCAGGGGTTCTCAACCTTGGCAACTTCAAGACGTGTGGACTTCAACTCCCAGAATTCCTCAGCCAGCAAAGCTGGCTGAGGAATTCTGGGAGTTGAAGTCCACACGTCTTGAAGTTGCCAAGGTTGAGAACCCCTGGCTGTAGGTGTTTCCAGCAGAGTGATGGCGGGAGGGACAAAAGAGTGCCTTGTTTTGGCACGCCCTGTTCTGTAAGTGGTGTCCCGAGGGCAGAAATTGAATCAGTTTTATGTCCAGGAAGGAGGCAAGGGGCGTGTAAACCTTTTTTCAGCCCTCTTTTTGACCTGCAGGACATACAGGTTTTCTAGGAAAGGCAGGCTGTTGTTGCGGTTGTTATTTCTGCAGTCCTAATTCTCCTCAACCTGTCCTGTTTGGTTGCTGTTATGGAACCAGACAGAAAGGAGGCTTAGTTAGCTACTGTCATCCGGGTAATTAATGCAATGATTGGCCTTCGAATTGTTTTGTAACTTTGGTTGAGTCAAGTGACAGCCGGCAGAGCCGGTGTTGGGAGACCTGCGCCATCGTCTGGTCTGACAGAAACATTGCATCCCGTTTTTTCAAATGTTTTTTGTGATTAAGGTTATTTGCCCCTTATCTCACTACAAAGTGGCCCTTTCGAGGACCCGTGGGGATGCTGCGAGGGTCGTAATATGAAAAAACGTCCTAAGTCACTTTTTTTTAGCGCCATGATAATTTTGATCCATGGCCTTTATTGTTTTATCAAGGTCTAAACTACAAAAGAAAAATAAAAACAGGAAATTAAGGGAAGGGAAAAGAGAAGGGGAAATAAAATATGAGGTACAAGGAAAGAAAGAAAAAAAGCATTGACTTCTAACTCCTTTTAGTACAGTACAACATACCGCCACAACCGCAACATTTTACTTTTACATATTAGTATGTAACTACTCATTTCCGTATTTCAATAACGACAAATATATCTAATTGGCAAAACCAAGTTTCATTTTTTTTCTTCACCTGCACAAAATTCAGAAGTGATATCCAAATAAAAAACACAATTAAATACATTCTCCTCTTTGAATAAAACAATCAATTTAATCGTTGTGCAACTTTAAGTTGCTGCTTAACTTTAATTCTGGGAGTTGAAGTCCACCCGTCTTAAAGTTGCCAAGGTTGAAATACACTGCCACACAAGTGCTTCTGTGTGACGCCGCAAAAACTGCAGGCACACAAATGCAGGCCTGGCCCCTGGGTCCCCATCAAAGGCTGGGCGATCTCTGTGAATCCTTTCTCTGGCCTTTCCTAGGTGGAAATGCAGGGATCGGGAAGGCCACAGCGGTGGATCTGGCCCGGAGAGGCGCCCGTGTCATTCTGGCATGCCGCAACAAAGCAAGAGGAGAATTGGCCGTGTATGACATCAGACGGGTAAGCGCCTGCCGTGCGGTTCTCTCCTTCCTTCCTTCCTTCCTTCTTCCTCCACTTGTTTTCCTGATGGATTTTATTCATTTATTAAGTGTATGGCGTCTACAGAGGTCATGCAGTCTCTGATATGCAACAATGCAGGAGGCTGTGTGGCTCATTGCATTGTTCGCGCCAGTGCCCCTGCTCATGGCAGGAGGCCGCATGGTGTGTTGCGCCATGGTGAGATCGGGGTGATGAACCACGCAGCGTCCAGCGAGTGGCGGCACCGGCATGATGCGCCACATGGCGTGCTGGCCGCAGAACTCGGGCAGCAGCGCGACAGGTGTCAGGGTGTGGGATGCCTGGCTGTGGTGGTCCTAAGGTACACGGGTGCGGGGCGCATGGAGCAGCTCCAGCTCCCCAACCCAGGGACACGTGGTATAATAAGTTAAGACAGGGGTAGGCAACCTCTGCTCCTCTGAACTTCAACTCCCAGAATTCCTGAGCCAGCCATGCTGAGGGGAAAGGGAGAGGCTTCCAAGCTGAGCCAGGCTGGCTCAGGAATTCTGGGAGTTGAAGTCCACGAGTCATAAAAAAGCCAAGGTTGCCTACCCCTGATATAAAACCATTATAAAATTGCCACAACATCACACCGTAGATTCACAATGGAAAAGATGTTACACCCTGTCATCCTCAACTCATTTAGTGACTGTTCCAAGTTACAAAGGTGCTGAAAAAACTGACTTATGGCCATTTTTCACATCACCGTTGCAACAGCCCCATAGTTATGTGATTGAAATTCACATGTTTTGCAACTGACTCATATTTATGACGGTCGCCGCATCCCAGGGTCATGTGATCTCTTTTGCGACCTTTTGGCAAGCAAAGTCAATGGGGAAGAGGCCGGATTCGTTTAGCAACCAGGTTACTCAGTTAACGACTGCAGTGATTCTCCTGAACTGTGGCCAGAACGGCTGTAAAATGGGGCAAGACTCATTTAACTGTGTGAGACAACTACCTCACTTAGCAACAGAAATTTGGGCTCGATTGTGGTCGTAAATCAAGGATGACCTGTATTGTCTTCACAATGAACATTGAGCAGGGGGCTGGACTAGAAGACCTCCAAGGTCCCTTCCAGCTCTATTCTATTCCTTCCACTCCTGCTGGAATTGGGTATGTCTAGTTTAAGGAAGAGAAGGACGAGGGGGGACATGATAGCAGTCTCCCAGTATCTCAGGGGCTGCCCCAAAGAAGAGGGAGTCAAGCTGTTTTCCAAAGTGCCAAAAGGTAGGACAAGAAGCAACGGATCATGGAAACTGATCAAGGAGACAAGCAACCTGGAACTAAGGAGAAACTTCCTGACAGTGAGAACAATTAACCAGTGGAACTCCTTGCCACCAGAAATTGTGGGCACTCCCATTACTGGAGGTTTTTAAGAAGAGAATAGACAGCCATTTGTCCGAAATGGTATAGGGCACAGGTCGGCAACCTGCGGCTCCAGAGCCTTCCCCTATGGCTCCCAGCCTCCTCTGCCATTTGCAGAGAGAGACAGAGACAGAGAGAGGTACTTGCACTCTCTCTCTCTCTCTCTCTCTCTCTCTCTCTCTCTCTCTCTCTCTCTCTCTCTCTCTCTCTCTCTCTGTTTGTGTGTGTGTGTGTGTTTGTGTGTAAAAAAGAAAGTGCACTCACAGTGTTCTCCGACGAGCTGAAAAGCTTATTGGGTGGAGCTCCTCTCTTTGCTGCGTCTCTGCAGGAAGCAGGAAGCAGGAAGGGCAGGAGAGAGCTAGCTAGCCCAGCTATGCTGACTCAGGAATTCTGGGAGTTGAAGTCCATGAGCCATAAAAGAGCCGAGGTTGCCTACCCCTGAGCTTGTTGGAGAACAGCTTGAAGCCAGCTTGCCAGGTGAGCAACAGATAGAGATGGAGAGAGAGGGGGGAGAGAAAGAGAGAGAGAGGGAGAGGGAGAGAGAGAAAGAGAGAAAGAGGGGGAGAGGAGAGAAAGAGGGAGAGGGAGAGGAAAGAGAGAGGGGGAAAGGAAAGAGAAAGAGAGAAAAAGAAAGAGAGAGGGAGGGAGGGAGGGAAAGAGACAGAGAGAGACCCTTTTGACATCTAAAATGAAGATAACACTGCATATATCCTTTTTTACCTTTATTATAGGTGTGTGTATATATGTATGTATGTGTGTGTGTGTATATGTGTGTGTATGTGTATGTATGTGTCTGTGTGTACACACACACAAACAAAATAAAAGTAAAAAAGGATAAATGCAGTGTTATCTTCATTTTAGATATCAAAAGGATTTTGTGGCTCCCGGTGTTTTGTTTTCGGTGGGAAACGGGTCCAAGTGGCTCTTTCAGTGTTTTGGGTTGCCGATCCCTAGTATAGGGTTTCCTGCCTGAGCAGGGGGTTGGACTAGATTACCTTCAAGATCCCTTCCAACTTTTATTATTATTACTATTACTATTACTATTACTATTACTATTACTATTACTATTACTATTACTATTACTATTACTATTACTATTACTATTACTATTACTATTACTATTACTATTACTATTACTATTACTATTACTATTATTATGGATAATCGCATAGTCAGCCAAATGTTCAGACTGGATTTGCCATTTTTGTCAACCTGTTGAGTCCTTCCCAAGGACCTGGGATAGGCAGATGTGGATGTTTGATGGTATGACAGATCTCGTCGCAGGATGGAAGCGGTTCCTACTAAGGCTGCCTTTTGCAATTGACTAATGGCGAATTTGTCAATGCCAATGATGGTGTTCAAGTGGTGCTCCAGCTGTTTTGGGATTGCACCCAAGGGGCCTATTACTATTGGTGCTACCATTGCTTGCCTTTGCCACAGTCTTTCTATTTCTATTTGTGGGTCTTTGTATTTTGTGATCTTCTCCAGTTCTTTCTTTCTCGTCTGTTCTGCTGTCTCCAGGCACTGCCACGTCCACTATCCAGACTTTTTTGTCTTTCTTATCGACAATTGTTAAGTCCGGGGTGTTATGTTGCAGGTGCTTGTCTGTTTGAATTCTGAAGTCCCAGAGCAGTTTAACTTTATCATTTTCTATGACTTTCTCTATTTTATGATCCCACCAGTTCTTGCTTACAGGCAAATGATATTTCTTGCAGATCTTCCAATGCACCATTGTTGCTACTTTGTCATGCCGCTGCTTGTAGTCAGTCTGTGCGATCTTCTTGCAGCAGCTTACCGGGTGGTCCACTGTTTCCTCAGCATTTCTGCATAGGCGGCACTTACTGTCTGTTGCTGACTTCTCAATTCTGACTTTATATGCATTTGTCCTTAAGGCTGGGTCTTGTGCAGCCAGAATTAGTCCCTCGGTCTCTTTCTTCAATTTTCCTGCTCTTAGCCATTGCCAGGTCTTGTTAGTATCTGCTTTCCCAGCTATTTTTTTTAATGTACTGGCCATGTAGTGCTTTGTCTTCCCATGCCTCTATTCTGTTCTTCATTTGGTCTTTCTTGTAGGCCAGTTTGGTCTCTCCAGTAGTCAGTAAGCCTTCCTGATATACTAATTTCAGTGCATCTTTTTCACTGTCCTTCAGATATTCTTCCAAAGCCATTTTTTCTTCTTCAACCATCTGATGTACTTGCAGCATTCCACGCCCACCTATTTGCCTTGGTAGATAAAGTCTGTCAATATCACTGCGTGGATGAAGGGCATGATTCATTGTCATTATTTTTCTGGTCTTCCTATCCATTGCTTTTAGTTCTGCTTGGGTCTAGTCCACTATTCCAGCTGTGTATCTAATGACTGGAATTGCCCAGGTGTTGATTGCCTTTATGGTATTTCCTCCATTGAGTTTGGACTTTAAGATCTTCTTCACTCTCTTGATGTATTCACCTCTAATCTTTTTCTTGACTTCAGTGTGCTTGATGTTGTCAGCTTGAAGGATACCCAAGTATTTGTAGTAATCTGCCTCATCCAGACTCTGAATGTTATTTTCGTGGGGCATCTTGATTCCTTCAGTTTTCACTATTTTTCCTTGTTTGATAGTAAGTGTGGTACATTTTTTGTTGTTGTTGTTGTTATTACTACTACTACTACTACTACTACTACTACTACTACTACTACTACTACATACAGAGATCCACCACTGTCCTGTTCTCCCTTTGTAGATCCTCCCCAGCGATGGCCTTAAGGCCACCAATATCTATTGGAGCATTCTTTCCAATTTCATAGTTTGATTACAGTTTTTAATGTTGTTATAAGTTTTGATTGTGAGCTGCCCAGAATTGGTTATGAGATTAGTGGCTATATACAGGCAGTCCTCCATGTACGACTGCACTTGGGCCCAGAATTCCCCTTGCTAAATAGGTTGGTTAGGTGAGCCACATCAAATTTTACGATTTTTTTGCCAGGGTTGTTCAGCAAATCATGATTTGCTGAACATGATAGTTAGAACAATTAATCAGTGGAACTCCTTGCCTCCAGAAGCGGTGAATGCTCCAACACTGGAAGTTTTTAAGAAGAGACTGGACAGCCATTTGTCCAATATGGTACTATAGGGTTTCCTGCCTGAGCAGGGGGTTGGACTAGATGACCTCCAAGATCCCTTCCAACTTTATTATTATTATTATTATTATTATTATTATTATTATTATTATTATTACTACTACTACTACTACTACTGCAGTTGTTAAGGGATTCACACCGTTGTTAAATGAATCCAGCTTCCCTTCAAGTTTTTTCAGCCGCATTGTAACTCTGATCACATTACGAATAGTTAGTAAAAAGTCGAGGGCTGCCTGAGTTGTTTTATTATAACACCAGGGGTCCTCAGCCTCTTTGCTTTGGCGGACTGCCATCGTTGTCTTCAGCGGTTTCGGCAGTGGGGGCGAGGATTGCAGTTATCATGGTTCCGATAAATGACATTCTTCAAAGTACTTTGAGGCATTGTTTACCTTAAAGAAGCTTTATTCGAGCAACATAACTTCGGCAAGTACATAGTGGAAGCCAAAACCTGACTTCCCCTCCCTTCAGCACATAGATCAAAGCACAATTCCCTCCTACAACTAACGGTCATAAATCACATTCTCCAATTAGCTTGAAATGCTGGCTTCCTGCCCAGTTCTTTATCCCGTCATGCCTTATCAGCTCTTATTACAATATTGTATGTCTAACTTTGAAGCCTCACCCGATCCGGATTCTTCTCAAGATTCCTTCTGCTCCTTTTCCAGGAAAGCGGGAACTCAGAGGTGATCCTGATGATCCTGGATCTGGCCAACCTCAACTCCGTGCGAACGTTTGCACAAATCTTCTTAAAATCGGAGCCCCGTCTGGACATCCTTATCAATAATGCTGGTGGGTGCCCCCTTTTGGGCAATGAAATGGGAATATTGTGGGGGTGGAGAGAGAGAGAGAGAGAGAGAGAGAGAGAGAGAGAGAGAGAGAGAGAGAGAGAGAGAGAGAGAGAGAGAGAGAGATATGAAAACTACCAGTTAGTGCCTTTTTTTGATAAAAATGTCATAAATCATGGTCATTTGACATGTTGCCAAGGGCAGACCTGTTGTCAAGCACCCAATGTGGCCACAAGGGGGAGACACTGGAACTTTTGAACTGGGTCATAGTTGACCTTTCGATAATTACCTCTGTCATAACCACGAATGATCACAAAGTTACCTGTCGTAAAGGAGAGACTACTAGAATCCGTTTACTTTTCTGGCAGGGGTCTTTGAGGCTGGCCAAACAGCTGATGGCTTTGACCTGGCCTTCCAAATCAACCACTTGGGCCACTTCCTGCTGACCCACTTGCTCCTGGACCGGCTGAAGCGCTGTGCCCCGAGCCGGGTTGTAATCTTGACCTCGAGTATGCATATGTTCGGGAAGATCGACTTTCAGACTATCCACAAGCCGAGGGAGGGGATGTGGCAGGTCCCAAAATCGTACTGCAACAGCAAACTAGCCAACGTTCTCCACGCGCGAGAGTTGGCCAACCGGCTGGAAGGAACCAACGTCACCTGCTACGCGGTTCATCCAGGTGAGTGGAAGTCCAGCTCCAAGAAGCCCCAGATGGAGACACCCCCCAGGTTTGTCTGGGGCTCCGCCAGGCATTTCTCTCCCACTGGGGGCCCCCTTGATGCCCTCTGCAGGACACAGATGTACACAAACACACGCACACTGCCTTTGCAGCATCGCCCACTCGCTTCAGCGTTGGGTCTTCTGAAAAATATTTAGAAGTTGCCTCAAGGCTGCCAAATGGGCAACGGATGGGGTGCGAAGGGTTCATCTGAGATCTCCTCCTCCTCCTCCTCCTCCTCCTCCTCCTCCTCCTCCTCCTCCTCCTCCTCCTCCATCTGGCTCACCCTGGAAGGTGCTTCTTTCCTTCCCAGGCCGTTCACACAATCAACTCTCTTTTGCTTTCAGGAACTGTTAGAACCAAAATTGGTGGTTCCCTTCCACGGTGGGTGTTTTGGCCGCTTTGGTTCATGACCTTCATGTTCCACCGAGATTGTGATGCTGGCTCCCAGACCTCCATCTACTGCTCCACTGAGGAGGGCATTGAGAGGCTGAGTGGACGGTATTTCGTGGACTGTCGGGTCTTGGAGCCCTGGCCGCCAGCCTGCGATGACCAGCTGGCCAAGAAGCTGTGGGAATTCAGCGAGAGGCTGCTGGGACTGACCACTTAAGACGGGAAGGGAGAGGGGTAATGGAAAAAGGGTGACCAATTAAACTGGGAGATCAAACTGTAGGGAATTTGAAAACTACACAGGGGTCGTGGTGTGGCTGAGACAAGGGTTGAATTTCCGGAAAGTTTAAAAGCTGGAAAGTATTGTGGGATTTGTCGTGGTGAGTTGCCCAGCATTGGGTTTGAAGATGGACAGCCGTAAGAATCTTTTAAATATTTAGAATTTGGCGGGAGAAATAAACTAAAATAAGGATTGTAACAGGATCGATGATAAGGCAATCCAAATGACTGAAAAGAAATGTACTAATACGATGATTATTTTTTAGGAATATTGGAAAAAATATATACTAAATTGTCATTTATTAAAATAGTAAGAATTGTATTAACTCAGTGTTTGCAAAAAAGGATGTTTTGGGGAAAGAAGAAATCAACTAAAATTAATATATAGAATACAGACGATAGAAATCAATGGTTAAGGAGTGTCTTTACAAATGTAACCCAGACAACACACTGTTTACCAATTATTGAGTGACTTATGCTTGTAAAAAAAATTAATAAAAATATAATACAAAAAAAATCTTTTAAATAAAGAAACTCCATCAAATGGTTGGTCTCTCCTGGCCTTTTTTTCTGTTCTTGAAAAGGGCTACTTCTTCCAACAACAACAACAACAACAATAATAATAATAGTAATAGTAATAGTAATAATAATAATAATAATAATAATAATAATAATAATGTTGGAAGGGATCTTGGAGGTCATCAAGTCCAACCCCCTGCTCATCCTTTGAAATGTTTCATTACCTGTCATCAGTGCTAGAAGAGCGTGGGGTGTGTAGGAAGGAGGAGGAGGAGGAGGAGGAGGAGGAGGAGGAGGAGGAGGAGACTGTGGGATCCTTAGTGCTCTCTGAGCTTGGATGTTTCCTTGCAGACGTTTCATGACCCAACTAGGGAACATCATCATTGCTAGAAGGAGGATTGTTTGAGAAGTGGAAGAGAAGAAAGAGGGAGGAAGAGAAGGAAGACTGTGGTATTCTTGGGGCTCTCTGATCTTGTTGGTCTTCTTATAGACGTTTCATGACCCAACTAGGTAACATCATCAGTGTCAGACACCAACTCAACACTCCTTCACTACACTTTCAGAGCTTCTTTCAGTACTGAGTAGAATAGAGCTGGAAGGGACCTTGGAGGTCTTCTAGTCCAGCCCTCTGCTCAAGCAGGAGAATCTATAACACCTCAGACAGTTGGTTGTCCAGTCTATTCTTAAAAACCTCCAGTGATGGAGCGCCCACAATTTCTGGTGGCAAGCTGTTCCACTGGTTGATTGTCCCCACTACCAGGAAGTTTCTCCTTAATTCCAGGTTGCTTCTCTCTTTGGTCAGTTTTCAGCCATTGTTTCTCGTCCTGCCCTCTGGTGCTTTGGAGAATAACGTGACTCCCACGTCTCTGTGGCAGCCCCTCAAATACGGTGCATGCAGGCATGCTTGTGTGTCGAGTCCGATTATTATTATTATTATTTATTATTTAATTGGATTTCTATGCCGCCCTATTCCAGGAACTCAGGGCGGCTCACAACATGGATAGAAATCTAACATTAAAACACATTATAAAAACCCCTCAATCAAAAACGAATCATCCAAACAGACATGCAACAAACATACACTGGCTGGGGCAAGGTGTTAAGTGCCCCAGGCCTGTTGGCAAAGATGTGTCTTCAGTAATTTACGAAAGGCGGAGAGGGTGGGGGCAATATGGATCTCCGGGGGGAGTTGGTTCCAGAGGGCCGGGGCCGCAACAGAGAAGGCTCTTCCCCTAGGCCCCGCCAGGCGACACTGTCTAGCTGACGGGACCTGGAGAAGGCCGACTCTGTGGGCCCTAACCTGTCGCTGGGTTTCATGGGGCAGCAGTGTACTTCATCCTCATCATGCGTACTTCATCCTCACTGGTTGTGATGGTGCTGCTTGGCTTGTGTTACTACTTGACTTGTAATTGGTCGTGTGGTTGTGCACTCGGTGCTTACTGCAGGCAGCGACTATTATGTTTCGTTCCACAACTGATGTGTGCGGTTGGGTGTACAGTGATGGACTACTGTGCAAAAGGTAAATAAAAGATTAACAAGATGTGAGTTCCAGCCCTTTTTTCTTTCAGAAAAAGCACTGGTTAGAAGGGAGTGGGGTTTGCTGTCTTGTACATGCAAGCAGTTTGCCCTGTCCCTGTTGGCGGGAGTGTGGTTTTCTACTTGGCGGTTCCTTTGATTAGGCTGCTGTTCACTGTGCAACAGAGCCAACCCCGTTCTTTCTAGCACCGACGATGTTACTTAATGAAATGTTACTTAATGAAACCATTAAGATCAGAGAGCACAAAGGACCCCATAGCCACCCTGCTCTTCCTCCTCCTCTGCTACAAATAGTCCTTGGTGCTTGGAGTTTGTCTAACAGCAATTCTACGTGGTTCCCTGCAAAAGCAGAGCTCTGGAAGGGAGCTGCCTACTTTATTCTACAGGCAATCCTCAGCGCGTGACCAGAGTTTCTCTTGCTAAGTGAGGCAGGTGTTCAGGAACTGTGCTCCATTTGATGACCTTTCTTCCTATAGTTGTTAAGTAAATCACTGCAGTTGTTGTGAGCAACACGGTTGTTAAGGGAATCACTGCAGTTGTTAAGTGAACTGGTGTCCCCCACTGACTTTGCTTATCAAAAAGTCACAAAAGGGGATCACGCGGTCCCAGAGCACTGCAACTGTCATAAGTACAAGTCAGTGGCCATGCATCTGAATTTTGATCACGTGACCATGGGAACGCTGCGATGGTCGTGGGAAAAATGGTCATAAGCCACTTTTATTTCTGTTCGCCGCCTTGAGTTACTTGTTAAAATAATAATAAAGGCTGGATACCAAAAACGAGGAACTACAAAGAGGAGAGAGCTGCTTCTGAAGTTACGGCCAAACCCCCGAAGGAAGAGAAATCGACCATCGCAGCATCCTTTGTTTGACTATATTCTATTGCTTGTGCTTCCATGATATTGAATTCCAATCCTGCATGATCACTCCCCCGCCCCCAGGTTCCTGTGGCTTCAACTCCTTCTATCATTTCATCTCTGTTAGTGAGAATTAAGTCCAGTATGGCTGATCCATTGGTTCCCTTCTCTACTTTTGGGGAGAGAATTGTCTGATAGGTTAGTTAGGAACCTGTTTGATCTTCCACTTGGTGCAGAGTTTGTCTCTCAGTTGATGTCAGGATAATTAACGTCCCCCATTACTATTATGATGTGCTTCCTACGTACCTTAGTTAGCTGAATAGCAAAAAGTTCATCTATTTCCTCTGGTTGGTTGGATGGCCTGTGTAGTATAGTATAGAATTAGAATAGGATAGGATAGGATAGAATAGAAGTAGAGTAATGATAAGAAGAATAGAATGGAATGGAATAAAAGTAGGATAATGATAAGAATAGAATAGAATAGAATAGAATAGAATAGAAAATAGAATAGAATAAAATAGAATAGAATAGAATAGAATATAGAATAGAATAGAAAATAGAATAGAATAGAATAGAAAATAGAATAGAATAGAATAATATTAGAATAGAATAGAAAATAGAATAGAATAGAAAATAGAATAGAATAGAATATAGAATAGAATAGAATAGAAAATAGAATAGAATAAGGAATAGAATAGAATAGAAAATAGAATAGAATAAAACAGAACAGAACAGAATAGAATAGACTAAGGAATAGAAAATAGAATAGAATAGAATAGAATAATATTAGAATAGAATAGAATAGAAAATAGAATAGAATGGAATGAAATAGAATAGAATAGAATAAAACGGAATAGAATAGAATAGAATAAGGAATATAATAGAATAGAAAATAGAATAGAATAGAATAGAAAATAGAATAGAATAGAACAGAACAGAATAGAAAATAGAATAGAATAGAATAATATTAGAATAGAATAGAATATAGAATAGAATAGAATAGAAAATAGAATAAAATAGAATAGAATAAGGAATAGAATAGAATAGAATAGAGAATAGAATAGAATAGAATAGAATAGAATAATATTAGAATAGAATAAAATAGAAAATAGAATAGAATAGAATAGAAAATAGAATAGAATAGAAAATAGAATAGAATAAGGAATAGAATAGAATAGAATAGAATAGAATAGAATAGAAAATAGAATAGAATAGAATAGAATAGAAAATAGAATAGAATAGAATAGAATAGAATAAAACAGAACAGAACAGAACAGAACAGAATAGAATAGAATAAGGAATAGAAAATAGAATAGAATAGAATAATATTAGAATAGAATAGAAAATAGAATAGAATAGAATGGAATGAAATAGAATAGAATAGAATAGAATAGAATAGAATAGAATAGAATAAGGAATAGAATAAAATAGAATAGAAAATAGAATAGAATAGAATAGAAAATAGAATAGAATAGAATAATATTAGAATAGAATAGAATAGAATAGAAAGAAAATAGAATAGAATAGAATAGAATATAGAATAGAATAGAATAGAAAATAGAATAGAATAGAATAGAATAAGGAATAGAATAGAATAGAAAATAGAATAGAATAGAATAGAATAATGAATAGAATAGAATAGAATGGAATGGAATGAAATAGAATAGAATAGAATAGAATAAATAGAATAGAAAATAGAATAGAAAGAATAGAATAAGGAATAGAATAGAATAGAATAAGGAATAGAATAGAATAGAAAATAGAATAGAATAGAATAGAATAGAAAATAGAATAGAAAGAATAGAATAAGGAATAGAATAGAATAGAATAATGAATAGAATATAATAGAATAGAATGGAATGGAATGGAATGAAATAGAATAGAATAGAATAGAATAGAAAAAAGAATAGAATAGAATAGAATGTGGAATAGAATAGAATGTGGAATAGAACAGAACAGAATAGAATAGAAAATAGAATAGAAAGAATAGAATGTGGAATAGAATAGAATAGAATAGAATAGAATAGAATAAGAACATAAGAACATAAGAAGAGCCATGCTGAATCAGGCCAAAGCCCATCAAGTCCAGCATTCTGTGTCACACAGTGGCCCACCAAATGTACATGGGGATCTTGAGCAGAAAGAGAAGGCAAAACCCTCCCTTTCCCTTGACCCCCAAACAAATGGTACTCAAGGGAATCCTGCCTGCCTCAACCAACATAGAGGCGGCACATGGACATCCGTTTTAATAGCCACCGATACACTTGGCCTCCATGAATCTATCTAGCCCTGCCTTGAAGCTATCAAGGCTGACAGCTGTCACGACCCCTTCAGGAAGTGAATTCCATAAATCAACGACCCTCTGGGTGAAGAAATATTTCCCTTTATTTGTCCTCACTTTCTTAGCTATAAGCTTTAGGGAGTGCCCCCGTGTCCTGGTATTGTGTGATAGAGAAAAGAATTTTTCTCTATCCACATTTTCTATCCCATGCATGATTTTATACACTTCGATCAAGTCACCCCTTAAACGCCGTCTTTCAAGGCTGAAGAGACCAAGGCGTTGCAATCTGGTTTCATAAGGGAGGCGCTCCATTTCCTTGATCATTCTTGTTGCCCTTTTTTGCACCTTTTCCAGTTCCATTATATCCTTCTTGAGGTGCGGTGACCAGAACTGTAAACAGTACTCCAAGTGTGGTCTCACCATCGATTTGTACAGAGGCAATACAACACTTGCTGACTTATTTTCGATTCCCTTCCTAATCATGCCAAGCATGGAATTTGCTTTTTTTACTGCTGCTGCGCATTGGGTTGACATCTTCATCGAGCTGTCCACCAAAACCCCAAGATCCCTTTCTTGGGTTGTCTCAGAAAGTTTGGTCCCCATCAGTTGGTAAGTATAATTGGGGTTCTTTGCCCCGATGTGCATAACTTTGCACTTGTTTAGGTTAAAATGCATTTGCCACTTTGTTGCCCACTCACACAATTTCGAGAGATCCTTCTGGAGCTCCCGACAATCAGTTTCACTTTTCACAACCCGGAACAATTTAGTGTCATCAGCAAACTTGGCTACCTCACTATTAACTTCTACATCCAGATCATTGATGAATAAATTAAAAAGTAAAGGCCCCAAAACTGAACCTTGGGGTACACCACTTCTCACTTCTTTCCATCCGGAGAATTGTCCATTTATTGCCACCCTTTGCTTCCTACAATTTAGCCAGTTACCAATCCAGGACAAGACCTGTCCTCTAATTCCGTGGCTGGAGAGCTTTTTTAGGAGCCTTTGGTGAGGGACTTTGTCAAAAGCCTTTTGAAAGTTTAGGCAAATTAGCAAGTCACTAGATGTCAGGATGAAATCAATTCTGGACAACTGATGCCTGTCGGAAAAAAAGGTGAATTCTTGCTCTTTGCCATGCCGTTCCCTCCAGATGTCTGTCAGTACAAGGTCTTCCTTCATGTCGTAGAAAGATTTAGGCAACTTGGAGTGCTTTTGTGGTTTAAGTTTTGTCTTCTTCTTGTCCAAGGCAATCTCTATGACCCCATTCCAATCTCCCAGTATAATACATGATCTGTAGTTAAATTGTGTTAACTTCTTGTGTATCTTTTTGTAGAATTTTCCTTGTTGTTGATGTGGGGCATATATGCCCATCACTAGAATTTTCTTGTCGTCCTGTGTCACTTCGATTGCTAGGTATCTACCCTGGGAGTCCGACTCTATTAGCTTGGCTATTACATGTTTCTTCACGTATATAACAATCCCGTTCTTCTTTTGTGGTGCCGCTGCGACAAAGTGCATACCTAGTCTGTTGTTGATTAAGTATTTCTGGTCCGTTGCTCTGATGTGTGTTTCTTGTAGGCAAATTATGTCGTTTCCTCCTTGAAACAGATAATGAAATATCTTCCTCCTTTTCTGTGGGGAATTTAGTCCGTTGACGTTCCATGTCAAGTATTTAGTCGTCATTGTCTGTTTCAGGATACTCCTCCGAGACCGCTTCCATTCTATCTCTTGTGGTCTTCTTTAGTCCAGTTCCCATGGTATCCAGGTTTGTGTTCGAGTTGCATATAGGGATCGTGTCGTGTTGCTCTGTGCGTTTGGTGGTGGATCTTGTTATCCTGCCCCCTGCAGTCTGTCCTGCTCCCTTGTTGTTGTTGTTGCTTCCTGTTCTCTGTGTCGTCGTGTCTCGAGTTAGTTTTTTCCTTTCTCGTGTTCCTGTATCGGTCTGTCGGTCTGGTGATCTTTCTGCGTCTTCTCTCGTGGTGTATTGGGGTCCCTCCGGCTTCAGTTCCTTTTCCAGGAAATCTCTGGCTTGTTGGACCGAGTTCAGGTGGTGTCTTTTATTTTTATAGAAAAATGTCATCCCCGTGGGGGTTTCCCATCTGTATCGCAGAGCACGTGATCTCAGTTCGTCGACCAGGAACTTGTATTCCTTTCTGTCTCGCAGCATCGTCTGGGGGATCTCTTTCAGTACTTTCACTTCTTGCCCCTTTATGTATAAGGTCCTGTTGTAAGATGTGGCTGAGATGATGTTCCGGAATCCCTGCGTCACAAAGTGGATGACCACATCCCTTGGTTGGTGTCTGTTTGTTGTCGTACGTGCACCCACTCTGTGGATCCTGTCGATTTGCCATTCGATAACTGGGGTTGGCTTACCCAGAAATGCTGCCAGGGCCTCTATAAAGGTTCCGGTCAAGCTCCCTTGGGTTTCGTCTGGTGTCTCTTTCAAGCCTCTAAACCTGATTGCTGACGCCATTTGCCAGTACTGTATCATGGAGGCTTGGTCTTGGGCCATCCCTTTCATCTCTGTTATCTCCGCTGTCTGGCCTTCTACTTGATTCTCCACTCTCTCCATCCGCTTGTCCACCTTCTCTCTGATTTCCTGGAAGTTTTTCTCCATTTCCTCTTCTATTTCCTTGTAGTGCGCTTGTATTGCCTCCTTCATTTGCTCCAAATCTGCAGCCATCGCCTTGCGTTGCTCCCATTTTCTCTCTAGCCCTCTACCTTGTTCTTGCAGCATTTGTTTTATATCGCTGTATCTTTTCTCCATCTTTTGTTCTGCCTCTACGCACCTCCTCTCCATCTCTCTACCTTGTTCTTGCAGCATTTGTTTTGTATCATTGTATCTTTTTTCCATCTTTTGTTCTGCCTCTACACACCTCCTCTCCATCTTTGTGTCCCTTTCCACCAACCTTTTATCCATTCCATCCAACCTTTCAACCAGCGTTTCTATTGCCTCTTGTAATTTTTGTATCATGTGTGCTGTTGGGCTGGCCTGTGAAGGTGTATGGTTCTGGGTGCCTGTATTTGGATGGGAGGGTGTGGGGGTGGGTAGAGTAGTTCCTGGTGGTTTAGTACGCTGGGCTGGGGAGGATACAACTCCCTTCGTTTGTGTCAGTGTGATCTGTTTGGAGGCCATTTTGAGGTTATCCTCCTGTTGTCCTGGCACTGTTTTGGGTCCCAGTTTGGACCAAATTGGGCGCTAGGTTGTGGTCTGGTGCTGGTCCAGTATTCTAGCCTTTCGAGGGGGGAGGCTTCAGGGTTTAGGCAGTGTAGGGGTAGGGGCCTGTATTCTGGCAGTTTTATATTCAGGGAGCCAGTGAGCCAGTTCAGTGTTTTTGCCTTGGTTTCCTCTTCACTCCCCTCTGCCAATCTATTTCTTCTCTTTATTCCTTTCTGGCTCCTTCTTTCCCCTTTTTCTCTGCCTTCTAGCCCAGGTCACTTCCTCCTGTCAGCCTGTGTTTGCTGCTCCCCTCTACTTTTCCCTTATTGCTCACCGGGTTGCTTTCCAGCTTTCTTCTTCCCTGCCGCCCGTTGGGGGGGGAGGGGGGGCTGTGTCTCTGCAAGGTTTTTCCCCCCTCTCTTCTTTCCCCCTTCGCTTCATAGCCTCCTCTCACCCGGGCTGTCCTCTCCTGCTCCGCCCGCCCGGCTCCTTGCCGCCTCCGGTGCTTTATTTGGGGGCCTGGGGGGGTCTTCTAATGGTTCTGTGGGGGCCTCCTCCTCCCTCTGCTGGCCTCTCTCCCCGTTCTGCGTCTCTCGTCTTGTGGTTCCCTTCCCGGTGGCCTCACCGTTTCTCTCCGTTGTCCCTCTGCATTGGCCGGCTCGCTCTCCTAGGCTGCAGTTGCGCGGCCTCGCAGTGTGGCGTCTTTGTCTTTTGCCGGCCGGCCGCTGCCGGCCTCTTCGGCCCCGTCCGTCGGCTTTCTGGATCCCTCGGCGGCGCTTTCGGTCTCGTCTGGGCGGGCTTGGGATCCTCTTCGGAAGCGCCCTCTTTTCCGGCGCTTCCCTGCTTCGGTGAGTCGATTTTTAAGTAAAAAAAAGTAAGCTCCGTTCCGGAGCTGTATTTAGAAGGCTCCGGTCCTCGTGACCGGAAACCGGACTGAGGTAACTCTTAACAGTATACAGAGCTCACAGAAGAAAAAAGGCGGGAAAAAAGGGAAACTCCCCCTTTACACCCACAGCAACCAATCACAGCCTCACATACCTGGAAGGGGCTGTAGTGACTGCTGGGGCTTGGAATGTGAGGAAGGGGAGGCTGCACTAATGGTTAGAGCAGTCTTTCTCCTCCTTGGATACGTTAAGATGTGTGGACTGCAACTGCACAGCAGCCTGGGGAATTCTGGGAGTTGAGGTCCACCTGTCTTAAAGCAGCTCAGCTTGACAAACACGGGGCTAGGTTCACTTCACAATCGGAATGATTTGCTGAACAACCATAGCAAAAGTGGCCGTCAAAGTGGGCACATTTAACTTGGCGCCTTTTTTAGCGACAGAAAATCTCGTCTCAGTTGTGGTCATAAGCCAAGGACTTCCTCTAAATTTAAACAGTATCCAAACGAATGATTGAAAGTTGAGGATTTCCTGCAAAGGGGGTTGCTAATAAAGACCCTCCCACCCTCCCATTCAGTGCTCTCTGATTGGCTTTTGCCCAATTTGGGGTTTCCCTCCACCCCCCTGGAGCCCCCAAAGCTGGGGAGCCCCCCTCCTGGGCAGGGTAAGTCCTCGACTTATGACTGGTTGGGTCCTCAACTTACGACCGGTTGGGTAGTCCTTGACTTATGACTGGTTGGGGGTCGCGGCATTAAAAAGGTTGAGAACCACTGATCTACATGGAGAGAAGTAAGCAGTGGGGTACCACAAGGTTCCGTCTTAGGCCCAGGACTCGTCAATATCTTCATCAATGACTTAGATGAGGGAATAGAAGGGGAACTCATCAAATTTGCAGATGACACCAAGCTGGCAGAAGACAAGCTCAGGATTCAAAAAGACAAACTGGAACAATGGGCCCTATCCAACAAAATGATGGGAGTGAACTGCCAATCATCTTTTCAGCCGTCCTCACCACTCTCTGCCCCACCTTCCCGTCTGAAGCAGGGATGCTTCCAAACCAGACTGTGATGCCATATGACAGGATGCTCCCGATCGTCCCTCTGTAGAAAGTGATAAGGACAGGGGAAGGAAGATGCACTTTTCTCATGCGACGCAGAAAATGCAGGTGCTGCTGTGCCGGCTTCACCAGGGTCTCACTGTTGAGCAACCAAGCATGGTTGCCATTACAGGCACTTGGTGGGATGAAACCCACAAATGGAATATGCAGCTAGAGGGATTTAAATTATTTTTTAAAAAACTAGATCTAATAAAAGAGGAGATAAAGGTGCACTATTTATAAAAAATAACTACATCTCTACAGAAATAATAATAATAATAATAATAATAATAATGATGATGATGATGATGATGTTGGAAGGGACCTTGGAGGTCATCTAGTCCAACCCCCTGCTCAGGCAGGAGACCCTATACCATTTCGGACAAATGGCTGTCCAGTTTCTTCTTAAAAACTTCCAGTGTTGGAGCATTCACCGATTCTGGAGGCAGGTTGTTCCACTGGCTAATTGTTCTACACAAGAATGATGAAATTAAGAAGAGACTGGACTGCCATCTGTCAGAAATGGTGTAGGGACTCCTGCTTGGGCAGGGGGTTGGACTAGATGACCTACAAGAATGATGCAGAACCTTTTAGAGACCGAGTGCCCCAAACCCACCAGCTCTGCTCCCGCCCCCACCCCATCTGCAGGGCCACCCACCACTTCCATGGCCCGCAGCAGGTCGCCCAGGCGGCCCTGCAGCACCGTCATGGCGACCATGTCCTCCACCCGCACCCCGTAGCATCATCTGCAGGCAACAGTGTGCAAGGGTGGAGTCTGCGGATAGGAGCTTTAAAGAGCATATATTAAGAAACTCTATGTTGCGTGTCTGGAAAAAGTATTATTATAAATTATGTGGTAAAATCCCTTTATGGACAGTTCCCAGGCACGCAATACAGAGTGTAGGTATACAACAAATTCAAGACGTGGTGCCCTATGATAAACTTTTAAATAAAGAAGGGAATAGCATAGAACTGAAATCATTAGATAAATTAAGGGAGGAAGGTATAGCTCATAATTGGTTTTATCATGCACAACTTCAAGCCAGATGGCAAAAAGATGTCAAGATGGGTTTTTCTTTAAAGGATGATGAAAAATTAATTATACAAATTAGAGATCAAAGAAAGATGCATATTAAAAGAATATATGATGCTTTAATTGAAATTGATTCTGGAACTGAATTAATTAAAGACTGTATGATTAAATGGGAAGGTAACTTCGGCCACCCAATTATGATGGAAACTTGGAAAAGAATATGGGTGAAAAATGTTAAATTTACACAAGCTCAGCATCTAAGAGAAAATTTTTATAAAATGTTTTACAGATGGCATTTAGATCCCAAAAAATTATCGTTTATGTATCCAAATTTGCAACCCAAATGTTGGCGATGTGACTCTATGGACGCTACTTACTTTCACATTTGGTGGTCTTGCAAAAAAATTAAGGCTTTTTGGATAAAAATATGGTGGATTCTTCAAAATATTTTGAAAAAGCGTATTGAGTTTGTACCACAGTTGTTTTTGTTGGGTATTACAAAGGATTGTTCCACCACAGAGACTAAGCTGATTTTGAACTTGATTACTGCTGCAAGACTGTTGGTGGGACAATATTGGAAGTCATCTGAAATACCATCTATTGAAGAATGGACATTAAAAGTTACCCATCTTGTGGAGATGGCCAAGATTTCGGCATACCTGAAGAACCACTCAAATGAAACGTTTTTGATGGACTGGAAGAAATGGATTGATTATATGCAAAAGAAATATCAGTTGAAAGAATTAGATTTGATATATAGTTAAATAGCTTAATATAGTAGTTTAGTGAGGTTTCTTGTGTTTTTACCCTGTATTCATTCTGGGAAGTCGGGGGGGGAGGGGGGAGGGAGATAATATACGTTAGCTTATGTTTCTCAACTGTAGTTGGGGGCTTAGGGATTAGATAATTTTTGTAGGATGCTCGGTAGAATTGCAGCTAGTGTTTTGGATGGCGAGGAGGAGGAGCGAAAATACAAGAGGAGTGGGCTGGTGGAGGGTGTTCTGGAGGGGGGTTCCGAGCAGTTCTTTGTATTGTTTATTTTTATTATGTAATTTGTTTGTTTTCAGTTGAGTTAATAGGTTACTATGTTATAATTGTTAAAAGTTTTTTATAAAAAATTTTAATAAAAAAAATTATTAAAAAAAAAAAAAAAAAAAAGAATGCGTGCCATAGGAATGTGCCCTTCTGGAATGCGCACCATAGGTTCGCCATCACTGTCCTATACCATTTCAGACAGGTGGCTGTCCCTCCAGTGATGAAGCAGCTACAATTTGTTCTCACTGTCAGGAAATTCCTCCTTAGTTCCAGGTTGCTTCTCTCCTTGATCAGTTTATATCCGTTGCTTCTTGTCCGGCCTTCTGGTGCTTTGAAGAACAGCTTGACTCCCTCTTCTTTGCGGCAGCCCCTGAGATACTGGAAGACTGCTGTCCTGTCCCCCCCTCGTCCTTCTCTTCGTTAAACTAGACATCCCCAATTCTAGCAGCCGTTCCTCATATGTTTTAGCCTCCAGTCCCCTAATCATCTTTATTGCTCTTCTCTCTGCACACTTTCTATTTGGCAACCTTAAGATATGGACTTCAATTCCCAGAATTCCCCAGCCAGCCATGCTCAGAGAGTACCAGGTACCCCTCTTTGTCTCCTCCTCTTCCTTCTCCTCTACTACGCAAACCTCACTCCGTTCTAGCACTGATGATATTACCTAGTTGGGTTATGAAAATCTGCAAGAAAATCACCCTGCTCAGAGAATACCAAGGACCCCGCAGTCCTCCTCCTCCTCCTTTCCATAAACTACCCCTCCCCTTCTAGAACTGATGATGTTTCCTAGTTGGGTCATGAGACGTCTGCAAGGAAACAACCCAGCTCAGAGAGCACAAAGGCCCCGCAGTCCTAGTCCTCCTCCTCTCCACAAAACCCACTCCCTTCTAGCACTGATGTTACCTAGTTGGGTCATGAAATGTCTGCAAGAAAACCGCTCAGCTCAGAGAGTAACAAGGACCCCTCAGGTCGTCTCCTTCTCCTCCTCCTGCTCCTCCTCCTTGCAAATCCTCCTCCCTTCTAGCCCTGATAGAGGAAAGAGAGACCAGCCACTTGATGGAGTTTGTTCCTTTATTTAAAAGATTCTTACGGCCAACATTGGGCAACTGACCAAGACAAACTCCATAATACTTTCCAGCTTTTTAAATTCTCAGAAATCCGAACCCGGGTAGTGTTGAGATTCCCTGCAGTTCGATCCCCCAGTCTAATCAAATGCCCGCCTTCGGTTACCCCAAAGTCCGTCTCTGTCCCTTCCCGACTTAAGGGGTCAGTCCCAGCAGCCTCTCGCTGAATTCCCAGAGCTTCGTGGCCATGTGGTCATCACGGGCCTGTGGCCAGGGCACTTTTGGGCGGCAGTCCACGAAATACCGCCCGCTCAGCCTCTCGATGCCCTCCTCGGTGGCGCAGTAGATGGAGGTCTGGGCACCAGCGTCACTGTCTCGGGCGAGCAGCTGAACGAACGGAATGAGCCAATTTACACACCGTGGAACGGAGCGAACAATTCCGGTTCTAACAAACCCTGAAAGCAAAAGAGAGAGTTGGTCGTGTGAATGTCCTGGGAAGGAAGGAAGCACCTCCGGGGTGACCCAGATGGAGGGAGGAGGAGGAGGGGGAGGGGGAGGGGAGGAGGTGGTGAGGAGGGGGAGGGGGAGGGGGAGGGGAGGAGGAGAGGAGGAGGGGAGGGGGAGGGGGAGGGGGAGGGGAGGAGGTGGTAAGGAGGAGGAGGAGGGGGGAGGAGGAAGAGGAGGAGGAAGAGGGGAGGCGGAGGAGGGGGAAAAAGAAGAGGAGGATGGGAGGGAGGGAAGGAGGAGGAGGAGAGGGAGGAGGAGGGGGAGGGGAGGAGGTGGTGAGGAGGGGGAGGGGGAGGAGGAAGAGGAGGAGGAAGAGGGGAGGAGGAGGAGGAGGGGCAAAAGGAAGAGGAGGAGGGGAGGGAGGGAAGGAGGAGGAGAGGGAGGGGGAGGGGGAGGGGAGGTTATTGAGGAGGAGGAGGGGGGAGGAGGAAGAGGAGGCGGAAGAGGGGAGGAGGAGGAGGAGGGGGAAAAGGAAGAGGAGGAGGAGGGGAGGGAGGGAAGGAGGAGGAGGAGGAGGAGGAAGGGGAGGAAGGGGATGGGAGGACATGGTAAGGAGGAGGAGGAGGAGGAGGAGGAGGAGGGGAGAGGAGGAAGAGAAGGGGGAAGGAGGAGGAGGGGAGGAGGAGGAGGAGGAAGGGGAGGAAGGGGATGGGAGGACATGGTAAGGAGGAGGAGGAGGAGGAGGAGGAGGAGGAGGGGAGAGGAGGAAGAGAAGGGGGAAGGAGGAGGAGGAGGAAGGGGAGGAAGGGGATGGGAGGACATGGTAAGGAGGAGGAGGAGGAGGAGGAGGGGAGAGGAGGAAGAGAAGGGGGAAGGAGGAGGAGGGGAGGAGGAGGAGGAGGAAGGGGAGGAAGGGGATGGGAGGACATGGTAAGGAGGAGGAGGAGGAGGAGGAGGGGAGAGGAGGAAGAGAAGGGGGAAGGAGGAGGAGGGGAGGAGGAGGAGGAGGAAGGGGAGGAAGGGGATGGGAGGACATGGTAAGGAGGAGGAGGAGGAGGAGGAGGAGGAGGGGAGAGGAGGAAGAGAAGGGGGAAGGAGGAGGAGGGAAGGAGGAGGAGGAGGAAGGGGAGGAAGGGGATGGGAGGACATGGTAAGGAGGAGGAGGAGGAGGAGGAGGAGGGGAGAGGAGGAAGAGAAGGGGGAAGGAGGAGGAGGGAAGGAGGAGGAGGAGGAAGGGGAGGAAGGGGATGGGAGGACATGGTAAGGAGGAGGAGGAGGAGGAGGAGGGGAGAGGAGGAAGAGAAGGGGGAAGGAGGAGGAGGGGAGGAGGAGGAGGACGAGGAGATCCTGAACAAACCCTTTGCACAACACCCGTTGCCCATTTGGCAGCCTTGGGCCAACTTCTAAATATTTTTCAGAAGACCCAACACTGAAGGGAATGGGTGATGCTGCAAAGGGAGTGTGTGTGTGTGTACATACATCTGTGTGCTGAATCCACTGTCTAATAGATTCAGAGAGATAATATTAAATGATTATGTTCTGTCTGTTCCCCGAGTTGGTTAAAATAGGGCGTATATGTGTGTGTTTGTATATGTGTGTATTGTTGCACACATGACAACACACAACTGGTTGGCTAATACATTCCAATGAATGAATAATATTATCGATAGTCCTTGATTTACGACCATAGTTAAGCCCAAAATTTCCATTGCTGAGCCAGACAGTTGTTAAGTGAGTTTTGCCCCATTTTACAACCTTTCTCGCCAGAGTTGTTAAGCGAATCACTGCAGTTGTTACATTAGTAACACGGTTGTTAAGTGAATCCGGCTTCCCCGCTGACTTTGCGTGTCAGAAGGTCGCAAAAGGCGAACACCTCTCTCTCTCTCTCTCTCTCTCTCTCTCTCTCTCTCTCTCTCTCTCTCTCACACACACAAACACACACGGGACAGTGCAAGCGTGTTAAATTCGAGCCAGTTGCTGACTACAGGGATACGGCATCGGTCATAAGTGTGAAAATCGGCCATAAGTCCCTTTTCTCCCTACCGTTGTAACTTTGGTCATTAAATGGACCGTTGTAAGTCGGGGATTCCCTGTATAAGGGCCAGGCCTGATGCCTCTGGAGGGAAGGGAGGCTCCCACGCTGGGCCCTTCTCGGATAAACTCCCTCCGAAGCTCTTTCTCCCGGGCGGTGGGTCTCCCTGCCTGGGCGGGATTGGACAGATGACCTTTGAGGTCCCTTCCAGCTCCGCTTAGCCTGAAGCCACGGCAACAAGGCAGGGGGTCTTTGGCAGCTCTGCAAGAGGTTTTTTTTTTAACATTTGGAGGTCCCTGGGTCCAAAAAACACCACTCAGATCCTCTCCTCTTAGATCAGGGCTTTTCAACCTTTTCACCCACTGTGCCACTTTTGGGATATGGCGACATCCGGGGACCACCCGTCGCCTCGCAAGGGGTCAAAAACTTGATGACCAAAAAAAAAAAAAAAAAAAAGGAAAAAGTACAGGTAGTCCTCGACTCACAACAGTTCGCTTAGTGACTGTTTGAAGTTACAGTGGCACTGAAAAAAGTGCCCCCCGAGCCCCAGCTGAGCAAGACCCCCGCCTGCCCTCCCGGCCGCGCTCTTCCTCCTGTCCGAGGTTGTCATTGTTGTGAGCATTTCTGTTGGGGATTGGCAGCGGGGGTGGGGTGGTGGGGTGTTTGGTTTTTATTCCCCCCCCCGGTCTGCTGGGTGGTTGCAGCAGGTTTTGGTCCCTTCACATGACCCTGGGAGACTGTGACCGTCATAAATACGAATCAGTTGCCAAGCATCTGAGCGTAAATCACAAGACCCTGGAGAGGCTGCAACATTCCAGCTGATCGGCGCTTCTTCTGGGCTCAGCGGAAGCACCAGGATCAGCGCTGAGTTCCAGCTGGACCCTGGCGCTGATCCTGGGGCTTCCGCTGAGCCCTGACAGCCCTGCAGCTCCAGCCGTCTCTCGCTCAGGCTTGTGAGGTGCTACCACCGGTTCAGCTCATTCCCCTCCCCGCTACCCCTTTTCTAGGATGGTAGCGTCCCTGCCAGGTGCCCATGGACCACAGGTGGTGCCCGTACCCCTGGTTGAAAAGCCCTGTGTTAGACCAATGGGTGTCAGCTTGGAGGGGAATGTGGGACAATGCCAAGAAATCCTTGACAAAACTTCAGAAATGTATAAAAAACGAGCGGATAAGAAAAGAGTTCCCCAGAGATCATTAATAATAATAATAATAATAATAATAATAATAATAATAATAATGATGATGATGATGATGATGATGATGATGATGATGATAAGAACATAAGAACATAAGAACCTAAGAAGAGCCCTGCTGAATCAGGCCAAAGCCCATGGAGTCCAGCCTTCTGTGTCACACAGTGGCCCACCAATTGTCCATGGGGATCTTGAGCAGAAAGAGAAGGCAAAACCCTCCCTTTCCCTTGACCCCCAACAAATGGGACTCAAGGGAATCCTGCCTGCCTCAACCAACATAGAGGCGGCACATGGACATCCGTTTTAATAACCACCGATACACTTGGCATCCATGAATCTATCTAGCCCTGCCTTGAAGCTGTCAAGGCTGACAGCTGTCACGACCCCTTCAGGAAGTGAATTCCATAAACCAACGACCCTCTGGGTGAAGAAATATTTCCCTTTATTTGTCCTCACTTTCTTAGCTATGAGCTTTAGGGAGTGCCCCCTTGTCCTGGTATTGTGTGATAGAGAAAAGAATTTTTCTCTATCCACCTTTTCTATCCCATGCATGATTTTATATACTTCGCTCAAGTCACCCCTTAAACGCCGTCTTTCAAGGCTGAAGAGACCAAGGCGTTGCAATCTGGTTTCATAAGGGAGGCGCTCCATTTCCTTGATCATTCTTGTTGCCCTTTTTTGCACCTTTTCCAATTCCATTATATCCTTCTTGAGGTGCGGTGACCAGAACTGTACACAATACTCCAAGTGTGGTCTCACCATCGATTTGTACAGAGGCAATACAACACTTGCTGACTTATTTTCGATTCCCTTCCTAATCATGCCAAGCATGGAATTTGCTTTTTTTACTGCTGCTGCGCATTGGGTTGACATCTTCATCGAGCTGTCCACCAAAACCCCAAGATCCCTTTCTTGGGTTGTCTCAGAAAGTTTGGTCCCCATCAGTTGGTAAGTATAATTGGGGTTCTTTGCCCCAATGTGCATAACTTTGCACTTGTTTAGGTTAAAATGATGATGATGATGATGATGAAGTTAGAAGGGACATTGGAGGTCATCTAGTCCAACCCCCTGCTCAGGCAGGAAACCCTATACCATTTCGGACAAATGTTTCTTCTTAAAAACCTCCAGTGTTTTTAACGTTAGGGAAAAGGTTTATCTGTCCACAAAGTATTTAAGACTCAAATTGCCTAGCAAAAAATTGGGACCAAAGTACCTGGGTCCTTTCCCCGTAATTGTCCCAATGTTGACTCTGCTACTGTAGAATTAACCCCCCCTCAACTTTTAGGGAAGATTCACCCTGTATTTCAGTGCAGCTTGTGGAAACCTTTCAGGGAATCAACTTTAAGACCTCCCCCCAAGAAAGCACCGGGGCCCCTTCTGGTGGGTGGGGCGACTCATTGCGAAGGGAAACGTATCCTCGATTCTAGCTCATATAAGGAAGGGGAAACGACAATATTTGGTGCAGTGGAAAGGCTACCCCTTATCAGAGGCTACCGGGGTGAAATGTACTGATGTAAAAGCTGCTAGACTTATTCGTAAATTGGACGACAACATCTGAACAAACCGAGGGGAAATCCTTCCCCTGGGCTTTTGTTTGATTGGCAGGACTCTCCTTTCTGTTAAGGGGGGCCGGATGTCAACATTGGGACAATTAAGAAACTGCAACCCTTTTGCTTTTACTGTGCTTTTTCTGCTGTTTGAGACATTTAGATGTAGAAAGGGGGGGAGCGTTTCCAATTAGCCATAATGATTGCAGCTGTGTGTGAACTCAAGGTCAATGTTAGATAAAGTTTTTTTGGGGGGTGTTGAGAAGTTGAGAGGAGAGCCCACGTTTTAGAATAATTGATGAATGTGATTTATGACAGCCTTTCTGGGGTGGGAATTACAATGTGTTACTTTGTATCTGGGGAAGGGAATTTCAGTCTTGAGTTCAACTGTGTAAGTGCCCATACTTTGTTTCCTGAATAAAATGTTCTTTAAGGAGGAAATCTTTGCCTTGAAGTTCTTTTAATTGATTCCATCTATCGGAACCATGACACAGGCATTCGTGACTCAACTGGGGAATGTCATCAACCCCAGAAGGGAGGGGGGTTTGTGGAGAGGAGGAAGAGGAGGAGAAGGGAGGAGGAGGAGAATGAGGTGGATGGGGAAGAAGAGGAGAGGAAAGAGGAGGAAGAGCAGGAGGAAAGGTAAATGGAGGCAAAGGAGCAGGAGGAAGGGGAGGGAGGCAGAGGAACAGGAAGAGAATGGCAGGAGGAGGAGGAGGAGGAAGAGCGAAGGACGCGGAGGAAGAGGGAGGGAGGAGGGGGGAGGAAGACACAGGAAGGTGAAGAGGAGAAGAGGAGGGGGAAAGCCTCATTCTTGCTTTAGGCAGTGGGTTGGTCTAGAAGACCTCTAAGAGCCCTTCCCACTCTAAGATTTTAGGACTCTATTAGCTCTGAGACCAGGCAGGGTGGGAGACATCTTCCTCCGCAGCTGGGCCCAATGGAGGAAACTCCCGGGGTGGCTGTGCAGAGGGGGTCAAGGGAGCCCCCAGTGGGAGAGAAATGCCTGGCAGAGCCCCAGACGGACCTGGGGGGTGGC
Organism: Bothrops alternatus; assembly: GCA_034064705.1. Classification (NCBI taxonomy): domain Eukaryota; kingdom Metazoa; phylum Chordata; class Lepidosauria; order Squamata; family Viperidae; genus Bothrops; species Bothrops alternatus. The sequence goes on along the minus strand of JARGCV010000272.1, from coordinate 162,995 downwards.
TCCATCTGGGGCTTCTTGGAACTGGACTTCCACTCACCTGGATGAACCACATAGCAGGTGACGTTGGTTCCTTCCAGCCGGTTGGCCAACTCTCGGGTGTGCAGAATGTTGGCTAGTTTGCTGTTGCAGTACGATAGTGCAGCCTTCTTCATCCCCTCCACTGGTTTGTGGATGGTCTGAAAGTCGATTTTTCCAGGGGAGTGCGCATTCGAGGACACGATTACAACCCGGCTCGGGGCGCAACGTTTTAGCCGGTCCAGGAGCAGGTGGGTCAGCAGGAAGTGAGCCAGGTGGTTGACCTGGAAACCCAGGTCAAAGCCATCAATGGTTTGACCGTCCTTATAGACCCCTGCCAAAGAAAGTAAGGGGATTCCAGGTAGTCTTCAGTTTACAACGGGTCACTTCGTGATCATTCGAAGTTACAACAGTTGCCCAAAATGTACTTACAACCCAGTTCCAAAGTTGCAATGGCTCCGCCCCCCAGTGTTACATAATCACATTTTAGGCGCTTGGGAACTGGTCTTCACCTTACAACCTGGTCCACCGTCATGTGGTGGAGGATTTACGACATTTTTTACGACCCGTTTTATAACTGTTACAGCTTACAAATGTAATGGGCAGGCTCCATAATGGTCATAAAGCATCCAGTTTTGTTTAGTGGTTAAGCCTAGAAAGCAGGAGGCTATGAATTCAAATCCTGCCTTAGGCATGAAAGCCAGCTGGAAGACTTTGGGCCAGTCATTCTCTTTCAGCCCAACCCACCTCACAGGGTCGTTGTTTTGAGGAAAATAGGAGGAGGAAGGTGTGTTTGATCTGTTCGCTGCCTTGAGTTACTTGCAATAATAATAATAAAGGCTGGATACCAAAAACTAGGAACTACAAAGAGGAGAGAGCTGCTTCTGAAGTTATGGCCAAACCCCCGAAGGAAGAGAAATCCCGGAGACCCCCACAATATTCCCACTTCCTCGCCCTGATACCCGCGGGGGGGTCTGCTCTGCACCCACCGGCATTGTTGATGAGGATGTCCAGACGGGGCTCCGATTTTAGGAAGGTCTGTGCGAAAGCTCGCACGGAGTTGAGGTTGGCCAGATCCAGGATCATCAGGATCACCTCCGAGTTCCCACTTTCCTGGAAAAGAAGCAGAAGGAATCCTGAGAAGAATCGGGATCGGGTGAGGCTTCGAAGGCTGATCCTGGTTTACTCACCTTCTATGTATGTCTGCTCACCTCCTGACAATCACTCCGGGTGGTGTGTGGTAAAACAATACAGGCAGTCCTCGACTTGCAACCATTTGAAATTGCAATGCTGTTGAAAAGAATGATTTACGACCGATGCTCATGCTTTTGACCATGCCAGCATCCCCAGGGGTCATGCGATTAGATAATGTATAGTGTAATTTCCGATAGTGGCAGTGTCCCGGGTCATGTGATCACTATTTGTGATCATCCCAAGAGGATTCCCACAACCAAAATCAGTGGGAAACCTGGATTCACAAAACAAGTGCAGTGATTTGCTTAATTAAGGGGCTGCCCCAATGAAGAGGAGGGGGTCAAGCTCTTCTCCAAAGCCCCTGAAGGCCGGACAAGAAGCAACGGATGGAAACTAATCAAGGAGAGAAGCAACCTGGAACTAAGGAGGAATTTCCTGACAGTGAGAACAATTAATCAGTGGAACAGCTGGCCACCAGAAGTTGCGGGTGCTCCAACACTGGAGGCTTTTAAGAAGAGACTGGACAACCAGTCTCAGGTTCTCCTGCTTGGGCAGGGGGTTGGACTACAAGACCTCTGAGGTCCCTTTCAGGTCTGTTTTTCTGTAATAACATACCACAGTCTTAACGGTCTAGAATGAAGAAGGGAAGTTAAAATGGAGGAGTTTTACTAACCAGAACCAAATGGATCACGCAGATCCAGCAAAACCACTTCCAGGAATGCAGCTGCCCCCCAAAATATGGAGCCCCTGGACAGAACCCGGACAGGACAGGCCAGACTTGAGGGCAAAGCTCTTCAAGTGGGGGATGGCCGGGGGTCCGCAGGGCGATGGGGGGGGCATCGGAAGTGTTGGGACCTCGAATTCTGTGTAGTTGATTGGCTGGAGAGTGCTGGCTCCTGCATGAGGCAATATACGCTCTGATAATAATAATAATAATAATGATGATGATGATGATGATGATGATGATAATAATAATAATAAAGTTGGAAGGGACCTTGGAGGTCATCAAGTCCAACCCCCTGCTCAGGCAGGTAACCCTATACCATTTCAGACAAAGGGCTGTCCAGTTTCTTCTTAAAAACTTCCAGTGTTGGAGCATTCACAAGTTCTCGTGGCCAGCTGTTCCACTGGTTAATTGTTCTAACTGTCAGGAAGTTTCTCCTTAGTTCCAGGTTGCTTCTCTCCTTGATTAGTTTCCATCCATTTTCTTTCTTGACCTGCCTTCAGGCACTTTGGAGAATAGCTTGACTCCCTCTTCTTTGGGGCAGCCCCTGAGATACTGGAACACTGCTATCATGTCCCCCCTCATCCTTCTCTTCCTTAAACTGGACATTCCCAATTGCAGCAGCCATTCCTGGAATTGGGTATGTCTAGTTTAATGAAGAGATTGGTTGCCATGGGTGCGGAGGGGGCGTTTCCCTTCTTTCCCGCCTTTTTCTTCTGTGTCCTCTGTGTGCTGTTAAGGTTTACCTCACAATGTTCCTGTGTTCCTGACAGGTATATTTATATTTATATTTATACATTTTAGAATTAGAGTTAGAGATATGTATATAAGATAAAATATTAAGTTAGGGTAAAACCATGAAAAAATCACCATAATATGGTGCTATAGAGTCACAATGGGATGCTATAATTCGATATCTAAGGAAGCTAAAACCCTTTAACTGCTTCTGGTGTGAACTGAAATTTCCTAAGGAGACTTTCTTGGGCTATATATTGTTTGTTCCTGTCAAGGAATTGTGCAGCAGCTGTCCAGATGAAGTTTAATTTACCTCAGGATATTCCTCTGTTCCTGTAAATATATATATATATTTAAGGCAGTCTTTGTCATTATCCAGAGAGAAAGAACACAAGATAATCAGGAACACAGGAATATCACGGATATTCTGGATGATGACAAAGACTGCTGTAAATAAGTGTGTGTGTGTGTGTGTGTGTTATTTTTGTCATCATTCGGAGAGAACACAAGATAAATGGTTAGCTTCCTTAGATATTGAATTATAACATCCCATTCTGACTCTGTGGCATCATATTATGGTGATTTTATCATGGTTTTAGCTTAACTTAATATTTTATCTCTTCTATTGTATTGCCCACTTATTAAATATATAGGTAGTCCGTGGCTTATGACCACAACTGAGCCCCACATTTCTGTTGCTAAGGGAGACAGCTGTTCAGTCAATTTTTACGACCTTTCTTGCCACAGTTGTTAAGTGAATCACCACAGTTGTTAAATTATAATTACACGGTTGTTAAGTGAATCTGGCTTCCCCCTTGACTCTGTTTGTCAGAGGCCTCAAAAGAGGATTGCAGGACCCCAGGATGGTGCGACCGTCATGAATATGAGTCACTTGCCAAGTGTCTGAATTTTAATCACCTGACCCCAGGGATGCTGCAATGGTCATAAGTGTGAAAAAGGGTCATAAGTCACTTTTTGCAGTGCCGTTGAACCTTTGAACTGTCACTAAATGAACTGTTGGAAGCTGAGGATTACCAGTATAACATCTCTCTCATTCTGATTCTATGGTGCCATAATATAATGATTTTAACATGGTTTTATCTTATTTTAATATTTTATGTTTTATGTAATATTTTATCTAAAATATGTTATATTTCTACATGGAGGGAAGTGTGCAGTGGGGTGTCCCAGGGCTCTGTTCTGGGCCCAGGGCTCTTCAACATCTTCATCAATGATCTGGACGAAGGGATAGATGGGGAACTCATCAAATTTGCAGATGACACCAAGCTGGCAGGAATAGCCAACATTCCAGAAGTTACAGGCTTAGGATACAGGAGGACCTGGACAGACTTGAACACTGGGCGCTATCTAACAAAATGAAATTCAATGGTGAAAAAAGCAAGGTTCTACATTTAGGCAAGAAAAACCAAATGCACAGGTAGAGTATAGGCGGAACCTTGCTCAAGAGTAGTAACTGTGAGAGGGATCTCGGAGTCCTAGTGGACCATCACTTAAATATGAGCCAGCTGTGTGCTGCAGCTGCCAAAAAGGCCAAAACAGTGCTAGGCTGCATTAACAGAGGGATAGAATCAAGATCACGTGAAGTATTAATACCACACTACAATGCCTTGGTAAGGCCACATTTGGAATGCGGCATCCAGTTTTGGTCACCACAATGTAAAAAAGATGTTGAGACTCTAGAAAGAATACAGAGAAGAGCAACAAAAATGATTAGGAGACTGGAGGCTACAGCATATAAGGAATGGCTTCTGGAATTGGGTATGTCTAGTTTAATGAAGAAAAGGACGAGGTTGATAGCCATGTTCCAGTATCTCGGGCTGCCACAAAGAAGAGGGAGTCAAGCTATTCTCCAAAGGGCCTGAAGGCGGGACAAGAAGCAACGGGTGGAAACTAACCAAAGAGACAAGCAACCTAAAACTAAAGAGAAACTTCCTGACAGTTAGAACAATTAACCAGTGGAACAACCTGCCTCCAGAAGCGGTAAATGCTCCAACACTGGAAGTTTTTAAGAAGAAACTGGACAGCCATTTGTCTGAAATGGTATAGGGTTTCCTGCCTGAGCAGGGGGCTAGACTAGACGACCTATATGTTATATATTTTTATATAACATTTTTTATTATTTGATATCCATTTGTACATGTAAACAAGGAAGAAAGAAAAAAAAATTCAACTTAAAGCCATTCAGCTCTATACAATCATTTTAAATTTGTAGACCTTCTTCACTCCATATATCCAAGTTTAACTATGAACCAACTACATTTTAAACATTTTAACTTTCACTTCTTTTCAGATCAATCCATTGGACATCAAACAAACAAGTCATCTTATTAATGTTAATAATTTCCATGTCGATATACCCATCCCTTCAACAAGTACATTCTTAGTCTATTTAATATATATCTTCCAATATATTTGTATATGTAAACCAGGGGAAAATTCAAGCTAACTGCCATCCAACCCAATACAATCGATTCAAATTTGTAAACATTCTTCACTCCTTATGTCAAGATTTAACTATAAGCCAGATACATTTTCTTTGATTGGTGTTTCTCTTGTATGCAGTCTATCCACTGTTTCCAGTCTATCATATATTGTTCATTAGAGCGATCCTTCAAATATGCCGATATTTTAGCCATTTCTGCCAAATTTATTACTTTCATTATCTCACCTATTGTAGTGTCCACCTATTAAATATACAGGTAGTCGTTGACTTATGACCACAATTGAGTCCAACTTTTCTGTTGTTAAGTGACACAGTTAAGTGAATCACTGTGATTGTTAAATTGGTAACAGGGTAGCTAAGCATCTGAAGTTTGATCACGTGACCATGTTGCAACGGTTGTTAAGTCTGAAAAACAGTCATAAGTGCCTTCAAACTTTGAACAGCCACTAAATTAACTATTGTAAATCAAGGACTACCTGTATAACATCTCTCCCATTGTGACTCTATAGCCCCATATTATGGCGATTTTATCATGGTTTTACCCTAACTTCGTATTTTATATTTATTGTACTGGCCACTTATTTGATATACACATATTTGTTCATACTTTAACCTTACATTTTCATTTGCCTGTATAGTGCATTTTACCTGCGTTGCATATAAGGAATTGCATGACCTCTGTAGATGCCATGCGCCAAATCAGCGGTTCTCAACCTGTGGGTCGCGACCATTTTGGAGTCGCCTAAGACCATCGGAAAACACATATTTCCAATGGTCTTAGGAACCGAGACACCGTTCCGTGTCTGTCTCCGCACGGCCTCCTCCGCCATTTGCAGAGAGAGAGAGAGAGAGAGAGAGAGAGAGAGAGAGAGAGAGAGAGGCACTTTCGCTTCCCTTCTCTCTCTCTCTCGGGCGGACTTGCCTCCTGCAGGGCTTCTGATTGGCCCTGTGCCCGGGTGTCCCACCCCCGGGAGAAGCGCGGCCAGGCCCTCGTGGCCTTGGAGCCGCCCGGGGAAGCCCCGGGATCCCTATTCGGGGCAGCCCACTAGAGGCTCCGCTGAGCGGGCCATTCCTCCCACAAGTTGCGGCTCAAGGGAGACCAGCCGCTGCAATCCCTAGCCAGCCTGACCATTGGACCCGCTGGCCAGGAAGGCGCGCTGGAGTCCAGGCTGCCGGGAAGGAAGAAGGTGATTCAGCAAAAGTAGGAGAAGAGATCCGTCTCCTGGGGCCCAGCACGGGCGGCGGCTTCCTTGCCATCCTCTTCCTCCTCCCCTTCTTCCTCCTACTGCCCCCAAGGCGGCTAGGGCGGGTGCCGGGAGGAAGAGGGGTACCTGGGGGGGAGCAGCCGGGCTGGCGGAGGGGCTGGCGGGCCGTGCGATACCAGCCCCTACCGCAGCTCCATCGGATGGGCGGAGGGCGAGGCCGGGCAGAGCGGGGCCAGCGGGGACGGCGGCAGCAGTTTTCTAGCCCTTCTCCTCTCCTGCTGCTCCCAAAGTGGCTTAGGCGGACGCCGGGAGGAAGAGGGGTGTGTGGGGGAGCAGCTGGGCTGGTGGAGGGGCTAGCGGGCAGCACGGCACCAGCCCCCGCTGCGGCTCCATTGATGGACGCATGAGGCCAGGCAGCGTGGGGATGGTTAGGACCCCCGACGATGCAGCAGTGGCTGCAGCCGCTGCCTCCCATCCTGCTCTCTCTCCCTGCCTGTTCAGCTGAGGACGCGGCGGAGGCTGGGCCAGGGGTGGTGGGGACCCCTGACGATGCTGCCATAAGAGAGAGAGAGTGAAAAAGAGGAAAAAGAGAGAGAAAGAGAAAGAGAGGGAAAAGAGAAAGAGAAAGGGAGGAAACAGAAAGAGAGAGAGAGAAAGAAAGAGAGGAAAGAGAAAGAGAGGAAAGAGAGAGAGAAAGAGAGAAACGGGGAGAGGAAAAAAAGAGGAAAGAGGGAAAGAGAGAGGAAAGAGGGAGAGAGAGAAGAGAGAGAGAAAAGAGAAAGAAGAGAGAGGAAAGAGAAAGAGAGGAAAGAAAAAGAGGAAAGAGAAAGAGAGAGAGGAAAGAGAGAAAAAGGAAAAGAGAGGAAAGAGAGAAAGAGGGAGGAAAGAGAGAGAAAGAGGAAAGAGAGAGAGGAAAGAGAAAGACAAAGAGGAAAGAAAGAGAGGAAGAGAGAGGAAAGAAAGAGAGAAAGAGGGAGAGGAATGGCGCTTCTCCAACCAGGCTGGGCGGAGCCAGCAGAGCGACCTTCCTGCCCCTCTCCACGGCCAGCTGGATGGGGGGTTGGTGGTCACCACAACATGAGGAACTGTATTAAAGGGTCGTGGCATTAGGAAGAGAACCACTACGGTAAATGAATAAATAAAAACCATCAGGAAAACACCTGGATGCAGAGAACCGCACGGCAGGCGCTTACCCGTTTGATGTCACACACAGCCAATTCTCCTCTTGCTTTGTCGCGGCATGCCAGAATGACACGGGCACCTCTCCGGGCCAGATCCACCGCTGTGGCCTTCCCGATCCCTGCATTTCCACCTAGGAAAGACCAGAGAAAGGAGGATTCACTGAGATCGCCCAGCCGTTGATGGGGACCCAAGAGCCGGGCCTGCATTTGTGTGCCTGCAGTTTTTGTGGCGTCACGCAGTGAAGCTCTTGTGTGGCAGTGTTTCTCAATCTTGGCAACTTTAAGACGGGTGGACTTCAACTCCCAGAATTAAAAGCAAGTGACATTTTGAAGTTGAGAAACCCTGGCTGAGGGCATGATTTTCACAACTCTTTCAGAGCCGTCTCAGATCAACAAAAAAGAATAGCTTAAAATTATTCAGGGATAATACACATAGTCCTCGACTTACAACCATTATTTTAGTGATCGTTTGAAGGTACAACAGCACTGAAATGTTTTCACAGGGTTCTAATATTTCAAACATAGGAAAATTAAACACTGATTTTTTTCCTTTTTTCCTGTTTTTACCCAATTCTGACATACAACACTCCATGGCATGGTTGAAGTATAGTTCAGCATTCCTGACTGAGATGCCTGGAGTCCCTTTAGGCCTTTGAAAGGAACCCTTTGTAGTGAGATGGGTGGCAAATAAGTTTAGTAATAAAAAATTAATGGCATTTGAAAAAATGGGATGCAATGTTTCTGTCAGACCAGAAGATGGTGCAGGTCTCCCAACACGGGCTCAGCCTTACTAACATAAGTCACAAAACGATTTGAAGGCCAATCATGTGTTAATGCATGGATGAGGGGAACTAACTCATCGTCTTTTCTCACTCTGATCCAGGGACAAATAGAGTTACTTAGCAGGGCATAAACAAAGCCAATCGGAAGACTGTAAAACAGTTTTAAGTTAAAACTTACCTATTCCTGTGGACTCTGGAAATACTACAGATGGTCCTCAACTTACAATGATTCATTTAATGACCAAAGTTACAATGGCACAGAAAAAAGTGACTTATGACTGTTTTTCACACTTATGAACATTGCAGCCCCGTGGTCCATGATAAAAGTTCAGATGCTTGGCAACTGACTCATATTTATGACGGTCGCATTGTCCCGGAGTCTATGGATATCTCAGCCAGCCTGGCACGCACACGTGGCGGGTGGCTGTAAACGCTGGAATGGCTGTCAATGCCAGTATTGCTGAGTAGGGAATTCTGGGAATTGAAGTCCACACATTTTAAAGTTGCCAAGATCGAGAAACACTGCTCTGTTTCCTTTCAGGTTAAGCAATGGTAAGAAGAATGCAGGGAAGACCTCCGGTTTGCCGACACGGCCAATACGGATGCTGGAAGGCGAGCTCTGTCTTCCACGTCCAATTTCACACTGCTGGGGGAGCCTGGAAAAGGTCGAAAGTTGCCCTGTAGGGGCGTCAAGCAAGGAAGTTACCCCTGCTTGATTGTTGGAGGATGGTACCCTTTCCACTCGATCCAGGGCAGCCTTCCAAACTGGCAGATAAAAGACAGGCCATAGAAATATGGCCCGTCACTAGGCTGCAGACAGCCGAAGTCAAACTTACCACCAGGCACCTATTAAGCAGCGTGGATGAGACTGGGTGAGATCTGAACCTCTCTTCAATCCGAACTATTTTTTCCACCTGTATAAGCTACCCAAAGTATTTTCCCCCCTGTGGAGAGAGGAAGGGAAATTCTATCCCATCCTCTAAAAACAGCAGCGACTGACTATCCAGAAGAGTTTAAAATGCTGAAAGAATAAACTTATTCTAACTGGATTTCTATTTTTCTAAAATTTGATGACTAAAAGATTTCTTACTCTTATTGAAGATTTGGATTTTTACTTACAAAAAAGAAGTAAAATTGGAAAAAGGATTCTAAAAATTTTAGACTTAAAAAAAATAATAATCTTAAACAGTATGGGCGACATCTTGTGGCTAAACCTGATATTACAACTTGTTATTGCCTACAAGAGACTTGGCTTGAAGCCCAGACTATAGATAAGCCTTCTGCAACCTTGGCAGATATCAGCTATGAGAAGCCCAGCTATCCTCAGTGACAAAAGTATTTTCATTCGCTGATTGTAAAGCTTTCAATTTAACACACCACTAAGAGAACATGGATGAAGATCAGGAACAGATTTTCTTTCTGTTGAAAGCAATTTATGAAACTACTCTTACAGCTACAGAAAAGAACAAGATGTCAGCCTAGCTATACAAACCCAAACTTTGATTACAACTAAAGAATCAACTACCAGAATATAACAGAAGAAGTGGAACAATCAAATACTATGATAGAAAATTTAACTGATCAACAAACACAGTTAACGGAAAACCCAGGAAAGGGACTGTCAACACTGAAAATGGAAAAGACTCTCTATATAAACCAGAAGAAACCTGGTTTATGGTTAACCTGCGACTCGCATTTCCCTTCGCCCTTCGAGCAGTGCTTTGATTCCGGGAGTTTGATCCTGCCTGGAGCCACTGAGGTGGGGGTGGGGGGTTATTTAATAAGAAAGAAAGGCAATGCCCCCCACCCCAGCCTCGATGCCCGCCCACCAGAGATGGGAGCGCAGCAGCCCCCCGGAGCTACCTGTAATGAGAACCGTCTTGCCCCGCAGGATGACCTTGTTCCGGCACCGGGTGGCCAACGCAAAGTTGTAGTAGAGCAGCGCATAGAGCCCCAGCAGGAGCGCCGCGCCCACCACCAGCATTGCTAGCACCTTCTTGGCCCGCTCACCCACCCGGCCCCGTTACCTTTCCCTGCAGCCCAGGAGCGCTTTGTTTTTACCAGGATGGTCCCCGCCCTTGGCCCGCCTCCCACCTCCCGCTCCACCCGGCGTGGGAAAGCCATGGCCATGGGCAGTGCTGCCAATCTCTTGCCCTCCCTTCTTCCCCTCTTGGGCTGTGAAAGAATGAAAGAGGTGGAGGAGCCTTGCTCTGAGGGATTAGAGGGCCAGTGTATACTGGTCTTATGGGGAAGAGGCAGATATGACGGGAGGCCTGGGGTAGGCCGCTCTCGGGGAACAAGGCCTCGCTGCCTGAAAGCGATCTCTTGTTCCGGCCCCTTGAACCTCTCCCGGGGTGCTGGTAATGAGCGAAATCCGGACCCTGGACTCAGGCTGCTGTTGCTCAATGCCAGGTCGGTGGTAAATAAAGCTCTCCTCATCTGGGACTTAATACTGAGGAGGAGGCCGACCTGGCATGTGTGACTGAGACCTGGCTGACCCCAGAGGGAGGAGTTCCCCTCTCTGAGATGTGTCCAGCTGGGTTTCAGGTTTGGCATCAGCCGCAACTCCAGGGAAGGGGGGGAGGAGTGGCGATTATAGCTAAAGGGACACTCGGCTGCGCAGACTCGCTGCTACTGAGATATCAGGTTGTGAGTCCCTCCTTATAAGGTTGGACCTAGGTGTACAGGTGGGTCTGTTGCTTATGTACTTGCCTCCCAGCTGCGTTTCTACAGCCCTGCCCATGCTACTCGAGGAGGTAGCCAGGTTGGCGGTTGACTTCCCCAGACTTATTGTCCAGGGGGACTTCAATGTGCCGTCACTCGGTGAGTCCTCTGGGTTGGCGCGGGAGTTCATGGCTTCCATGGCAACCATGGACCTGACACAAGTAATTGAGGGCCCGACCCATGAGGGGGGGGACACACACCTGATCTGGTTTTCCTCTCGGAACAGTTGAGTTATGATCTGAAGCTAAGGGGCTTAGAAGTGTTGCCCATGTCATGGACAGATCATTTTCTGCTGCAGCTTGAGTTTACGACACCAATCCTCTCTTGCAGGGAGTCAGAACCGATTAAATGGTTCTGCCCCAATGGTTCTGCCCCAGACGCCTGATGGACCCTATTGGTTTTCAAAGGGCGCTTGGGGAATTGCCGGATTCGCTCGTACACAGTTCGGCGGAGTCCCTAGTGACGGCCTGGAATATGGCCGCTACGAGGGCTCTAGACCGGATTGCGCCGTTGCGACCTCTCTGTGGTAGCAGACCCAGGAGATCTCCTTGGGGATGAAGCGCCAGAAGAGACGTTTAGAGAAGCAATGGAGGGAAAGCAGATCCGAATCTGATCGAACCAAATTGGAAGCTTATATTAAGACCTATTTGGAAGCGATCACTACGGCAAGATCTCAGTATCTTTCCACATTGATCGCGTCTGCGGAATATCGTCTGGCTGCCCTGTTTAAGGTGACTCGCTCTCTCTCCTTGATATGGGGAGGAGGGAGGAACCTTTGCAGGGCAATGCCGAAGAATTTAACACCTTTTTCACAGACAAGGTCGCTCAGATTCGGACTGACTTGGACTCCAATTGGAATGCAGTGTCGGCTGACAATGAGTCAGTCGAGATGACAGAGGCCCGTCTTAGTCCTGTTGTATGGGATGAGTTTGACCTGGTAACTCCTGATGATGTGGACAAGGCCATTGGAGCTGTGAGTTCTGCCACCTGTTTATTGGACCCGTGCCCCTCCTGGGCACATTTTTCAAAGGTAGCCCCATGTAGAGAGCATTGCAGTAGTCGAACCTCGAGGTGATAAGAGCATGAGTGACTGTGAGAAGAGACTCCCGGTCCAAATAGGGCCGCAGCTGGTGCACCAGGCGAACCTGGGCAAATGTCCTCCTCGCCACAGCCGAAAGATGATGTTCCAAATTTAGCTGTGGATCGAGGAGGATGCCCAAGTTGCGGACCTTCTCCGAGGGGGTCAAAAGCTCCCCCCCAGGCTAATGGATGGATAGATTGAAATATCTTTGGGAGGCAGAACCCATAGCCACTCTGTCTTGTCGGGGTTGAGTTTGAGCCTGTTGGCACCCATCCAAACCCTAACAGCCTCCAGACATCGGCACATCACTTCCGCTGCTTCACTGAAATGACACGGGGTGGAGATGTAAAGCTGGGTATCATCAGCATACTGATGATATCTCACCCCGTGTTGTCGGATGATCTCACCCAGCGGTTTCATGTAGATATTAAACAGCAGAGGGGAGAGGACCGATCCCTGAGGGACCCCACAAGGGAGGAACCTAGGGGTCGACCTCTGACCCCCCGCCAACACCGACTGCGACCGACCAGTGAGGTAGGAGGTGAACCACTGCAAAACACTGCCCCCAACCCCAACCCCTCCAGTCGGTGCAGAAGGATACCATGGTCAATGGTATCGAAAGCCGCTGAGAGGTCAAGTAGCACCAGGATAGTGGATAATCCCTTATCCCGGGCCCGCCAGAGATCATCCGTCAGCGCGACCAAAGCAGTTTCCATGGAGTAGCCGAGCCTGAATCCTGACTGTTGAGGGCCCAGATAATCGGCCTCATCCAAGGACCGTTGGAGCTGGAGTGACACCACCTTCTCAACAACCTTCCCTATAAAGGGAAGATTGGAGACAGGACGGTAGTTGTTTAAGACAGCTGGGTCCAGGGAAGGCTTCTTGAGGAGGGGGCGCACAATTGCCTCCTTGCAGGGAGCCGGAAAGGACCCCTCCCTCAAAGAAGCATTGACAATCTCCTGAACCCAGCCCCACGTCACTTCCCTACTGGCTGAAACCAGCCAGGAGGGGCACGGGTCCAATAAACAGGTGGCGGAGCTCACAGCTCCAATGGCCTTGTCGACTTCATCAGGTGCTACCGGGTCAAACTCCTCCCACACAACAGGATCAAGACGAGTCCCTGTCATCTCGACTGAATCATTATCAGCCGATACTGCATTCCAATTGGAGTCAAGGTCCATCCGAATCTGGGCGATTTTATCCGCGAAAAACTTATTAAAGTCCTCAGCACTACCCTGCAAGGGTGCATCAACCCCCCCCTGATTAAGGAGGGAGCGAGTTACCCTGAACAGGGTAGCTGGGCGGGATTCCGCAGATGCAATCAAGGCGGAATGATACGCGCATCTTGCTGCCTTGAGCGCCACCTGATAAGTCTTGATATAAGATCTTAAAAGTGTTCGGTCAGATACGGATTTACTTTTCCTCCATCGCTTCTCTAGGCGTCTCTTCTGGCGCTTCATCCCCCTGAGTTCCTCAGTAAACCAAGGAGATCTCCTGGGTCTGCTACCACAGAGAGGTCGCAGCGGCGCAATCCGGTCAAGAGCCCCCTTCGCAGCCATATTCCAGGCCGTAACCAGGGACTCTGCCGAACTGTGAATGAGAGAATCCGGTATTTCCCCAAGCGTCCTCTGAAAACTCTCTGGATCCATCAGACATCTGGGGCGGAACCACCTAATTGGCTCCGCCTCCCTGCAGGGGAGGATTGGAGCCTTAAAAACAAGCCGTAGCAGAAAATGATCTGACCATGACATAGGCAAAATGTCTAAGCCCCTTAAATTCAGATCATTGCTCAACTGTTCTGAGAGGAATACCATGTCGGGAGTGTGTCCCCTCTCGTGAGTCGGACCCTGAACTACCTGAGTCAGGTTCATGGTTGCCATGGTGGCCATGAACTCCTGCGCCAACCCAGAGGATTCGCCGAGCGACGGAAGATTTAAGTCCCCCAAGACAACAAGCCTGGGGAACTCAACCGCCAGCCCAGCGACCTCCTCGAGTAGCGCAGGCAGGGTTGTTGACACACAGCTGGGAGGCAGGTATGCGAGCAACAAGCCCACCTGAACCCCTAGGTCCAACTTCACAAGGAGCAACTCACAACCCGCAATCTCAGAAACAGCGAGCCTGCGTAGGCTAAAGGTCTTCTTGGCTATAATAGCCACTCCTCCCCCCCCCTTCCCTGGGGTCGTGGCTGATGCCATACCTGAAACCCGGCTGGACACATCTCAGAGAGAGGAACTCCTCCCTCCGGGCCCAGCCAGGTCTCGGTCACACATGCGAGGTCGGCCTCCTCATCCAGGAGAAGATCATGGATGAGGGGAGCTTTATTTACAACCGACCTGGCATTGAGCAGCAGCAGCCTGAGCCCAGGGTCTAGATTTCCCCCATCACCAGTACTTCGGGCTGAACTCATAGGGTCGGAGCAAGGGATCGCTTTTAAACAGCGAGCTCTTGTTCCCCATATCTGCCGCTCCCCAGCAAGACCGGTATACTTTGGCCCTCTATCACCTCAGAGCCAGCGCCCCCTCCCCCTGGGGTCTTATATGCCGCCCTGGGTCTTTGGAGAAGGGCGGCATATAAGTTTGAATAAACTATAAACTAGAGGAGAGAGAGGGAGGGGAGGAAGGAGGGAGGGAGGGATCCTCAGAGGGAGATCTAAGAGGCATTTCCTGCTAGTGAGAACACTTAACCAGTGGAAGTTGTGGGTGCTCCATCACTGGAGGTTTTTAAGGAGAGACTGGACAGCCCTTTGTCTGGAATGGGTACAGGGTCTCCTCTCTGAGCAGCGGGCTAGAGTAGAAAAAACAGAAGAGAACAGACTAACAGAGTTGGAAGGGATCTTGGAGGCCTTCTACCAATAACTTTTGTCTGGCATGATCTGGTTTCGACAAGCCCATGTTAGCTTTTGGTTATGACTTGCCTCTAGCCGTTTGCAGATTCATTGCTTCATTATCAGACACTTCTTTATGCAACCAGGCTGGTTTCTTTTGAGAGCTCTTATTTTTCTTCTTTGTTGTTATTGTGCTAGACTGGGCTTTTAGAATCTCACTTTTCAAAGTTTCCCAACCTTGAGAATTCTCATCCATGGGAATCCTTCCCAAGCTCTCTCTAAGTTTGTTGAAATCAGCTCTCTTAAAAGTCAAAGACTGTAGTTTGACTGTGTTCCATTGCTTCTGCTTGCATAATGTTAAATTCCAATCCTGCATGATCACTCCCCACCCCCAGGTTCCTGTGGCTTCAACCCCTTCTATCATTTCATCTCTGTTAGTGAAAATTAAGTCCAATATGGCTGATCCATTGGTTCCCTTCTCTACTTTTGGGGAGAGAATTGTCTACTAGGTTAGTCAGGAACCTGTTTGATCTTCCACTTGGTGCAGAGTTTGTCTCTCAGTTGATGTCGGGGTAATTAAAGCCCTCCATTACTATTATGATGTGCTTCCTACATACCTTAGTTAACTAGCAAAAAGTTCATCTATTTCCTCTGTTTGGTTGGATGGCCTGTATAGTATAGTATAGTATAGTATAGTATAGTATAGTATAGTATAGTATAGTATAGTATAGTATAGTATAGTATAGTATAGTATAGTATAGTATAGTATAGTATAGTATAGTATAGTATAGTATAGTATAGTATAGTATAGTATAGTATAGTATAGTATAGTATAGTATAGTATAGTATAGTATAGTATAGTATAGTATAGTATAGTATAGGACAGGACAGGACAGGACAGGACAGGACAGGACAGGACAGGACAGGACAGGACAGGACAGGACAGGACAGGATAGGATAGGATAGGATAGAAGTAGACTAATGATAAGAATAGAATAGAATAGAATAGAACAGAATAGAACAGAATAGAATAGAATAGAATAGAAAATAGAATATAATAGAATAGAAAAAAGAATAGAATAGAATAGAATAGAATGTGGAATAGAATAGAATAGAACAGAATAGAATAGAATAGAAAATAGAATAGAATAGAATAGAAAATAGAATAGAATAGAAAAAATAATAGAATAGAATAGAATAGAATGGCAGTCCAGTCTTTTTTAAAAGCTTACAGTTGTGAAACTTCCACAGCTCCTGAACGCAATTTCTTCCATTGTTTGATTGTTCTCACTGTCAGAAAATTTCTCTTTATTTCTAGGTTGAATCTCTCCTTGATCAGTTTCCATCCATTATTCCTTCAGGTGCTTTGGAAAGTCTTGTGGTAACCCCTCAAATACTGGAAGACTGCTACCCTGTCCCCCCAACTCCTTCTTTCCTCTAGACTGGCTCTACCCGAACCCCACAACCGTCCTTCATATGTTTCAGCCTCCATCCCCCCGATCATCTTTGTTGCTCTTCTCTGTCCTTTTTCTAGAGTCCCAACATCTTTTTTATAGTGTGGAGACCAAAACTGGTTGCAGTATTTTAGGTGTGGTCTTACTAAGGCTTTGTAGAGTTGCATTAGGGCCTCACCCGATCTTGACTGAATCCCTCTGTTAATGCAACTGAGGATTGCGTTGCATTGCATCTTAAAGTTGCCAAGGTTTAGAATCACTGCTACAAAGACTAAAAGTGCCCTCCTACTGACAACATCTGAGTGAAAATGAGAGATCCCATCCACACACCAACCAATGTTGTATCACTGGAGGATCCTAACCTCCTGCCTGGCAATGCCAACAGTCAGGGGCATCCAGCTCTCTGAGGGGGTGGGTGTGTGTACAGGGCCGGCACCGCCACAAGGGAGGCGGCATTGGGGTCCCACCCAAGGGTGTTGCTTGAGGGAAGGGGCCCGAAGCATGCCGTCCTCTGGGTTGATTATACTCTTTCTTTGGTTTCAGCATAAATTTTTGATGGACTCAGTATAAATTCCAGAAGGACTGGTGGGATACAGAATAGTCAGTAGCAAAGTTGGAAGGGATCTTGGAGGTCTTCTAGTCCAACCCCCTGTTCGTGTAGGAGACCCTATACCAGGGGTCTTCCAACCTGGCCCTTTGATGACTTGTGGACTTCAACTCCCAGAATTCCTCAGCCAGGAATTCTTGGAGTTGAAGTCCACAAGTCATCAAAGGGCCAAGTTGGAAGACCCCTGCCCTATACCGATTGGCTGGGAATTCTGGGAGTTTGTCAGGGAATGGTGCAGCCAGGTGTCCAAATGAAGTCAGAGACACTGACACAAACTTGTACTTTTATAGAAATAAATATATTTAACATCTACATTCATGGCAGACAAGATAGTCAGGAACACAGGAACATCGTGAGGTAACTCTTAACAGTATACGGAGCTCACAGAAGAAAAAAGGCGGGAAAAAAGGGAAACTCCCCCTTTACACCCACAGCAACCAATCACAGCCTCACATACCTGGAAGGGGCTGTAGTGACTGCTGGGGCTAAGCATGTGAGGAAGGGGAGGCTGCACTAATGGTTAGAGCAGTCTTTCTCCTCCTTGGATACGTTAAGATGTGTGGACTGCAACTGCATGGCAGCCTGGGGAATTCTGGGAGTTGAGGTCCACCTGTCTTAAAGAGGCTCAGCTTGACAAACACGGGGCTAGGTTCACTTCACAATCGGAATGATTTGCTGAACAACCGTAGCAAAAGTGGCCGTCAAAGTGGGCACATTTATCTTGGCGCCTTTTTTAGCGACAGAAAATCTCATCTCAGTTGTGGTCATAAGCCAAGGACTTCCTCTAAATTTAAACAGTAGCCAAACGAATGATTGAAAGTCAAGGATTTTGACTTCCTGTTCCGGTCGCATGGCGGCTGAGTCTTCTCCGGGGAGCTCTGAGACAGATCTCTGCTTATCAGCTATTATCTCGGTCGCCAAGAGCAACTGCTGCCTGGAGGGAGCGGCACTTTGGAGAGGACTTTCTGGTGTATCAGCAGAGGTGAGGCAAGCCTCGGGAGAGCCAGAAATAACCCAAGCCGAATAGATAGAGGCAGGAAAGCCTTGGAGAAGCCAGATGGGGGGGGGGCAGCCCAGAACAAGAGCCTCAGAAAGAAAGAAAATGGTGAAGCTTCCCCCCCTCCATGTATCAGCGGCGATAGAAAAGTTGGGGCAAAGAAGGAGGTTTTTACCTTAACTAGCTGGACTTCGTGGGCTGAGAAGGAAAAAAACCGAGGAGTAGCCCGTCTCCCCTCTCGGGAGAAGCAAGTAAGAGTTCAGAGCAAATACTGAGAATACGGAGAAAGCCGACAAACTTACATGGAGGCTTCACACCATTGAAAGGGAGAAAGGAGAAGGGAGACATCTACTGGCTGAAAAGAAAATAGACATAGATATAAAATAAAATAAAGAAAAGGCAAACTGTGCCAGAGGGGGAAAAATAATAATAAGAAAATAAATAAAATAAAATAAAATAAAAAGAAAATTGGTGATTAAAACTAAGAAGAGATCTTTTACATTTGTATCCTCTGTTGAATACATCTATAAATATAATTGTTAAATGGTATGGTGAACTGCCAATGAACTCATAATACTGATTACTATTTACAAGATAATTAACTACTGTGAAGATTAATCTTCTGCATAAAAAAGCTTGGCAAACAGTGGACTGAACCCAGGATGGCCACCAAGCAGACCAAACTGATACCCCCAAAGGGAGCTGCATCCTCCCAGGCTCAGCTTCCTAAAACACTAGGGAACACTCCACCTACCCTCCCACCCTCCCATCCACCCACAGGCCCCCAGACCCATCCATCAACCCAGGCCTGTCCAACATCACACATGATGCAAGAATTAAAGGAAATGATAGATGTACTGGGAAAAAGGATGGAGGGAATGGATAAAAAGCTGGAGGAAGTGGGCATAAGGTTGGAGAGACGGTGCAAAGATGTAGAACTGAAGCTGGAGGAAAGGTGCAAAGATATAAAACAGAAGCTGGAGGACCAAGGCAGTGATCTAGAGAGAAAGTGGGAAGAACAACGCAGAGCGGTGACTGCAGACCTGGACCAAATTAAGGAAGCAATGCAAATGCACAACAAGAGAATGGGGGATGAAATGGGGAAAAATCTCAAGGAGATCAGGGAGAGTGTGGAAAAGAGGATGGAAGAGGTGGAGAGTCACATGGAGGGACAGATAACAGAGATGAAAAGTGTGGCTCAGGACCAATCCACTATGATGCAATATTGGCAAATGGCGTCTGCAATCAGATTTAGAGGATGGAAAGAGACAACAAACGAAACCCAAGAGGACCTGAACAGAATCTTTGTAAGGGCCCTGGCAAAATTTCTGGGAAGGGAAGCCAAAGATATTGCGTGGCAATTCGACAGAGTCCACAGAGTTAACTCATGGACGGCAGCAAACAGGCACCTACCAAGGGACGTGGTCATCCATTTTGCAACAAAGGGGTTCCGGGACCTTATCTCCACAATGTCCTACAACAAGAAATTATACGTAGAGGAGCAAGAGGTGAAGGTACTGAAAGAGATCCCCCGACGATGCTACGAGACAGAAAAGACTACAAGTTCCTGGTCAACGAACTGAGATCACGCGCTCTACAATATCGATGGGAAGCCCCAACGGGAATGTCACTACTCTATAAAAGTAAAAGGTACCACCTGAACTCGATCCAGAAAGCCAAAGAATTTCTTGAAAAGGAACTAAAGGCGGAAGGACCTCAACCCACAATGAGGGACAACGCAGACGGGCCACATGAAAGCGGAAGGGACCTAGAACAACGAGCAAATTACTCAGAAGCACAGACTGTTGCAGCAGCAGGAGAAGGGAATGGACCACCTCGAGATGCGACGACACAGAGAATGGAGGGCAACAAAAACAAGGAAGCATGGCAGATTACAGAGTCAAGGCAACTAAGATCCACTACCAAACGCACAGACCAGCAAGACAAGACCCCACAAAACAATATGAGCACCAACCCAGATACCATGGGAACGAGACCAAGTAAGAAAGCAGGAGAAAGAGCAGAAGCGGTCTGGCAAGAGTATCCTGAAACCGATAATGGCAAGTAAATATTTGACTTGGAACGTTAACGGGTTAAACTCCCCACAGAAAAGGAGGAAAATATTTCACTACCTGAATCAAGGTAAAAATGATATAATTTGCCTACAAGAAACACACATCAGAGCGGCAGACCAGAAATATTTAATCAACAACAAACTAGGCACACAATTTGTTGCAGCGGCACCAGGAAAGAAGAATGGGATTGTTATATATGTAAAGAAACATGTAATAGCTAAGCTAATAGAGTCGGACTCCCAAGGTAGTGTTGTATCTGGCCCTTCTCAGCTTAGTAAAATCCACATAAATATTTCTTTAAGAGTTTTATTTAACACATTTCAAAAGATTCACTTCAAAGCAAGCTGCTGGCAGTTTGTTGGCCGGAACGGCCAAGTCTGATATATGTACATTTAGTTTAAACATTCTCCCACCTTCCAATTAACTCACTCTTTATCTCACATTGTCCAAGACTTCATTAATCTTCCATAGATTTCAAGAACACCAGAAAACTGAGTTCAAACGAACTCGGTGATGCATCAGACTGCCTCTTGATATTAACATTGCTCGTGACAAAGAATTAGTCTCTTCTTCCTCTTCTAATATAGTTTTCAATACGTCACTTCCTTTTTCCACTTAACTGACACCTCCGCCTATCAAACCTTTGGAATCTCGGATCAAGCCATCTATCTTCCTGTTCCAAATCTGACTCATCACTTTGAGAGTCTGACTCAGATTGCATACAAATCTCCTCATTGTCTAGCTCGGCTGCCGGGAGGGGAAAATACCCAGAGGGGCCTGGTTGTGCTTCGTCATCCTCTGATATGTCCCCAGCCGGTCTAGAGACACTCACAACAGGTAGATACCTAGCAATCGAAATAACACAGGAAGACAAGAAGGTTCTGGTGATGGGCATATATGCACCAAATCAACAACAAGG
Organism: Bothrops alternatus; assembly: GCA_034064705.1. Taxonomy (NCBI): domain Eukaryota; kingdom Metazoa; phylum Chordata; class Lepidosauria; order Squamata; family Viperidae; genus Bothrops; species Bothrops alternatus. The sequence continues at coordinate 142,014 of JARGCV010000272.1, read as the reverse complement.
CAAATTCTACAAAAGGATACACAAGAAGTTAACTCAACTACAGATCATGTATTATAATGGGAGACTGGAACGGTGTCATAGAGATCGCCCTGGATAAAAAGAAGACTGCACCTAACCCGCAAAAGCACTCCAAGTTGCCTAAATCCTTCTTCGACATGAAGGAGGACCTTGAACTGACAGACGTATGGAGGGAAAGGCATGGCAAAGAGCAAGAATTCACATTTTTCTCTGACAGACATCAATCATTCTCCAGAATTGACTTTATATTAACATCTAGCGACTTGCTGGTTCGCCTAAATGAGGTGAAAATCCTACCCAAAGTACTAACAGACCATAACCTGGTAGGGATGGAATTAAGACATGGTCGGAAACCGAGGAGATCCTGGAGAATTAATGAAAACCTGTTTAAATATGAAGAAAAGGTGGCTGAATGCAAAAATGCTATGAAGGAATTCTTCAGCATAAATATGAAAAACGAAACACCTATAGAAATGATATGGGACGCCAGCAAGGCATACATGCGCGGGATTCTCATGGACATGAATAACAGGCACCGTCGTAAACAAGAACAAAAAAGAAAGGAGTTAGAAGATGAGATAAGTAAGAAGGAGCAGCTATTAATAAAAAGACCGGAGGACAAAGTCACCAAAGAAGGAATCAAGATTCTAAGAAAGCAATTTGACTTGTTGCTGGCAGACCAAGTGGCAAGGAATATACAATACGCAAAACACAAGACATTCTGTAATGCCAACAAACCGGGTCGATGGCTGGCTTACACCATAAGGAAGAAGCAGAAATCCCGCATAATTGAAAAGATAGAGTACAAAGGCAAGGAAGAATTTCAACAGGAAACCATCAAGAAAGCTTTTACCGAGTTCTACTCAAAGCTATACACCGAGGAGAAGACACAAGACAAGGAGATAGATAAGTTTCTACAAAACGAAAAGTTACTGATAATCACCGATGAACAAAGAGACGCCCTGAATGCCTTGATCACAAAGGAGGAAATGCACTCAGTGATCAAACAACTGAAAAAAGGAAAATCGCCCGGGACGGATGGGATAACAGCGACCTACTACAAGCATCTCCAAGAGGAAATGTTAGAACCCCTCAGAAAGCTATTTGTCAACATACATGAAGGAGGCCAAGTCCCACCTTCCTGGAAAACAGCCTACATTTCTCTAATCCCCAAAGAGGGAAAAGATAACGCACAACCTGAAAATTACAGACCCATCTCACTACTGAACACAGATTACAAAATCTTCGCAAAAATTTTGGCCAACAGATTAATGACTGTACTACAAAAAGTAATTCACCTGGATCAAACTGGATTTATACAAGGACGTCAGATGAAAACTAATGTGAGACAGCTGTTGAACATAATAGAGTATTTGGAAAGGCACAACCAGGTACCCGCCACTCTCATGTTTGTGGATGCAGAAAAAGCCTTTGACAGATTGAATTGGCCGTTCCTGACAAAACTGGTCCGGGGGATGAAAATGGGAAAACAGTTTCTCAACTCCATAATGGCAATTTACCAGAAACAAACAGGCCAGATCATTGTGAATGGTGACTTAACAGATTCATTCAACATAGAAAGAGGCACGAGACAGGAATGCCCGCTATCACCCTTGCTATTCGTTCTAACGCTGGAGATTCTACTGAACAAGATAAGAACAGCAGAGGACATAAAGGGCATACAGATTAGACAACAAGACTACAGACTATGTGCCTTCGCAGACGACCTGCTGGTGACAGTGTCGCAACCAGTACAATCAGCGAGGAGATTGATGGAGATAATGAAAGACTATGGTAGGGTATCAGGCTTCAAAGTAAATATATCTAAAACGAAGATGCTAGTTAAAAAGCTAGACAACAAAGCAAAACAGGACTGGGAAAGAATAACGGGTTGTGAAATAGTTAAGAAAGTAAAATACTTAGGAGTGGAGATAGAAACAACGAATGCGAAATTATACAAAAATAACTATGAGGTGCTGTGGAACAAGATACAAGCAGATCTGGAAAGGTGGAAAACACTACAATTGTCCCTGCTGGGCAGGATAGCAGCAGTAAAAATGAACGTATTGCCAAAATTTCTATTTCTCTTTCAAATGCTACCCATACTCAAAAAGGATGTGGACTTGGACGAATGGCAGAAGGGCATCAACAGATTTATTTGGGATGGCAAGAAACTGAGGGTTAAATTAAAAATCATCCAGGATACAAGGAAAAGAGGGGGCCTAAAAATGCCCAATCTAAAGCTATATTACTACGCCGCGGCACGGGTGGCGCTGAGTGACTGGATCAACATGACGAACGAAAGAATATTGAATATTGAAGGGCATGGTCTACTATTCGGCTGGCACGCATATTTGGTATACGACAAAAAGGCTGACAAGAACTTCAGGGAGAACCCACTACGAACCCCGTTGCTGTGGGTCTGGAGGAAATATAAGTACCTTCTACACGATAAGATACCCATCTGGACGATCCCCGGACACGCAATAGGGGACATAAACATATCTCAAGGGCAGGAAGTGGTGCCCTACAGTAAACTTGTATTGGAAGAAGAAAATGGGTTCTCTTTAAAGCCGCCAACAACGCTAGCAGATGAAGGAATAGGAGGTACCTGGCTATCATATCTGCAACTGCAGTCTAGGTGGCAAAAAGACAGGAAGAAGGGCTTATCCCCGACAGATGAGAATTTAATTGAACAGATTAGAGAGCAGGGGATCATGCATATCAAACAAGTGTACGGAGTTCTGATAGAAATGGACTCTGAAACTGTGCTAGTCAAGAACTGTATGGTAAAGTGGGAACAAGATTTTGGGCACTCTATCACGATGGAAACGTGGGAGGAAATCTGGGTGAGAAATGTAGTATTTACGAAAGCGCAACAGCTAAGGGAAAACTTCTACAAGATGTTCTATAGGTAGCATCTAGATCCGAAAAAACTATCATACATCTATCCAGACACCCAACCTAAATGATGGAGGTGTGGTAATGGGGAGGCTACATATTTTCATGTATGGTGGACCTGTAGAAAAATTAAAGCCTTCTGGAGGAAGATATGGTGGACACTCCAAACCATTTTGAAAAGGCGTATTGAATTTCTACCTCAGGTTTTTTTGTTAGGGATCATAACAGATTGCACTACCACAGAGACGAACTTATTTCTAAACTTGATCACAGCAGCTAGATTGTTGGTGGGACAATACTGGAAGAAGCCAGAAATACCACCTATGGAAGGATGGACTTCGAAAGTAATAAATTTGGCAGAAATGGTGAAAATATCGGCATATTTGAAGGATCGCTCAAATGAACAATATATGACAGACTGGAAACAGTGGATAGACTATATACAAGAGAAGCACCAGTCAAAGAAAATGTATCTGGCGTATAGTTGAGGCTTGACGTGAGGAGTGAAGAACCTTTGCCAAATCCGACGTATACAAGGACTAATACATACTGTGGTATTTTATGATCTATGATGAATGCTTCTTAATATGATATTATGATTAATGTTGATTGCTTCAATAAAAATATTTTTACAATTAAAAAAAAGAAAAAAAAGAAAGTCAAGGATTTCCTGCAAAGGGGGTTGCTAATAAAGACCCTCCCACCCTCCCATTCAGTGCTCTCTGATTGGCTTTTGCCCAGTCTGGGGTTTCCCTCCACCCCCTGGAGCCCTCCAAAGCTGGGGAGCCCCCCACCGACCCAGGACCCCTTCCAAAGGTTGAGCCAAGGGGTGCCAGCTCCACTTTCCCTAAGCCAACTGGGCACACAGCCCTTCCTCCCGCTGGGGGTCACTCACCCGGATCTCCACGCCATAACTGGGATAGACCGAGATGGTGTAGGTGCACTCCAGCCAGCCGTTCTGGACAGTGAAGATGCCAGGGCGCCCTGAGGTCTGGTCACTTTCCAGCAACAGGGCCCTTGGGGGGGCGTCTAGAGGGTGGGAGGAAGGAAGAGGCTTGACTCCCTCTTCTTTGGGGCAGCCCCTGAGATACTGGAAGGCTGCTATCCTGTCCCCCCTCGTCCTTCTCTTCATTAATTGGACATCCCCAATTCCAGCAACCGTTCCTTATATGTTTTAGCCTCCAGTCCCCTGATCATCTTTCTTGCTCTTCTCTGCACTCTTTCAATTTGCCAATTTGGGGGTGCCCAACCATGACAACCTTAAGATATGGACTTCAATTCCCAGAATTCCCCAGCCAGCCACGCTCAGAGAGCACCAGGCATCCCTCTTCGTCTCCTCCTCTTCCTTCTCCTCTACTACGGAAACCTCACTCCGTTCTAGCACTGGTGATGTTACCTAGTTGGGTTATGAAAATCTGCAATAAAACCACCCTGCTCAGAGAACACCAAGGATCCCGCAGTCATTGTCGTCCTCCTCCTCCCCCTCCTTCTCCTCCTTTCCATAAACCAGCCCTCCCCTTCTAGAACTGATGACGTTTTCTAGTTGGGTCATGAGACGTCTGCAAGAAAACAACCCAGCTCAGAGAGTACAAAGACCCTGCAGTCCTAGTCCTAGTCCTCCTCCTCCTCCTCTCCACAACCCCCTCACTTCTAGCACAGATGATGTTACCTAGTTGGGTCATGAAATGTCTGCAAGAAAACCACCTAGCTCAGAGAAAAACGAGGACCCCGCAGGTTGTCTCCTGCTCCTCCTCCTCCTCCTCCTCCTCCTCCTCCTCCTCCTTGCAAATCCTCCTCTCTTCTAGCCCTGATAGAGAAAAGAGAGACCAGCCACTTGATGGAGTTTGTTCCTTTATTTAAAAGATTCTTACGGCCAACATTGGGCAACTGACCAAGACAAACTCCATAATACTCTCTCTCGCTGAATTCCCAGAGCTTCGTGGCCATGTGGTCATCATGGGCCTGTGGCCAGGGCACTTTTGGGTGGCAGTCCGCAAAATACCACCCGCTCAGCCTCTCGATGCCCTCCTCGGTGGCACAGTAGATGGAGGTCTGGGCACCAGCGTCACCCCAGTTTGTCGGTCAACTGTGATGGCGAGAGCAAAAGGGATGTTGTGCTGTCTGAAGAGTCACCTTCTTCATTTCTGGTATTGGGTTCTGGACTTGATGCCATGACATCTTTGGCTGGTCGCACACACCGGGCTGGAATCCAGAGAGGGCCTGTAGGAGCAAGCACAGCAGCATAGCCTCGCCTCCAAGTTAGTAAGGGAATTGGACCTAACCAGGTTTTATCAGGCAATTGCCGATAACATGCCAATGGATTAGGGAGCACAGCTTTCTGCTGAAAGTGACACTGGTAGGCAGTAGTTTTTTGAAAAGAAATATTTAGCTGATTTAAAGTTATTAGGACTTTATTGACTTGACGAGTTATCCATGCCAAATTAGGTACCCTTGATCCCTCCTTTTTTATTTGTTTGTGAAGGCAGTCCTTAAAGGACCGATGCATATGTGAGAAACAAAGGATAGCTGCTGTAAAGTTAAAAACAAAGCCATAAGATTGGGGTTGATCCTGGGCATGATGTAAGCACCTGGAAAATTAAAAATAAGTTGGCACACATAATGAGAGTCAGAAATTAAGTTAAAAGTCTGCTGAGAAAAGGTATGGAAAGCTAAAATAGCAGCAGATAATTCTGAGCATTGTTGTGAGGATTGCACTGCAGTGTAGGCAGATGATATGAAATACGGCCTATATAGCACTGAAGAGATAAGTTATTCTCAAAATAAAATTGAAAATCAAATTTTGGGATAGGAAGAACAATATTAATTAAATCAGTCCCATTTCAAGGACAAGCTCGATTGTGTCCTAAGGTTATTATTTCAGCAACAGCCTGGATAAAAGATAAAACATTTTGGGATGGAATAAGTAAAGCCATTCAATACAATATACTTTTTGCGCTTCTAACACAGCTAATACTCCTTTAAGTAGCTTACTAGTAAGAAATATCAAAAGTGTTAAGTGACAATTTTTATATGGAATTCTGTCCACAAATTGAGTACTCAAGTACTTAATTTGCTCAACTGTGGTAAATGCCGCAAGTGGAACTACAATGAGATCTCCAGGTTGTTTTCCTTTGGTCAATAAGTCAAATTCCAAGTTAATCAAATACCAGTCAAATGGAAACAAATTTCCATTAAGTAGGTTAAACATTTACAAATCTTAAGCAAAACAATTCAGAGTCATTTCTTTTGGTTGATAGATATATAGGTCTAACTAAACAATTTAAACTCAACAATTCCCCCCCTGCAAATTGTCCAACAATTACTGTCTCCTCTTTCGAGTAATACTTTGTAATCTGAAACTGCAAGAGTGGGCATTAAATTTCATCTCAATTCGCAAACCGGAATTCTAAGCAGACAAGAAAAAAAGTTTAAAACGAACAGTCCCCCCCCTCTTTTTTCTGTCTCTCTTGCTCTTAAAGCAACACAGCCAGTTGAAAAACAAAAGAGACAGGAAATTTTTTTGTTACAAACTTCTCACCACTAAAAAATAGTTTTCTCTCCTTCACATGCATTTTCCATAAATTCTCACACACATTCTCCATGGGACTCTTCTTATGCAAACACTTACTATTGCTTTTCAATTTACTTTTACAATAAAATCTGCAGTTTACTATTTCTTTCACAGCCTGGGAGGGAGTGGGTGGAGGATAGGGTTTGAAGGCTAACACACACACTTAGGTATCAACAAATTAATTCATTCACTTTCATTCTAACTGTTTGCATAAACAATTCCACATACAAATATTTCATTTCATACTTTCTCCAGGCAAACCATTTATTTTTAAATAAGGCCTTTTTGTGTGATGTTATCAGAGTGGGTTTTGACCCTCTTCCAAGTCTTGGAAACAACACAGAACAACACAGACAAACATATACACAAATACTATTAAAACAACATTTATTTAGATATATGGCTTGTCCTGCAAGAAGCGAGAAAAATCATGAGATGATTCCAACCAAACATGTGGTTTTTAACCATCTCCTATATTTCTCACCATTCCAAGCCCGAGTGTAATGCTCTGGGTGGCCACACATATACATAAACAAAATACACACACATCAATTTGGGGTTTGAGGCTAAAACAGGCCTCCCCTTTTAATTAAAAAGGAGGGGAAAATTTATGGTTACTTCCAATTTATCCCAGCAACTTCAAAAGACATTGGGGAAAGACTAAAAGGAATATTGAAGGTGTGAAGGGTGAGGGAAAAGTAGCAGCCTCCTCTCCTCACCTCTGACAAAGGGCTAGAAGGGAGGAGGAAGAGGAGGAGGAGGAGGAGGGGGAGGGGGAGGAGGAGGGGGGAAGAAGGAGGAGGAGGAAGGGGAGGAGAAGGGAGGAAGGAGGAGGAGGGGAGAGGAGGAAGAGAAGGGGGAAGGAGGAGGAGGGGAGGAGGAGGGGAGGAGGAGGAGGACGAAGAGATCCTGAACAAACCCTTCGCACAACACCCGTTGCCCATTTGGCAGCCTTGGACCAACTTCTAAATATTTTTCAGAAGACCCAACACTGAAGGGAATGGGTGATGCTGTAAAGGGAGTATGTGTGTGCGTTTGTGCGTGTGTGTGTACATACATCTGTGTGCTGCATTGCGTGCTGAATCCACTGTCTAATAGATTCAGAGAGATAATATTAAATGATTATGTTCTGTCTGTTCCCCGAGTTGATTAAAATAGAGCGTATATGTGTGTGTTTGTATATGTGTGTGTTGTTGCACACATGACAACACACAACTGGTTGGCTAATACATTCCAATGAATGAATAATATTATCGATAGTCCTTGACTTACGACCATAGTTAAGCCCAAAATTTCCATTGCTGAGCCAGACAGTTGTTAAGTGAGTTTTGCCCCATTTTACAACCTTTCTCGCCAGAGTTGTTAAGCGAATCACTGCAGTTGTTACATTAGTAACACGGTTGTTAAGTGAATCCGGCTTCCCCGCTGACTTTGCGTGTCAGAAGGTCGCAAAAGGGGAACACGTCTCTCTCTCTCTCTCTCTCTCTCTCTCTCTCTCTCTCTCTCTCTCTCTCTCTCTCTCTCTCACACACACACACACACACACACACACACACACACACAAACACACAGAGGACAGTGCAAGCGTATTAAATTCGAGCCAGTTGCCAAACCTCTGAATTTTGATCGTCTGCATACAGGGATGTGGCATCGGTCGTAAGTGTGAAAATCGGCCATAAGTCCCTTTTCTTCGTGCCTTTGTAACTTTGGTCACTAAATGGACTGTTGTAAGTCGGGGATTCCCTGTATAAGGGCCAGGCCTGATGCCTCTGGAGGGAAGGGAGGCTCCCACGCTGGGCCCGTCTCGGATAAACTCCCTCTGAAGCTTTTTCTCCTGGGCGTTGGGTCTCCCTGCCTGGGCGGGGTTGGACAGATGACCTTTGAGGTCCCTTCCGGCTCTGTGAGTTAAGCCGCTGGTCCATGCCAATGAGGCAGGGGGTCTTTGGCAGCTCTACAAGAGGGTTGTTTTTTTTTAACATTTGGTGGTGTCTGGCTCAAAAAAATACCACTCGGATCCTGGCATCTCAGAGAAACCATTTTGGTCTGCTCTGAAATATGACAATTTCAGGGTGCCCAACCTTGGCAACCTTAAGATATGGACATCAACTCCCAGAATTCCCCAGCCAGCCATGCTCAGAGAGCATCAAGGACCCTACGCCCTGTTCTCACTTGCCCAAGGAAGGACTAGAAACAATGGGATGAAACTGCAGGGGAAAAGATTCAGATTAGATGTTAGAAAAAAATTTCTAACAGTAAGGGTGATCGACCAGTGGAACAGGTTGCCACAGGAGGTGGTGAGCTCCCCTTCGATGGAGGTCTTCAAGCAGAGACTGGACGGCCATCTGTCTGGGATGGTTTAGGGAATCCTGCCTCGAGCAGGGGGTTGGACTTGATGACCCGGGAGGTCCCCTCCAACTCTACGATTCTATGATTCTATGATTCTATGATCCTCCTCCTCCTCCTCCTCCTCCTCCTCCACGCCACAATCCCCCCTCCCCTTCTAGCACTGATGATGTTCCCTAGTTGCGTCATGAAATGTCTGCAAGAAAACCACCAAACTCAGAGGGCATCAAGGACCCCACAGTTCTCCCCCTCCTCCTCTACTCCGCAAACCCCACTCCCTTCTAGCACTGACGTTATTACCTAGTTTGGTCATGAAACGTCTGCAGGAAACTACCCAGCTCAGAGAGCACCAAGGACCCCAACCACATTCAAATAGTTGCACAAATAGTCCAACTTGCTCTGATTTACCACCATCCTTTCTGCCGGTGGAAAAATGCTGTTTTTGGAACCTCTTTTCCCTTTATCCTCACTCCAGCCCAGGGATGGGAAGAGTAGCCCTTTTCAAGACCATTAAGAAAGACCAGGGTGGAGAAAAGAGAGGCCAATTCCTTGATTGGAGCTTGCTTATTTAAAATATTCACACAGCCGCTTAATGCACAACAATGGGCACCTCACCACAACGAATTCCACAGTGGTTTCCATAATCAGGGCTGTACCAACCCCCCCTGGGGGGGCTTCAGATTCCCTGCCGTTTGCTCTCTGAGTTTACAGGAAGTCCTCGACTTACAACCACAATTCAGGGCAGAATTTTGGTTGTTAAGGAAGACCGTTGCTAAGCGAATCATGGAGTCTTCCCCCAATGACTCTGCTGGTAGGAAGCCGGCTGGGAAAGTCGCAAATGGTGATCATGTGATCTTGGGCACTGCAACTTTCGCAAACTGAACCCTGAGGTTCCTTGGTCCATAGAGAATCGCCGCCTTTGGCTTTGGATGGGGGGCACTGCCCCAAACAGATCCAGTGCATAATCTGCGTTGGTAGCCGATTTGCTTCTGTGTGCAATTCAAGCTGCTGATTGTAACCGTTTAAAAAAAAAGTTTTATTAATTTTCCAGTTTTACAAAAATCCAAATATTAAGGCAGCAGCGTGGTGATTGGGTAATCCATAATCCGGTAACAAGATCTTTCGTACATATGTTGGGATACATCATCAAAAATTTCCTCTCTATTTCTGGGGGTGGGTGGGTTGGGGGGGTCTAATGGTGTACTCAACTACAATATTGGTAATATATAAGAATGATATATTTATAGATATAAGAGGGGTTGCTCGGGCAGTACCTCTGGACCACATCTGGAGGGGGTGAAGACTGAGGAGTGAAGGATTGGAGGGAAGTAGGGAGGTTGTAGGAGAGGAGGGTGGAGAGTGAGGGAGGGAGAGAGAGGGTGGGGGGAAGTAGTAGGTAGGGAGGAAGAAAGAGGGGGTGCTGCCGAGCAACACCCATAGTTATATTAAGTATTTTAAAAGAATGTATGCTTTGTTTTCTATGGGAGAAAGCTGTAAAAGATTGTATTAAGTTGAGTGGTATTCTATTTGTTTTTTCTTTTTTGTTTATAATTATAAAATTTAATAAAACTTTTTCAAAAAAAAATTTACTCTCTATTTCCCTTGGTTATTTTATCACATTCAAATTAATACATTGCTAATTATAACTCAATCAATTAAACCATTTATCAGTATATTTTAATTTATATGTTTCCATGTCCTGTATTTAAATTTTACCTAATTTCAATTAGCTTAATATCCATAGTGTTTAGATTTTGGATAGCCCAAAGTTCCCTTATTTCATTACAAAATAGTTGTCATATCTAAGATACACATATTGTTTACTCGAATAAATTCTTACTTTATTTCACAAATATATTCTATTTCTCATCCTAGTACCTCGTCACTTACTAATAAAATATCTTTTATTGTCTCAATCCAACTTCTAAATTATAATTCAAAACTATTGTTCTAACGGCTATTTTTTATTTCTCTTATAAATCTAAATCCTAAATATTAAGTCAGTTAATATCTTTTAAAACCTCCTTAGCGCGTTAAGTGAGATTTTAAGCTCTTCCATTATAAGCCACACACACACACACACACACAAACCTAACCTATTTTTTAAGTTTAACTCTAGCTTTCTTTTTGTGCCAAGCAGGCATCCATACCAGTGCCTTTAAATCATCAGATAGATCTCTCTTCATTCCTACACATAATATTTGAATCAGGGGAGACCATCCAGTGATCAATTTTTCAAAGGAGCTGGCCCCTTTGTAATCATTGGGTTGTTGGCCTGGTAGTTCAAATCTCCATGTTTGGCTTGATATATTTGTTATCAGTTCTGTCTGGTCTTCTTCTTCTTCCAGTTTCATCTGGCTTAAGTAAGAAGTCATGTTCAATGTTGTAACGGTTGTTTGGTTGCCTAAGTTGTCTAGGTTCTCGATGTGTTGTTCATATTGGTCTTCAGCACCTTCCATCTGTTCCTTTCTTTAGTTTCTATGGCTTTTTGAGTTGCAGATTTTTTAGTTGAGATCAAGGTTTGACTATCAAAGTTTTGAGTAGATTGTGCCTGGTATTCTTTAAAATCCACTTTGATGTTAATTTCTTCCTCTTCTGTTGCTTTTTGAATTGTAAGTTCATCAGTTGGAGTCTGGGCTGCATTTTGTAAATTTAAGGTGACACCTTTATCTTTCAGTCTGGAGTTCATTAGCTCAGTAGCCTCAAGGATTTTTTTAAGTATAAGTTTGTAGTTAAGTTGTGGGTAGTATTCCTCCGTTTCTGTGGTGTTTACAGATAACCTTTTAGTGGAGGCTATTTTTGATAAAAGGCTTCTGGTTTGCAATCGTGGCTCCAGCAGACGCGCCGTCTGGTTTCCCTTTGTCGGACGACCCTGAAAAGGGTCAAAAGTCGCCCTGGAGGGGCAACCGCCATGAGGAGGACCCTTGATAGATCGTGGAAGGGCCCTTCCATTTGATCCGAGGCACCTCCTTTGGACTGATAAAGGAAAGCCAAAAGCACTACCAAGCACAACGAAAGCACCACGAAGGAATTGGGTGAGACTTTACCTTACCTTTCCTATATCCCAACTATTCTCCTGTAAAAGCCTTTTGAAAATTTCTTCCCCCCTTTTAACTGGGCGGCGTCTGCCTACTTTGGGAATACAAAGTGTGGGGGGAAAAAAGAAAAGAACAACTAATCCAAACATCTAAATAACTGGACTTGCACTTTTGGATATTTGGGGCCCCCAAAAGTTCCTGTTTCTATGGGGACCTATTACCTTATCTATCTGTTAAGTTGAAAAAAAAATTTTTTTTTTAAATTGGATAAAAGCCTCACTAGAGTTTGGAAAAAGACTTTACATTCTATCGGGGACATCCTGGGGCGAAACCTGGTATAGCAAGTCTATTTCTTTTTGTCTGTGAGACCTGTGAGACTAAGATTTGTCCTTGGCACTATAAAAAAAGATAAGAATTTGGAACAGCTGGGTGGTGAAAACAACTCTTTATAGTGGAGGTGGACATTTAAAGTGCTGGTTGTCACCTTTAAGCCTCATGGCTTGGACCGGATTATCTGAGGTACTGTCTCTTGCCAGTCACATCTGCCTGACCCACTAAAGCAGGGGGCAAGGAATGTTGAGGGGTCCTGTCCCCTAAAGAGGTCCATCTGGCAGGACCCAGAAGAAGGGCCTTCTCCTTGGTGGCTCCCTCCCTCTGGAACATCATGTCTTGGGAAATTAGACCACCCCCTCAATTTGACCCTCTTTTGGAAGTCCCTGGTTCTGCCAGCGGGCCTGGGGAACCCAGGGCAGGATGGAGTCCATTAAATGGCTGGCATGAGGGTGTGTTTTTGCTGGGGTTGGGTAGCAGAAGAAGTGGGGGGTGATTATTTTATTAGTTTTATTAGTTTTATTTCCTTGATATTGTGTTTTCATTTCCTGTAAGCCTCCTCGAGTCACCTGTGAGTGAGTAGGTGGCAATACAATAAAAAATTTCTGAATAAATAAGTACATGCCAGTTGCCAAGCATCCGAATTTTGATCATGTGACCACAGGGCTGCTGCAACAATCGTTAAGTGCAAAAAACAGCTGTAAATCACTTTTTTCAGTGGTGTTGTAACTTTGAGCGGTCACTAAATGAATAATTGTAAGTTGAGGGCTACTTGTGATCAGAAGCCTGCTTTCGTTTACCCCAAACTCCACCACTGTCTCTTTTCGTCTTAAGAAGATGGAAAGCTTTATTTGGCTAAGCGTGATGAAACACACAAGGGAAGTGTCTCCGGTGCAGAAGCTCTTGGTGTACGTGTAAAACAACAGAGTGATAATAATCATAATGACACCAATAAGGGGGGGAGTAAGGAAGGTAATAAGAAAGATAATAGTACAATTGTACAACATGGAGTGTGTAGAGATTTACTCAGCCCTCCTTCTGACCCACTCAATATGCAGGTCTTCAATGGAAGGCACGATGATTGCAATGGGGGTTTCCCCCCTGCATTCCTAAGTATCCGTTGAAGTCCGTACATGTCCCATTTGGCCGCTGTACCAAAGCAGACAATTATTGAAGTACAAATGACAGACTCAATAACTCCTCTGTAGAATGCAGAGGTTGTGGGTGCTCCATCCCAGGAGGTCTTTAAGAAGTATAGGGTCTCCTGCTTGAGCAGCGGGTTGGACTAGATGACCTCTGAGGCCCCTTCCAGCTCTGTCATTCTGTTACCTGTAACCGCAGCTCCTGGGGCAGTCTGAACTTCCTGAGCCGACACAGGAAAAACATTCTTTGTGGTGCCTTTTTAATGGTGGCTCTAATGTCAGGTGCCCATTTCAAGTCCTGGGAGATCCTAGAACAGTGATGGTGAACCTTTTAGAGACCGAGTGAACATAAGAACATAAGAACATAAGAAGAGCCATGCTGAATCAGGCCAAAGCCCATTGAGTCCAGCATTCTGTGTCACACAGTGGCCCACCAATTGTACATGGGGATCTTGAGCAGAAAGAGAAGGCAAAACCCTCCCTTTCCCTTGACCCCCAACAAATGGTACTCAAGGGAATCCTGCCTGCCTCAACCAACATAGAGGCGGCACATGGACATCCGTTTTAATAGCCACCGATACACTTGGCCTCCACGAATCTATCTAACCCTGCCTTGAAGCTGTCAAGGCTGACAGCTGTCATGACCCCTTCTGGAAGTGAATTCCATAAATCAACGACCCTCTGGGTGAAGAAATATTTCCCTTTATTTGTCCTCACTTTCTTGGCTATGAGCTTTAGGGAGTGCCCCCTTGTCCTGGTATTGTGTGATAGAGAAAAGAATTTTTCTCTATCTACCTTTTCTATCCCATGCATGATTTTATACACTTCGATCAAGTCACCCCTTAAACGCCGTCTTTCAAGGCTGAAGAGACCAAGGCGTTGCAATCTGGTTTCATAAGGGAGGCGCTCCATTTCCTTGATCATTCTTGTTGCCCTTTTTTGCACCTTTTCCAGTTCCATTATATCCTTCTTGAGGTGCGGTGACCAGAACTGTAAACAGTACTCCAAGTGTGGTCTCACCATCGATTTGTACAGAGGCAATACAACACTTGCTGACTTATTTTCGATTCCCTTCCTAATCATGCCAAGCATGGAATTTGCTTTTTTTTTTACTGCTGCTGCGCATTGGGTTGACATCTTCATTGAGCTGTCCACCAAAACCCCAAGATCCCTTTCTTGGGTTGTCTCAGAAAGTTTGGTCCCCATCAGTTGGTAAGTATAATTGGGGTTCTTTGCCCCGATGTGCATAACTTTGCACTTGTTTAGGTTAAAATGCATTTGCCACTTTGTTGCCCACTCACACAATTTCGAGAGATCCCTCTGGAGCTCACGACAATCAGTTTCACTTTTCACAACCCGGAACAATTTAGTGTCATCAGCAAACTTGGCTACCTCACTATTAACATCTACATCCAGATCATTGATGAATAAATTAAAAAGTAAAGGCCCCAAAACTGAACCTTGGGGTACACCACTTCTCACTTCTTTCCATCCAGAGAATTGTCCATTTATTGCCACCCTTTGCTTCCTACAATTTAGCCAGTTACCAATCCAGGACAAGACCTGTCCTCTAATTCCGTGGCTGGAGAGCTTTTTTAGGAGCCTTTGGTGAGGGACTTTGTCAAAAGCCTTTTGAAAGTCAAGATATACAATATCAACTGGGGCCCCTTTATCTATGCATTTATTTACACCCTCAAAGAATTCTAACAAGTTAGGAAGACATGATTTGCCTTTGCAGAAACCATGTTGATTTTCTTTCAGCAATGCCTGTTTTTCTATGTGCCCTGTAATTTTATCTTTAATAATGGTTTCTATCAGTTTGCCTGGAACTGAGGTTAAACTGACTGGTCTATAGTTTCCTGGATCACCTCTGGATCCTTTCTTGAAGATCGGGGTTATATTTGCTTCCCTCCAATCCTCCAGTACAGTGCCTGATCTTAGAGAAAGATTATATATTTTAGCTAGAAGTTCAGCAATTTCACACTTGAGTTCCTTGAGAATTCTAGGGTGGATGCCATCTGGACCCGGCGATTTGTTGACGTTTAGTTTAGAAAGGCCTGCAAGAACATCTTCCTTGTTTATCTCTATCAGGTTTAATTCTGTTTTTTGACAGTGCCCAAACTGCAACCCAAAACCCACTTACGTATTGTTGGGTGCCGGGTGGGCGTGGCCCATTGGGTGGGTGTGGCCCATTGGGTGGGGGTGGCTGTGGTGCTCACGGCAGACTAGGTGAGTGTGGCTGGGGTGGGCGTGGCCACCTCGATGCTGCTCAAGGGGAGGGATGCCTATGGGGGCAAGGCAGGGTTGGGGGAGATCCAGGGGTTCTCTGGTGGGTGGGATGGTGGGCAGGAGGCTCATCCTGTGGTGTGAGGCGAGGTGAGGCAGGGGGCAGGGCAGGTGTGCCATTGTCACAGGGCAAGCCAAGGCAAGGTAGGGGCCAGGGCTGCTGCTACCTGACACCATTGCCCCCCCCCCACAGTGAGCGCATGGGGGTCAACTGAGTCCATCAGCAGCCACAGACTGCTGGCCTCTCAGTTTTGGCACAATGTGGCTGTTTGCCACCTCGCATGTCGCACCCAATGCTGCTACCATGACACCATGGAACAAGGTGGGCGGAGGTAAGAAACAAGCAGGGCAGCGCCTCATGGCAGAGGCATTGGGTGCGACGCGCAAGGCAGCAAATGGCGGTGGCTGGAGGCAAACAGCCATGACGTGCAAGGTGGCAAATAGTCGCGGCCGGAGGCAAACAGTTGTGATGCACAAGGCAGCAAATGGCCTGACCGCCCACTTTAGCGCCCTTCCTCCCTGAGCCTCTGGCACTCCACCTGCTGCTTCGGTTGGCCTGCCGGCCCCCACCTCAACACCCTGCCCACTGCTGCCCAGCACGGCCGCCCGGGGCTGCAGGGACTGGCTTGGCATGGGAAGGGCACATGCCCCACCCTCCCACCACCATGCAGGGTAAGGTTGCCGCACCCACCCTCGCCCAGATGCTCTCTCCTTCCCCAAGCATTTTTTTACTAACCTGCCTTTCAGCTGCATTCCATTTCTCCATTCGCTTTTCACCCTTCGCCGCGTGTTTGTGGGACTATGGGTAAAAAAAAAACAAGTTCCATCAGACTTTATAACTTCTGGAGATCTTGCGAGAAGTTAGAGTCTGATGGATTTTTTTTTTTTACCGATAGTCCCACAAACACGTGGCGAAGGCTGAGAAGCGAACGGAGAAACGGAATGCAGCTGAAAGGCAGGTTAGTAAAAAAATCACTTGGGGAGGCAGCAGCCTTACCTTGTGCAGGTATTGATGCAGGTTGCTTATGGATGGGACTGAAGGCCTAAGACTGGGGCGATGGTGCGCGTGCCCAGAGAGAGGGCTCTGCATGCCACCTGTGGCATGTGTGCCATAGATTCGCCACCACGGTCCTAGAACCGTGAAGCCTGAAAGTCTCGACTATTGATCCCGCGTTGTCTAATGTTGCCAGAAGTGGCGGAATAGGAAGGCTCTGCCTAAAATCTACCATCATCTCTTTGGTTTTCAGCGGGTTCTAGTCCATATTGTTCCAGCTGCACCCCAGGGCCCATCGTTCAACCTCCTGTCTGTATGCAGACTCATCACCGTCTCGAATGAGACCCCTGACTCTTGTCTCATCTGCAAACTTTAAGGCAGGCAGTCCTCGACTTACTTCATTTAGTGACCGTTCAGAGTTACGACGACCCAGAAAAAAGTGACTCGTGACCCTTTTTCACACTTACGACCGTTGCAGCATCCCAACGGTCACGTGAGCCAAATTCAGACACTTGGCAACCGACTCGCATTTATGACCGCTGCTGTGTCCCAAGGTCATGTGATCCGCTTTGATGACCTTCCGGCAAGCAAAGCCAAGGCTTAATAAGCTTGTTACTAACTTACCAACCGCAGCGATTCACTTAATAACTGAGGCAAAGAAGCTCGCAAAATGGGGCAAAACTCACTTAACAAATGTCTCACTTAACAACAGAGGCTTTGGGCTCAATTGTGGTCATAAGTCGAGGACAACCTGCTCTTTAACAGAGGGATCCTTCGAGTGGCAGTCATTTCTACAGAGACAGAGAAGTGCCATGGAGAAGGCACACAGCCCAATTATCTAATTAATTATCCAGGTGCTTTGGTGTGATTTTGTGTGTGCTTTTCCCTGTGAGTTTTCCTACCTTCACCACAGAAAAAATTAAGGGGAGAAATTTAAAGTGGACAAATTTAGCTGGTCAGTCCCAGCAACCTCTCGCTGAATTCCCAGAGCTTCTTGGCCAGCTGGTCATCGCGGGCCTGTGGACTGGGCACCTTCGGCTGGCAGTCCACAAAATACCGTCCACTCAGCTTCTCGATGCCCTCCTCGGTGGCGCAGTAGATGGTGGTCTGGGCCCCAGAATCACAATCTCGGACGAACAGCTTCATGAACCAAACCAACCCAGAGAGCCAATGGGAATAGAAGCGATCAATTTCGGTTTTAACAACTCCTGAAATCAAAGGCAGAGAGAACAGTCCGTGGATGGAAGATTACCCAAAGGGGGGGGAGGGAGGGAGATCCTGTATGAACCCTTCGCACAGTACTCCTTTCCCACCGGGAACCATGGGCCGCTTGGCACCCTTTGGGCAACATAGGAAATATCTCAGAAGACCAAGAGCTCAAGCTGAATGGGTGAGGATCCCTGTTGGGTTTCTGTGTTTGTGTGTGTGTGTGTGTGTGTGTGTGTCATAATTATTGCAGCTGTGTGTGAACTCAAGGTCAATGTTAGATAAAGTTTTGGGGGGGTTGAGAAGTTGAGAGGAGAGCCTGTTTTTTAGAATAATTGGTGAATGTGATTTATGACAGCCTTTCTGGGGTGGGAATTACAACATGTTTCTTTGTATCTGGGGGAGGGAATTTCAGTCTTGGGTTCAACTGTGTAAGTGCCCATACTTTGTTTCCTGAATAAAATGTTCTTTAAGGAGGAAATTTTTGCCTTGAAGTTCTTTTAATTGATTCCATCTATCGGAACCATGACACAGGCATTTCGTGACTCAACTGGGGAACGTCATCAGCCCTAGAAGGGAGGGGGGTTTGCGGAGAGGAGGAGGAGGAGGAGAAGGGAGGAGGAGGAGAATGAGGTGGATGGGAAAGAAGAGGAGAGGAAGGAGGAGGAAGAGCAGGAGGAAAGGTAAATGGAGGCAAAGGAGCAGGAGGAAGGGGAGGGAGGCAGAGGAACACGAATTGAATGGCAGGAGGAGGAGGAGGAAGAGTGAAGGACGAGGAGGAAGAGGAAGAGGGAGGGAGGGGAGAGGAAGAGGAGGCAGAAGAGGAGGAGGAAGAGTGAAGGACGAGGAGGAAGAGGGAGGGAGGGGGAGGAAGACACAGGAAGGTGAAGAGGAGGCAGAAGAGGAGATAAAAAGCCTCATCCTTGCTTTAGGCAGTGGGTTGGTCTAGAAGACCTCCAAGAGCCCTTCCCACTCTAAAATTTTAGGATTCTATTAGCTCTGGGACCTGGGAGGGTGAGAGAGACCTTCCTCCGCAGCTGAGCCCAATGGAGGAAACTCCCGGGGTGGCTCTGCAGAGGGGGTCAAGGGAGCCCCCAGTGGGAAAGAAACGCCTGGCAGAGCCCCAGCAGGACCTGGAGGGTGGCTCCATCTGGGGCTTCTTGGAACTGGACTTCCACTCACCTGGATGAACCGTGTAGCAGGTGACGTTGGTTCCTTCCAGCCGGTTGGCCAACTCTCGCGTGTGGAGAATGTTGGCTAGTTTGTTGTTGCAGTACGAGTGTAGGGCCTGCCACACCCCTTCCACCGGTTCGTGGATGGTCCGAAAGTCGATCTTCCCACAGAGGTGAGCACTCGAGGACACGATTACAACCCGGCTCGGGGCGCAGCGCTTTAGCCGGTCCAGGAGCAGGTGGGTCAGCAGGAAGTGAGCCAGGTGGTTGACCTGGAAACCCAGGTCAAAGCCATCAATGGTTTGACCGTCCTTAATGACCCCTGCCAAAATAAGTAAGGGGATTCCAGGTAGTCTTCAGTTTACAACGGGTCACTTCGTGATCATGGTCTTCACCTTACAACCTGGTCCACCGTCATGTGATGGAGGATTTACGACATTTTTGTCAAAAAACAGAGTTTACGTCCACTTTTCAGCAAAAAACACCCCATAGTGAACAAATGCTTCACTCAATGACTAGCTCAAGAAAAGAAATCATAGTATATAACTGTTACAGCTTACAACCGTAATGCGCAGGCTGCATAATAATCATAAAGCATTCAGTTTTGTCTAGTGGTTAAGCCTAGAAAGCAGGAGGCTATGAATTCAAATCCTGCCTTAGGCATGAAAGCCAGCTGGGAGACTGAGCCAATCACCTGGAGTCTGAGGGTTCTAGTCTCGCCTTAGCCATGAAAGCAAAGTGGGTGACTTTGGACCAGTCATTCTCTCTCAACCCAACCCACCTCACAGGGTCGTTGTTTTGAGAAAAATAGGAGCAGAAAGGTGTGTTTGATCTGTTCGCTGCCTTGAGTTACTTGTAAAAATAATAATAAAGGCGGGATACCAAAAACGAGGAACTATAAAGAGGAGAGAGGTGTTTCTGAAGTTATGTCCAAACCCACTAAGGAAGAGAAATCCCGGAGACCCCCACAATATTCCCACTTCCTCACCCTGATACCCCAGGGCGGGGTCTGCTCTGCACCCACCGGCATTGTTGATGAGGATGTCCAGACGGGGCTCCGATTTTAGGAAGGTCTCTGCGAAAGCTCGCACGGAGTTGAGGTTGGCCAGATCCAGGATCATCAGGATCACCTCCGAGTTCCCACTTTCCTGGAAAAGAAGCAGAAGGAATCCTGAGAAGAATCGGGATCGGGTGAGGCTTCGAAGGCTGATCCCGGTTTACTCACCTTCTGTGTATGTCTGCTCACCTCCTGACAATCACTCCAGGTGGTGTGTCGTAAAACAATTCAGGCAGTCCTCGACTTGCAACCATTTGAAATTGCAATGCTGCTGAAAAGAATGATTTACGACCGATGCTCATGCTTTCGACCATGCCAGCATCCCCAGGGGTCATGCAATTCGATAATGTATAGTGTAATTTCCGATAGTGGCAGTGTCCCGGGTCATGTGATCACTATTTGTGATCATCCCAAGAGGATTCCCACAAGTAAAATCAGTGGGAAACCTGGATTTACAAAACAAGTGCAGTGATTTGGTTAATTAAGGGGCTGCCCCAATGAAGAGGAGGGGGTCAAGCTCTTCTCCAAAGCCCCTGAAGGCCGGACAAGAAGCAACGGATGGAAACTAATCAAGGAGAGAAGCAACCTGGAACTAAGGAGGAATTTCCTGACTGTTAGAACAATTAACCAGTGGAACAGCTGGCCACCAGAAGTTGCGAGTGCTCCAACACTGGAGGCTTTTAAGAAGAGACTAGACAGCCATTTGTCTGAAATGGTTCAGGATCTCCTGCTTGGACAGGGGGTTGGACTAGATGATCTCTGAGATACCTTCTGACTCAGTTATTCTGTAATAACATACCACAGTCTTATGGTCTAGATCAGGGGTGTCAAACTGGCAGCCCACCCAATTGCCAGCAATAGAAAAAAAGTTGCGATATGTCACATGACGTTGTGAGTTTGACGCCCCTGGTCTAGGAGAAGAATGGCAATTAAGATGGAGGAGTTTTACTAACCAGAACCAAACGGATCACGCAGATCCAGCAAAACCACTTCCAGGAATGCAGCTCCCCCCTCCAAAATATGGAGCCTCCCGGACAGAACCCGGAAAGGACAGGCCAGAATTGAGGGCAAAGCTCTTCAAGTGGGGGATGGCCGGGGGTCCGCAGGGTGACCGGGGGGGGGGGCATCGGAAGTGTTGGGATCTCGAATTCTGTGTAGTTGATTGGCTGGAGAGTGCTGGCTCCTGCATGAGGCAATCTACGCTCTGATTGGTTGCCATGGGTGCGGAGGGGGCGTTTCCCTTCCTTCCCGCCTTTTTCTTCTGTGTCCTCTGTGTGCTGTTAAGATTTACCTCACGATGTTCCTGTGTTCCTGACAGGTATATTTATATTTATACAGTTTAGAATTAGAGTTAGAGTTATGTATATAAGATAAAATATTAAGCTGGGGTAAAACTATAATAAAATCACCATAATGTGGTGCCATGGAGAGTGTGTGTGTGTGTGTTTGTGTGTGTGTGCGCGTGTGTGTGTGTTTATTATCTTTGTCATCATTCGGAGAGAACACAAGATAAATGGTTAGCTTCCTTAGATATTGAATTATAACATCCCATTCTGACTCTGTGGCATCATATTATGGTGATTTTATCATGGTTTTAGCCTAACTTAATATTTTATCTCTTCTATTGTATTGCCCACTTATTAAATATACAGGGAGTCCCTGGCTTATGACCACAATTGAGCCCCACATTTCTGTTGCTAAGGGAGACAGCTGTTCAGTCAATTTTTACGACCTTTCTTGCCACAGTTGTTAAGTGAATCACCACAGTTGTTAAATTAATTACACGGTTGTTAAGTGAATCTGGCTTCCCCCTTGACTCTGTTTGTCAGAGGCCGCAAAAGAGGATTGCAGGACCCCAGGATGGTGCGACCGTCATAAATATGAGTCACGTGCCAAGTGTCTGAATTTTAATCACCTGACCCCAGGGATGCTGCAATGGTCATAAGTGTGAAAAAGGGTCATAAGTCACTTTTTGCAGTGCCGTTGTACCTTTGAACAGTCCCTAAATGAACTGTTGGAGGCCGAGGATTACCAGTATAACATCTCTCTCATTCTGTTTCTAGGGTGCCATAATATAGTGATTTTAACATGGTTTTACCCTATTTTAATATTTTATCTCATCTATTGTAAGGTCCACCTATTAAATACACAGGTAGTCCTTGACTTATAGCTACAATTGAGTCCAACATTTCTGTTGCTAAGTGACACAGTTGTTAAGTGAATTTTGTCCTATTTTATGACCTAAATTGCCATAGTTGTTAAATGAATCACTGCGGTTGTTAAATTGGTAGCATGATTACTAATATGGCTTCCCCATTGTTTTTGCTTGTCAGAATGTCTCAAAAGGGGATTGCACGACACTGGGACATTGCAACCGTCATACGTGTGAGTCAGTTGCCAAGCATCTTAATTTTGATCGTGTGACCATACTGCAATGGTCGTTAAGTGTGAAAAACAGTCATAAGTGCCTTCAAACTTTGGACAGTCACTAAATTAACCATTGTAAATCAAGGACTACCTGTAGAACACCTCTCCCATTGTGACTCTATAGCGGGGTGTCAAACTCAATTTCATGGAGAGCCGCATCAGCATTGTGGTTGCCCTTGGGGGGCCGGGTGGGTGTGGCCAGAGTGGGTGCAGCCTACTGGGTGGGCGTGGATGGAGTGGATGCAGCCTACTGGGTGGGCGTGGATGGAGTGGATGCAGCCTACTGGGTGGGCGTGGATGGAGTAGGTGTGGCCTACTGGGTGGGTGTGGCCAGAGTGGGTGCAGCCTACTGGGTGGGTGTGGACGGAGTGGGTGTGGCCTATTGGGTGGGCATAGCCAGCTCTTCATCGTTCGCATCAAGGGTGCCTATGGGGGCCTGGGCAGGACTGGGATAGATCTGAGGGTCTCTGGCAGAAGGGGGTGGGACCGGGGCAAGTGCCAAGAGGGCCACCACAAAATTGTACATTGGCTCCCGGCCGGCCTGGGCCAGGGCCAAGGCAGCGGGGGCCGTTCCCTCACTGTTTCCAGGATGGCTTGGCGGGCCACATGAAACCACTTCGCGGGCTGCATCCAGCCGCCAGGCCTTATGTTTGACATGCCTGCTCTATAGTGCCATATTATGGCGATTTTATCATGGTTTTACTTTAACTTAATATTTTATATTTATTGTACTGACCACTTATTTGATATACACATATTTCTTCATACTTTAAATTTACATTTGCATCTGCCTGTATAGTGCATTTTATCTGCATTGCATATAAGGGATTGCATGAACTCTGTAGATGTCATGCGCTAAATAAATGAATAAAATCCATCAGTAAAACACCTGAGTGCTGAAGAACGGAGGGAAGGAGAGAACCGCATGGCAGGCACTTACCCGTCTGATGTCACACACAGCCGATTCTCCTCTTGCTTTGTCGCGGCATGCCAGAATGACACGGGCGCCTCTCCGGGCCAGATCCACCGCTGTGGCCTTCCCGATCCCTACATTTCCACCTAGGAAAGGCCAGAGAAAGGAGGATTCACTGAGATCGCCCAGCCGTTGATGGGGACCCAGGAGCCGGGCCTGCATTTGTGTGCCTGCAGATTTTGTGGCGTCACGCAGTGAAGCTCTTGTGTGGCAGTGTTTCTCAATCTTGGCAACTTTAAGATGGGTGGACTTCAACTCCCAGAATTAAAAGCAAGTGACATTTTGAAGTTGAGAAACCCTGGCTGAGGGCATGATTTTCACAACTCTTTCAGAGCCGTCTCAGATCAACAAAAAAGAATAGCTTAAAATTATTCAGGGATAATACACATAGTCCTCGACTTACAACCATTATTGTAGTGATCGTTTGAAGGTACAACAGCACTGAAATGTTTTCACAGGGTTCTAATATTTCAAACATAGGAAAATCAAACACTGATTTTTTCCTTTTTTCCTGTTTTTACCCAATTCTGACATACAACACTCCATGGCATGGTTGAAGTACAGTTGAGCATTCCTGACTGAGATGCCTGGAGTCCCTTTAGGCCAGCGGTTCTCAACCTTTTCCGGGGCTCGACCCCAGCCCGCATTGCGCAAAAAAAATGGCGGGCGCGCGCCGCGCATGCGCGGCGCAACGGCCCGCATCACAATAGGGAAAAAAATGGCCGACCCCCCCAAAAAATGGCTGACCAAAAAAAAATGATGGGCCCGCACCGCGCATGCGCGGTGCAACGGGGTGCATCGCGCATGTGCAGAGCAACAGCCCGCATCGCGATAGTAAAAAAAATGGCTGACCCAAAAAAAATGGCCGACCCAAAAAAATGGCGGACTGCGGTGCTTGGCGACCCCCGTGAAATGGTCGTTTGACCCCAAATGGGGTCGCGACCCACAGGTTGAGAACCGCTGCTTTAGGCCTTTGAAAGGAACCCTTTGTACTGAGATGGGTGGGAAATAAGTTTAATAATAAAAAATTAATGGCATTTGAAAAAATGGGATGCAATGTTTCTGTCAGACCAGAAGATGGCACACGTCTCCCAACACCGGCTCTGCGGGCTGTCACATTACGAACACAAGTCAGAAAAGGATTTGAAGGCCAATCATGTGTTAATGCATGGATGAGGGGAACTAACTAATCGTCTTTTCTCACTCTGATCCGGGGACAAATAGAGTTACTTAGCAGGGCATAAACAAAGCCAAT
Source organism: Bothrops alternatus (assembly GCA_034064705.1). Lineage (NCBI taxonomy): Eukaryota > Metazoa > Chordata > Lepidosauria > Squamata > Viperidae > Bothrops > Bothrops alternatus. The sequence continues at coordinate 117,301 of JARGCV010000272.1, read as the reverse complement.
CGGAAGACTGTAAAACAGTTTTAAGTTAAAACTTACCTATTCCTGTGGACTCTGGAAATACTACAGATGGTCCTCGACTTACAATGATTCATTTAATGACCGATGGCAAAGACAAAAGTGACTTATGACTGTTTTTCACACTTATGAACATTGTAGCCCCGTGGTCCATGATAAAAATTCAGATGCTTGGCAACTGACTCATATTTATGACGGTCGCATTGTCCCGGGATCTATGGATATCTCAGGCAGCCTGGAACGCACACGTGGTGGGTGGCTGTAAATGCCTGAATGGCTGACAATGCCAGTATTGCTATGTAGGGAATTCTGGGAGTTGATGTCCACACATTTTAAAGTTGCCAAGATCGAGAAACACTACTCTGTTTCCTTTTAGGTTAAGCAACGGTAAGAAGAGTGCAGGGAAGACTTCCGGTTTGCTAACACGGCCAATGCGGATGCTGGAAGGCGAGCTCCGTCTTCCACGTCCAATTTCGCACTGCTGGGGGAGCCTGGAAAAGGTCGAAAGTTGCCCTGTAGGGACGTCAAGCAAGGAGGTGACCCCAGCTTGATTGTTGGAGGATGGTACCCTTTCCGCTCGATCAGGGCAGCCTTCCAAACCAGCGGATAAAAGACCGGCCATAGAAATATGGCCCGTCACTAGGCTGCAGACAGCCGAAGTCAAACTTATCACCAGGCACCTATAAAGCAGCGTAGATGAGACTGGGTGAGATCTGAACCTCTCTTCAATCCTAAATGTTTTTTCCACCTGTATAAGCTGCCCAAAGTATTTCCCCCCCTGTAGAGAGAAAAAGGAAATTCTATCCCATCTTCTAAAAACAGCAGCAACTGACTATCCAGAAGAGTTTAAAATGCTGAAACAATAAACTGATTCTAATTGGATTTCTATTTTTCTAAAATTTGATGACTAAAAGATTTCTTACTCTTATTGAAGATTTGGATTTTTACTTACAAAAAAGAAGTAAAATTGGAAAAAGGATTCTAAAAATTTTAGACTTAAAAAAAATAATCTTAAACGGTATGAGCGACATCTTGTGGCTAAACCTGATATTACAACTTGTTATTGCCTACAAACTTGGCTTGAAGCCCAGACTATAGATAAGCCTTCTGCAACCTTGGCAGATATCAGCTGTGAGAAGCCCAGCTGTGTTCTATCCTCAGTGACAAAAGTATTTTCATTCGCTGATTGTAAAGCTTTTAATTTAACACACCACTAAGAGAACATGGATGAAGATCAGGAACAGATTTTCTTTCTGTTGAAAGCAATTTATGAAACTACTCTTACAGCTACAGAAAAGAACAAGATGTCAGCCTAGCTATACAAACCCAAACTTTGATTACAACTAAAGAATCAGCTACCAGAATATAACAGAAGAAGCGGAACAATCAAATACTACGATAGAAGATTTATCTGATCAAAAAACACAGTTAACGGAAAACTCAGAAAAGGGACTGTCAACACTGGAAATGGAAAAGACTCTCTATATAAACCAGAAGAAACCTGAGGATCAAGAAGAAGAACAGACTGAAGGGAAGATAAACATTTCAGGACAACTTTGTCAAGATGGAAAAATAGAGAGACGATTTGTTAGCACTTCCAAAAAACAGCGACTGGATGGCCTCTTTTATCTCAAACAATATATATAATAACAGAGGGAGACCTATTTGATTATTTAAAAGCACGGATATGGAAGGCGAGTTGGCAAAGAAAGAAAGCTAGAATAAGGCTGAAGAAAATTGGAGTTTTGACTTAATAGTGAGGACCAAAATTGAATATACTCAACTAGACAAGACGTATACTTTGAATACTAGATTCTGTTATGAACTGAGATAAAACGTGGAAGTATAAATATTAAAAGTTACATTTGAATATTGATTTGTTTATAAAGGTTGAATGTAAAAGTAATTAAGATATACATAAGCTAAAATTTATTGATAAATGTAACAAACATGTTTTTACTTAGCTGATATAATAAGAACTGTACTAGCTTAAATATGAGATAGTAGACATTAAGAGAAAAAGAGAGGAAGTATTTGATGTTGAAACAAGAGAAATTTTGGTTACTAAATTCAAGACATTTGGAAATTAATAGAAAATAAGAATGTTATAGTGTATTATTAATTAGATGATGTAAGATGGTGAGAAATAGAATATATTTAAATAGATAAGACGTGTATCCCGAATATTAGGTTTTGTGATGAATTGTGATAAAGGGAACTTTGATTACTTAAAAGTTGGAAATTATAAATATTAAATGTAAAATTTAAATATTAAAGGGAAAGTAAAAATTGCGGAAAAACTAATTAGAACATTGTTTATAAAGACCGAATGCTAAAATAATAGCAGGATATGCATAAGCTAAAAATTATTGATAAATGTAAGAATGTTATTTTTATTTAATTGATATAATAAGAATTGTATTAGTTTAAGCATGTGACAGTAAATACTAAGGGGAAAAGAGAGGAAATATTTAATGTGGTAGTTTGAAACTTGTCCTAAAGATACTTGTATGTCACTGAATTATCGATTAACTCAGCCGCCCCATTGCTTATTAAATACTTAAATGTAAAATTAGAACATCAATAAAACATTAAAAAAAGAGTGCAGGGAGGGAGGGAGGGAGGGAGGGAGGAAGGAAGGAAGGAAGGAAGGAAGGAAGGAAGGAAGGAAGGAAGGAAGGAAGGAAACAGAACTAAACCAATAACTATGTACCGGGTCTCTCTTTGCGTTTCTTTCTTGGCAAAGAATCCATTTCTTCTGTTGACTTTCATTCTTTAAAATGACCTCGTTCTTTTTCAGGATCAGATCAATTCCATCCAACCACAATCTCTGATTTCTCTTCAAGCTGTTCACTTCATATATGATATACATTTTGCGAGTTTCATAGAGCGAAAATTGTCTAGGGTAGAAACCAGGAGACGATAAATTCTACTCCGGCTGGGTGACTCAAGCCAATCACCAATCGCCTTAGGCACGAAAGCCAGCTGGGTAACTTTGGCCGAGTCACCAGGAGACTGTGAGTTCTAGTCCTGCCTTAGGCATGAAAAACCTGCTATAGGTTCTCCTGCATGAGCAGGGGGCTGGACTAGAAGACCTCCAAGGTTCCTTCCTACTCTACTCTACTCTACTCTACTCTACTCTACTCTACTCTACTCTACTCTACTCTACTCTACTCTACTCTACTCTACTCTACTCTACTCTACTCTACTCTACTCCCATCATAACCCCCTGCTTTCTTCCAAAGGAGCTTTTTGGGATGGACTTTCCCGCTTTTGTCAAAGGCACCTTTGGGTCCACCTGGAGGGGGGAGAACCTGAGTTATGGTTAACCTGCGACTCGCATTTCCCTTCGCCCTTCGAGCGGCGCTTTGATTCTGGGAGTTTGATCCTGCCTGGAGCCACTGAGGTGGGGGTGGGGGGTTATTTAATAAGAAAGAAAGGCAATGCCCCCCGCCCCAGCCTCGACGCCCGCCCACCAGAGATGGGAGTGCAGCAGCCCCCTGGAGCTACCTGTGATGAGAACTGTCTTGCCCCGCAGGCTGACCTTGTTCCGGCACCGGGTGGCCAACACAAAGTTGTAGTACAGCAGCGCATAGAGACCCAGCAGGAGTGCTGCGCCCACCGCCAGCATTGCCAGCACCTTCTTGGCCCGCTCACCCGCCCGGCCCCGCTACCTTTCCCTGCAGCCCGGGAGTGCTTCGTTTTTACCAGGATGGTCCCCGCCCTCGGCCCACCTCCCACCTCCCGCTCCACCCCGCGTGGGAAAGCCATGGCCATGGGCAGTGCTGCCAATCTCTTGCCCTCCCTTCCTCCCCTCTTGGGCTACGAAGGGAGGGAAGGAGGGAGGAAAGAAAGAATGAATGAATGAAAAAGGAGAGAGAGGGAGGGGAGGAAGGAGGGAGGGAGGGATCCTCAGAGGGAGATCTAAGAGGCATTTCCTGCTAGTGAGGACACTTTACCAGTGGAAGTTGTGGGTGCTCCATCACTGGAGGTTTTTAAGGAGAGACTGGACAGCCCTTTGTCTGGAATGGGTACAGGGTCTCCTCTCTGAGCAGGGGGCTGGAGTAGAAAAAACAGAAGAGAACAGACTAACAGAGTTGGAAGGGATCTTGGAGGTCTTCTAGCAATAACTTTTGTCTGGCATGATCTGGTTTCGACAAACCCATGTTGGCTTTCGGTTATGACTTGCCTCTAGCCGTTTGCAGATTCATTGCTTCATTATCAGACACTTCTTTATGCAACCAGGCTGGTTTCTTTTGAGACCTCTTATTTTTCTTCTTTGTTGTTATTGTGCTAGACTGGGCTTTTAGAATCTCACTTTTCAAAGTTTCCCAACCTTGAGAATTCTCATCCATGGAATCCTTCCCAAGCTCTCTCTAAGTTTGTTGAAATCAGCTCTCTTAAAAGTCAGACTGTAGTTTGACTGTGTTCCATTGCTTCAGCTTGCATAATGTTAAATTCCAATCCTGCATGATCACTCCCCACCCCCAGGTTCCTGTGGCTTCAACCCCTTCTATCATTTCATCTCTGTTAGTGAAAATTAAGTCCAGTATGGCTGATCCATTGGTTCCCTTCTCTACTTTTGGGGAGAGAATTGTCTCTAGGTTAGTCAGGAACCTGTTTGATCTTCCACTTGGTGCAGAGTTTGTCTCTCAGTTGATGTCGGGGTAATTAAAGCCCTCCATTACTATTATGATGTGCTTCCTACATACCTTAGTTAACTAGCAAAAAGTTCATCTATTTCCTCTGTTTGGTTGGATGGCCTGTATAGTATAGTATAGTATAGTATAGTATAGTATAGTATAGTATAGTATAGTATAGTATAGTATAGTATAGGATAGGATAGTATAGTATAGTATAGTATAGTATAGTATAGGATAGGATAGGATAGGATAGGATAGGATAGGATAGGATAGGATAGGATAGGATAGGATAGGATAGGATAGGATAGGAGTAGAGTAATGATAAGAATAGAATAGAATAGAATAGAATAGAATAGAAAATAGAATAGCATAGAATAGAAAATAGAATAGAATAGAATAGAATAGAATAGAAAATAGAATGGCAGTCCAGTCTTTTTTAAAAGCTTACAGTTGTGAAACTTCCACAGCTCCTGAACGCAATTTCTTCCATTGTTTGATTGTTCTCACTGTCAGAAAATTTCTCTTTATTTCTAGGTTGAATCTCTCCTTGATCAGTTTCCATCCATTATTCCTTCAGGTGCTTTGGAAAGTCTTGAGGTAGCCCCTCAAATACCGGAAGACTGCTACCCTGTCCCCCCAACTCCTTCTTTCCTCTAGACTGGCACTACCCGAATCCCACAACCGTCCTTCATATGTTTCAGCCTCCAGCCCCCCCGATCGTCTTTGTTGCTCTTCTCTGCCCTTTTTCTAGAGTCCCAACATCTTTTTTATATTGTTGAGACCAAAACTGGTTGCAGTATTCTAGGTGTGGTCTTACTAAGGCTTTGTAGAGTTGCATTAGGGCCTCACCCGATCTTGATTGAATCCCTCTGCTAATGCAACTGAGGATGGCGTTGCATTGCATCTTAAAGTTGCCAAGGTTTAGAATCACTGCTAGTCCTAGTCCTAGTCCTCCTCCTCCTCCTCCTCCTCTCCACAACCCCCCTCACTTCTAGCACAGATGATGTTACCTAGTTGGGTCATGAAATGTCTGCAAGGAAACCACCCAGCTCAGAGAAAAACGAGGACCCCGCAGGTCCTCTTCCTCCTCCTCCTCCTCCTCCTCCTCCTCCTCCTCCTCCTCCTCCTCCTCCTCCTCCTCCTTGCAAATCCTCCTCTCTTCTAGCCCTGATAGAGAAAAGAGAGACCAGCCACTTGATGGAGTTTGTTCCTTTATTTAAAAGATTCTTATGGCCAACATTGGGCAACTGACCAAGACAAACTCCATAATACTCTCTCTCGCTGAATTCCCAGAGCTTCGTGGCCATGTGGTCATCATGGGCCTGTGGCCAGGGCACTTTTGGGTGGCAGTCCGCAAAATACCACCCGCTCAGCCTCTCGATGCCCTCCTCAGTGGCACAATAGATGGAGGTCTGGGCACCAGCATCGCCCCAGGTTGTCGGTCAACTGTGATGGCGAGAGCGAAAGGGATGTTGTGCTGTCTGAAGAGTCACCTTCTTCATTTCTGGTATTGGGTTCTGGACTTGATGCCATGACATCTTTGGCTGGTCGCACACACCGGGCTGGAATCCAGAGAGGGCCTGTAGGAGCAAGCACAGCAGCATAGCCTCGCCTCCAAGTTAGTAAGGGAATTGGACTTAACCAGGTTTTATCAGGCAATTGCCGATAACATACCAATGGATTAGGGAGCACAGCTTTCTGCTGAAAGTGACACTGGTAGGCAGTAGTTTTTTGAAAAGAAATATTTAGCTGATTTAAAGTTATTAGGACTTTATTGACTTGACGAGTTATCCATGCCAAATTAGGTACCCTTGATCCCTCCTTTTTTATTTGTTTGTGAAGGCAGTCCTTAAAGGACCGATGCATATGTGAGAAACAAAGGATAGCTGCTGTAAAGTTAAAAACAAAGCCATAAGATTGGGGTTGATCCTGGGCATGATGTAAGCACCTGGAAAATTAAAAATAAGTTGGCACACATAATGAGAGTCAGAAATTAAGTTAAAAGTCTGCTGAGAAAAGGTATGGAAAGCTAAAATAGCAGCAGATAATTCTGAGCATTGTTGTGAGGATTGCACTGCAGTGTAGGCAGATGATATGAAATACGGCCTATATAGCACTGAAGAGATAAGTTATTCTCAAAATAAAATTGAAAATCAAATTTTGGGATAGGAAGAACAATATTAATTAAATCAGTCCCATTTCAAGGACAAGCTCGATTGTGTCCTAAGGTTATTATTTCAGCAACAGCCTGGATAAAAGATAAAACATTTTGGGATGGAATAAGTAAAGCCATTCAATACAATATACTTTTTGCGCTTCTAACACAGCTAATACTCCTTTAAGTAGCTTACTAGTAAGAAATATCAAAAGTGTTAAGTGACAATTTTTATATGGAATTCTGTCCACAAATTGAGTACTCAAGTACTTAATTTGCTCAACTGTGGTAAATGCCGCAAGTGGAACTACAATGAGATCTCCAGGTTGTTTTCCTTTGGTCAATAAGTCAAATTCCAAGTTAATCAAATACCAGTCAAATGGAAACAAATTTCCATTAAGTAGGTTAAACATTTACAAATCTTAAGCAAAACAATTCAGAGTCATTTCTTTTGGTTGATAGATATATAGGTCTAACTAAACAATTTAAACTCAACAATTCCCCCCCCCCCAATTGTCCATCAATTACTGTCTCCTCTTTCGAGTAATACTTTGTAATCTGAAACTGCAAGAGTGGGCATTAAATTTCATCTCCATTCGCAAACCGGAATTCTAAGCAGACAGGAAAAAAAGTTTAAAATGAACAGTCCCCCCATTTTTTTCTGTCTCTCTTGCTCTTAAAGCAACACAGCCAGTTGAAAAACAAAAGAGACAGGAACTTTTTTTGTTACAAACTTCTCACCACTAAAAAATAGTTTTCTCTCCTTCACATGCATTTTGCATAAATTCTCTCAAACATTCTCCATGGGACTCTTCTCATGCAAACACTTACTATTGCTTTTCAATTTACTTTTACAATAAAATCTGCAGTTTACTATTTCTTTCACAGCCTGGGAGGGAGTGGGTGGAGGATAGGGTTTGAAGGCTAACACACACACTTAGGTATCAACAAATTAATTCATTCACTTTCATTCTAACTGTTTGCATAAACAATTCCACATACAAATATTTCATTTCATACTTTCTCCAGGCAAACCATTTATTTTTAAATAAGGCCTTTTTGTGTGATGTTATCAGAGTGGGTTTTGACCCTCTTCCAAGTCTTGGAAATAACACAGAACAACACAGACAAACATATACACAAATACTATTAACGGGCCTGCTAACGGGCCTGCTCCATCGGCTGGGTGTTTCCCGCTAAATTGTAAGACCTGCGGATGAGGCCTTTGTTGCTGCCGCTATTATGTTGAACTTATCCGGAGGCCTTATCTTTGGGACGTTGGGTTCCACAATTTATTGTTAGTATAACTACTCCTCCTGTGGGTTTTTTGCTCTGGACTTTACTACAGGTTTTATCTTAGGAGGGACTAATAAAGGCATAGCTATAATTATCATGGCAGGATTAACATCTGGCACGCCTTTTTATTTTTATTACTATGTTTTTGAATTGTTTTTAAATATTATTTGTTTAAATTTTAAATAATTTATAGTTGTTTAATACTGTTTTAATTAATTCTTGTGGATGTTATGAATGATGGGGGGGATTGACTGATTGTGAAGTGAATCGAGTTGGATGGATGGGTGGCTGTATGATGAATGGAAGGGCCGACCTGTCTGCAATTGTGGAAGCTAGTGAAGTGGAGGAGCCTTGCTCTGAGGGATCAGTGGGCCAGACTATACTGGTCCTATGGGGAAGAGGCAGATACGACGGGAGGCCTGGGGTAGGCCACTCTCGGGGAACAAGGCCTCGCTGCCTGAAAGTGATCTCTTGTTCTGGCCCCTTGAACCTCTCCTGGAGTACTGGTAACGAGCGAAATCCGGATCCTGGACTCAGGCTGCTGCTGCTCAATGCCAGGTCGGTTTGATTGTTGTATGGCATCAGCCGCGACTACAGGGAAGGGGGGGGAGGAGTGGCGATTATAGCTAAGGAGTCACTCGCGCTGCGCAGACTCACTGCTACCGAGATATCAGGTTGTGAGTCCCTTCTTATGAGGTTGGACCTAGGTGTACAGGTGGGTCTGTTGCTTATGTACCTGTCTCCCAGCTGCGTTTCTACAGCCCTGCCCACGCTACTCGAGGAGGTAGCCGGGTTGGCGGTTGAGTTTCTGAGACTTATTGTCTTGGGGGACTTTAATGTGCTGTCACTCGGTGAGTCCTCTGGGCTGGCGCAGGAGTTCATGGCTTCCATGGCAACCATGGACCCGACACAAGTAATTGAGGGCCCAACCCATGAGAGGGGACACATACCTGACTTGGTTTTTCTCTTGGAACAGCTGAGGAATGATCTGATATTGAGGGAATTAGAAGTGTTGCCCATGTCATGGACAGATCATTTTCTGCTGCAGCTTGAGTTTACGACACCAATCCTCTCTTGCAGGGAGTCGGAACCGATTAAATGGTTCTACCCCAGACGCCTGATGGACCCTATTGGTTTTCAAAGGGCGCTTGGGGAATTGCCGGATTCGCTCGTACACAGTTCGGCGGAGTCCCTAGTGACGGCCTGGAATATGGCCGCTATGAGGGCTGTAGACCAGATTGCGCCGTTGCGACCTCTCTGTGGTAGCAGACCCAGGAGACCTCCTTGGTTTACCGAGGAACTCAGGGGGATGAAGCGCCAGAAGAGATGTTTAGAGAAGCAATGGAGGGGGAGTAGATCCGAATCTGATCGAACCAAATTGGGAGCTTATATTAAGACCTATTTGGAAGCAATCACTACGGCAAGATCTCAGTATCTTTTCGCATTGATTGCGTCTGTGGAATCTCGTCCGGCTGCCCTGTTTAGGGTGACTCGCTCTCTCCTTGATATGGGGAGGAGGGAGGAACCTTTGCAGGGCAATGCCGAAGAATTTAACAGCTTTTTCGCAGATAAGGTTGCTCAGATCCGGGCCGACTTGGACTCCAATTGGAATACAGTGTCGGCTGACAATGAGTCAGTCGAGATGACAGAGGCCCGTCTTAGTCCTGTTGAATGGGAGGAGTTTGATCTGGTAACTCCTGATGACGTGGACAAGGCCATTGGAGCTGTGAGTTCTGCCACCTGTTTACTGGACCCGTGCCCCTCCTGGCTGGTTTCGGCTAGCAGGGCGGTGACACGGAGCTGGATCCAGGCTGTTGTTAATGCTTCGCTGAGGGAGGGGTCCTTTCCGGCTCCCTTAAAGGAGGCACTTGTGCGCCCCCTCCTCAAGAAGCCTTCCCTGGATCCGGCAGTTTTGAATAACTATCGTCCAGTCTCCAACCTTCCCTTTTTAGGAAAGGTTGTTGAGAAGGTGGTGGCACTCCAACTCCAACGGTCCTTGAATGAAAATGATTATCTGGGCCCTCAGCAGTCTGGGTTCGGGTCTGGTTACAGCACGTTGTCTAATGTTGCCAGAGGTGGCGGAATAGAAAGGCTCTGCCTAAAATCTACCATCATCTCTTCGGTTTTCAGCGGGTTCTAGTCCATATTGTTTCAGCTGCACCCCAGGGCCCATCGTTCAACCTCCTGTCTGTATGCAGACTCATCACCGTCTCGAATGAGACCCCTGACTCTTGTCTCATCTGCAAACTTTAAGGCAGGCAGTCCTCGACTTACTTCATTTAGTGACCGTTCAGAGTTACGACAGCCCAGAAAAAAGTGACTCGTGACCCTTTTTCACACTTACGACCGTTGCAGCATCCCAACGGTCATGTGAGCCAAATTCAGACATTTGGCAACCGACTCGCATTTATGACTGCTGCTGTGTCCCAAGGTCATGTGATCCCCTTTGACGACCTTCCGGCAAGCAAAGCCAAGGCTTAATAAGCTTGTTACTAACTTACCAACCGCAGCGATTCACTTAATAACTGAGGCAAAGAAGCTCGCAAAATGGGGCAAAACTCACTTAACAAATGTCTCACTTAACAACAGAGGTTTTGGGCTCCACTGTGGTCATAAGTCGAGGACAACCTGCTCTTTAACAGAGGGATCCTTCGAGTGGCAGTCATTTCTACAGAGACAGAGAATTGCCATGGAGAAGGCACACAGCCCAAGAGGGGCCCCTGTGCTAATTATCCAGGTGCTTTGGTGTGATTTTGTGTGTGCTTTTCCGTGTGAGTTTTCCTACCTTCACCTCAGAAAAAATTAAGGGGAGAAATTTAAAATGGACAAATTTAGCTGGTCAGTCCCAGCAGCCTCTCGCTGAATTCCCAGAGCTTCTTGGCCAGCTGGTCATCGTGGGCCTGTGGACTGGGCACCTTCGGCTGGCAGTCCACAAAATACCGTCCACTCAGCCTCTCGATGCCCTCCTCGGTGGCGCAGTAGATGGTGGTCTGGGCCCCAGAATCACAATCTCGGACGAACAGCTTCATGAACCAAACCAACCCAGAGAGCCAATGGGAACAGGAGCGATCAATTTCGGTTTTAACAACTCCTGAAACCAAAAGCAGAGAAAACAGTCCGTGGATGGAAGATTAACCAAAGGGGGGGGAGGGAGGGAGATCACATATGAACTCATCGCACCGGAAACCATGGGCCGCTTGGCACCCTTTGGGCAACATAGGAAATATCTCAGAAGACCAAGAGCTCAAGCTGAATGGGTGAGGATGCCTGTGGGGTTTCTGTGTGTGTGTGTGTGTGTGTGTGTCATAATTATTGCAGCTGTGTGTGAACTCAAGGTCAATGTTAGATAAAGTTTTGGGGGGGTTGAGAAGTTGAGAGGAGAGCCCGCTTTTTTAGAATAATTGGTGAATGTGATTTATGACAGCCTTTCTGGGGTGGGAATTACAACGTGTTACTTTGTATCTGGGGCAGGGAATTTCAGTCTTGGGTTCAACTGTGTAAGTGCCCATACTTTGTTTCCTGAATAAAATGTTCTTTAAGGAAGAAATCTTTGCCTTGAAGTTCTTTTAATTGATTCCATCTATTGGAACCATGACACAGGCATTTCATGACTCAACTGGGGAACGTCATCAGCCCTAGAAGGGAGGGGGGTTTGCGGAGAGGAGGAAGAGGAGGAGAATGAGGTGGATGGGGAAGAAGAGGAGAGGAAGGAGGAGGAAGAGCAGGAGGAAAGGTAAATGGAGGCAAAGGAGCAGGAGGAAGGGGAGGGAGGCAGAGGAACAGGAAGAGAATGGCAGGAGGAGGAGGAGGAGGAGGAGGAGGAAGAGTGAAGGACAAGGAGGAAGAGGGAGGGAGGGGAGAGGAAGAGGAGGCAGAAGAGGAGGAGGAAGAGTGAAGGACGAGGAGAAAGAGGGAGGGAGGGGGAGGAAGACACAGGAAGGTGAAGAGGAGGCAGAAGAGGAGATAAAAAGCCTCATCCTTGCTTTAGGCAGTGGGTTGGTCTAGATGACCTCCAAGAGCCCTTCCCACTCTAAAATTTTAGGATTCTATTAGCTCTGGGACCTGGGAGGGTGAGAGAGACCTTCCTCCGCAGCTGAGCCCAATGGAGGAAACTCCCGGGGTGGCTCTGCAGAGGGGGTCAAGGGAGCCCCCAGTGGGAAAGAAACGCCTTGCAGAGCCCCAGCAGGACCTGGAGGGTGGCTCCATCTGGGGCTTCTTGGAACTGGACTTCCACTCACCTGGATGAACCGTGTAGCAGGTGACGTTGGTTCCTTCCAGCCGGTTGGCCAACTCTCGCGTGTGGAGAATGTTGGCTAGTTTGTTGTTGCAGTACGAGTGTAGGGCCTGCCACACCCCTTCCACCGGTTCGTGGATGGTCCGAAAGTCGATCTTCCCACAGAGGTGAGCACTCGAGGACACGATTACAACCCGGCTCGGGGCGCAGCGCTTTAGCCGGTCCAGGAGCAGGTGGGTCAGCAGGAAGTGAGCCAGGTGGTTGACCTGGAAACCCAGGTCAAAGCCATCAATGGTTTGACCGTCCTTAACGACCCCTGCCAGAAAAATAAGCGGATTCCAGGTAGTCTTCAGTTTACAACGGGTCACTTCGTGATCATGGTCTTCACCTTACAACCTGGTCCACCGTCATGTGATGGAGATTTACGACATTTTTGTCAAAAAACAGAGTTTACGTCCAGTTTTCAGCAAAAAACACCCCATAGTGAACAAATGCTTCACTCAATGACTAGCTCAAGAAAAGAAATCATAGTATATAACTGTTACAGCTTACAACCGTAATGCGCAGGCTGCATAATAATCATAAAGCATTCAGTTTTGTCTAGTGGTTAAGCCTAGAAAGCAGGAGGCTATGAATTCAAATCCTTCCTTAGGCATGAAAGCCAGCTGGGAGACTGAGCCAATCACCTGGAGTCTGAGGGTTCTAGTCCCGCCTTAGCCATGAAAGCAAAGTGGGTGACTTTGGACCAGTCATTCTCTCTCAACCCAACCCACCTCACAGGGTCGTTGTTTTGAGAAAAATAGGAGCAGAAAGGTGTGTTTGATCTGTTCGCTGCCTTGAGTTACTTGTAAAAATAATAATAAAGGCGGGATACGAAAAACTAGGAATTACAAAGAGGAGAAAGCTGCTTTTAAAGTTACGGCCTAACCCCCTAAGGAAGAGAAATCCTGGAGACCCCCACAATATTCCCACTTCCTCACCCTGATACCCCAGGGCGGGGTCTGCTCTGCACCCACCGGCATTGTTGATGAGGATGTCCAGACGGGGCTCCGATTTTAGGAAGATCTCTGCGAAAGCTCGCACGGAGTTGAGGTTGGCCAGATCCAGGATCATCAGGATCACCTCTGAGTTCCCACTTTCCTGGAAAAGAAGCAGAAGGAATCCTGAGAAGAATCGGGATCGGGTGAGGCTTCGAATGCTGATTCCGGTTTACTCACCTTCTATGTATGTCTGCTCATCTCCTGACAATCACTCCAGGTGGTGTGTCGTAAAACAATACAAGCAGTCCTCAACTTACAACCATTTGAAATTGCAATGCTGCTGAAAAGAATGATTTACGACCGATGCTCATGCTTTCGACCATCCCAGCATCCCCAGGGGTCATGCGGTCAGAATTCCTGTGCTTGGCAACCAGTTTAATTTCCGATAGTGGCAGTGTCCCTGGGTCATGTGATCACTATTTGTGATCATCCCAAGAGGATTCCCACAACCAAAATCAGTGGGAAACCTGGATTCACAAAACAAGTGCAGTGATTTGCTTAATTAAGGGGCTGCCATAAAGAAGAGGAGGGGGTCAAGCTATTCTCCAAAGCCCCTTAAAGCCGGACAAGAAGTAAGGATGGAAACTAATGAGGGAGAGAATCAATCTGGAACTAAGGAGGAATTTCCTGACCGTTAGAACAATTAATCAGTGGAACCACCTGCCTCCAGAAGTTGTGGGAGCTTTATCACTGGAAGCTTTTAAGAAGAGACTAGACAGCCATTTGTCTGAAATGGGATAGGGTTTCCTGCCTGAGCAGGGGGTTGGACTAGATGATCTCTGAGATACCTTCTGACTCAAGTTATTCTGTAATAACATACCACAGTCTTATGGTCTAGATCAGGGGTGTCAAACTGGCGGCCCACCCAATTGCCGGCAATAGAAAAAAAGTCACGATATGTCACGTGACGTTGTGAGTTTGACGCCCCTGGTCTAGGTGAAGAATGGCAATTAAAATGGAGGAGTTTTAATAACCAGAACCAAACGGATCAGGCAGATCCAGCAAAACCACTCCCAGGAATGCAACTGCCCCCCAAAATATGGAGCCCCCCGGACAGAACCCGGACAGGACAGGCCAGAATTGAGGGCAAAGCTCTTCAAGTGGGGGATGGCCGGGGGTCCACAGGGCGACCGGGGGGGGGGGCATCGGAAGTGTTGGGATCTCGAATTCTGTGTGGTTGATTGGCTGGAGAGTGCTGGCTCCTGCATGAGGCAATCTACGCTCTGATTGGTTGCCATGGGTGCGGAGGGGGCGTTTCCCTTCTTTTCCACCTTTTTCTTCTGTGTCCTCTGTGTGCTGTTAAGAACATAAGAACATAAGAAGAGCCATGCTGAATCAGGCCAAAGCCCATCGAGTCCAGCATTCTGTGTCACACAGTGGCCCACCAATTGTACATGGGGATCTTGAGCAGAAAGAGAAGGCAAAACCCTCCCTTTCCCTTGACCCCCAACAAATGATACCCAAGGGAATCCTGCCTGCCTCAACCAACATAGAGGCGGCACATGGACATCCGTTTTAATAACCACCGATACACTTTGCATCCATGAATCTATCTAGCCCTGCCTTGAAGCTGTCAAGGCTGACAGCTGTCACGACCCCTTCTGGAAGTGAATTCCATAAACCGACGACCCTCTGGGTGAAGAAATATTTCCCTTTATTTGTCCTCACTTTCTTAGCTATGAGCTTCAGGGAGTACCCCCTTGTCCTGGTATTGTGTGATAGAGAAAAGAATTTTTCTCTATCCACATTTTCTATCCCATGCATGATTTTATACACTTTGATCAAGTCACCCCTTAAACGCCGTCTTTCAAGGCTGAAGAGACCAAGGCGTTGCAATCTGGTTTCATAAGGGAGGTGCTCCATTTCCTTGATCATTCTTGTTGCCCTTCTTTGCACCTTTTCCAGTTCCATTATATCCTTCTTGAGGTGCGGTGACCAGAACTGTACACAGTACTCCAAGTGTGGTCTCACCATCGATTTGTACAGAGGCAATACAACACTTGCTGACTTATTTTCGATTCCCTTCCTAATCATGCCAAGCATGGAGTTTGCTTTTTTTACTGCTGCTGCGCATTGGGTTGACATCTTCATCGAGCTGTCCACCAAAACCCCAAGATCCCTTTCTTGGGTTGTCTCAGAAAGTTTGGTCCCCATCAGTTGGTAAGTATAATTGGGGTTCTTTGCCCCGATGTGCATAACTTTGCACTTGTTTAGGGTAAAATGCATTTGCCACTTTGCTGCCCACTCACACAATTTCGAGAGATCCTTCTGGAGCTCCCGACAATCAGTTTCACTTTTCACAACCCGGAACAATTTAGTGTCATCAGCAAACTTGGCTACCTCACTATTAACTTCTACATCCAGATCATTGATGAATAAATTAAAAAGTAAAGGTCCCAAAACTGAACCCTGGGGTACACCACTTCTCACGTCTTTCCATCCGGAGAATTGTCCATTTATTGCCACCCTTTGCTTCCTACAATTTAGCCAGTTACCAATCCAGGACAAGACCTGTCCTCTAATTCCGTGGCTGGATAGCTTTTTTAGGAGCCTTTGGTGAGGAACTTTGTCAAAAGCCTTTTGAAAGTCAATATATAAAATATCAACTGGGGCCCCTTTATCTATGTATTTATTTACACCCTCAAAGAATTCTAATGTTAGTAAGACATGATTTGCCTTTGCAGAAACCATGTTGATTTTCTTTCAGCAATGCCTGTTTTTCTATGTGCCCTGTAATTTTATCTTTAATAATGGTTTCCCTCAGTTTGCCTGGAACTGAGTTTAGACTGACTGGTCTATAGTTTCCTGGATCACCTCTGGATCCTTTCTTGAAGATCGGGGTTATATTTGCTTCCCTCCAATCCTCCGGAACAGTGTCTGATCTTAGAGAAAGATTGTATATTTTAGCTAGAAGTTCAGCAATTTCACACTTGAGTTCCTTGAGAATTCTAGGGTGGATGCCATCTGGACCCGGCGATTTGTTGACGTTTAGTTTAGAAAGGCATGCAAGAACATCTTCCTTGTTTATCTCTATCAGGTTTAATTCTTCTATTTCCCTCCCTGGGAAAACTAATTCAGTGGCAGGCAGATTTTCTTTATCCTCCTCGGTGAAAACGGAGGCAAAGAAGTCATTTAGCCTCTCAGCAATCTCCTTGCCTTCTCTGATTATCCCCTTCTGGCCATTGTTATCAAATGGCCCAACTGATTTTCTGGTTGGGTTCCTGCTTCTGATGTACTTAAAAACGGTTTTGTTATTATTTTTAATATTCTTGGCTATATGCTCCTCAAAGTCTCTCTTGGCTTTCATGACTATTGCCTTGCATTTGGTCTGCCAGAGTTTGTGATCCCTCCTGTTCTCCTCATCCCTCCTATTCTCCTCCTGTTCTTCTCATCGTGAGATTTACCTCACGATGTTCCTGTGTTCCTGACAGGTATATTTATATTTATACAGTTTGGAATTAGAGTTAGAGTTATGTATATAAGATAAACTATTAAGCTGGGGTAAAACTATAATAAAATCACCATAATGTGGTGCCATGGAGTATGTGTGTGTGTGTGTGTGTGTGTGTTGTAATGCATGAGGCTTGGAGAGGCTTGGAACAAAGAGACTGTACCATGTGACTTTAACCATGCTGTTTTGGAGCAACAGGAAATGGAGGAGGAGTCAAGAGGTGGAGTCCATTGACCACATGCTTTGGAACAAAGGACAAAGGCCATATGGCCTAGGAACAGGAAATAAGGGGGGCTAAGAGGTGGATGGACGTTGTACCAAGATTTGAATCCATTGGCCACAGGGTGGCCCTGCAGTGTAGCCTTGTCATTGGCTGAAGAAATAACATTGTCATTGGCTGTTTGTAACCATGTGATGCCTTATGTAACCGCCCACTGTAACAGGTAATAAAAAGGGGGAGGCAGCTTTTGTCTGTGGCCTCACACCCCAGAGAGAAAGCTGACTGGAGTCATGTGTTCATCTCTAATATTCGGCCCACGTGTGTAGGACCCACCATGGAAATTGAAGCCTGCCTACGCAGGGCAAGGCTTCAAGTGGTGATCCCTGACGTGATTTGATGCAAAAGTCACGTCCTTCTGGCAGCCCACCATTTACTACGTCTGGAATAGACCCATGTGCACGCTATTGGTAAGTGGGGGACAGAAGCTAGGCAAAAATTGGGCTGTGTACCTGAAAGAATTGCTTAGCTTAGTCAGGAGAGCAAATTATGTTCAGAAAAATAATTAGACTGTTTTCCCTGTCACTCAAAAAGATCTATGTCTTTTATTGGCTTTTTTAAAAAAATCTTAGCAATTAGACCTCGCCACATGGCAATAGGTATCTGGCTCCATTGCTGAGAGCCTCGCCAGATTTCCTAGCCCATGAGAGGCTGTACTGTCACATGCTGACGTTACACTATGCAAAAACAGATCAAGCTAAATTGGCTAATTCTCAGGCTTTCAAAAAGCAAGCCCTCAGACAAAATGTTACGATCTGACTCTAAATTTGGCCAACTGGAGGAACAAACCTCGTGGTGTTTTCCTCAGCAAAGATCACCCCCCCTCCGTGAGTATGTGGGTGGAATTCTCCAAGGATCAAAGGGGAGGGCTTGATGTAATTGTCAGGACCTTAATTATGCAACTAACAAAGATTCACAAATGTGCCTTCACGTAAGGAGTTTAAAAAGTATTAATGTTTGTTTGGCATTGTCTCTTACATCTTAAAGGGACCATTAAAAATTGCTAATTGGATTAAAATTGGCTTATGGAGGAGCTCTCTGCTTCTTCCAAAATTCTCCTTATGTGAAAGAATTGTATGCATGGCTATTTCAAAAGGCTATCTGCCTTCTTTTTCTTCTGTAGCTATTGGCTTGCAGGATTCTGTTTCTCCTGCCCTGTCTCCTAAAGAAGTCTTAAGTCTTTTGTTTCTTTCAAGATTTACTCTCTCTCCCCCCTATTTTCTCCTTCTGACTCAGAACATGCTTTCCTATGCTAATTCAGTCTTCTCTCTCTTACCTTTTAACTTGCCCTGTGCCCAGGGAGCTCTGACTTCTACTAAAGATCTTACTTCTGCTAATTCAGTCTTTACTGTCTTACCTTTTAACTTGTTAAAAAATCTGAAGCCTGTTGCTTCTGTTCCTTATAGTTGAAAAAATGGAAAAAATTTCCTGGTAAAAATGTCTTGTTCGCTTGTTAACTTTTCTTGACCTGAGAGCCTGCAGCCGCAGGGCCCCCTTTTTCTCTCCCCCCCTTTTCCCTTTTTTCTTTTGCAGCAGAGCCCCAGATCTGCAGACTTTGAAGACTTTGTTTGTCACCAATGGGGCCACTTTAAAAAACCCGGAAAAACCAGTCTTCCCTGGTTTCCAAGGAACAAAAGGATGGCTGTGAATGACATGAGCTAGTCTCTCCTGGTTTCCAAGGAAATGGATGGCTGTAAACGGAGACTCAAATTACATTTGAATTCCAATTGCCTCCTCTTTGAATTACCTCCTCTGTCTCACCCCCCCTTCTCTGGTCGTTTTGCTTAATAAACCATGCCCCCCCACTCTTATTTCTTTGCCAATCTTGCCTTTCTGATTTCTTTGCAAAATTTGCCTTTCTCATTTCTCTTTGCCTATTTTGAATTTATATTTCCTAGTCTTAATGATTTTCATTTTTGTCTCTTTCTTATTTCTTGTTAATGATTTAATTTTTGTGACAAATCATTGCTGTTTTGCATTTTATGTCTCTCACCATAAGTTGCTAATATATATGCAATTGTTGGATCTGATAACATTCCAGCACAGAACAAACATGTTTTCTCCCTTTCATGGTCTGCCTTGCCTCACAACCTTTTCCTTAATATGTTCACATGGATGAATGAAATCAATCTCCTTTAACTTTGAATCCTTCCTTACTTTGTGTTAGGCATTTAATCACACAGCTTCATCAGTTAGTAACAACTATCCTTTGCAGCTAGACTATAAAGCTAGATATTATAATGAGACAAATCTGACAACAAGAAAGCATGTGCTGATTCTGTTCCCTTGTTTGATTTTGGTGAAAACATTGAAACTTTGTACAACTTCTCAAAAGACAATGTACTCACATCTGATAAAGATTAGATCTTATATGGAAAAAATGCACATTGGTCAATACCCCAGAATTGGTCTGGTACATTTACATTTCTACAACACACATTTCTGCCACAATTGCTCACATGGAAAATATGGTACAAAACAATCCTTTATCACAAATGCCTTGTTTGATTGACAGTTTATTTTCCTGACTACCTAATGCTGGGTGACTCAAGAAATTGGTTTTTAGTATTATAATGTTTCTAGTATTCTGTGTAACAATCTGTTGCTGTGTACAAATGTATTCCTCCCCTGCTGAACCTGTGTAAGCCTCCCTCTCCTAACCATCTCCTGGAAAAGAACCAACTCCTGCCTCTGATGACTGGACAGAAATGTTTCTATGATGGCAGCCTCTGAGGACTGGACAGATCCTGTGCCCTAGGATCGTGTACAGAACTGGACGGAGCATAGGTGGAACAACCCAAAGCTGCTAAAAAATAAAATAAAAAAAGTTGATATGTTGTAATATGTTGTAATGCATGAGGCTTGGAGAGGCTTGGGACAAAGAGACTGTACCATGTGACTTTAACCATGCTGTTTTGGAGCAACAGGAAATGGAGGAGGAGTCAAGAGGTGGAGTCCATTGACCACATGCTTTGGAACAAAGGACAAAGGCCATATGGCCTAGGAACAGGAAATAAGGGGGGCTAAGAGGTGGATGGACGTTATACCAAGATTTGAATCCATTGGCCACAGGGTGGCCCTGCAGTGTAGCCTTGTCATTGGCTGAAGAAATAACATTGTCATTGGCTGTTTGTAACCATGTGATGCCTTATGTAACCGCCCACTGTAACAGGTAATAAAAAGGGGGAGGCAGCTTTTGTCTGTGGCCTCACACCCCAGAGAGAAAGCTGACTGGAGTCATGTGTTCATCTCTAATATTCAGCCCACGTGTGTAGGACCCACCATGGAAATTGAAGCCTGCCTACGCAGGGCAAGGCTGTGTGTGTGTTTATTATCTTGGTCATCATTCGGAGAGAACACAAGATAAATGGTTAGCTTCCTTAGATATCGAATTATAACATCCCATTCTGACTCTGTGGCATCATATTATGGTGATTTTATCATGGTTTTAGCCTAACTTAATATTTTATCTCTTCTATTGTATTGCCCACTTATTAAATATATAGGTAGTCCGTGGCTTATGACCACAATTGAGCCCCACATTTCTGTCGCTAAGGGAGACAGCTGTTCAGTCAATTTTTACGACCTTTCTTGCCACAGTTGTTAAGTGAATCACCACAGTTGTTAAATTAATTACACGGTTGTTAAGTGAATCGGGATTCCCCCTTGACTCTGTTTTTCAGAGGCCGCAAAAGAGGATTGCAGGACCCCAGGATGGTGCGACCGTCATGAATATGAATCATAAGAACATAAGAAGAGCCCTGCTGAATCAGGCCAAAGCCAATCGAGTCCAGCATTCTGTGTCACCCAGTGGCCCACCAATTGTACATGGGGATCTTGAGCAGAAAGAGAAGGCAAAACCCTCCCTTTCCCTTGACCCCGAACAAATGGTCATGTGCCAATTTTAATCACCTGACCCCAGGGATGCTGCAATGGTCATAAGTGTGAAAAAGGGTCGTTGTACCTTTGAACCGTCACTAAATGAACTGTTGGAGGCCGAGGATTACCAATATAACGTCTCTCTCATTCTGTTTCTAGGGTGCCATAATATAGTGATTTTAACATGGTTTTACCCTATTTTAATATTTTATCTCATCTATTGTAAGGTCCACCTATTAAATACACAGGCAGTCCTTGACTTATAGCTACAATTGAGTCCAACATTTCTGTTGCTAAGTGACACAGTTGTTAAGTGAATTTTGTCCTATTTTATGACCTTAATTGCCACAGTTGTTAAATGAATCACTGCGGTTGTTAAATTGGTAGCATGATTACTAATATGGCTTCCCCATTGTTTTTGCTTGTCAGAATGTCTCAAAAGGGGATTGCACGACACTGGGACATTGCAACCGTCATACGTGTGAGTCAGTTGCCAAGCATCTTAATTTTGATCGTGTGACCATACTGCAATGGTCGTTAAGTGTGAAAAACAGTCATAAGTGCCTTCAAACTTTGGACAGTCACTAAATTAACCATTGTAAATCAAGGACTACCTGTATAACACCTCTCCCATTGTGACTCTATAGCGGGGTGTCAAACTCAATTTCATGGAGAGCCGCATCAGCATTGTGGTTGCCCTTGGGGGGCCGGGTGGGTGTGGCCAGAGTGGGTGCAGCCTACTGGGTGGGCATGGATGGACTGGATGCAGCCTACTGGGTGGGCGTGGATGGAGTGGATGCAGCCTACTGGGTGGGCGTGGATGGAGTAGGTGTGGCCTACTGGGTGGGTGTGGCCAGAGTGGGTGCGGCCTACTGGGTGGGCGTGGATGGAGTGGGTGTGGCCTATTGGGTGGGCATAGCCAGCTCTTCATCGTTCGCGTCAAGGGTGCCTATGGGGGCCTAGGCAGGAGTGGGATAGATCTGAGGGTCTCTGGCAGAAGGGGGTGGGACCGGGGCAAGTGCCAAGAGGGCCACCACAAAATTGTACATTGGCTCCCGGCCGGCCTGGCCCAGGGCCAAGGCAGCGGGGGCCGTTCCCTCACTGTTTCCAGGATGGCTTGGCGGGCCACATGAAACCACTTCGCGGGCTGCATCCAGCCGCCAGGCCTTATGTTTGACATGCCTGCTCTATAGTGCCATATTATGGCGATTTTATCATGGTTTTACTTTAACTTAATATTTTATATTTATTGTACTGACCACTTATTTGATATACACATATTTCTTCATACTTTAAATTTACATTTGCATCTGCCTGTATAGTGCATTTTATCTGCATTGCATATAAGGGATTGCATGAACTCTGTAGATGTCATGCGCTAAATAAATGAATAAAATCCATCAGTAAAACACCTGAGTGCTGAAGAACGGAGGGAAGGAGAGAACCGCATGGCAGGCGCTTACCCGTCTGATGTCATACACAGCTGATTCTCCTCTTGCTTTGTCGCGGCATGCCAGAATGACACGGGCGCCTCTCCGGGCCAGATCCACCGCTGTGGCCTTCCCGATCCCTACATTTGCACCTAGGAAAGGCCAGAGAAAGGAGGATTCACTGAGATCGCCCGGCCGTTAATAAGGACCCAGGAGCCGGGCCTGCATTTGTGTGCCTGCAGTTTTTGTGGTGTGTCACACAGTGAAGCTCTTGTGTGGCAGTGTTTCTCAATCTTGGCAACTTTAAGACGGGTGGACTTCAACTCCCAGAATTAAAAGCAAGTGACATTTTGAAGTTGAGAAACCCTGGCTGAGGGCATGATTTTCACAACTCTTTAAGAGCCGTCTCAAATCAACAAAAAAGAATAGCTTAAAATTATTCAGGGATAATACACATAGTCCTCGACTTACAACCATTATTGTAGTGATCGTTTGAAGGTACAACAGCACTGAAATGTTTTCACAGGGTTCTAATATTTCAAACATAGGAAAATCACAGCCAATGCGGATTCTGGAAGGCGAGCTCCATCTTCCACGTCCAATTTCGCACTGCTGGGAAAGCCTGGAAAAGGTCGAAAGTCGCCCTGTAGGGGCATCAAGCAAGGAGGTGACCCCTGCTTGATTGTTGGAGGACGGTACCCTTTCCGCTCAATCCAGGGCCGCCTTCCAAACTGGCAGATGAAAGACCGGCCATAGAAATATGACCCATCACTAGACTGCAGACAGCCAAAGTCAAACTTACCACCAGGCACATATAAAGCAGCGTAGATGAGACTGGGTGAGATCTGAACCTCTCTTCAATCCTAAATGTTTTTTCCACCTGTATAAGCTGCCCAAAGTATTTTTCCCCCTGTAGAGAGAGGAAGGGAAATTCTATCCCATCCTCTAAAAACAGCAGTGACTGACTATCCAGGGGAATTTAAAATGCTGAAAGAATAACCTGATTCTAACTGGATTTCTATTTTTCTAAAATTTGAGTAAAAGATTTCTTAATCTTCTTGAAGATTTGGATTTTTACTTACAAAAAAGAAGTAAAATTGGAAAAAGGATTCTAAAATTTTTGGACTTAAAAAAAAACTTAAACGGTATGGGCGACATCTTGTGGCTCAACCTGATATTACAACTTGTTATTGCCTACAAGAGACTTGGCTTGAAGCCCAGACTATAGATAAGCCTTCTGCAACCTTGGCAGATATCAGCTGTGAGAAGCCCAGCTGTGTTCTATCCTCAGTGACAAAAGTATTTTCATTCGCTGATTGTAAAGCTTTCAATTTAACACACCACTAAGAGAACATGATGAAGATCAGGAACAGATTTTCTTTATGTTGAAAGCAATTGATGAAACTATTCTTACAGCTACAGAAAAGAACAAGATGTCAGCCTAGCTATACGAACCCAAACTTTGATTACAACTAAAGAATCAGCTACCAGAATATAACAGAAGAAGTGGAACAATCAAATACTATGATAGAAGATTTAACTGATCAACAAACACAATTAACGGAAAACCCAGAAAAGGGACTGAAACACTGAAAATGGAAAATACTCTCTATATAAACCAGAAGAAACCTGAGGATCAAGAAGAAGAACAGACTGAAGGGAAGATAAACATTTCAGGACAACTTTGTCGAGATGGAGAGACGATTTGTTAGCCCTTCCCAAAAAATGACGACTGGATGGCCTCTTTTATCTCAAACAATATATATAATAATAACAGAGGGAAATCTATTTGATTATTTAAAAGCACAGATATGGAAAGCGAGTTGGCAAAGAAAGAAAGCTAGAATAAGGCTGAAGAAAATTGGGGTTTTGACTTAATAGTGAGGACCAAAATTGAATATATTCAAATAGACAAGATGTGTACTTTGAATACTAGATTCTGTTATGAACTGAGATAAAGAAAATTTTGGTCATTTAAAACTTGGAAGTATAAATATTAAAAGTTACATTTGAATATTGATTTGTTTATAAAGGTTGAATGTAAAAGTAATTAAGATATACACTTAATTGATTTGAATAAAAGGCATAGATGTAAACAAGAGAAAAAATGGAAAGAGCTAGAAGAGGAAATAAGAAAGAAGGAACAGTTATTAATAAAGAGACCAGACGACAAAAATATTAAAGAGGGGATTAAGGTCCTACGGAAACAATTTGATTTGTTGATGGCTGACCAAGTTGCTAGGAATATACAATATACAAAACACAATATGTTTTTTAATTCTAATAAGCCTGGCAGATGGTTGGCCTATACATTAAGGAAAAAACAAAAATCCTGAATAATTGAAAAAATAGAGTATAAAGGGAAAGAGGTGTTCCAACAAGAAATTATTAAGAAAGCTTTTTTAGAATTTTATTCCAGGTTATATGCTGAAGAGAAGATACAAGAGAATGAGATAGATATTTTTTTGCAAAAGGAAAATGTACTAGTACTTAACAATGAACAAAGAGATAGATTAAATACATTGATTACATCAGAAGAAATAATTTCAGTGATTAAACAATTGAAAATGGGAAAATCTCCGGGGACTGATGGGTTAATGGCGGTTTATTATAAGTATTTTCAAATGGAAATGGTGGAACCTCTTAGAGACTTGTTTGTTAACATACAAAAGGGGGGTCAGGTTCCACCTTCATGGAAAACAGCCTATGTTTCTTTAATTCCCAAAGAGGGAAGAGATAATGCTCAACCAGAAAATTTTAGACCTATTTCATTGTTGAATACGGATTATAAGATTTTTGCAAAAGTGATGGCTAATAGATTAATGACAGTTTTACAACAAACAATTCATACTGATCAAACCGGTTTTTTACAAGGGAGGCAGATGAAAACTAATGTTAGACAACTTATTAATATAATAGAATATTTGGAAAAGCATATTCAGGTGCCCGCAGTTCTTATGTTTTTGGATGCGGAAAAAGCATTTGATAGATTGAATTGGTTGTTTTTGAAAAAATTGATTGTTAGGCTGGAAATGGGGGATCAGTTTATTAATTCTATATTGGCAATTTATCAGAAACAAACAGGACAGATTATTGTCAATGGGGACCTAACAGACTCATTTAATATAGAGAAAGGTACTAGACAGGGATGTCCATTATCCCCTTTGTTGTTTGTTTTAACTTTAGAGGTTTTATTGAACAGGATAAGAGCAGCAGATGATTTAAAAGGTATACAGATTAGACAACAAGATTATAGATTACGTGCTTTTGCTGATGATTTGGTTGTGACACTGACTCAACCAATACAATCAGCTAAGAGATTGGTGGAGATAATTAAAAATTATGGTAGGGTACCAGGGTTTAAATTAAATATATCTAAGACAAAGATGTTAGTTAAAAATTTAAATATTAATTTAAAACAGGAACTGGAAAGAATAACGGGATGTGAGATAGTTAAGAAAATTAAATATTTAGGAATTGATATTGAAGCCTCTAATGGGAAGTTATATAAAAATAATTATGAAGTTTTGTGGAACAAGACACAAATAGAATTGGAGAAATGGAAGAAATTACAATTATCTATGTTGGGTAGGATAGCAGCAGTTAAAATGAATGTATTGTCTAAATTTTTATTTCTTTTTCAAATGTTACCTATACTTAAAAAGGATGCGAACTTGGAGGAGTGGCAGAAGGGTATTAATAGATTTATTTGGAATGGCAAGAAACCGAGGGTCAAATTAAAAATCATTCAGGATACAAGGGAAAGAGGTGGGTTGAAAATGCCTAATTTTAAGTTATATTATCACGCTGCTGTTTTAGTAGTGATAAGTGACTGGGTTAATTTAACTAATGATAGAATATTGAATATTGAAGAGTATGGTTTATTATATGGTTGGCATGCATATCTAGTCTATGATAAAAAGGTGGATAGGAGTTTCAAAGAGCACCTATTGAGAAATGCTCTGCTGCGTGTTTGGAAAAAGTATCAGTATAAATTAAATGATAAGATTCCTCTTCGGATGGTTCCCAGACACGCAATAGAGAATATAAATAGAGTACAATTACAAGATGTGGTGCCTTATGAGAAACTCCTACCGGTAATTAAAGAAGGGAATCTTTTATTATTGAAGTCCTTGAACATTTTAAGAGATGAAGGAATAGTCCTTACTTGGTTTCAATATTTACAATTGCAGACTAGATGGAAAAAAGATTTGAAGATGGGTTTATCTCAAATAGATGAAAATTTAATTAAACAAATTAGAGACCAAAGGTCAATGCATATTAAAAGATTGTATAACATATTGATAGAGATTGATTCCGAAACTGAATTAGTTAAGGACTGTATGATAAAGTGGGGACAAAATTTTGGACAACCAATCATGATGGAAATTTGGGAGAGGATCTGGGTGAAAAATGTAAAATTCACACAAGCGCAACATTTAAGAGAAAATTTTTATAAAATGTTTTATAGATGGCATTTGGATCCGAAAAAATTATCATGTATGTACCCTAATTTACAACCTAAGTGCTGGAGATGTGAATGTATGGATGCTACTTATTTTCATGTATGGTGGACTTGTAGAAAAATTAAGGCTTTCTAGATAAAAATATGGTGGATACTTCAAAATATTTTGAAAAAAACATATTGAATTTTCACCACAGCTGTTTTTATTAGGTATTATAAAAGATTGCACCACCACAGAGACGAACTTAATTTTGAACTTGATTACAGCAGTGAGACTGTTGGTGGGACAATATAGGAAGAAGCCAGAATTACCATCTATTGAAGAATGGACTTTGAAAGTTATAAACTTGGCGGAAATGGCTAAAATATCTGCATATTTGAAAGACCATTCAAATGAAAAATATATGTTGGATTGGAAAAAATGGATAGAGTATATTCAAGGGAAATATCAATCCAAGAAATTGTATTTAGCATATAGTTAAATTTTTATTAGGATTTATATAATAATTTTGTTTAATTTAGTGGGTTTTCTTTTGTTTTACCCTGTATTCACTTTGGGAAGTCGGGGGGTGGGTGGGCTGGGGGGGTGCAATGATGTACTCAACTGTAATACTTGTAATATATAAGAATGATATATTTACTGATATAAGAGGGGTTGCTCGGGCAGTACCTCTGGACCACATCTGGAGGGGTTGGAGACTGAGGAGTGAAGGATTAGAGGGAAGTAGGGAGGTTGTAGGAGAGGAGGGTGGAGAGGGAGGGAGGGAGAGAGTGGAGGGGGAGGGAAGTAGGAGATAGGGAGGAAGGAAGAGGGGGATGTGGTGGAGGGGGTGCTGCCGAGCAACACCCATAGTTATTTTAAGTATTCTATGTAAGTTTTTAAAAAGAATGTACGTTTTGTTTTGTGTGGGAGAAAGTCGTAAAAGATTGTATTAAGTTGAGTTGTATTCAATTTGATTTTTTGTTTATAATTATAAAACCAATAAAATATTTATAATAATAATAAAAAAGATATACATAAGCTAAAATTTATTGATAAATGTAACAAACATGTTTTTACTTAGCTGATATAATAAGAACTGTACTAGCTTAAATATGAGATAGTAGACATTAAGAGAAAAAGAGAGGAAGTATTTGATGTTGAAACAAGAGAAATTTTGGTTACTAAATTCAAGACATTTGGAAATCAATAGAAAATAAGAATGGTATACTGTATTATTAACTAGATGATGTAAGATGGTGAGAAATAGAATATATTTAAATAGATAAGACGTGTATCCTGAATATTAGGTTTTGTGATGAATTGTGATAAAGGGAACTTTGGTTACTTAAAACTTGGAAATTATAAATATTAAATGTTAAATATAAATATTAACGGGAAACTAAAAATTGGGGAAAAACTAATTAGGACATTGATTGTCTGTAAAGACCGAATGCTAAAAAAATAGCAGGATATGTAGAAGCTAAAAATTATTGATAAATGTAAGAATGTTATTTTTATTTAATTGATATAATAAGAATTGTATTAGTTTAAACATGTGACAGTAAATACTAAGGGGAAAAGAGAGGAAATATTTAATGTGGTAGTTTGAAACTTGTCCTAAAGATACTTGTATGTCACTGAATTATCGATTAACTCAGCCGCCCCATTGCTTTTTAAATACTTAAATGTAAAATTAGAACATCAATAAAACATTTAAAAAAGAGTGCAGGGAGGAAGGAAGGAAGGAAGGAAGGAAGGAAGGAAGGAAGGAAGGAAGGAAGGAAGGAAGGAAGGAAGGAAGGAAGGAAGGAAGGAAGGAAACAGAACTAAACCAATAACTATGTACCGGGTCTCTCTTTGCGTTTCTTTCTTGGCAAAGAATCCATTTCTTCTGTTGCCTTTCATTCTTTAAAATGACCTCGTTCTTTTTCAGGATCAGATCAATTCCATCCAACCACAATCTCAGATTTCTCTTCAAGCTGTTCACTTCATATACGATATACATTTTGCGAGTTTCATAGAGCGAAAATTGTCTAGGGTAGAAACCAGGAGACGATAAATTCTACTCCGGCTGGGTGACTCAAGCCAATCACCAATCGCCTTAGGCACGAAAGCCAGCTGGGTAACTTTGGCCGAGTCACCAGGAGACTGTGAGTTCTAGTCCTGCCTTAGGCATGAAAAACCTGCTATAGGTTCTCCTGCGTGAGCAGGGGGCTGGACTAGAAGACCTCCAAGGTTCTTTCCTACCCTACCCTACCCTACCCTACCCTACCCTACCCTACCCTACCCTACCCTACCCTACCCTACTCTACTCTACTCTACTCTACTCTACTCTACTCTACTCTACTCTACGCCCATCACGACCCCCTGCTTTCTTCCAAAGGAGCTTTTTGGGATGGACTTTCCCGCTTTTGTCAAAGGCACCTTTGGGTCCACCTGGATGGGGGAGAACCTGAGTTATGGTTAACCTGCGATTCGCATTTCCCTTCGCCCTTCGAGCGGTGCTTTGATTCCGGGAGTTTGATCCTGCCTGGAGCCACTGAGGTGGGGGTGGGGGGGTTATTTAATAAGAAAGAAAGGCAATGCCCCCCGCCCCAGCCTCGACGCCCGCCCACCAGAGATGGGAGCGCAGCAGCCCCCTGGAGCTACCTGTGATGAGAACCGTCTTGCCCCGCAGGCTGACCGCGTTCCGGCACCGGGTGGCCAACACAAAGTTGTAGTAGAGCAGCGCGCAGAGCCCCAGCAGGAGCGCCGCGCCCGCCGCCAGCATCGCCATCGCCTCCATCGCCCGCCCGGCCCCGCTTCCTTTCCCCCGCAGCCCCGGAGCGCTTCGTTTTTACCCGGACGGCCCCCGCCCTCAGCCCGCCTCCCACCTCCCGCTCCACCCCGCGTGGGAAAGCCACGGCCATGGGCAGCGCTGCCAATCTCTCGCCCCCCTTCCCCTCTTGGGCTAGGAAGGAAGGGAGGGAGGAAAGAAAGAAAGAATGAAAGAAGGGAGAGGGAGTGAGGGAGGGGAGGAAGGAAGGAGGGAGGGAGGGAGGGAGGGAGGGAGGGATCCTCAGAGGGAGATCTAAGGAGCCATTTCCTGCTAATGAGAACACTTAACCAGTTTAAAGGCTTCCCTCCAGAAGTTGTGGGTGCTCCATCCCTGGAGGTTTTTAAAGGGAGACTGGAGAGCCCTTTGTCTGGAATGGGTACAGGGTCTCCTCTCTGAGCAGGGGGCTGGAGTAGAAAAAACAGAAGAGAACAGACTAACAGAGTTGGAAGGGATCTTGGAGGTCTTCTAGCAATAACTTTTGTCTGGCATGATCTGGTTTCGACAAACCCATGTTGACTTTTCGTTATGACTTTCTTTGCCTCTAGCTGTTTTCAGATTCATTGCTTCATTATCAGACACTTCTTTATGCAACCAGGCTGGTTTCTTTTGAGAGCTCTTATTTTTCTTCTTTGTTGTTATTGTGCTAGACTGGGCTTTTAGAATCTCACTTTTCAAAGTTTCCCAACCTTGAGAATTCTCATCCATGGGAATCCTTCCCAAGCTCTCTCTAAGTTCGTTGAAATCAGCTCTCTTAAAAGTCAAAGACTCTAGTTTGACTGTGTTCCATTGCTTCTGCTTGCATAATGTTAAATTCCAATCCTGCGTGATCACTCCCCACCCCCAGGTTCCTGTGGCTTCAACCCCTTCTATCATTTCATCTCTGTTAGTGAGAATTAAGTCCAGTGTGGCTGATCCATTGGTTCCCTTCTCTACTTTGGGGAGAGAAAATTGTCTGCTAGGTTAGTCAGGAACCTGTTTTGGTGCAGAATTTGTCTCCCAGTTGATGTCGGGGTAATTAAAGTCCCCCATTACTATTGTGATGTGCTTCCTACATACCTTAGTTAGCAAAAGGTTCATCTATTTTCTCTATTTGGTTGGTTTGCCTATAGTATAGAATAGAATAGAATTAGAGTAATGATAAGAAGGATAGAATAGAATAGAATAGAATAGAATAGAATAGAATAGAATAGAATAGAATAGAATAGAATAGAATAGAATAGAATTAGAGTAACGATAAGAAGAATAAAATAGAATAGAATAGAATTAGAGTAACGATAAGAAGAATAGAATAGAATAGAATAGAATTAGAGTAACGATAAGAAGAATAGAATAGAATAGAATTAGAGTAATAAGAAGAATAGAACAGAACAGAACAGAACAGAACAGAACAGAACAGAACAGAACAGAACAGAACAGAACAGAATAGAATAGAATAACAGAGTTGGAAGGGACCTTGTAGGTCATCTAGTCCAACCCCCTGCCCAAGCAGGAGTCCCTACACCATTTCTGAAAGATGGCAGTCCAGTCTCTTCTTGATCTCATCATTGTTGTGCTCTATTTCTGTAGAGATGTAGTTATTTTTTATATATAGTGCAACTTTGTCTCCTCTTTTACTAGATCTATTTTTAAAAAATAATTTAAATCCCTCTAGCTGCATATTCCATTTGTGGGTTTCATCCACCAAGTTTCTGCTTTCTGCTGCGCCTCCACTTTCTTCAACTCGGACGGAGCAGAGCCACCCAAGCCCCTAGTAGCCGATTGAGCGCAGAGGAGGAGGAGGAGGAGGAGGAGGAGGAGGAGGAGGAGGAGGAGAGCGTGAGGCCATCTGTCCAGGTGAGGAGAAGATCGAGGATGATGGCTGGCTGGGGAGGGGAGATCATGGTTGGAGAGAGAGGGGGGAGGGAAGGAGGGAGGGAGAGGGAGAGAAACAGAAGTGCCTCTCTCTCTCTCTCTCTCTCTCTCTCTCTCTCTCTCTCTCACACACACACACACACACACACACACACAGACAGACACACACACTGGGTGGGGGAAGAGGAGTGGCAGACCAAGGGCAGGAGAGGAGCTCCGGTGGAGACCCAGCCAAATAAGAATGTCCTCAGTGTGTCAGCCCTGGTGAGGTGCCCGAGATGCAGCTTAAGGCAGCCGTGTTCATTTGTCCCATTCCATTTAGGCCGGTTCCTCCTCCTCTCGATCCCCGCGAGAGCAAGATGGAAAAACCTGTGTGTGAATGGGCAGAAAGAGAGAGAGGGAGAGGGAGAGGGAGGGAGATAGAGAGAGAGGGAGGGAGGGAGAGGGAGAGAGAGAGAGGGAGGGGGAGGGAGAGGGAGAGAGAGAGGGAGGGAGGGAGAGGGATAGAGGGAGGGAAGGAGAGGGAGAGAGAGAGAGAGGGAGGGGGAGGGAGAGAGGGAGAGGGAGAGGGAGGGAGACAGAGGGAGAGGGAGGGAGGGGGAGGGGGAGAGGGAAAAGGAGAGGGAGGGAGAGGGAGGGGGAGAGAGAGGGAAGGAGAGGGAGAGGGAGAGGGAAGGAGGGAGAGGGAGGGAGGGAGTGTGCAAGTGCACTCCACAGAACCCTCACAAAAGGCACCGAGGAAGTTAAGGGGCAGGAAGGAGACTCACCTCAGGCATCTGTCAGTCAGGTGTGACATGGGATCTGGCCCTTGGAGGGGATGATGGGCTCCTCTGGGAGGCTGGCAGGAATTGGGCCAGCAGCCTCCCTCCTCCATCTGCTGGGAAGAAAAGCAAGGCCACGGTTGAGCTTTACGAGACAGAAGAGGCCAGAAGGCAGAGGTCCAAGGGGCCGCCAGCTGGGAGTGGTTGGAGGGCTCAGAAGGAGAAGGAGGAGGAGCTTGGCTGCAGCATTCATTCATTCATTCATTCACTCATTCACTCACTCACTATCTTTCTGCACCGTGAAGGAGATGGGCTCAAAGTGGACCCCTACATTAATCCTATTAAATTGGCTGAGAAGAGAAAGGCGTTGTCTTTTGGAGATACTTGGAATCATGAGAAATAGAGAGACTCTTCTGGGCTATTAGCTGAACCACCTATGGATTAGATCCCTGTCCTAGATCAGAATGACCTAGATCAGAATGACTGGGTTGATGCAGGCAGAGGGAGATGCCTCGGTCATTGAAGAGATGCTCTCCACCCTTCCCTTTTGGAGATGCTGAGATGCCAGTTGGACCATAATCAAGCAGAGCCCTTGACGGAGCAGAGCGTTGGGTCCTTTGAATCAAGATTCAGGACTGGGTGTGGGACTGAGACCACTCTGGTCACATACTGATGACCTTTCATGGGACCAGGATGGAGCGGGTGAAACTATTTTTTGATTGACTAGAAGGTTGTCTGGGATCAATTTTATCCAACTGGGATCATGATTTATCTAATCATGTTTATCTGTGACCAGATCCTGTTCTCTGGGCTTCAAACCTGCTTGGAATTGAACCCATGGACCTCTGCACTTAGCTCAGATGACCAGTAGGGACCATCAGTTTTAGGAGCTTTCCATGTCCAGGTGCTCAGTGGTTCTGCAACAAGGCAGACATGGAATCTATCAGAGTGGAATATTGTCAGCTCCACCATGCTGGGATCCTGCCATTCTGTTGAAAGGATGTGTGTGTGTGTGTGTGTGTGTGTGTGTGTGAGGGGGTGAGGAATGTTTGCTGGCATCTTTCACAAGCTTTTGCTGTAACTGCTTGGGAAATAAGGAGGAGGGTTGCCTTTGAAGGTGAAGCAGATACCTTCCCAGCCAGTTCCAGCCTGGGTTCCAAGGCTCTTGTGCCCTGAGGGTGACCTGTTATCTACCCAGCATCTCAGCCTTCTCAAAACAACCCTGGAGCATCACCACCTGCCAGTGGACTAGTCGGGGGCGGGCTGGATTTGGGGAAGTGAAAGAATTGCTTTGTGCTGTGTGCGGGACATTCAGATTCCACCTGACTTTTCTGCATCCACTTTCAGGAGGGAGGGAGGGAGAGATGTCTTCAGGGGTGGGGGGAATTTCCTAAGGAGGACGGAAGTTATATAAACCCTGATATGTGGTTGGAGGTGGGCATGGCATAAGGTAAGAATGGCATCCGTGCCTCTTTGCAGGCCAACCTTCCATTCAGCAGTGGGTGGACCAGGGACATTGAAGCTCTGATGATCAGGTCTTGTGGGTGAGCACAAGGGCCAGGAATTTGGAATGAGTATTAAAGTTCTCATCCCTGGGTTCTAGGCCAGTGATGGCGAACCTTTTAGAGACCGAGTGCCCAAACTGTAACCCAAAACCCACTTATGCATCATCGGATGCTGGGTGGGCGTGGCCCATTGGGTGGGCGTGGCTGCAGTGGTAACAGCAGACTGGGTGGGACTAAAAAGTTCAATCAATCCCAACTTTGTAAGATCTTTTTTTTCTCCGCGAGGAGTTGAAATTGACCGATTGATTGACTCTTTTTTTTTTTGCACCCGGCGGCGGAGGCCTAAAGCGAAAAGGTTTTATAAAACCCAGCTGAAAGTCTAGGACTGGCGTGACAGCGCGCATGCCCACCGAGAGGGCTCTAAGTGCCGCCTCTGGAACCCGTGCTATAGGTTCGCCACCACTGTTCTAGGCTGTCATAATCCAGATGACCATTGGGTGACCGAAATGGTAGACTGGTAGGTCTAGACAGCCACATTCAAAGTAACTGTGTGAGTCTCACCTGGCCTTTGACCAGGGAAAGGAAGGGAAGGGGAAGGGATGGGAGGGGGGAGAGGGGAGGGAAGGGGAAGTGTGAGTATTCTCCATTCTATTTATTGCAAAGGCAGCTCCACCCAGTTCCTCTGAGCAACCCACGATCTCCTCTGGGGCAGAAGGAGCAGTAAAAGAGAAGGGAAGGGTGGCGGTTTCTCACAGAGCATCCTTAAGAGGGTACCTTTTCTGGACTTCACCATCTGAATGAGCCCCAAACAGCCAAGAAGGAGAAGACTTCCCAGTTTGCTGAGGCCCAGCAGGGCCCAGAGAGACAACTCAGAGAGGGTCTCAGCCTGTTCTGAAAAAGAGCAACAGCCCCTGTTAATCCTTTCAACAGCTCCTGAGAATATACTGAAAGGGGCCTCGCCCAATTGCTAATCACTAAGTATTCTGTCTCACGCAGAATAAGCTGCTAGATCCTGCTGAGACAGACAGTTAACTCGGTGGAATAAGTCAAAACAAATATCACTTTTATTCTAGGTATCCTCAAACATCAACTCACGTTTATGTAGAAGTTCTTCCAGAATATAGACAGTAATATGGACTCATTTCACAGGTAAATGAACAATGGATTTTCCCTCTTCTGCGTACAAGTCACATGTTTTGGCATGGAGCTTCCAGCCACGTGGCTGGAACCCATGCGGAGAGATGATAAAATGGCAGAAAGCCAGCAAGTACAGTCATAAACTTTGAAATTCCTCCCACTTAACTCGATAAGCTATAACATTAACTAACAGCTAAAACTACATTACCCATAAGCCATCTCTTAAGGAAACAGCGTTTAACCCTTTAAATGCTAAACGTCCTAACATATAGTTCTTAAGCTAACTTATTATCTTCCTTATAGTAGAATGGTAAAAAATTTAGATAGAGACCTGATGATTCAATACTGTTATTTTATTTGGGGACAAAAACAAATAGATGAGGGAACAGAGTGGATACAGGTAGTTTTATTTATTTGTGTGTATTTACCCATGTTGTACAATTGTACTATTATCTTCTTATTACCTTCCTTACTCCACCCCATCTTGTTGGTGTCATTATGATTATTATCTCTCTGTTGTTTTGCATGTACACTGAGAGCTTCTGCACCGGAGACATTTCACTTGTGTGTCTCATCACACTTGGCCAAATAAAGCGTTCCATCTTCTTAAGACGAAATGAGACAGTGGTGGAGTTTGGGGTAAACAAAAGCATCACAAGAAGTCCTCAACTGACAATCATTCATTTAGTGGCCGCTCAAAGTTACAACGCCACTGAAAAAAGCGACTCACTGCTGCTTTTTGCACTTAACAACCGTGGTCACGTGATCAAAATTCGGATGCTGGGCAACTGGGATGTACTTATTTACATGGAAAATTTGTATTGTATTGCCGCCTACATGCTCACAGGAGACTCGAGGCGGCTTACAGGAAATGAAAACACAATATCAAGGAAATAAAAATAATAAAATAATCACTCCCCCCTGCTCCCCCACCCCATCCCGGCAACAACACACCCTCATTGCAGCCATTTAATTGGCCCCACCCCACTCTGGATTCCCCAGGCCCGCTGGCAGAACCAGGTCTTACAGGACTTCCGAAAGAGGGTCAGAGTGGGGGCCAGTCTAATTTCTGGAGGGATGGTGTTCCTGAGGGAGGGAGCCCCCATGGAGAAGGCCCTTCTTCTGGGTCCTGCCAGATGAACCTCTTTAGGGGACAGGACCCCTCAACATTCCTCGGCTCCCCACTCTAGTGGGTCGGGTGGATGTGACCGGCAAGAGACGGCCCCTCAGATAATCCGGTCCAAGCCATGAAGGGCTTTAAAGTGACACCAGCACCTTGAATTTAACCCAGAAGCAAATCAGCTATCAACACAGCTCCCGCAGGAGAGGTGACCTATGTGCACACCAAGGTCTGCACAAGATCATGCAGGCTGCGGCATTTTGCACCAACTGACTGTTCCGGATGCTTTTCAAGGGCAGCCCCATGTAGAGCACGTTGCAATAGTCAAGACGGGAGGGCATGAGTGACCATGAGGAGGGATTGTTGGTCCAGGAAAGGGCTTAACTGGTGCACAATCTGCAGTTACGCAAAGGCCCTCCTCGCCACGACTTTGAGCGGGAGTGGCGAGTCCAGGAGAACCCCCAGATTACGCACTGGGTCTGTTTGAGGCAGTGTCCCCATTCAAGGCCAAAAGCAGCAATTCTCCATGGACCAAGGAACCCCAAAGCCAGAGCCACTCGGTCTTGCCAGGGTTCAGTTTGCGACGGTTGCAGTGCCAGGGTGACTTTCACAGCTGGCTTCCTATAAGCAGAATCATTGGGGGAAGCCAGACTGCATGATTTGCTTAACAACGGTCTTCCTTAGCAACAGAAATTCTGCTCTGAATTGTGGTTGTAAGTTGAGGACTTCCTGTAAACTGAAAGAGCAAACGGCAGGGAATCTGAAGCCCCCCAGGGGGTTTTGGCGCAGCCCTCATTATGGAAACCACTGTGGAATTTGTCGTTATGAGGTGCCCATTGTTGTGTATTAAGCGGCTGTGTGAATATTTTACATAAACAAACTCCATGTCATGGTTCCGACAGATGAAACTCTTCAAAAGAACTTTGAGGCATTGTTTACCTTAAAGGATCTTTAGTCGAGTAGCATAACATCGGCACTACATAATCAAAGCCAAAAACTGAATTCCCTTCCCAATCATAAATCACATTCCCCAATTAGCTTGAAGCGTGGGCTTCCTCTCCAGCTCTCCAGCCCGCCAATTCTTTATCAGCTCTGGGCTCAATAACCTTGATTTTCATGTTACATTTAGTGTTGTTATGTCTAGCTGGACTCTCATTCATATCCCCCCTCCCAGCATCATCTAATTCTAAAAGTGAAAGGAAAAAGATGGCTACATTTCCATCCGTTGTCAATGCAGAAACATCCGATATTAGCAGCGTTGACATCCCAATCAAGTGGTTGGTCTCTCTTTTCTCCACCCTGGTCTTTCTTTCTGGTCTTGAAAAGGGCTACTCTTCCCATCCCTGGGCTGGGGCAAGGATAAGGGAGGGGAAAAGAGATTCCAAAAGCAGCATGGTTGTAAATCAGAGCAAGTTGGAGTATTTGTGTGACTACTTGAATGTGTTTGGGGTCCTTGGTGCTCTCTGAGCTGGGTGGTTTTCCTGCAGATGTTTCATGACCCAACTAGGGAACATCATCAGTTCTAGAAGGGGAGGGGTGGTTTGTGGAAAGGATGAGGAGGACAAGGAAGAAGAAGAGAAGGAGGAGGATTTATTTATTTATTTATTTATTTATTTATTTATTTATTTATTTATTTATTTATTTATTTATTTATTTATTTGGGTTTGTATGCCGCTCCTCTACGGGGACTCAGAGCGGCTAAAAACATATATATAACAATAAATTACAATAAAAAACCCAAACAACGATATCTTAAAAAACCAATAAAACACACATTCAATTCAACAATCAACCACAATCATCCCCAGGCCTACCAGCAAAGATGAGGTTTTAGATTTTTCCGGAAGGCCGGGAGAGTCGGAGAAACGTGGACTTCAGGAGGCAGTTGGTTCCAAAGGGCGGGCGCCACAACAGAGAAAGCCCTCCCCCTAGGGCCCGCCAGACAACATTGTTTCGCTGACGGGACCCGGAGGAGGCCAACCCTGTGCGCTCTCACCAGTCGTAGAGAAGTATGTGGCAGAAGGCGGTCCCGTAAGTATCCTGGTCCCATGCCATGAAGGGCTTTATAGGTGATAACCAACACCTTGAATTGGGCTCGGAGACCAATAGGCAACCAATGCCGCATGCGGAGAGCTGGTGAAATGTGGGCACAACGCGGAAGGCCCACAACTGTTCGCGCAGCTACATTTTGCACTAATTGTAGTCTCCGAACACTCTTCAAGGGTAGTCCCAT
This sequence comes from Bothrops alternatus, assembly GCA_034064705.1. Classification (NCBI taxonomy): domain Eukaryota; kingdom Metazoa; phylum Chordata; class Lepidosauria; order Squamata; family Viperidae; genus Bothrops; species Bothrops alternatus. Next base: position 79,008 of record JARGCV010000272.1, on the reverse strand, counting down.
GTAGAGAGCATTGCAGTAGTCGATCCTCGAGGTGACAAGGGCATGTGTGGCTGTGAGGAGAGACTCCCGATCCAAGTAAGGACGCAACTGGTGCACCAGGCGAACCTGGGCAAATGCCCCCCCTTGATGATCCAATGTCAGCTGTGGATCGAGGAGGACTCCCAAGTTGCGGACCTTCTCTGAGGGGTTTATAGATTCACCCCCCAGGGTAATGGAAGGACAGATAGAAGTGTCCTTGGGAGGCATCACCCACAGCCACTCTGTCTTATTGGGGTTGAGCCTTAATCTGTTAACACCCATCCAAACCCTCACAGCCTCCAGACACCGGCACATCACCTCAACCGCTTCACTGATATGGCCAGGAGTGGAAATGTACAGCTGAGTATCATCAGCGTACTGATGGTATCTCACTCCGTGCCGATGGATGATCTCACCCAGTGGCTTCATGTAGATGTTAAAAAGTAGGGGGGAGAGAACCAACCCCTGAGGCACCCCACATGGGAGTAACCTAGAGGTGGACCTTTGACCCCCCACAAACACCGACTGCGACCGAACAGTGAGATAGGAGGAGAACCACCATAACACAGTTCCCCCCACTCCCAATCCCTCCAGCTGGCACAGAAGGATACCATGGTCAATGGTATCGAACGCCGCTGAGAGGTCAAGGAGCACCAGGATAGAGGACTGGCCTCTATCCTGGGCCTGCCAGAGATCATCCATCAGAGCGACCAAAGCAGTTTCGGTGGAGTAGCTGGGCCTGAACCCCGACTGCAGAGAGCCCAGATAATTGGCTTCCTCCAGAGATCGCTGGAGCTGATGTGCCACCACCTTCTCAACAACGTTCCCCACAAAGGGGAGGTTGGAGACCGGATGATAGTTGGTCAAAATTGCTGGATCCAGGGAAGGCTTCTGGAAGTGCCTCCTTTAAAGGAGCCAGAAAGGACCCCTCCCTCAAAGAAGCATTGACAGTCTCCTGGATTCAGGTACGTGTCACCACCCTACTGGCCGAAACCAGCCAGGAAGGACACGGGTCCAACAAACAGGTGGCAGAACTTACAGCTCCAATGGCCCTGTCCACTTCCTCAGGCGTAACAGCCTCAAACTCACCCAAGATGACCGGACAAGAACATGTCCCTGTCCCCTCGACTGAATCATTATCAGTCGACTCTGCTACACAATTGGAGTCTAGGTCAGCCCGGATCTGAGCCACTTTGTCTGTGAAACAGTTGTTAAAGTCTTTGGCACTACCCTGCAAGGGAGGCCCCGGACCCCTCGGGTTAAGGAGGGACCAGGTCACCCTAAACAGGGCGGTCGGACGAGATTCCGCAGACGCGATCAAAGCAGAAAGATACAAAGATCTTGCCGCCTTAATCGCCTTCAGATAGGTTCTAATAAATGAGCTCAATCTGGTTCGATCAGATCCGGACTTACTTCGTCTCCATCGCTTCTCTAGACGTCTCTTATGGGTCTTCATCCCCCTGAGTTCCTCAGTAAACCAAGGAGACGTCCTGGGGCCAGCACCATGGAGAGGTCGCAAAGGCGCAATCCGGTCAATAGCCCCCTTCGCGGCCGTATTCCATGCCACTACCAGGGACTCCGCCGGATTGTGAATGAGGGAGCTCGGTAATTCCCCAAGCGCCATCTGAAAATCAATAGGATCCATCAGGCGTCTGGGGCGGAACCACCTAATCGGTTCCGCCTCCCTGCGGGGAAGGATTGGGGTCGTAAAATTCAGTCGAAGCAGGAAATGATCGGTCCATGACAAAGGCAAAATATCTAAGCCCCTTAAAACCAGATCATTACCCAACTGCTCCGAAAGGAAAATCATATCCGGGACGTGTCCACCCTCATGCGTCGGACCCTGCACTACTTGGGTCAGGTCCATGGTTGTCATGGCGGCCATGAACTCCTGTGCCAACCCCAAGGATTCGCCGAGCAACGGCAGATTGAAGTCCCCCAAAACCATAAGCCTGGGGAACTCCACTGCCAGCCCAGCAACCTCCTCGAGTAGCACAGGCAGGGCTGATGCCACGCAGCTGGGAGGCAGGTACGTAAACAATAAGCCCACCTGGACCCCTAGGTCCAGCGTCATAAGGATGGACTCACAACCCGGAATTTCGGAAACAGTGAGCCTGCGTAGACTGAGGTTCTCCCGGGCCAAAATAGCCACTCCTCCCCCCTTCCCTGGGGTCGCGGCTGATGCCATACCTGGTAACCTGGTGGGCATATACCCGTGAGGGGAACTTCCCCCTCAGGGCCCAACCAGGTCTCAGTCACACACACCAAGTCGGTCTCCTCATCCATGAGAAGATCGTGAATGAGGGGGGCCTTATTATTAACTGACCTGGCGTTAAGCAGCAACAGCCTGAGCCCAGGGTCCGAGCTACACCCGTCACCAGGATCATGGGGAGAGCAAGATTTTTCAGAAGGGCCAGAACAAGGAACTGCTACGAGACAGCAGGACCGAGTTCCCCGAGTGAAGCCTACCCTCCTGCTCCCGCTATACCTGCCTCTTCCCTGAATGACCGGTATACTCCAGCCCTCATTGACTCCAGAGTCCACATCCCCCCAGCCCCCGGCCTCCCTCGAGCTCGGCAAGCCTGTCCATTTGTCTGTGATACATTCTTCAGACATATCTCCATCCCATACATACATCACTCATCCCCCAATTTAATAAAGATTAAAAATTTAAATTTAAGAATTTAAAAAATATAAAAAACAGGGCGTATAAACATATTAATTAGAAGAGCCACAAGCAGAGGTAAAGAAATAAACCAGTCGCCCTGAAATGCCTCATCACGTACACACAGTGAGCTTCAAGGTCAACTGAAAAATATTCACTAAACGTTGCTCTCAAGAACTCCACAGCCATGTCCCGGAACATCATCTCTTCCACTGTAGTAAGGCTCTTGAGTGGGGGCAGCAAACAGTGGACATAGTCAAGCCCCTCAACTAAAGCTGTACAAGTTCCCAGTTGTTCTACCAGAGCAAACAAGACCTCATCTTCATCATAAAAAGTATCTTGGTTATTGTCCCCTGGTAACCAGCATGCACATCCACTGACTCCCAACTGCCTTACACATGCCGACCAAACTCCCCGGCTAACTGCCAGGAGCTCGGCGATCCACAATAACCTCGCCAATTCTCCGTCAGTCCCAGACGCCGACCCAACTCTGTTTAGCTCAGAGGCAAGGTAAAAGGAGATGTTAAAAACACTTGGCCAGCTTCTTGTCTTGAAGTGGTTTACCCATCCCAGCCTTAGCCCCGAGGCTCTCCTCTCTGCCAATCCTCCAGCTTAACAGTTAGAGCAACGAGCGGCTGCCAAAGCAGCCGTTAGAGCAGTTCGGCGGCCAGGGCGACCAGGAAAACGGACGACGGCAACGGGCAAGTTCTTCCAAAAAAAACCCCAATTTCTCACCAGTTCTCACAATGTTTCTTACTAGTTCTCAATATTCCCAATGCCCTCGGCAACTCGGCGACTCGGCAACTCAGCGTCCCTCTTGGGAGGACCGACCAGGCGGCGGTTAAGGCGGCGGCTCGAGCAGCAACGAGCTCTCCCGAATCCTGGCCCCTTGCCAAACTCTCAATGCTGCTGTCTCTGCTCAACAGCTCGGTGGCTCGGCATCAGCGTCCGGGACGACAAAACTCCTCAGGGCTTCTTGTTGTAACCACCAAAGTAAGTTAATTCAACTCCAAGTCCGTTTCTTCTTATTGCAATAGTTCCTCCAGTCATACAATACATAAAATGGGCGAAAACTTTCTTTGGCGGCGTCGACGGTGGTTTATAACCAAGTTAAAGTTCTTAAAGTTTATAACCAAGTTAAAGTTCTTAAAGGTCTCAAAGTTCTTAAAAATTCTTAATTCTAATTCTTACAGTTCTTAAAAATTCTTAATTCCAGTTAAAGTTCTTAATTCCAGGTATGGTAAAAATTTCTTGTTTATGCTCCGCTCCTGCCTGGCTCCTGCCGGCTCTCAAACCACAAATTATCAGTGAAAGCAGATAGTTTTTGTTGATCAAAGGAGTTTAAATACAGTATCAATACAATATAAATACAGTGGAGTTCCAATCAGGGCCTAGCTACTTTCCTGGTGGAGTCTCGCAAGACTTACAACTCTAGCAGCAGCTGAATGCAGTACAGCATGTCCCGACATGTGGGATCCTTGGTGCTCTCTGAGCTGGGTGGTTTTCCTGCAGACGTTTCATGACCCAACTAGGGAACATCATCAGTGCTAGAAGGGAGAGGGGTTTGCAATGAGGAGGTGTCTTGCAGACATTTCATGACCAACTAAGTAATGTCATCAGTAATGCTTCTCAGCCCTCGCGCATGTTTGTGGGACAAAAAAAAAAAGGTTCAATCAGACTGTCTAACTTCTTGTGAAATCTCAAGAAAGTCTGATTGAACTTTTTTCTTTTTCAGGTAGTCCCACAAACACGCGGCGAAGGCCGAGAGGTAAACGGAGAAACGGAATGCAGCTGAAACGCAGGTTAATAAAAAAACGCTTGGGGGAGGCAAGGGCATCTGGGCAGGGGTGGGTGCAGCAACCTAACCCTGCACAGTGGCAGGAGGGTGGGGCGCGTGCCCTTTCCATGCCAGGCCAACCCCTGCAGCCCCGGGGCGGCCATGCTGGGTGGCGGTGGGCAGGGTGCTGAGGTGGGGGCCGGCAGGCCGACCAAAGCAGCAGGTGGAGTGCCAGAGGCTCGGGGAGGGAGGGTGCCGAAGTGGGCGGTCGGTCCATTGGCAAGAACAACGCAGCTCAGCAGAAAGCCGCGTGCCATTTCTCCTTTGCGATCCGCTGCCGCCACGTGCAGGGAAACAAAGGGAGTTTTTTTGGGGGGGGGAGGTCAATCAATCAATTCCAACTTCTCATGAAAAAAAAATCTCACAAAGTTGGAATTGATTGATCTTTTTTCTCCAAAAAACCCCTTCGTTTCCCTGGACGCGGAGGTGATGGATCATGATGGAGAAACGGCACGGGACTGGGAGTCAGGTAAGGAAAGAAAGGCAATTCCTGGCGGGAGCGAGGATTTCTTTCCTTACCTCTCCCACTTTTTCTGAGGCTGCTTTCCACTGAGCCACGTTGCTCTTGCCAATGGCCCAACTGCCCACTTCAGTGCCCTCCCTCCCCCGAGCCTCCAGCGCTCCACCTGCCTATTCTATTCTATTCTATTCTATTCTATTCTATTCTATTCTATTCTATTCTATTCTATTCTATTCTATTCCCCCTTATTCTATTCTATTCTATTCTACTCTATTCTATTCTCCCTTATTCTATTCTATTCTATTCTATTCTATTCTATTCTATTCTATTCTATTCTATTCTATTCTATTCTATTCTATTCTATTCTATTCTATTCTATTCTCCCTTATTCTATTCTATTCTATTCTATTCTATTCTATTCTATTCTATTCTACTCTACTCTACTCTACTCTACTCTATTCTATTCTATTCTATTCTATTCTATTCCATTCTATTCTATTCTATTGTACTCTACTCTATTCTCCCTTATTCTATTCTATTCTATTCTATTCTATTCTATTCTATTCTATTCTATTCTATTCTATTCTATTCTATTCTATTCTATTCTATTCTATTCTATTCTATTCTATTCTATTCTATTCTCTATTCTCTATTCTATTCTATTCTACTCTACTCTAGTCTCTATTCTATTCTATTCTCTAGTCTATTCCATTTTCTAGTCTAGTCTAGTTTAGTCTATTCCTATCCTATCCTATCCTATCCTATCCTATCCTATCCTATCCTATCCTATCCTATCCTATCCTATCCTATCCTATCCTATCCTATCCTAAATTCTACTGTTTGAGGGGCTGCCACAAAGAAGAGAAGGTTAACTTATTAACCAAAGCACCTGAGGGCAGGACAAGAAGTAACAGATGGAAACGCATCAAGGAGAGAACCAGACTAAAACTCAATTTCCTGACCGTTAGAAGAATTAAGAGAATGGGCAGGTGAGGGGGGAACATGCCTCATGGCCCAGCCGCATTGCATTGAATTTCATTTTGTTACATAGGTCCCAATGTTTGAGTTTGTCAAGGTCTTTTTGGATCCTGCACTTGTCTTCTGGGGTGTTGGCTACTCCTGCCAGTTTGGTTGTAGTCTGCAAATTTGAGGAGTTCCCCTTCAATTCCCTCATCTAAGTCATTGATGAAGATCTTGAAGAGTCCTGGGCCTAAGACAGAGCCTTGTGGTACCCCACTGCTTCCTTCCCTCCATGTAGATGTAGTACCATTGAGGACTACTCATTGAGTGCATATGTCAGCCAGTTACAAATCCATCTGGTGGTGATGCTGTCTATCCCACGTTTCTAGCTTACCAAGAAGTAGATTGTGGTCTGCTTTGTCGAATGCCTTGCTAAAGTCTAAGAATACTATGTCCACAATATTTCACTGGTCTACTAATTTAGTCACTTTGTCAAAGAATGAAATAAGACTGGTTTGGCATGATCTCTTTTAACAAACTCGTGTTAGCTACCAGCTATAACTTTATTTGTTTCTAGATGTTCGTAGATTTGGTTTGTGATTAATTTTTCCAGCATCTGTTTTTTTGACCTTGTTTGCATCTAGGTGTTTACAGATTTATTGCATGCCAGAAACTGAGCCGCAGAAACAAGCCAAGCATCCCATCCGCGGGATGCAGGCAGCACGCGAAACCAGGCTCCCTCAGTCCATGGAAAAACCTCTCTCCACGGAACGGTCCTTGGTACCCAAAAGGTGGGGAAGGGGTCACTAATTTAAAATATTCTTATGGCTGCCCACCTTCAAACCCAGTGCTGGGTATCTCACCACAAGAAACCCCATAATGCTCTCCAGTTTTTAAACTTCTCGGAAATTCAACGCTTGTCTCAGCCACAACCGTGGGGTAGTGTCAGGGCCCACTTCAATACCTCATCCCAAGAAAGTAGAACTCGTGGAAGCGGTTTCTTCCAAAATGAGCTTTTATTTAGAGAAGCTGATAGCAGGCATAATAGAATGGATCTGAGGGTTTCCCACCAGATCAATAGGTAAAAAGTATCCCAAGCATAACCCCAACCCATAGCTCATCTGGTCAGTTCAAACAGCCCAATCCCAAGGTGTTAAGTTAGTTGTGGGAAAAAGGAAATAACATCAGGCCATCTCTGGGCTGCAGTGATGTTTAGGCAGCTCTTCACACCTTCCCTTGTGAACACGGTGATAACGCAGTTGCCGGAGGTACATTCCATTCTCCTCCCCCCTTTTACTAGCTGACAACAGGGGAGAGAAAGTTCACAGAATGCGAAATGCAGGAACAGTAAAGTGTTACATTGTAGCGATAGAGCAGACATGTCAAACACAAGGCCCGGGGAACAGATGCGACCCGAGAAGTGGTTTCATGTGGCCCGCGAAACCATCCTGGAAACAGTGAGGGAACGGTCCCCACTGCCCTGGCTCTGGCCCAGGCCAGTCGGGAGCCAATGTACAATTTTGTGGTGGCCATCTATGCTGAAACGCATTCAGTCTTAGCTGCACAAGGCCGTCTGGAAACAGCGAGGAACCAGCCCCTGCTGCATCGGCCCCGGCCTCTGGGTGCATACTGGGGAGGGGTCCCCCTTTGTGAGGAATGAAGAAATGCACCATCCCCTGGAAGTGGCCAGCAAATGGCCCTCGCCTACTTCACCTATCCGGCTTGATGGGCTTCGGCGGAGGGGTTTCAGCAGGCAGTGAGGCTCCTCCAGTGGACCATGCCTTGGCCCTTGCCCTGGTCCCACCCCTTCTGCCAGAGACCCTCAGATCTGTCCCACTCCTGCCCAGGCCCCCACAGGCACCCTTGATGCGAATGATGTAGAGCTGGCCATGCCCACCCAATAGGCCACACCCACTCCACGCAGTAGGCCACACCCACCCTGGCCACCCCCCCCCAGGGCAACCACAATGCTGATACGGCCCTCAATGAAATGGAGTTTGACACCCCTGCGATAGAGGAAACAAGGCAATAAACCCCAAGCGCTTCCCCCTCCCCTCCAGGAGTATGGCAGAAGCCAGGGAGAGGAGAGAATGCACTTTGAGTTTAGAAGAAAAAGAAAAGGCCCTTCAAGATCTGGTTCTGACAGGTAGTTTTCAGATTCCCTGCAGTTCGATCCCCCAGTTTAATCAAATGCCCGCCTTCGGTTACCCCAAAGTCCGTCTCTGTCCCTTCCCGACTTAAGGGGTCAGTCCCAGCAGCCTCTCGCTGAATTCCCAGAGCTTCTTGGCCAGCTGGTCATCACGGGCCTGTGGACAGGGCACTTTCGGCTGGCAGTCCGCAAAATACTGCCCGCTCAGCCTCTCGATGCCCTCCTCAGTGGCGCAGTAGATGGAGGTCTGGGCACCAGTGTCGCAATTTCGTTTGATCACCGAGAGGTACCAAATCAGCCTAAATAACCACGATCGACTTGCGTAACCAATTTCGGTTCTAACAGCTCCTGAAAGCAAAAAAGAGTTGGTTGTGTGAACGGCCCAGGATGGAAAGAAGCACCTTCCAGGGTGACCCAGATGGAGGAGGAGGAGGAGGAAGAGGGGGGGGAGGAGGAGGTGGTGGAGATCCTGAATGAAGACTTCACACATCGCCCGTTGCCCATTTGGCAGTCTTGGGGCAACTTCCAAATATTTTTCGGAAGACCCAACACTGAAGTGAGTGGGCGATGGTGCAAAAGGAGTGTGTATTTTTGTGTGTGTGTTGCCCCTCTTCCTCACAGATACTGCAGAGATGGATGGAATATTAATTAAACATGGCTGGTATTTCTGCAGCTAAAAGAAGAAGGAAGCAGTGTTTCATTTCATTGTTTGCAGTAACTGCTGATTCACATCTCAAAATTCATAGTAAGCCAAGATACCTGCAAGATAAATGAAGAAAGGAAATGGATTCATTTTATCTCAGAGATAAATGTTGGCTGTGATATTTAGGAAACCATTTTTTTCTTCTAAATATGTGATATAATGATGCCAAGGTTTGAATGCCTCCATTGTTAGATGTTAGCTATTATATAACATTGTTAGATATAGGATTTTTTTTAAAAAAATAATGACATCTAAGGATGCTTGAACCATCATAGTTGTGGAGATTTTTCATGGGGTTCTCACTGTGTAGTAAGGAAGGATACACCTCTTTTCCTCCTGACATGATCCACATGAAAAATTGTTTTAATTATCCAATTAAAAATTAAAATTCAGTTAGAACTAATGAGAAATTCAGGACAAAGAATTGACAGGGTACTCAACACAGGACATACAGCATTATAAAAACATAATTCAGTTAGAAAGTAAATAATGAGAATTTCAGGAAAAGGGAATACAGAACACTACTAGTATTGTCGATACACACACTTTAAATAACATTAAATAATGATGTTCTGTCCCCTGAATTGGTTAAAATAGTGCATTTGTGTGTGTGTGTGTGTGTGTGTGTGTGTGTGTATGTTGTCGCACACATGAATCCACTGAAATTAGGTGGCTTATAGAGGTAGTCTCCAACTTACACGGGTTTGTATAGTGACTGTCCAAAGATACAATGGCACTCCTGGTGCTTTGGAAAATAGGTCGACCCCCCCCTTCTTTGTGGCAGCCCCTCAAATACAGGTGATCCCCCTGTTATGAATGCTCACTTAACACTCATTCAAAGTTACATGATCAGTGCCCTCTAGTGTTTACGAGCAAGTCCCAAAATTATGGATATTGCAGCACCACGGCAATCGTTCGCCCTTACGAGCAACTTCAGTGGAACTGCAACGTTCACCCTATTCCTCCCCACATTCCTCACAACTGCTTCCCCCCCTTCCTGCTGCGCCGGACTCACTTACCTTGCAAAAAAACCTCTCTGCCCCGGTTTCTTCCCTTTGAGGGAGAGAAGAGTCGACTTGGAAATGTTTTTCGCAGCGAGAATGGAAGTTTCCGGAGTGCGTGATCTCGCACAAGTGTTTGAAGTTGCGCCAAATCACAGATCTCAGAAACTTTAATTCTCTATGCGAAAGGTGCCTGTGTCCTGCTCCTGCCCCTAATTCCTTTCTGCCCAAGGGCAGGCCTGAAGCCTTCAACTGAGGGAGAAGGCCAGGCCCCTCGCACCCGCGTCTAGCCTGCTGGAGCTCACCATGCTTGGGGAGAAAGTGACCCCGTTGTACCCGGAGCCTTAGAAGCCTCCTTCAAGCCACCCGGAACGGAGGCTGGAGGAGGCTTCTGCATGCCTCTGGAGGTTGGATCCAGTCCTCTTAGCCATTCGCGCCAGGAATAGAGGTGGGGGGGCTTCAGAAGCTCCTTTCTGGGCGCAAATGGCTGGGAGCAGTCCTCCAAGGCCTGGATCCAACATTTGGAAGCTCTGTTTTGGGCGGTAGCAGCTTGGAGCACTTCTCTCAGGGCTGGATCCAACCTCCGGAGGCAAGAAGAAGCCCCCCCGTCCAGGCTCTGTTCCTGGTGCAAACGGCTTGGAAGACCCCTCTGAGCCCCGGATCCAGCCCTCAAAAGCTCCATTCCGGGGGCAGCCACGTGGCCCCAGCATTGGGGAAAAGCAGGAGGCAGGCACTGCAAACAGCACGAGAATTCAGGCACCCATTCTCTGTGAAAGAGACTAGGTGCCTGAACTCGCATGATATTACGGCACCCGGGGGCTCCATCGACTCTCCTGTCCCTCAACAGCAGAAACCGCGGCAGACCGAGTGGCTGTGGTTACCGTCGTCCCGGTACAGCCAGCTGATTCCATCGCTGTGTATTGGGGGGGAAACAGTGGCTCCCACAGGAAGGGTTCGCAATTTGGGAATCCTCCTGGACTCACGGCTGTCCTTAGAGGACCATCTGACGGCCGTGGCCGGGAGGATGTTCTACCAGGTTTGCCTGGTGCGCCAGTTGCGTCCCTTCCTAGACCGGGACTCGCTACGCACAGTCACTCATGCCCTCGTGACCTCCAGGCTGGACTACTGTAATGCTCTCTACATGGGGCTCCCCTTGAGGTGCACCCGGAAGCTCCAACTTGCCCAGAATGCGGCCGCATGGGTAGTGATGGGAGCGTCGTGGCGCTCCCACGTAACACCGCTCCTGCGTGAGTTGCACTGGTTGCCGGTGGTCTTTCGGGTGCAGTTCAAGGTGTTAGTGACCACTTTTAAAGCGCTCCATGGCATCGGACCCGGATACTTACAGGACCGTCTACTGCCAGCAAATACCTCCCGCCGTCCGGTACGCTCCCACAGAGAGGGCCTCCTCAGGGAGCCGTCGGCCAGACAGTGCCGGCTGGCGACCCCCAGGGGGAGAGCCTTCTCTGTGGGAGCTCCCACGTTATGGAACGAGCTCCCCCCCGAACTCCGTACAATAACAGATTTATGCACCTTCCGTCGGGAACTAAAAACATTCCTTTTTCGACAGGCCGGCCTGGCATAGAAGCTTCGGTTCCAATAGGGTCAAAATGTTTTAGGGGGACTGAGTATTTTTAAGATTTTAAGCTTTGTATGTCTTGGGTTTTAAATGGGGATTTCGGCCAAATTATTTAATTCATTTTTAATTCTTTTAAATTTTGTATATCTATATGTTTTTTAAATTTTAGGTTGTACACCGCCCTGAGTCCTTCGGGAGAGGGGCGGTATAGAAATTTGATTAATAGATAAATAAATAATAAATAAATAAAAAATAGGAGAACAATCTTTTCAAGGTGAGTCTGGCGCAGCAAAAAGGGAGGGGGAAGCATGAGGTACTTCGTGGGTCAGGGAGGCCTTGGGGGTCTGTTCCACCACTAGGCCCCCCCATGGCCTTCCCCACCCTGAGATACCTCATGTGCATTTAACGAGCTGCGTGCATTTTAACGAGCAAGGGAGTGATCTCGTTCCAGGTATGAGATTCACTCTATGAGTTTTCGAGTTACGAGTGGAATGTGTGGGCTCCATTCCACTTGTAACTTGAGGACTACCTGTAGTGGGATACTTCTATCATGTCCCCCTAGTCCTTCTCTAGACGAGCTATACCCAAATCCTGCAACCGTTCCTAAACGTCTCCAGGCCTTTAATCATCTTAGTTGCTCTTCTTTGCAATTTTCCCCAAAATCTCAACATCTTTTTGGTAATGGGGTGACCAAAACTGGATGCAGGATTCCAGGTGTAGCCTTACTAAGGCTTTATAAAGTGATAGTAACACTTCACATGTTTTTGACTCTACGCCTGTGTTCATGCAACCAAGAGTCCTTCCCACCCAGATGTTCTAGGATTCTGGACCCGGGAGGGTGGGAGACGTCTCCCTCCACAGCTGAGCCCGATGGAGGAAACTCCCGGGGTGGCTCTGCAGAGGGGGGTCGAAGGGGGCCCCCAGTGGGAGAGAAATGCCTGGCAGAGCCCCAGATGGACCTGGGGTGGCTCCATCTGGGGCACCTTGGAGCTTGACTTCCACTCACCTGGATGAACCGCATAGCAGGTGACGTTGGTTCCTTCCAGCCGGTTGGTCAATTCTCTCGCATGGAGAATGTTGGCTAGTTTGCTGTTGGAGTACGATTGAAAGGCATGCCACATCCCCTCAGCCGACTTGTGGATGGTCCGAAAGTCGATCTTCCCATAGCTGTGTGAACTCGAGGACACAATTATTATCCGGCTGGGGGCGCAGCGCTTCAGCCGGTCCAAAAGCAGGTGGGTCAGCAGGAAGTGGCTCAGGTGGTTGATCTGGAAATCCATGTCAAAGCCATCAATGGTCTGACCATCCTGAAAGACCCCTGCCAAAAAAGTAAGCAGAGTCTTTGCCTTATGACGGGTAACTTTGTGAACATTCAAAGTTGCTACGGATGTAATTACCAAACAGTAATTACGACCTGCTTCCAAAATTCCCGTGTCTCCCCCTTGTGGCCACATGATCGCATTCTGGGTACTTGGCAACCAGGCTGCTTTTGGCAACGTGTCAAGTGATTGTGATTTATGACATGTCGAAAAGGGCATTTATTTGCATTTTTCAGCAAAAACACCTGATTGGTTACAATTGGTTCGCTTAACAACTGCCTCCAAAAAGGTCGTAAAATCATGTTGGTCAGAGGGGTGACCTGCTTTACAGCCATCACAACTTACGACCGTAATTGGCAGGCTCCATCATGGTCATGTCGAGGACTGCATGTAAAGCATCCAGTTTGGCCTAGTGGTTAAGGCAACAGGCTTTTAAAGTCAGTTAAGTCCGTTCGGTCTAGTGTTTAAGCCTAGAAAACGTGAGGCCATGAGTTCAAATCCCGCCTTAGCCCTGAAAGCCGGCTGGGTGACTTGGGGCCAATCACCAGGAGATGGTGAGTTTTAGTCCCACCCTAGGCACAAGAACCTGAGTGACTGAGCCAATCACCAATCTGCGCCATTCATTCTCTCTCAGCCCAACCCACCTCACAGGGTTGTTTTGAGGGAAACAAAAGGAACTAGGCATGTTGGGTCTGTTCGCTGCCTTAAGTTACTAGTAAAAATAATAATATAAGGTAGTCCTCAAATTACAAATGCAATGGAACCTGCCCATTCCATTCATAACTCGAGGACTCGTAGGAGTGAATCTCGTTCCTTGAACGCGATCACTCCCTGCTTTCACCCATGCATTTGCTAATCAAATGCACAACTTGTTAAGTGCACATGAGGTATCTCAGGGTGGGGAAGGCTATGGGGGGGCACTTGCTTCAGACCACCCAGGTCTTCCCCCAACCCACTGAGATACCTCATTCTCCCTCACCTGGGGCCCCCACAATTGCTCCCCCGCATCCTGCTGTGCCGGGTCACTTACCTTGTGAAGATCTGTCTCCTCTCAAAAAAGGGCAACAAGAATGATCAAGGAAATGGAGCGCCTCCCTTATGAAACCAGATTGCAACGCCTTGGTCTCTTCAGCCTTGAAAGACGGCGTTTAAGGGGTGACTTGATCGAAGTGTATAAAATCATGCATGGGATAGAAAAGGTGGATAGAGAAAAATTCGTTTCTCTATCACACAATACCAGGACAAGGGGGCACTCCCTAAAGCTTATAGCTAAGAAAGTGAGGACAAATAAAGGGAAATATTTCTTCACCCAGAGGGTCGTTGAATTATGGAATTCACTTCCTGAAGGGGTCATGACAGCTGTCAGCCTTGACAGCTTCAAGGCAGGGCTAGATAGATTCATGGATGCAAAGTGTATTGGTGGTTATTAAAACAGATGTCCATGTGCCGCCTCTATGTTGGTTGAGGCAGGCAGGATTCCCTGGAGTACCATTTGTTTGGGGGTCAAGGGAAAGGGAGGGTTTTGCCTTCTCTTTCTGCTCAAGATCCTCATGTACATTTGGTGGGCCACTGTGTGACACAGAATGCTGGACTCGATGGGCTTTGGCCTGATTCAGCATGGCTCTTCTTATGTTCTTATGTTCTTATGTTCTCTCCAGCCTCTCTCTTCTTTGCCTGCTCCCGGCAAGCAGGGAGAGCAGAGGGAGAGCAGGATGAGTGCGCACTGCTCGGCTTCTCTGACTCACAGGGCTGCCTGCCACTTCTGGCATGGCGGGCAGCCTCGGTGAGTCTCCTCCAAAGGCTTCCAGGCTCGGCGCAGAAAATCGTTTGCATGCTGAAGGGAGGTTTGGGGCAGCAAAATCACGTTGCTTCAAGCTTCCCGTTGGTGTGCAAATACTTTTCACGCTGCAACTGGAAGCTTCTGGATGCCCTGATCTCGTGGGAAGTCAGGCACCCATTCTCTGCAAATGAGCACGAGATCCTGGTCCTCAGAGGTTTTCGGTCTCTGCCCAAAAAGTGTTTATGCTCTTATGGGGCGCTGCTTCAAAGAGTCCCATAGGGCTTGAGGAGCCCTTTGCCAACGAGAATGGAGCACCCGGAGGGAGTGCGTACCGCCTAAAACGAAGCCCTGGGTTGATGCGCACATCACCCTTGGCCTCCATTCACAGCAGCAAAGGCCTCCTCAAGGCGTCTGCTCCCAAGAACAGAGGCCCAGGTTCACATGCGCATCACCCCAGTGTTCATTTTCGACGGCAGAGGCCTTGAGCAGGCATGCTGGCTGAGGAATTCTGGGAGTTGAAGTCCACAAGTCATCAAAGGGCCACGTTTGAAGACCCCTGATCTACATCTTCGCAAGGTGAGCACCCACAGGCTCAGTGCCTGTGGAGACCCGGGATGGGAGTGGGGGAGCGAATAGCCAAGGTGAGTGTTGCAGTGCCTCTGCGATCGTTCGTAAGGGTGAACGACTGCCGTGGACCTGCAACATTCGTAATTTCAGGACTTGTTTGTAAACACTAGGAGGAGCTTATTGTGTAACTTCAAATGTTCGCTAACGGAACGCTTATAACTCGGGGATTATCTGTAAAGGCAGTATACAAAAAATAAACAACTACAAAGAGGAGAGAGCTGCTTCTGAATTTACAGTAAAATCTCCAAAGGAAGAGAAATCTCAGAGACCCCCACAATATTCCCACTTCCTCGCCCAGATACCCCAGGTGTGTGTGTCTGCTCTGCACCCACCGGCATTGTTGATGAGGATATCTAGACGGGGCTCCGATTTTAGGAAGGTCTGTGCGAAAGCTCGCACGGAGTTGAGGTTGGCCAGATCCAGGATCATCAGGATCACCTCTGAGTTCCCACTTTCCTGGAAAAGAAGCAGAAGGAATCCTGAGAAGAATCGGGATCGGGTGCAGCTTCAAAGGCTGCTCCTGGTTTATTCACCTTCTACGTATGTCTGCTCACCTCCTAACAATCACTCTGGGTGGTGTGTCATAAAACACAACAGGCAGCCCTCAACTTACACGCATTCATTTAGTGACCATTCAAAATTGCAATGCCAAGGATTCTGACAATCCATGTTAATGGGGGAAGCTGGATTCACTTAACAAACATGTGATTCGCTTAACACCTGCTGTGATTTGCTTAACAACCATGGCAAAAACGGTTGCAAAATTGGGTCGTAAACTGTGGTCCTAAGTCAAGGACTGCCTGTATATAGCCGCCAATCTTATAAACAACTCTGGGCATAACATAAAAACCGTAATAAAACTTTAACTGGAAAGAATGCTCGGATAGATATTGCTGACCTGAAGACCAGCACTGGAGTGGATCTGCAGTGGGAGAACAGGACAGGGTGGATCTCTGTATATGTGCATTGTGGAGACATTACAGGTGTTCATTATTGCTGGAAAGTGGAGCAAGTGGCCATACTGTAAAGAGCCCAGACCTTTTTCCCAGCTGCCCAGGAATGTGTAAGCCTAGCAAACAGTAATCATTCTTCTGTCCAGGGGCAAGGAACAGTACATGTAGCCTGTGTGGGCAGGTCCTTTGATAAGGTTCTATGCGTACCAGATTTAGATCACAATTTGCTGAGCATGTCTCGCTTAGACAGTGAAAGGTATGAAGTAATGTTTGTAAAGTGTACATGCAAGGCCATAAAGAATGACAGGGTGTGTGCACAAGGTTTGAAACTGAACAATTTATATCTTTTGAGTCATAAGGAAGCTGGCGGCAGTGCGCAAACAATCTTTGCTAATGAACAGAAGCATGATGGGTGCGTGCATTCATTACACAGAAGGCTGGGTCATGCAAGCTTTAAAGTATTGTAGAAAACACCTGACTTGGTTGTAGGTTTGAATGTAAAAAATTGTGAAGATTGTTTGGCTTGTGCTACTTGCAAAGAGACAAAATCAAAAATACATCCTGTCAGCAAAAGAAATGATAGGAAATCTGAAAGAATTTTTCAGTTACTTCATGCTGATTTAATTGGCCCTCTATCCCATCGATGGGAGGCGCCCAATTTGCTTTGCTAATTGTTGATGGTTACTCTAGATATGGGTTTTGCTATTTACTAAAAAGCAAAACTAAAGGGTTTCAACAATTTAAAGAATGGGTAATTTTTGTAGAGAGGAGGTATAATCAAAGGGTATGTCAGCTACAGACAGACAGAAGAACTGAGTTCATGTCTAACATGTTTCAGCCGAGAAAGAGAGGCAAAAACCCAGAGAAAGACGAACCCCTACATTCCGGCAGAGAATGGAGTTGCTGAACGCAGAAAAGGTGTATTACAGACTATGAAATACACATTGCTAGAAAGATGCAGGAATGAGTAAAGTATATTGGGGTGGGGCAATTTTAATTCCCAATTATTTAATCAATAGACTGTGGAGTTCAGCAGTTAATCAAGCTCCTTGTTACATGTTATATGGAAGACAACCATATAACTGGAAGTTTTTAAGAAGAGACTGGACAGCCATTTGTCCGAAATGGTGTAGGGCAGTGGAACTAAGGAAAACATAACTAAACTAAGGGGCACACAACTAAAGCAGAATATCAGAGAATAGCCCGAGCCTGCAAAGATGAAGTGAGGAAAGCTAAGGCTCAAAATGAACTAAGGCTTGCGATCAACGTCAAAAATAACAAAAAAAGCTTCTTTCAACATGTAAAAAACAAGACATCACCCTGCCAACAAAAGTGCGTAAAGTCAAGGCCATGGTTTTCCCAGTTGCAATGTATGGCTCTGAAAGTTGGACCATAAGAAAGGCTGAGCGCCAAAGAATGGAGGCCTTTGAACTCTGGTGCTGGAGAAGACTCCTGCGGGTCCCCCGGACTGCAAGGTGATCAAACCGGTCAGTCCTAGAGGAGATCAACCCCGACTGCTCTTTAGAAGGCCAGATCCTGAAGTTGAAACTCAAGTATTTTGGCCACCTAATGAGAAGGAAGGACTCATTGGAGAAGGACCTAATGCTGGGAAAGATGGAGGGCAAGAGAAGAAGGGAATGACGGAGAAGGAGGTGGCTGGATGGAGTCACTGAAGCAGTAGGTGTGAGCTTAAATGGACTCCAGAAGATGGTAGAAGGCCTGGAGGAACGTTGTCCATGGGGTCATGATGGGTCAGACACGACTTCGCAACTAACAACAACAACGAAATCACAGACTACCTGTATAACATCTATCCCACTGTGACTCTACGGCACCATATTATGGAGATTTTATCATGGTTTCACCCTAACTTAATATTTTACCTCATCTGTTGTAGTGTCCACGCATTGGAGATACATGTATTTGTTGATGCTTTATTTAAACTTACATTTGCATCTGCCTATATAGTGTGTTTTATCTGCATTGCATATAAGGAATTGCATGACCTCTGTAGATGCCATGTGCTAAATAAATGAATGAAATCCATCAGGAAAACACCTGGATGCAGAAGAACGGAGGGAAGGAGAGAACCGCATGGTAGGCGCTTACCCGTCTGATGTCACACACAGCCGATTCTCCTCTTGCTTTGTTGCGGCATGCCAGAATGACACGGGCGCCTCTCCGGGCCAGATCCACCGCTGTGGCCTTCCCGATCCCTGCATTTCCACCTAGGAAAGACCAGAGAAAGGAGGATTCACCAAGATCGCCCAGCCGTTGATACATTATTTCAATGTAAGAGGTGAAAGATAAAAGGGCCAAATTTTCCTGATTATTTAATTATGAAATTGAAGACCACTTTCAAAGGACTTCAAAAATGATGTTGGAGAAGATGTAAAAATGCTAGTAAGGGCGACTGGAAAGAGAAAACCATTCAGAAGTGACTCAGGGGGTTGGATTAGATGACCTCCAAGGTCCCTTCCATCATCATCATCATCATCATCATCATCATCATCATCATCATTATTATTATTATGGATCATTGCACAGTTCAGACTGGATCTGGCATTTTGTCTACCTATCGAGTCCTTACCAAGGACCCGGGATAGGCAGATATGGATGTTTGATGTTATTGCAGTTATCGTCGCAGGATGGAAGCAGTTCCTAGTAAGGCTGCCTTTTGCAATTGATTAATGGCAAATTTGTCAATGCCAATGGTGTTCAAGTGGTGCTCCAGTTGTTTTGGGATTGCACCCAAGGCGCCTATTACTATTGGTGCTACCCTCACTTGTCTTTGCCACAGTCTTTCTGTTTCTATTTGTAGGTCTTTGTATTTTGTGACTTTCTCCAGTTCTTTCTCGTCTATTCTGCCATCTCCAGGCACTGCCACGTCCACTATCCAGACTTTTTTGTCTTTCTTATCGACAATTGTTAAGTCCGGGGTGTTATATGGCAGGTGCTTGTCTGTTGGATGACGATGATGATTATTATTATTACTATTATTAGAGATGCGGTGACACAGTCCAGAGATACCAGGCAGGGTGAGGAATAAACTGAAGAAAATCTCACCTTGCTTTTCTTTAGTACTGGAAAGATCAGAATGGGTGACTTTGAGCCGATCGCCAACAGGCAGGAAACCCATCGGAGTGACTTTGGGACAATCACCAGGAGACGGTGAGTTCTAGTCTTGACTTAGCTATGAAAGCCAGCTGAGTGACTTTGGGCCAGTCATCAGGAGACGGTGAGTTCTAGTCCTATCACAGGCATGAAAGACAATTGGGCGAGACTCTGAGGGGCGGGGGGCCAAAGCAGAGCCAGGACTAAGAAAAGTGATTCCTGCCCCCATGTAAAATGAGATCCGGGCAGATGTTTCCAGCCGCCTCCTATGCCAATCAAATGTCACCAACATCTATCTGGTGGTCTAACAAAGAGAAGTACAGAGAAGAGGGGGGGTCCACCTGTTCTCCAAGGCACCTGAAGGCAGGACAAGAAGCAACCAGGATGGAAACTCATCAAGGAGAGAAGCAGCCTGGAGGTAAGGAGACATTTCCTAACAGTGAGGACAATTAACGGGTGGAACAGCTGGCCACGAGAAGCTGTGGGTGCTCCATCACTGGAGGTTTGTAAGAAGGGATAAGATAGCCGTTTGTCTGAAATGGTATAGGGTTTCCTGCCTGAGCAGGGGGTTGGACTAGATGACCTCCAAGGCCCCTTCTGACTCTGTTATTCCGTTTGCCCTTCCGAAGTCTGGCTACCCCTGTCTGGGCATCCAGTAGCCCTGCGGAGAACTTTCTCCCCTGCGCCCCTCCAGCGAGTGCCCGGCTCTGCCCCACCCCCTCCTCTCTTGGGGGGGGGGGGTCTCAAGGTCCCAGGGAGCCCCAGGGAACGGCTGGTCTCTGCGGAGCCCCCTCCCCGCTTCCGCTGCTCCCCTTTGGGTCCTCCCCTGCTTTCTTCCGAAGGAGCTTTTTGGGATGGACTTTCCCGCTTTTGTCAAAGGCACCTTTGGGTCCACCTGGAGGGGGGAGAACCTGGTTTATGGTTAACCTGCGACTCGCATTTCCCTTCGCCCTTCAAGCGGCGCTTTGATTCCGGGACTTTGATCCTGCCTGGAGCCACTGAGGGGGGGGTGGGGGGTCATTTCATAAGAAAGAAAGGCAATGCCCCCCCCCACGGATGGGAGCGCAGCGGCCCCCCTGCCGACCTGTGATGAGAACCGTCTTGCCCCGCAGGCTGACCGCGTTCCGGCACCGGGGACCCGCCGCGGAGTAGTAGTAGAGCAGCGCGCAGAGCCCCAGCAGGAGCGCCGCGCCCGCCGCCAGCATCGCCATCGCCTCCATCGCCCGCCCGGCCCCGCTTCCTTTCCCCGCAGCCCCGGAGCGCTTCGTTTTTACCGGGACGGTCCCCGCCCTCGGCCCGCCTCCCGCCTCTCCCCGCCTGGGAAAGCCACCTTCTCGCCCTCCCCTCCTGGGCTAGGCAGGCAGGAATGGGAGGGAGGGAGGGAGGGAGGAAGGAAATGGGAAGGAGGGAGGGAGGGAGGAAAGGAATGGGAGGGAGGGAGGGAGGGAGGGAGGAAGAAAGGAAATGGGAATGGGAGGGAGGGAGGGAGGAAGGAAGGAAATGGGAATGAGGGAGGGAGGGAGGAAGGAAATGGGAAGGAAGGAGGAAGGAAGGAAAAGAATGGGAGGGAGGGAGGAAGGAAATGGGAATGAGGGAGAGAGGGAGGAAAGGAATGGGAGGGAGGGAGGAAAGAAGGAAGGAAATGGGAAGGAGGGAGGGAGGGAGGGAGAAAGGAAAGCGAAGGGAGGGAGGGAGGGAGGGAGGAAGGAAGGAAGGAAATGGGAATGAGGGAGGGAGGGAGGAAGGAAAGGAATGGGAGGAAGGAAGGAAGGAAGGAAATGGGAAGGAGGGAGGGAGGAAGGAAGGAAATGGGAATATGGGAGGGAGGAAAGGAATGGGAGGGAGGAAGGAAGGAAGGAAGGAAATGGGAAGGAGGGAGGGAGGGAGACGCCGCCCCCATGGCCCGCTCACCGGCTTCTCTTTGACTGGACCAGGCCGGGCCTGCCCCTCCTGCAGCCGCCCCTCCGCCCCCCCGCCTGGGAAAGCCCCGGCCATGGGCAGCGCTGCCAATCTCACGCCCTCCCCTCCTCCCCGCTTGGCCTCGCCTTGGCCACCAGCAGCCCTCTGGCCCTCTGGCCGTCCTTTTGCCCCCACCTCCCGGCCTGTCCACATGGTCTCCCATCCTTTCCCTGAGGATGCTCTGTGTACACAGCCGGCTCTCCTCGCATGGGGAGGGACTCTGCCTTCTGCTGTCCCATAATCCTTGGCTCTGCGCCCAGCTCCAAAGGCCAGGGGTGGGCAGGGGCCATCAAGCTTGGCTCAACACTCCTTGCTCAGAACCTTGGGGGTCCAGTGAAACGGAGGTGGGGTCTCCTGGTTATAATCCCCATCGCTCAGATCCTGCATCTGTGGAACTGCCTTGAACCATGAGATGGACGGCAGAGAAGTTTAGTAATATATTTTTTTTAAACAAAATTTTATTAAGTTTATGTAGATGAGGAAAAATAGGAACAATATAGGTATGGTAAAGGGAGGGGTGGAAGGAGAGGGGAAGGGGAAGGGAATAAGGCATTAGGGTAAAATAAAGGTAGGTACAATCACATATTTCAACAAACAAGCTACCGTCCGGATCATAATAATGAGTAAATATCATATTCAACCATTTTTACCAAAGCTTAGACTATAACACATTAAAAACAGTTAGTAAATAAATACGTTGATCTATTAAGTAAACACTACTAATAAAATCTCAAAAACTCCTAACAATCAAAAGTAGCAAATGAAAATCAGTAAATCAGGAAAAATAATCATATCATCAAAATGTTAGTTAGAACTCGATTAAAAATCAATCATCTATTTTAAAATATTGAATCCTTCAAGTTCTAACGTGTCTCTAACCATTGATAAAATTTTTCCCAAGTTTTAAAATAAATTGAATCATCTTTTTCTTTCATTGCTAATGTTAGTCTATCCATTTCTGCACACTCTAAAATTTTAGTAATTATAATCTGGTCAGATGGTAAATTCTCATTTTTCCAAAATTGGGCAAATACTAGGTACTATCCTTGCAGCAGTTAAAACATGCAATATCAAGTAGTCATTATCTTTACCATAATTAGGTCTTAACCTAATTAGGTCTTAACAGTGCAGCTCCTGTGCGAGCTGCACTGGTTGCCGGTGGTCTTTCGGGTGCGGTTCAAGGTGTTAGTGACCACCTTTAAAGCGCTCCATGGCATCGGACCCGGATACTTACAGGACCGCCTACTGCCAGCAAATACCTCCCACCGTCCTGTAGGCTCCCACAGAGAGGGCCTCCTCAGGGAGCCATCGGCCAGACAATGCCGGCTGGCGGCCCCCAGGGGGAGGGCCTTCTCTGTGGGAGCTCCCACGCTATGGAAGGAGCTCCCCCCCCAACTCCGTACAATGACAGATTTACGCACCTTCCCTCGGGAACTAAAAACGTTCCTTTTTCGACAGGCTGGCGTGGCATAGAAGCTCCGGTTCTGGTAGGGTTAGAATGTTTTAGGGGGATGGAGTAAAAAAATTTTAAGATTTGTAAGTATTGGGTTTTAAATGGGGATTTTACGGCCAAAATTATTTAATTCACTTTTAATTATTTTAAATTATGTATGTCTATATGTTTTTTATATGTTTAGGTTGTACACCGCCCCGAGTCCTTTGGGAGAGGGGCGGTATAGAAATTTGATAAATAAATAAGTAAGTAAATAAATAAATAAATAAATAAATAAATAAATAAATAAATAAATAAATAAATAAATAAAAACATTCCTAACAAAAACAATTCTGGTTTAAAATCTATCTGTAGTTTCATCATCTTTTCCAACCATCTATGCATCTTAGATCAATATTTCTTAGCGATAGGGCATATCCACCAGGCATGGTAATAAGTGCCTGGCTGTTGTTTACATTTCCAGCAGATATCCGAAACATTTTTAAACATCTATAAAACATCTTATATAAGTTTTCTTTATATGCTACCGCTTTTGTAAGCTTAATATTTTTATCCCAAAGTTTTTGCCAGTCTTCCAAATCTATAGAAAGTCCAAAGTTCTTTGCCCATACTATCATTGTTTCTTTCACTTGTTCTTCTTCCATCTTCCAGTTTAAAAGAAATTAATAGTTTTCTAATCAACTTCTCATCTGTTTTTAACAAAATTTTATCCAATGGGGTCTGTTCTTTGTAAAAACCTGTCGATTTTATATCTTTTTCGTATCTTGTTTGAATTTGCAAATAGGACCACCATGTCAAGTCAATACCTTGTAGTTGTAAAGTCGTTATTTTTTCCTTCTTTGTCTAAAATGTCTTTATAACTAACCAGTTTGTCATAATTAATCAGATTTGGATAAGCAAATGCTTCCATTGTTGAAAGCCACTCAGGTATTTCACAGTGCTAGGCTGCATTAACAGAGGGAGAGAATCAAGATCACGTGAAGGGTTAATACCACTTTACAAGGCCTTGGTAAGGCCACACTTGGAATACGGCATCCAGTTTTGGTCACCACAATGTAAAAAAGATGTTGAGACTCTAGAAAGAGTACAGAGAAGAGCAACAAAGATGATTAGGGGACTGGAGGCTAAAACATACAAGGAACGGTTGCTGGAATTGGGGATGTCTAGTTTAACAAAGAGAAGGAGGAGGGGGGACAGGATAGCAGCCTTCCAGTATCTGAGGGGCTGCCCCAAAGAAGAGGGAGTCAAGCTAGTCTCCAAAGCCCCTGAAGGCAGGACAAGAAGCAACGGACAAAAACTCATCAAGGAGAGAAGCAACCTGGAACTAAGGACAAATTTCCTGACAGTCAGAACAATTAACTAGTGGAACTCCTTGCCTCCAGAAGCAGTAAATGCTCCACCACTGGAACAACAACAACAACAACAACAACAACAACAACAACAACAATGTTGTAAGGGACCTTGGAGGTCATCTAGTCCAACCCCATAACCCAGTGATGGCGAACCTTTTAGAGACCGAGTGCCCAAACTGCAACCCAAAACCCACTTATTTATCGCCGGGTGCCAGGTGGGCGTGGCCCACTGGGTGGGCGTGGCTGTGGTGGTCACGGCAGAATGAGTGGGTGTGGCCAAGATGGGTGTGGTCACTTTGATGTTCCTCGTGGGCAGGGACTCCCGTGGGGGCCGGACAGGGTTGGAGGAGATCCAGGGGTCACTGGCAGGTGGGGCGGTGGGCAGGAGGCTCGTCCTGCAGGGTGAGGCCAGGCAGGGCAGGGGTGCCATTGTCGCAGGGCAAGATGAGGCAGGGGCCAGGGCGGCTGCTACCTGACACCATCGGCCCCCGCACACAGAGGCCAGCCAGTGCATGGGGGCCGACGGTGTCTGTCAGCAGCCACAGCCTGCCGGCCCCTCAACTGGCGCACTCTAGGGCTCCGCAGACCGCTGCCAGAAGTTCAGAGAAGCCGCCTCTGAGCTCGATGGCCGGCCAACAGCTGAGGAGGCGATACAGTGGGTCGTGCCCAGGAAAAGGAGAGCATGCGCGGCCAGGAGGGATGGGACGGGGGAGGGTAACCAGCCGTGCTGGGATGCATCTGGCCATGTGGGACCTCAGTGAGTTAGCAGGCAGCTGCTTGAAGAGGGATGGTTGCCATCTCCAGGACATGGCGCGAGTGCCCACAGAGAGGGCTCTGAATGCCGCCTCTGGCACCCGTGCCATAGGTTCGCCACCACTGCTATATACCCTTTCAGACAAAGGGCTGTCCAGTCTCTTCTTAAAAACTTCCAGTGTTGGAGCATTCACCGCTTCTGGAGGCAGGTTGTTAATAATAATAATATAGTTGGAAGGGACCTTGGAGGTCATCAAGTCCAACCAGGGGCTCCATTCTTGGCAGCAGAGGCCTTTTGCAAAGATGACAAAAGACTTTGCAAATGGAGGGAAGGCTTCGACGTTTCAGCCCTTACAACCATTTGCAAAGCTGTTTGCTGCAAATCTCATCCAGGTCTCTGTTTGCAGAGAACAGAGGCCTAAAGTACCGTGAGATCTTGAGCTACTGATCTCGCCTGGTCTTGCAGTATTTTAGGCCTCCATTCTCAGTGAATGCACTGAAGGCCTGAAGCATCAAAACAGGCCAAGAAAGCGAAGACGCTCTAGAACAGGGGTCTTCAATCGTGGCCCTTTTAGGACTTGTGGACTTCAACTCCCAGAATTCCTCAGCCAGGGACGTGTCCCAGCATGTTTGAAGAGGGGTGGACTTCAGTTCCCAGAATCCTCACCTAGCATGGCTGGCTGGGGAATTCTGGGAGTTGAAGTCCACCTGTCTTAAAGGGGCCCAGCTTGGAGATCCCTGGTCTATGTATTTATGTGTTTAGGAAAGGAATAGAGTGTTGTTCAGAAATTCTAATGAGTAAAGCTTGATAGGAGAGGCCAGGCCACCTAAAAGTTATAAAATAATAAAGCTTATCTTATATTATGGATTGCAAGTACAAATAAGAAAGGCAGAAATTTCTAGCTAACTGAAACCGCAAGTAGAGGAAATGTAAAACCTGACTATGACGTTTAGAGCTCAAGATGTAAAAAGCATAACCACAGACAGATAAGAATCAGAAGAACTAGGCTTTGCATATAAAAAGTAGATGGTATTACATAAAATGGATACAAAGGGCATGGGAAGGACAGTGGTTTAGGCGTTCGGAGTCTTTGCAAACGCTTCTTTTGAATAAAACTTTTGTTACTGGAATTCCAAGTGAATCTGTTTGTTTTGGGATCTTGAGCCACGTTCCAAACATTTATATTCTACCTTTCTAGGCCATCCATCTCCCTCAAAAAGAGAGCAGACACTTCAAAAACTAATATTGTAAAGAACGCATCTCTTGAATCCATTCCTTAAAATCAGGAGTTTATGGTTCTGTTCATCCATGTAAAACAGGGTTCTTCCAACTTGGCCCTTTTATGACTTGTGGACTTCAACCCCCAGAATTCCTCAGCCAGGCACCCGTCCCTGGCTGAGGAATTCTGGGAGTTGAAGTCCACAAGTCATAAAAGGGCCAAGTTGGAAGGCCTCTGCTCTAGATCTTTGCAAGGTGAGTATCTACAGGCTCAGTGCCTGTGGAGACCCGGGTGGGGGGTGCGGGACTAACCAAGGTGAATGTTGCAGTACCTCTGCAATCATTCGTAAGGGTGAACGACTGCCGTGGTGCTGCAACATTCGTAATTTCGGGACTTGTTGATATACTATGTATGTGACCATGTGATACACTTAACAATTAACCGTGGCAGAAAGGTCATAAAATTAGGCACAATTCACTTCGCAACTGCCTTGCTTAGCAACAGAAATTCATGTCCCGGCTTCCGGTTTTGATATCGCGGCAATATGGATGCAGGGAAGCAGGGCTCTGCCTCCCACACCCAATTTCTTCCATCTGGGGGGCCAAAAAGGTTGCCATCTCCAGGACATGGTGCGAGTGCCCACAGAGAGGGCTCTGAATGCCGCCTCTGGCACCCATGCCATAGGTTCTCCATCACTGCTATATACCATTTCAGACAAAGGGCTGTCCAGTCTCTTCTTTAAAACTTCCAGTGTTGGAGCACTCACTGCTTCTGGAGACAAGGAGTTCCACTGGTTAATTCTTCTCACTGTCAGGAAGTTTCTCCTTAGTTCCAGGTTGCTTCTCTCCTTGATGAGTTTCCATCTGTTGCTTCTTGTCCTGCCTTCAGGCGCTTTGGAGAAGAGCTTGACTCCCTCTTCTTTGGGGCAGCCCCTGAGATACTGGAGTGCTGCTATCCTGTCCCCCCCCCCGTTCTTCTCTTCGTTAAACGAGACAGACCCAATTCCAGCAACCGTTCCTTATATGTTTTAGCCTCCAGTCCCCTAATCATCTTTGTTGCTCTTCTCTGCACTCTTTCTAGATTCTCAGCATCTTTTTTACATCGTGGTGACCAAAACTGGATGCAGATATTCCAAATGTGGCCTTACCAAGGCATAGGAGTGGTATTAATACTTCACGTGATCTTGATTCTCTCTCTCAGTTAATGCAGCCCAGCACTGTGTTGGCTTTTTTGGCAGCTGCAGCACACTGCTGGCTCATATTTAAGTGATTGTCTACTAGGGCTCCAAGATCCCTCTCAGAGTTACTACTATTGAGCAAGGTACCCCCCTATACTATACCTGTACATTTGGTTTTTCTTGCCTAAATGTAGAACCTTACTTTTTTCACCCTTGAATTTTATTTTGTTAGATAGCGCCCAGTGTTCAAGTCTGTCCAGGTCCTCCTATATCCTAAGCCTGTCTTCTGGAGTGTTGGCTATTCCTGCCAGCTTGGTGTCATCTGCATTTGATGATTTCCCCATCTATCCCCTCGTCCAAATCGTTAATGAAGATATTGAAGAGCTCTGGGCCCAGAACAGAGCCCTGGGACACCCCACTGCACACTTCCCCCCATGTAGATGCGGTTCCATTGAGGACCCCACGCTGAGTCTGACTATTATTACTTCTCAGCTTGCTAACAAACCTGGGGGGAGGGATAGGGGACCGGAATGCAGACTTCAAAAGATCAAGAAAGGAGATCGTGAGAGCCAAGGACAGTTCACCAGATGTCTGACCAGACCCAAGGGCACTTTCTCATAACAATATTTTCCCTCCTAATTGGGCAACGTGACCTGACCAAGAAGGAGGAGGGGGAGTTCTATACTTTTACTATATGGGGCTTGGGTGGGGTTTTGCCAAAGCTGATTTTGCTTGCATGCGTGCCGAAAGGATGTACTCAATAAAATCTTACATTAAGCGTTCGGAAAGCCTCAAAGGTGTTTACTTGGTTGGGTTCGTCAGTCAGAATCTTGACATCAATGATAAGTCAATTTTTCCAAGGGTGTTGTAACTTTGAATGGTCGCTAAATAGATGGTTGTAAGTCGAGGGTTACCTGGAATCAGAAGCCCGCTTTCGGTTACCCCAAACTCTGCCTCTGTCCCTTCCCGTGTGGAGTGGTCAGTCCCAGCAGCATCTCGCTGAATTCCCAGAATATCTCAGCCATCTGGTCATCGCGGGCTTGTGGCCAGGGCACCTTCGGCTGGCAGTCCGCGAAATATTGACCACTCAGCCTCTCGATGCCCTCCTCGGTGGCACAGTAGATGGTGGTCTGGGCGCCAGTGTCACTATCTTGGAGGAATGGCTTGAGGATCCAGATCATCCAAGGGGGATAGAAGCAAGTCATTTTGGTGAGAACAAATTCTAAAAACAAAGGCTGTGAGAGCAGGGCGGGGATGAAAGGTTGCCTGGATTTTTTTGGGGGGGGGAGGTCCCATATTGATGACCAGGAATTAGGGGACAGTATTAATTATGAATACATATCGATGGCTTCTCTCTCTTTGGTCACTTGCAGAGTCGTGGATGCAGGGACAGGAAAGGACAGCAAGGACAATGCCCAATGTCCTAACCCACCCAAGAACATACGATATCTTTAGGAAACACTCAAATGGGAACATGTTTAGCTACTTCTGCTTTCTCCCTTCTTATCTACAGTGTGCCAGACTTACTGGGTGCAATCTTTATCTTACGGGTGTCAGCTTTGCTGGATGGGTTGCTTACGTAATAATACAGAATAAATACAAGGATTTCTTATCATTCGTGGCTCCTCTCATTTAGAGGGGTCCGTCTCTATTCAGCTGAATAAAAACGTAAAACTTAAAGGCACTTTCTGGTTTCCTGTATTTCTTTAACCAGCAAAACCTCAGAACCTGCATATCAATGTGAACCCTTCGCACATCACCTGTTTCCCCCAAGAATCACGGGAGATTTGGGCAACAGTGCTAGAAGTGAGTGGCAGTTTGGAAACAAGGAGAAGGAGGAGGAGGAGGAAAAGGAGCAAAGGATGGGAGGAACAGAAAAGGAAGAAGGAGGAGGACAAAGAGAAGCTAGAGACTGGGGCAAGCCTCATCCCTGCCTTCGGGAGTGGGTTATTATTATTATTATTATTATTATTATTATTATTATTATTATTATTATATTACTAATATTATAATAATAATATTATTATTATAATATTATTACTTACGGGACCGTCTGCTGCCCCATGAAACCCAGCGGCCAGTTAGGGCCCACAGAGTCGGCCTTCTCCAGGTCCCGTCAGCCAGACAGTGTCGCCTGGCAGGGCCTAGGGGAAGAGCCTTCTCTGTTGCGGCCCCAGCCCTCTGGAACCAACTTCCCACGGAGATCCGTGTCGCCCCCACCCTCTCCGCCTTTCGTAAATTACTCAAAACACACCTCTGCCGGCAGGCCTGGGGTAGTTAACATCTTGCCCCAAGCCAGTGTATGTCTGTGTGTATGCTGAATGATTGGTTTTTTTAAAAAATTAAGAGGTTTTATATTTACATGTATTTTATATGTTGATTTCTACTGTGTTGTGAGCCGCCCTGAGTTCTCCGGAATAGGGCGGCATAGAAATCGAATAAATAATAATAATAATAATAATAATAATAATAATAATAATAATAATAATAATAATAATAATTATTATTATTATTATTATTATTATTATTATTATTATTAATTCAATTTCTATGCCGCCCTATTCCGAAGAACTCAGGGCGGCTCACAACACAGTAGAAATCAACATATAAAAATACATGTAAATATAGTTCTAGTCCCGCCTTAGGCACGAAAGACAGGTGAGCGACTTTGGGCCAATCACCAGGAGACGGTGAGTTCTAGTCCCGCCTTAGGCACGAAAGACAGGTGAGCGATTTTGGGCCAATCACCAGGAGACGGTGAGTTCTAGTCCCGCCTTAGGCACGAAAGACAGGTGAGGGACTTTGGGCCAATCACCAGGAGACGGTGAGTTCTAGTCCCGCCTTAGGCACGAAAGACAGGTGAGCGACTTTGGGCCAATCACCAGGAGACGGTGAGTTCTAGTCCCGCCTTAGGCATGAAAGACAGGTGAGGGACTTTGGGCCAATCACCAGGAGATGGTGAGTTCTAGTCCCGCCTTAGGCACGAAAGACAGGTGAGCGACTTTGGGCCAGTCACCAGGAGACGGTGAGTTCTACTCCCGCCTTAGGCACGAAAGACAGGTGAGCGACTTTGGGCCAATCACCAGGAGACGGTGAGTTCTAGTCCCGCCTTAGGCATGAAAGACAGGTGAGGGACTTTGGGCCAATCACCAGGAGACGGTGAGTTCTAGTCCCGCCTTAGGCACGAAAGACAGGTGAGGGACTTTGGGCCAATCACCAGGAGACGGTGAGTTCTAGTCCCGCCTTAGGCACGAAAGACAGGTGAGCGACTTTGGGCCAATCACCAGGAGACGGTGAGTTCTAGTCCCGCCTTAGGCACGAAAGACAGGTGAGCGACTTTGGGCCAATCACCAGGAGACGGTGAGTTCTAGTCCCGCCTTAGGCACGAAAGACAGGTGAGCGACTTTGGGCCAATCACGAGGAGACGGTGAGTTCTAGTCCCGCCTTAGGCCTGAAAGACAGGTGAGGGACTTTGAGCCAATCACCAGGAGACGGTGAGTTCTAGTCCCGCCTTAGGCATGAAAGACATGTGAGGGACTTTGGGCCAATCACCAGGAGACGGTGAGTTCTAGTCCCGCCTTAGGCATGAAAGACAGGTGAGGGACTTTGGGCCAATCACCAGGAGATGGTGAGTTCTAGTCCCGCCTTAGGCACGAAAGACAGGTGAGCGACTTTGGGCCAATCACCAGGAGACGGTGAGTTCTAGTCCCGCCTTAGGCATGAAAGACAGGTGAGGGACTTTGGGCCAATCACCAGGAGATGGTGAGTTCTAGTCCCGCCTTAGGCACGAAAGACAGGTGAGGGACTTTGGGCCAATCACCAGGAGACGGTGAGTTCTACTCCCGCCTTAGGCACGAAAGACAGGTGAGGGACTTTGGGCCAATCACCAGGAGATGGTGAGTTCTACTCCTGCCTTAGGCACGAAAGACAGGTGAGCGACTTTGGGCCAATCACCAGGAGACGGTGAGTTCTAGTCCCGCCTTAGGCACGAAAGACAGGTGAGGGACTTTGGGCCAATCACCAGGAGACGGTGAGTTCTAGTCCCGCCTTAGGCACGAAAGACAGGTGAGGGACTTTGGGCCAATCACCAGGAGACGGTGAGTTCTAGTCCCGCCTTAGGCACGAAAGACAGGTGAGCGACTTTGGGCCAATCACCAGGAGACGGTGAGTTCTAGTCCCGCCTTAGGCACGAAAGACAGGTGAGGGACTTTGAGCCAGTCACCAGGAGATGGTGAGTTCTAGTCCCGCCTTAGGCACGAAAGACAGGTGAGGGACTTTGGGCCAATCACCAGGAGACGGTGAGTTCTAGTCCCGCCTTAGGCACGAAAGACAGGTGAGGGACTTTGGGCCAATCACCAGGAGACGGTGAGTTCTACTCCCGCCTTAGGCACGAAAGACAGGTGAGGGACTTTGGGCCAATAACCAGGAGACGGTGAGTTCTAGTCCCGCCTTAGGCATGAAAGACAGGTGAGGGACTTTGGGCCAATCACCAGGAGACGGTGAGTTCTAGTCCCGCCTTAGGCACGAAAGACAGGTGAGGGACTTTGGGCCAATCACCAGGAGACGGTGAGTTCTAGTCCCGCCTTAGGCACGAAAGACAGGTGAGGGACTTTGGGCCAATCACCAGGAGACGGTGAGTTCTAGTCCCGCCTTAGGCACGAAAGACAGGTGAGGGACTTTGGGCCAATCACCAGGAGATGATGAGTTCTACTCCCGCCTTAGGCACGAAAGACAGGTGAGGGACTTTGGGCCAATAACCAGGAGACGGTAAGTTCTAGTCCCGCCTTAGGCATGAAAGACAGGTGAGGGACTTTGAGCCAGTCACCAGGAGACGGTGAGTTCTAGTCCCGCCTTAGGCATGAAAGACAGGTGAGCGACTTTGGGCCAATCACCAGGAGATGGTGAGTTCTAGTCCCGCCTTAGGCATGAAAGACAGGTGAGGGACTTTGAGCCAGTCACCAGGAGACGGCGAGTTCTAGTCACACCTTAGGCATGAAAGACAGGTGAGCGACTTTGGGCCAATCACCAGGAGATGGCGAGTTCTAGTCCCGCCTTAGGCATGAAAGACAGGTGAGCGACTTTGAGCCAGTCACCAGGAGATGGTGAGTTCTAGTCCCGCCTTAGGCATGAAAGACAGGTGAGGGACTTTGGGCCAATCACCAGGAGACGGTGAGTTCTAGTCTCGCCTTAGGCACGAAAGACAGGTGAGGGAGTTTGGGCCAATCACCAGGAGACGGTGAGTTCTAGTCCCGCCTTAGGCATGAAAGACAGGTGAGGGACTTTGAGCCAATCACCAGGAGAAGGTGAGTTCTAGTCCCGCCTTAGGCATGAAAGACAGGTGAGGGACTTTGGGCCAATCACCAGGAGATGGTGAGTTCTAGTCCCGCCTTAGGCACGAAAGACAGGTGAGGGACTTTGGGCCAATCACCAGGAGACGGTGAGTTCTAGTCCCGCCTTAGGCACGAAAGACAGGTGAGGTACTTTGGGCCAATCACCAGGAGATGGTGAGTTCTACTCCCGCCTTAGGCACGAAAGACAGGTGAGGGACTTTGGGCCAATAACCAGGAGACGGTGAGTTCTAGTCCCGCCTTAGGCATGAAAGACAGGTGAGGGACTTTGGGCCAATCACCAGGAGACGGTGAGTTCTAGTCCCGCCTTAGGCACGAAAGACAGGTGAGGGACTTTGGGCCAATCACCAGGAGACGGTGAGTTCTAGTCCCGCCTTAGGCACGAAAGACAGGTGAGGGACTTTGGGCCAATCACCAGGAGACGGTGAGTTCTAGTCCCGCCTTAGGCATGAAAGACAGGTGAGGGACTTTGAGCCAATCACCAGGAGACGGTGAGTTCTAGTCCCGCCTTAGGCACGAAAGACAGGTGAGGGACTTTGGGCCAATCACCAGGAGACGGTGAGTTCTAGTCCCGCCTTAGGCACGAAAGACAGGTGAGGGACTTTGGGCCAATCACCAGGAGACGGTGAGTTCTAGTCCCGCCTTAGGCATGAAAGACAGGTGAGGGACTTTGAGCCAATCACCAGGAGACGGTGAGTTCTAGTCCCGCCTTAGGCACGAAAGACAGGTGAGGGACTTTGAGCCAATCACCAGGAGACGGTGAGTTCTAGTCCCGCCTTAGGCATGAAAGACAGGTGAGCGACTTTGGGCCAATCACCAGGAGATGGTGAGTTCTAGTCCCGCCTTAGGCATGAAAGACAGGTGAGCGACTTTGGGCCAATCACCAGGAGATGGTGAGTTCTAGTCCCGCCTTAGGCATGAAAGACAGGTGAGGGACTTTGGGCCAATCACCAGGAGACGGTGAGTTCTAGTCCCGCCTTAGGCATGAAAGACAGGTGAGCGACTTTGGGCCAATCACCAGGAGATGGTGAGTTCTAGTCCCGCCTTAGGCACGAAAGACAGGTGAGGGACTTTGGGCCAATCACCAGGAGACGGTGAGTTCTAGTCCCGCCTTAGGCATGAAAGACAGGTGAGCGACTTTGGGCCAATCACCAGGAGATGGTGAGTTCTAGTCCCGCCTTAGGCATGAAAGACAGGTGAGGGACTTTGAGCCAGTCACCAGGAGACGGTGAGTTCTAGTCCCGCCTTAGGCATGAAAGACAGGTGAGCGACTTTGGGCCAATCACCAGGAGATGGTGAGTTCTAGTCCCGCCTTAGGCATGAAAGACAGGTGAGGGACTTTGAGCCAGTCACCAGGAGACGGCGAGTTCTAGTCACACCTTAGACATGAAAGACAGGTGAGCGACTTTGGGCCAATCACCAGGAGATGGTGAGTTCTAGTCCCGCCTTAGGCATGAAAGACAGGTGAGGGACTTTGAGCCAGTCACCAGGAGACGGTGAGTTCTAGTCCCGCCTTAGGCATGAAAGACAGGTGAGGGACTTTGAGCCAGTCACCAGGAGACGGTGAGTTCTAGTCCCGCCTTAGGCATGAAAGACAGGTGAGCGACTTTGGGCCAATCACCAGGAGATGGTGAGTTCTAGTCCCGCCTTAAGCACGAAAGACAGGTGAGGGACTTTGGGCCAATCACCAGGAGACGGTGAGTTCTAGTCCCGCCTTAGGCATGAAAGACAGGTGAGCGACTTTGAGCCAGTCACCAGGAGATGGTGAGTTCTAGTCCCGCCTTAGGCATGAAAGACAGGTGAGGGACTTTGGGCCAATCACCAGGAGACGGTGAGTTCTAGTCCCGCCTTAGGAACGAAAGACAGGTGAGGGAGTTTGGGCCAATCACCAGGAGACGGTGAGTTCTAGTCCCGCCTTAGGCATGAAAGACAGGTGAGGGACTTTGAGCCAATCACCAGGAGACGGTGAGTTCTAGTCCCGCCTTAGGCATGAAAGACAGGTGAGGGACTTTGGGCCAATCACCAGGAGATGGTGAGTTCTACTCCCGCCTTAGGCACGAAAGACAGGTGAGGGACTTTGGGCCAATAACCAGGAGACGGTGAGTTCTAGTCCCGCCTTAGGCAGGAAAGACAGGTGAGCGACTTTGAGCCAGTCACCAGGAGACGGTGAGTTCTAGTCCCGCCTTAGGCATGAAAGACAGGTGAGCGACTTTGGGCCAATCACCAGGAGACGGTGAGTTCTAGTCCCGCCTTAGGCATGAAAGACAGGTGAGGGACTTTGAGCCAGTCACCAGGAGACGGCGAGTTCTAGTCCCGCCTTAGGCACAAAAGACAGGTGAGCGACTTTGGGCCAATCACCAGGAGACGGTGAGTTCTAGTCCCGCCTTAGGTATGAAAGACAGGTGAGCGACTTTGGGCCAGTCACCAGGAGACGGTGAGTTCTACTCCCGCCTTAGGCACGAAAGACAGGTGAGCGACTTTGGGCCAATCACCAGGAGACGGTGAGTTCTAGTCCCGCCTTAGGCATGAAAGACAGGTGAGGGACTTTGGGCCAATCACCAGGAGATGGTGAGTTCTAGTCCCGCCTTAGGCACGAAAGACAGGTGAGCGACTTTGGGCCAATCACCAGGAGACGGTGAGTTCTAGTCCCGCCTTAGGCACGAAAGACAGGTGAGGTACTTTGGGCCAATCACCAGGAGACGGCGAGTTCTAGTCCCGCCTTAGGCACAAAAGACAGGTGAGCGACTTTGGGCCAGTCACCAGGAGACGGTGAGTTCTACTCCCGCCTTAGGCACGAAAGACAGGTGAGCGACTTTGGGCCAATCACCAGGAGATGGTGAGTTCTAGTCCCGCCTTAGGCATGAAAGACAGGTGAGGGACTTTGAGCCAGTCACCAGGAGACGGTGAGTTCTAGTCCCGCCTTAGGCATGAAAGACAGGTGAGCGACTTTGGGCCAATCACCAGGAGATGGTGAGTTCTAGTCCCGCCTTAGGCACGAAAGACAGGTGAGGGACTTTGGGCCAATCACCAGGAGACGGTGAGTTCTAGTCCCGCCTTAGGCATGAAAGACAGGTGAGCGACTTTGGGCCAATCACCAGGAGATGGTGAGTTCTAGTCCCGCCTTAGGCATGAAAGACAGGTGAGGGACTTTGAGCCAGTCACCAGGAGACGGTGAGTTCTAGTCCCGCCTTAGGCATGAAAGACAGGTGAGCGACTTTGGGCCAATCACCAGGAGATGGTGAGTTCTAGTCCCGCCTTAGGCATGAAAGACAGGTGAGGGACTTTGAGCCAGTCACCAGGAGACGGCGAGTTCTAGTCACACCTTAGGCATGAAAGACAGGTGAGCGACTTTGGGCCAATCACCAGGAGATGGTGAGTTCTAGTCCCGCCTTAGGCATGAAAGACAGGTGAGGGACTTTGAGCCAGTCATCAGGAGACGGTGAGTTCTAGTCCCGCCTTAGGCATGAAAGACAGGTGAGGGACTTTGAGCCAGTCACCAGGAGACGGTGAGTTCTAGTCCCGCCTTAGGCATGAAAGACAGGTGAGCGACTTTGGGCCAATCACCAGGAGATGGTGAGTTCTAGTCCCGCCTTAAGCACGAAAGACAGGTGAGGGACTTTGGGCCAATCACCAGGAGACGGTGAGTTCTAGTCCCGCCTTAGGCATGAAAGACAGGTGAGCGACTTTGAGCCAGTCACCAGGAGATGGTGAGTTCTAGTCCCGCCTTAGGCATGAAAGACAGGTGAGGGACTTTGGGCCAATCACCAGGAGACGGTGAGATCTAGTCCCGCCTTAGGAACGAAAGACAGGTGAGGGAGTTTGGGCCAATCACCAGGAGACGGTGAGTTCTAGTCCCGCCTTAGGCATGAAAGACAGGTGAGGGACTTTGAGCCAATCACCAGGAGACGGTGAGTTCTAGTCCCGCCTTAGGCATGAAAGACAGGTGAGGGACTTTGGGCCAATCACCAGGAGATGGTGAGTTCTACTCCCGCCTTAGGCACGAAAGACAGGTGAGGGACTTTGGGCCAATAACCAGGAGACGGTGAGTTCTAGTCCCGCCTTAGGCAGGAAAGACAGGTGAGCGACTTTGAGCCAGTCACCAGGAGACGGTGAGTTCTAGTCCCGGCTTAGGCATGAAAGACAGGTGAGCGACTTTGGGCCAATCACCAGGAGACGGTGAGTTCTAGTCCCGCCTTAGGCATGAAAGACAGGTGAGGGACTTTGAGCCAGTCACCAGGAGACGGCGAGTTCTAGTCCCGCCTTAGGCACAAAAGACAGGTGAGCGACTTTGGGCCAATCACCAGGAGACGGTGAGTTCTAGTCCCGCCTTAGGTATGAAAGACAGGTGAGCGACTTTGGGCCAGTCACCAGGAGACGGTGAGTTCTACTCCCGCCTTAGGCACGAAAGACAGGTGAGCGACTTTGGGCCAATCACCAGGAGACGGTGAGTTCTAGTCCCGCCTTAGGCATGAAAGACAGGTGAGGGACTTTGGGCCAATCACCAGGAGATGGTGAGTTCTAGTCCCGCCTTAGGCACGAAAGACAGGTGAGCGACTTTGGGCCAATCACCAGGAGACGGTGAGTTCTAGTCCCGCCTTAGGCACGAAAGACAGGTGAGGTACTTTGGGCCAATCACCAGGAGACGGCGAGTTCTAGTCCCGCCTTAGGCACAAAAGACAGGTGAGCGACTTTGGGCCAGTCACCAGGAGACGGTGAGTTCTACTCCCGCCTTAGGCACGAAAGACAGGTGAGCGACTTTGGGCCAATCACCAGGAGACGGTGAGTTCTAGTCCCGCCTTAGGCATGAAAGACAGGTGAGGGACTTTGGCCCAATCACCAGGAGACGGTGAGTTCTACTCCCGCCTTAGGCACGAAAGACAGGTGAGGGACTTTGGGCCAATAACCAGGAGACGGTGAGTTCTAGTCCCGCCTTAGGCAGGAAAGACAGGTGAGCGACTTTGAGCCAGTCACCAGGAGACGGTGAGTTCTAGTCCCGCCTTAGGCATGAAAGACAGGTGAGCGACTTTGGGCCAATCACCAGGAGACGGTGAGTTCTAGTCCCGCCTTAGGCATGAAAGACAGGTGAGGGACTTTGAGCCAGTCACCAGGAGACGGCGAGTTCTAGTCCCGCCTTAGGCACAAAAGACAGGTGAGCGACTTTGGGCCAATCACCAGGAGACGGTGAGTTCTAGTCCCGCCTTAGGTATGAAAGACAGGTGAGCGACTTTGGGCCAGTCACCAGGAGACGGTGAGTTCTACTCCCGCCTTAGGCACGAAAGACAGGTGAGCGACTTTGGGCCAATCACCAGGAGACGGTGAGTTCTAGTCCCGCCTTAGGCATGAAAGACAGGTGAGGGACTTTGGGCCAATCACCAGGAGATGGTGAGTTCTAGTCCCGCCTTAGGCACGAAAGACAGGTGAGCGACTTTGGGCCAATCACCAGGAGACGGTGAGTTCTAGTCCCGCCTTAGGCACGAAAGACAGGTGAGGTACTTTGGGCCAATCACCAGGAGACGGCGAGTTCTAGTCCCGCCTTAGGTACAAAAGACAGGTGAGCGACTTTGGGCCAGTCACCAGGAGACGGTGAGTTCTACTCCCGCCTTAGGCACGAAAGACAGGTGAGCGACTTTGGGCCAATCACCAGGAGACGGTGAGTTCTAGTCCCGCCTTAGGCATGAAAGACAGGTGAGGGACTTTGGCCCAATCACCAGGAGACGGTGAGTTCTAGTCCCGCCTTAGGCATGAAAGACAGGTGAGTGACTTTGGGCCAATCACCAGGAGATGGTGAGTTCTAGTCCCGCCTTAGGCACGAAAGACAGGTGAGCGACTTTGGGCCAATCACCAGGAGACGGTGAGTTCTAGTCCCGCCTTAGGCACGAAAGACAGGTGAGCGACTTTGGGCCAATCACCAGGAGACGGTGAGTTCTAGTCCCGCCTTAGGCACGAAAGACAGGTGAGCGACTTTGGGCCAATCACCAGGAGACGGTGAGTTCTAGTCCCGCCTTAGGCACGAAAGACAGGTGAGGGAGTTTGGGGCAATCACCAGGAGACGGTGAGTTCTAGTCCCGCCTTAGGCATGAAAGACAGGTGAGGGACTTTGAGCCAATCACCAGGAGACGGTGAGTTCTAGTCCCGCCTTAGGCATGAAAGACAGGTGAGGGACTTTGGGCCAATCACCAGGAGATGGTGAGTTCTAGTCCCGCCTTAGGCACGAAAGACAGGTGAGGGACTTTGGGCCAATCACCAGGAGACGGTGAGTTCTAGTCCCGCCTTAGGCACGAAAGACAGGTGAGGTACTTTGGGCCAATCACCAGGAGATGGTTAGTTCTACTCCCGCCTTAGGCACGAAAGACAGGTGAGGGACTTTGGGCCAATAACCAGGAGACGGTGAGTTCTAGTCCCGCCTTAGGCATGAAAGACAGGTGAGCGAGTTTGAGCCAGTCACCAGGAGACGGTGAGTTCTAGTCCCGCCTTAGGCATGAAAGACAGGTGAGCGACTTTGGGCCAATCACCAGGAGACGGTGAGTTCTAGTCCCGCCTTAGGCACGAAAGACAGGTGAGCGACTTTGGGCCAATCACCAGGAGACGGTGAGTTCTAGTCCCGCCTTAGGCATGAAAGACAGGTGAGCGACTTTGGGCCAATCACCAGGAGACGGTGAGTTCTAGTCCCGCCTTAGGCATGAAAGACAGGTGAGGGACTTTGAGCCAGTCACCAGGAGACGGTGAGTTCTAGTCCCGCCTTAGGCATGAAAGACAGGTGAGGGACTTTGAGCCAGTCACCAGGAGACGGTGAGTTCTAGTCCCGCCTTAGGCATGAAAGACAGGTGAGCGACTTTGGGCCAATCACCAGGAGATGGTGAGTTCTAGTCCCGCCTTAAGCACGAAAGACAGGTGAGGGACTTTGGGCCAATCACCAGGAGACGGTGAGTTCTAGTCCCGCCTTAGGCATGAAAGACAGGTGAGCGATTTTGAGCCAGTCACCAGGAGATGGTGAGTTCTAGTCCCGCCTTAGGCATGAAAGACAGGTGAGGGACTTTGGGCCAATCACCAGGAGACGGTGAGTTCTAGTCCCGCCTTAGGAACGAAAGACAGGTGAGGGAGTTTGGGCCAATCACCAGGAGACGGTGAGTTCTAGTCCCGCCTTAGGCATGAAAGACAGGTGAGGGACTTTGAGCCAATCACCAGGAGACGGTGAGTTCTAGTCCCGCCTTAGGCATGAAAGACAGGTGAGGGACTTTGGGCCAATCACCAGGAGATGGTGAGTTCTACTCCCGCCTTAGGCACGAAAGACAGGTGAGGGACTTTGGGCCAATAACCAGGAGACGGTGAGTTCTAGTCCCGCCTTAGGCAGGAAAGACAGGTGAGCGACTTTGAGCCAGTCACCAGGAGACGGTGAGTTCTAGTCCCGCCTTAGGCATGAAAGACAGGTGAGCGACTTTGGGCCAATCACCAGGAGACGGTGAGTTCTAGTCCCGCCTTAGGCATGAAAGACAGGTGAGGGACTTTGAGCCAGTCACTAGGAGACGGTGAGTTCTAGTCCCGCCTTAGGCATGAAAGACAGGTGAGCGACTTTGGGCCAATCACCAGGAGACGGTGAGTTCTAGTCCCGCCTTAGGCATGAAAGACAGGTGAGGGACTTTGAGCCAGTCACCAGGAGACGGCGAGTTCTAGTCCCGCCTTAGGCACGAAAGACAGGTGAGCGACTTTGGGCCAATCACCAGGAGACGGTGAGTTCTAGTCCCGCCTTAGGTATGAAAGACAGGTGAGCGACTTTGGGCCAGTCACCAGGAGACGGTGAGTTCTACTCCCGCCTTAGGCACGAAAGACAGGTGAGCGACTTTGGGCCAATCACCAGGAGACGGTGAGTTCTAGTCCCGCCTTAGGCATGAAAGACAGGTGAGGGACTTTGGGCCAATCACCAGGAGATGGTGAGTTCTAGTCCCGCCTTAGGCACGAAAGACAGGTGAGCGACTTTGGGCCAATCACCAGGAGACGGTGAGTTCTAGTCCCGCCTTAGGCACGAAAGACAGGTGAGGTACTTTGGGCCAATCACCAGGAGACGGCGAGTTCTAGTCCCGCCTTAGGCACAAAAGACAGGTGAGCGACTTTGGGCCAGTCACCAGGAGACGGTGAGTTCTACTCCCGCCTTAGGCACGAAAGACAGGTGAGCGACTTTGGGCCAATCACCAGGAGATGGTGAGTTCTAGTCCCGCCTTAGGCATGAAAGACAGGTGAGGGACTTTGAGCCAGTCACCAGGAGACGGTGAGTTCTAGTCCCGCCTTAGGCATGAAAGACAGGTGAGCGACTTTGGGCCAATCACCAGGAGATGGTGAGTTCTAGTCCCGCCTTAGGCACGAAAGACAGGTGAGGGACTTTGGGCCAATCACCAGGAGACGGTGAGTTCTAGTCCCGCCTTAGGCATGAAAGACAGGTGAGCGACTTTGGGCCAATCACCAGGAGATGGTGAGTTCTAGTCCCGCCTTAGGCATGAAAGACAGGTGAGGGACTTTGAGCCAGTCACCAGGAGACGGTGAGTTCTAGTCCCGCCTTAGGCATGAAAGACAGGTGAGCGACTTTGGGCCAATCACCAGGAGATGGTGAGTTCTAGTCCCGCCTTAGGCATGAAAGACAGGTGAGGGACTTTGAGCCAGTCACCAGGAGACGGCGAGTTCTAGTCACACCTTAGGCATGAAAGACAGGTGAGCGACTTTGGGCCAATCACCAGGAGATGGTGAGTTCTAGTCCCGCCTTAGGCATGAAAGACAGGTGAGGGACTTTGAGCCAGTCATCAGGAGACGGTGAGTTCTAGTCCCGCCTTAGGCATGAAAGACAGGTGAGGGACTTTGAGCCAGTCACCAGGAGACGGTGAGTTCTAGTCCCGCCTTAGGCATGAAAGACAGGTGAGCGACTTTGGGCCAATCACCAGGAGATGGTGAGTTCTAGTCCCGCCTTAAGCACGAAAGACAGGTGAGGGACTTTGGGCCAATCACCAGGAGACGGTGAGTTCTAGTCCCGCCTTAGGCATGAAAGACAGGTGAGCGACTTTGAGCCAGTCACCAGGAGATGGTGAGTTCTAGTCCCGCCTTAGGCATGAAAGACAGGTGAGGGACTTTGGGCCAATCACCAGGAGACGGTGAGATCTAGTCCCGCCTTAGGAACGAAAGACAGGTGAGGGAGTTTGGGCCAATCACCAGGAGACGGTGAGTTCTAGTCCCGCCTTAGGCATGAAAGACAGGTGAGGGACTTTGAGCCAATCACCAGGAGACGGTGAGTTCTAGTCCCGCCTTAGGCATGAAAGACAGGTGAGGGACTTTGGGCCAATCACCAGGAGATGGTGAGTTCTACTCCCGCCTTAGGCACGAAAGACAGGTGAGGGACTTTGGGCCAATAACCAGGAGACGGTGAGTTCTAGTCCCGCCTTAGGCAGGAAAGACAGGTGAGCGACTTTGAGCCAGTCACCAGGAGACGGTGAGTTCTAGTCCCGCCTTAGGCATGAAAGACAGGTGAGCGACTTTGGGCCAATCACCAGGAGACGGTGAGTTCTAGTCCCGCCTTAGGCATGAAAGACAGGTGAGGGACTTTGAGCCAGTCACCAGGAGACGGCGAGTTCTAGTCCCGCCTTAGGCACAAAAGACAGGTGAGCGACTTTGGGCCAATCACCAGGAGACGGTGAGTTCTAGTC
Organism: Bothrops alternatus; assembly: GCA_034064705.1. Classification (NCBI taxonomy): domain Eukaryota; kingdom Metazoa; phylum Chordata; class Lepidosauria; order Squamata; family Viperidae; genus Bothrops; species Bothrops alternatus. The sequence goes on along the minus strand of JARGCV010000272.1, from coordinate 36,901 downwards.
CCGCCTTAGGTATGAAAGACAGGTGAGCGACTTTGGGCCAGTCACCAGGAGACGGTGAGTTCTACTCCCGCCTTAGGCACGAAAGACAGGTGAGCGACTTTGGGCCAATCACCAGGAGACGGTGAGTTCTAGTCCCGCCTTAGGCATGAAAGACAGGTGAGGGACTTTGGGCCAATCACCAGGAGATGGTGAGTTCTAGTCCCGCCTTAGGCACGAAAGACAGGTGAGCGACTTTGGGCCAATCACCAGGAGACGGTGAGTTCTAGTCCCGCCTTAGGCACGAAAGACAGGTGAGGTACTTTGGGCCAATCACCAGGAGACGGCGAGTTCTAGTCCCGCCTTAGGCACAAAAGACAGGTGAGCGACTTTGGGCCAGTCACCAGGAGACGGTGAGTTCTACTCCCGCCTTAGGCACGAAAGACAGGTGAGCGACTTTGGGCCAATCACCAGGAGACGGTGAGTTCTAGTCCCGCCTTAGGCATGAAAGACAGGTGAGGGACTTTGGCCCAATCACCAGGAGACGGTGAGTTCTACTCCCGCCTTAGGCACGAAAGACAGGTGAGGGACTTTGGGCCAATAACCAGGAGACGGTGAGTTCTAGTCCCGCCTTAGGCAGGAAAGACAGGTGAGCGACTTTGAGCCAGTCACCAGGAGACGGTGAGTTCTAGTCCCGCCTTAGGCATGAAAGACAGGTGAGCGACTTTGGGCCAATCACCAGGAGACGGTGAGTTCTAGTCCCGCCTTAGGCATGAAAGACAGGTGAGGGACTTTGAGCCAGTCACCAGGAGACGGCGAGTTCTAGTCCCGCCTTAGGCACAAAAGACAGGTGAGCGACTTTGGGCCAATCACCAGGAGACGGTGAGTTCTAGTCCCGCCTTAGGTATGAAAGACAGGTGAGCGACTTTGGGCCAGTCACCAGGAGACGGTGAGTTCTACTCCCGCCTTAGGCACGAAAGACAGGTGAGCGACTTTGGGCCAATCACCAGGAGACGGTGAGTTCTAGTCCCGCCTTAGGCATGAAAGACAGGTGAGGGACTTTGGGCCAATCACCAGGAGATGGTGAGTTCTAGTCCCGCCTTAGGCACGAAAGACAGGTGAGCGACTTTGGGCCAATCACCAGGAGACGGTGAGTTCTAGTCCCGCCTTAGGCACGAAAGACAGGTGAGGTACTTTGGGCCAATCACCAGGAGACGGCGAGTTCTAGTCCCGCCTTAGGCACAAAAGACAGGTGAGCGACTTTGGGCCAGTCACCAGGAGACGGTGAGTTCTACTCCCGCCTTAGGCACGAAAGACAGGTGAGCGACTTTGGGCCAATCACCAGGAGACGGTGAGTTCTAGTCCCGCCTTAGGCATGAAAGACAGGTGAGGGACTTTGGCCCAATCACCAGGAGACGGTGAGTTCTAGTCCCGCCTTAGGCATGAAAGACAGGTGAGTGACTTTGGGCCAATCACCAGGAGATGGTGAGTTCTAGTCCCGCCTTAGGCACGAAAGACAGGTGAGCGACTTTGGGCCAATCACCAGGAGACGGTGAGTTCTAGTCCCGCCTTAGGCACGAAAGACAGGTGAGCGACTTTGGGCCAATCACCAGGAGACGGTGAGTTCTAGTCCCGCCTTAGGCACGAAAGACAGGTGAGCGACTTTGGGCCAATCACCAGGAGACGGTGAGTTCTAGTCCCGCCTTAGGCACGAAAGACAGGTGAGGGAGTTTGGGGCAATCACCAGGAGACGGTGAGTTCTAGTCCCGCCTTAGGCATGAAAGACAGGTGAGGGACTTTGAGCCAATCACCAGGAGACGGTGAGTTCTAGTCCCGCCTTAGGCATGAAAGACAGGTGAGGGACTTTGGGCCAATCACCAGGAGATGGTGAGTTCTAGTCCCGCCTTAGGCACGAAAGACAGGTGAGGGACTTTGGGCCAATCACCAGGAGACGGTGAGTTCTAGTCCCGCCTTAGGCACGAAAGACAGGTGAGGTACTTTGGGCCAATCACCAGGAGATGGTTAGTTCTACTCCCGCCTTAGGCACGAAAGACAGGTGAGGGACTTTGGGCCAATAACCAGGAGACGGTGAGTTCTAGTCCCGCCTTAGGCATGAAAGACAGGTGAGCGAGTTTGAGCCAGTCACCAGGAGACGGTGAGTTCTAGTCCCGCCTTAGGCATGAAAGACAGGTGAGCGACTTTGGGCCAATCACCAGGAGACGGTGAGTTCTAGTCCCGCCTTAGGCACGAAAGACAGGTGAGCGACTTTGGGCCAATCACCAGGAGACGGTGAGTTCTAGTCCCGCCTTAGGCATGAAAGACAGGTGAGCGACTTTGGGCCAATCACCAGGAGACGGTGAGTTCTAGTCCCGCCTTAGGCATGAAAGACAGGTGAGGGACTTTGAGCCAGTCACCAGGAGACGGTGAGTTCTAGTCCCGCCTTAGGCATGAAAGACAGGTGAGGGACTTTGAGCCAGTCACCAGGAGACGGTGAGTTCTAGTCCCGCCTTAGGCATGAAAGACAGGTGAGCGACTTTGGGCCAATCACCAGGAGATGGTGAGTTCTAGTCCCGCCTTAAGCACGAAAGACAGGTGAGGGACTTTGGGCCAATCACCAGGAGACGGTGAGTTCTAGTCCCGCCTTAGGCATGAAAGACAGGTGAGCGACTTTGAGCCAGTCACCAGGAGATGGTGAGTTCTAGTCCCGCCTTAGGCATGAAAGACAGGTGAGGGACTTTGGGCCAATCACCAGGAGACGGTGAGTTCTAGTCCCGCCTTAGGAACGAAAGACAGGTGAGGGAGTTTGGGCCAATCACCAGGAGACGGTGAGTTCTAGTCCCGCCTTAGGCATGAAAGACAGGTGAGGGACTTTGAGCCAATCACCAGGAGACGGTGAGTTCTAGTCCCGCCTTAGGCATGAAAGACAGGTGAGGGACTTTGGGCCAATCACCAGGAGATGGTGAGTTCTACTCCCGCCTTAGGCACGAAAGACAGGTGAGGGACTTTGGGCCAATAACCAGGAGACGGTGAGTTCTAGTCCCGCCTTAGGCAGGAAAGACAGGTGAGCGACTTTGAGCCAGTCACCAGGAGACGGTGAGTTCTAGTCCCGCCTTAGGCATGAAAGACAGGTGAGCGACTTTGGGCCAATCACCAGGAGACGGTGAGTTCTAGTCCCGCCTTAGGCATGAAAGACAGGTGAGGGACTTTGAGCCAGTCACTAGGAGACGGTGAGTTCTAGTCCCGCCTTAGGCATGAAAGACAGGTGAGCGACTTTGGGCCAATCACCAGGAGACGGTGAGTTCTAGTCCCGCCTTAGGCATGAAAGACAGGTGAGGGACTTTGAGCCAGTCACCAGGAGACGGCGAGTTCTAGTCCCGCCTTAGGCACGAAAGACAGGTGAGCGACTTTGGGCCAATCACCAGGAGACGGTGAGTTCTAGTCCCGCCTTAGGTATGAAAGACAGGTGAGCGACTTTGGGCCAGTCACCAGGAGACGGTGAGTTCTACTCCCGCCTTAGGCACGAAAGACAGGTGAGCGACTTTGGGCCAATCACCAGGAGACGGTGAGTTCTAGTCCCGCCTTAGGCATGAAAGACAGATGAGCGACTTTGGGCCAATCACCAGGAGACGGTGAGTTCTAGTCCCGCCTTAGGCACGAAAGACAGGTGAGGGACTTTGGGCCAATCACCAGGAGACGGTGAGTTCTAGTACCGCCTTAGGCACGAAAGACAGGTGAGCGACTTTGGTCCAATCACCAGGAGACGGTGAGTTCTAGTCCCGCCTTAGGCACGAAAGACAGGTGAGCGACTTTGGGCCAATCACCAGGAGATGGTGAGTTCTAGTCCCGCCTTAGGCACGAAAGACAGGTGAGCGACTTTGGGCCAATCACCAGGAGACGGTGAGTTCTAGTCCCGCCTTAGGCACGAAAGACAGGTGAGCGACTTTGGGCCAATCACCAGGAGACGGTGAGTTCTAGTCCCGCCTTAGGCACGAAAGACAGGTGAGCGACTTTGGGCCAATCACCAGGAGACGGTGAGTTCTAGTCCCGCCTTAGGCACGAAAGACAGGTGAGGGAGTTTGGGGCAATCACCAGGAGACGGTGAGTTCTAGTCCCGCCTTAGGCATGAAAGACAGGTGAGGGACTTTGAGCCAATCACCAGGAGACGGTGAGTTCTAGTCCCGCCTTAGGCATGAAAGACAGGTGAGGGACTTTGGGCCAAAAACCAGGAGATGGTGAGTTCTAGTCCCGCCTTAGGCACGAAAGACAGGTGAGGGACTTTGGGCCAATCACCAGGAGATGGTGAGTTCTAGTCCCGCCTTAGGCACGAAAGACAGGTGAGGGACTTTGGGCCAATAACCAGGAGACGGTGAGTTCTAGTCCCGCCTTAGGCATGAAAGACAGGTGAGCGACTTTGGGCCAGTCACCAGGAGACGGTGAGTTCTAGTCCCGCCTTAGGCATGAAAGACAGGTGAGCGACTTTGGGCCAATCACCAGGAGATGGTGAGTTCTAGTCCCGCCTTAGGCATGAAAGACAGGTGAGGGACTTTGAGCCAGTCACCAGGAGACGGCGAGTTCTAGTCACGCCTTAGGCATGAAAGACAGGTGAGCGACTTTGGGCCAATCACCAGGAGACGGTGAGTTCTAGTCCCGCCTTAGGCATGAAAGACAGGTGAGGGACTTTGGGCCAATCACCAGGAGACGGTGAGTTCTAGTCCCGCCTTAGACATGAAAGACAGGTGAGCGACTTTGAGCCAGTCACCAGGAGACGATGAGTTCTAGTCCCGCCTTAGGCACGAAAGACAGGTGAGCGACTTTGGGCCAATCACCAGGAGACGGTGAGTTCTAGTCCCGCCTTAGGCAGGAAAGACAGGTGAGGGACTTTGGGCCAATCACCAGGAGACGGTGAGTTCTAGTCCCGCCTTAGGCACGAAAGACAGGTGAGGGACTTTGGGCCAATCACCAGGAGATGGTGAGTTCTACTCCCGCCTTAGGCACGAAAGACAGGTGAGGGACTTTGGGCCAATAACCAGGAGACGGTGAGTTCTAGTCCCGCCTTAGGCACGAAAGACAGGTGAGCGACTTTGGGCCAATCACCAGGAGACGGTGAGTTCTAGTCCCGCCTTAGGCACGAAAGACAGGTGAGCGACTTTGGGCCAGTCACCAGGAGACGGTGAGTTCTAGTCCCGCCTTAGGCACGAAAGACAGGTGAGCGACTTTGGGCCAATCACCAGGAGACGGTGAGTTCTAGTCCCGCCTTAGGCACGAAAGACAGGTGAGGGACTTTGGGCCAATCACCAGGAGACGGTGAGTTCTAGTCCCGCCTTAGGCACGAAAGACAGGTGAGGGACTTTGGGCCAATCACCAGGAGACGGTGAGTTCTAGTCCCGCCTTAGGCACGAAAGACAGGTGAGCGACTTTGGGCCAATCACCAGGAGACGGTGAGTTCTAGTCCCGCCTTAGGCACGAAAGACAGGTGAGCGACTTTGGGCCAATCACCAGGAGACGGTGAGTTCTAGTCCCGCCTTAGGCACGAAAGACAGGTGAGCGACTTTGGGCCAATCACCAGGAGACGGTGAGTTCTAGTCCCGCCTTAGGCATGAAAGACAGGTGAGGGACTTTGAGCCAGTCACTAGGAGACGGTGAGTTCTAGTCCCGCCTTAGGCATGAAAGACAGGTGAGCGACTTTGGGCCAATCACCAGGAGACGGTGAGTTCTAGTCCCGCCTTAGGCATGAAAGACAGGTGAGGGACTTTGAGCCAGTCACCAGGAGACGGCGAGTTCTAGTCCCGCCTTAGGCACGAAAGACAGGTGAGCGACTTTGGGCCAATCACCAGGAGACGGTGAGTTCTAGTCCCGCCTTAGGTATGAAAGACAGGTGAGCGACTTTGGGCCAGTCACCAGGAGACGGTGAGTTCTACTCCCGCCTTAGGCACGAAAGACAGGTGAGCGACTTTGGGCCAATCACCAGGAGACGGTGAGTTCTAGTCCCGCCTTAGGCATGAAAGACAGATGAGCGACTTTGGGCCAATCACCAGGAGACGGTGAGTTCTAGTCCCGCCTTAGGCACGAAAGACAGGTGAGGGACTTTGGGCCAATCACCAGGAGACGGTGAGTTCTAGTACCGCCTTAGGCACGAAAGACAGGTGAGCGACTTTGGTCCAATCACCAGGAGACGGTGAGTTCTAGTCCCGCCTTAGGCACGAAAGACAGGTGAGCGACTTTGGGCCAATCACCAGGAGATGGTGAGTTCTAGTCCCGCCTTAGGCACGAAAGACAGGTGAGCGACTTTGGGCCAATCACCAGGAGACGGTGAGTTCTAGTCCCGCCTTAGGCACGAAAGACAGGTGAGCGACTTTGGGCCAATCACCAGGAGACGGTGAGTTCTAGTCCCGCCTTAGGCACGAAAGACAGGTGAGGGAGTTTGGGGCAATCACCAGGAGACGGTGAGTTCTAGTCCCGCCTTAGGCATGAAAGACAGGTGAGGGACTTTGAGCCAATCACCAGGAGACGGTGAGTTCTAGTCCCGCCTTAGGCATGAAAGACAGGTGAGGGACTTTGGGCCAAAAACCAGGAGATGGTGAGTTCTAGTCCCGCCTTAGGCACGAAAGACAGGTGAGGGACTTTGGGCCAATCACCAGGAGATGGTGAGTTCTAGTCCCGCCTTAGGCACGAAAGACAGGTGAGGGACTTTGGGCCAATAACCAGGAGACGGTGAGTTCTAGTCCCGCCTTAGGCACGAAAGACAGGTGAGCGACTTTGGGCCAGTCACCAGGAGACGGTGAGTTCTAGTCCCGCCTTAGGCATGAAAGACAGGTGAGCGACTTTGGGCCAATCACCAGGAGATGGTGAGTTCTAGTCCCGCCTTAGGCATGAAAGACAGGTGAGGGACTTTGAGCCAGTCACCAGGAGACGGCGAGTTCTAGTCACGCCTTAGGCATGAAAGACAGGTGAGCGACTTTGGGCCAATCACCAGGAGACGGTGAGTTCTAGTCCCGCCTTAGGCATGAAAGACAGGTGAGGGACTTTGGGCCAATCACCAGGAGACGGTGAGTTCCAGTCCCGCCTTAGACATGAAAGACAGGTGAGCGACTTTGAGCCAGTCACCAGGAGACGATGAGTTCTAGTCCCGCCTTAGGCACGAAAGACAGGTGAGCGACTTTGGGCCAATCACCAGGAGACGGTGAGTTCTAGTCCCGCCTTAGGCATGAAAGACAGGTGAGGGACTTTGAGCCAGTCACCAGGAGACGGCGAGTTCTAGTCCCGCCTTAGGCACGAAAGACAGGTGAGCGACTTTGGGCCAATCACCAGGAGACGGTGAGTTCTAGTCCCGCCTTAGGTATGAAAGACAGGTGAGCGACTTTGGGCCAGTCACCAGGAGACGGTGAGTTCTACTCCCGCCTTAGGCACGAAAGACAGGTGAGCGACTTTGGGCCAATCACCAGGAGACGGTGAGTTCTAGTCCCGCCTTAGGCACGAAAGACAGGTGAGGGACTTTGGGCCAATCACCAGGAGACGGTGAGTTCTAGTACCGCCTTAGGCACGAAAGACAGGTGAGCGACTTTGGTCCAATCACCAGGAGACGGTGAGTTCTAGTCCCGCCTTAGGCACGAAAGACAGGTGAGCGACTTTGGGCCAATCACCAGGAGATGGTGAGTTCTAGTCCCGCCTTAGGCACGAAAGACAGGTGAGCGACTTTGGGCCAATCACCAGGAGACGGTGAGTTCTAGTCCCGCCTTAGGCACGAAAGACAGGTGAGGGACTTTGGGCCAATCACCAGGAGACGGTGAGTTCTAGTCCCGCCTTAGGCACGAAAGACAGGTGAGCGACTTTGGGCCAATCACCAGGAGACGGTGAGTTCTAGTCCCGCCTTAGGCACGAAAGACAGGTGAGGGAGTTTGGGGCAATCACCAGGAGACGGTGAGTTCTAGTCCCGCCTTAGGCATGAAAGACAGGTGAGGGACTTTGAGCCAATCACCAGGAGACGGTGAGTTCTAGTCCCGCCTTAGGCATGAAAGACAGGTGAGGGACTTTGGGCCAAAAACCAGGAGATGGTGAGTTCTAGTCCCGCCTTAGGCACGAAAGACAGGTGAGGGACTTTGGGCCAATCACCAGGAGATGGTGAGTTCTAGTCCCGCCTTAGGCACGAAAGACAGGTGAGGGACTTTGGGCCAATAACCAGGAGACGGTGAGTTCTAGTCCCGCCTTAGGCATGAAAGACAGGTGAGCGACTTTGGGCCAGTCACCAGGAGACGGTGAGTTCTAGTCCCGCCTTAGGCATGAAAGACAGGTGAGCGACTTTGGGCCAATCACCAGGAGATGGTGAGTTCTAGTCCCGCCTTAGGCATGAAAGACAGGTGAGGGACTTTGAGCTAGTCACCAGGAGACGGCGAGTTCTAGTCACGCCTTAGGCATGAAAGACAGGTGAGCGACTTTGGGCCAATCACCAGGAGACGGTGAGTTCTAGTCCCGCCTTAGGCATGAAAGACAGGTGAGGGACTTTGGGCCAATCACCAGGAGACGGTGAGTTCTAGTCCCGCCTTAGACATGAAAGACAGGTGAGCGACTTTGAGCCAGTCACCAGGAGACGATGAGTTCTAGTCCCGCCTTAGGCACGAAAGACAGGTGAGCGACTTTGGGCCAATCACCAGGAGACGGTGAGTTCTAGTCCCGCCTTAGGCAGGAAAGACAGGTGAGGGACTTTGGGCCAATCACCAGGAGACGGTGAGTTCTAGTCCCGCCTTAGGCACGAAAGACAGGTGAGGGACTTTGGGCCAATCACCAGGAGATGGTGAGTTCTACTCCCGCCTTAGGCACGAAAGACAGGTGAGGGACTTTGGGCCAATAACCAGGAGACGGTGAGTTCTAGTCCCGCCTTAGGCACGAAAGACAGGTGAGCGACTTTGGGCCAATCACCAGGAGACGGTGAGTTCTAGTCCCGCCTTAGGCACGAAAGACAGGTGAGCGACTTTGGGCCAGTCACCAGGAGACGGTGAGTTCTAGTCCCGCCTTAGGCACGAAAGACAGGTGAGCGACTTTGGGCCAATCACCAGGAGACGGTGAGTTCTAGTCCCGCCTTAGGCACGAAAGACAGGTGAGGGACTTTGGGCCAATCACCAGGAGACGGTGAGTTCTAGTCCCGCCTTAGGCACGAAAGACAGGTGAGGGACTTTGGGCCAATCACCAGGAGACGGTGAGTTCTAGTCCCGCCTTAGGCACGAAAGACAGGTGAGCGACTTTGGGCCAATCACCAGGAGACGGTGAGTTCTAGTCCCGCCTTAGGCACGAAAGACAGGTGAGCGACTTTGGGCCAATCACCAGGAGACGGTGAGTTCTAGTCCCGCCTTAGGCACGAAAGACAGGTGAGCGACTTTGGGCCAATCACCAGGAGACGGTGAGTTCTAGTCCCGCCTTAGGCATGAAAGACAGGTGAGGGACTTTGGGCCAATCACCAGGAGACGGTGAGTTCTAGTCCCGCCTTAGGCACGAAAGACAGGTGAGGGACTTTGGGCCAATCACCAGGAGATGGTGAGTTCTAGTCCCGCCTTAGGCACGAAAGACAGGTGAGCGACTTTGGGCCAATCACCAGGAGACGGTGAGTTCTAGTCCCGCCTTAGGCACGAAAGACAGGTGAGGGACTTTGGGCCAATCACCAGGAGACGGTGAGTTCTAGTCCCGCCTTAGGCACGAAAGACAGGTGAGCGACTTTGGGCCAATCACCAGGAGACGGTGAGTTCTAGTCCCGCCTTAGGCACGAAAGACAGGTGAGCGACTTTGGGCCAATCACCAGGAGACGGTGAGTTCTAGTCCCGCCTTAGGCACGAAAGACAGGTGAGCGACTTTGGGCCAATCACCAGGAGACGGTGAGTTCTAGTCCCGCCTTAGGCATGAAAGACAGGTGAGGGACTTTGGGCCAATCACCAGGAGACGGTGAGTTCTAGTCCCGCCTTAGGCACGAAAGACAGGTGAGGGACTTTGGGCCAATCACCAGGAGATGGTGAGTTCTAGTCCCGCCTTAGGCACGAAAGACAGGTGAGCGACTTTGGGCCAATCACCAGGAGATGGTGAGTTCTAGTCCCGCCTTAGGCACGAAAGACAGGTGAGGGACTTTGGGCCAATAACCAGGAGACGGTGAGTTCTAGTCCCGCCTTAGGCACGAAAGACAGGTGAGCGACTTTGGGAAAATCACCAGGAGACGGTGAGTTCTAGTCCCGCCTTAGGCACGAAAGACAGGTGAGCGACTTTGGGCCAATCACCAGGAGACGGTGAGTTCTAGTCCCGCCTTAGGCACGAAAGACAGGTGAGCGACTTTGGGCCAATCACCAGGAGACGGTGAGTTCTAGTCCCACCTTAGGCACGAAAGACAGGTGAGCGACTTTGGGCCAATCACCAGGAGACGGTGAGTTCTAGTCCCGCCTTAGGCATGAAAGACAGGTGAGGGACTTTGGGCCAATCACCAGGAGACGGTGAGTTCTAGTCCCGCCTTAGGCACGAAAGACAGGTGAGGGACTTTGGGCCAATCACCAGGAGACGGTGAGTTCTAGTCCCGCCTTAGGCACGAAAGACAGGTGAGGGACTTTGGGCCAATCACCAGGAGATGGTGAGTTCTAGTCCCGCCTTAGGCACGAAAGACAGGTGAGGGACTTTGGGCCAATAACCAGGAGACGGTGAGTTCTAGTCCCGCCTTAGGCATGAAAGACAGGTGAGCGACTTTGGGCCAGTCACCAGGAGACGGTGAGTTCTAGTCCCGCCTTAGGCATGAAAGACAGGTGAGGGACTTTGGGCCAATCACCAGGAGACGGTGAGTTCTAGTCCCGCCTTAGGCACGAAAGACAGGTGAGCGACTTTGGGCCAATCACCAGGAGACGGTGAGTTCTAGTCCCGCCTTAGGCACGAAAGACAGGTGAGCGACTTTGGGCCAATCACCAGGAGACGGTGAGTTCTAGTCCCGCCTTAGGCATGAAGGACAGGTGAGGGACTTTGGGCCAATCACCAGGAGACGGTGAGTTCTAGTCCCGCCTTAGACATGAAAGACAGGTGAGCGACTTTGAGCCAGTCACCAGGAGACGATGAGTTCTAGTCCCGCCTTAGGCACGAAAGACAGGTGAGCGACTTTGGGCCAATCACCAGGAGACGGTGAGTTCTAGTCCCGCCTTAGGCATGAAAGACAGGTGAGGGACTTTGGGCCAATCACCAGGAGACGGTGAGTTCTAGTCCCGCCTTAGGCACGAAAGACAGGTGAGGGACTTTGGGCCAATCACCAGGAGATGGTGAGTTCTACTCCCGCCTTAGGCACGAAAGACAGGTGAGGGACTTTGGGCCAATAACCAGGAGACGGTGAGTTCTAGTCCCGCCTTAGGCACGAAAGACAGGTGAGGGACTTTGGGCCAATCACCAGGAGACGGTGAGTTCTAGTCCCGCCTTAGGCACGAAAGACAGGTGAGCGACTTTGGGCCAATCACCAGGAGACGGTGAGTTCTAGTCCCGCCTTAGGCACGAAAGACAGGTGAGCGACTTTGGGCCAATCACCAGGAGACGGGGAGTTCTAGTCCCGCCTTAAGCACGAAAGACAGGTGAGCGACTTTGGGCCAATCACCAGGAGACGGTGAGTTCTAGTCCCGCCTTAGGCATGAAAGACAGGTGAGCGACTTTGGGCCAATCACCAGGAGACGGTGAGTTCTAGTCCCACCTTAGGCACGAAAGACAGGTGAGCGACTTTGGGCCAATCACCAGGAGACGGTGAGTTCTAGTCCCACCTTAGGCACGAAAGACAGGTGAGCGACTTTGGGCCAATCACCAGGAGACGGTGAGTTCTAGTCCCGCCTTAGGCATGAAAGACAGGTGAGGGACTTTGGGCCAATCACCAGGAGACGGTGAGTTCTAGTCCCGCCTTAGGCACGAAAGACAGGTGAGGGACTTTGGGCCAATCACCAGGAGATGGTGAGTTCTAGTCCCGCCTTAGGCACGAAAGACAGGTGAGGGACTTTGGGCCAATCACCAGGAGATGGTGAGTTCTAGTCCCGCCTTAGGCACGAAAGACAGGTGAGGGACTTTGGGCCAATAACCAGGAGACGGTGAGTTCTAGTCCCGCCTTAGGCATGAAAGACAGGTGAGCGACTTTGGGCCAGTCACCAGGAGACGGTGAGTTCTACTCCCGCCTTAGGCACGAAAGACAGGTGAGCGACTTTGGGCCAATCACCAGGAGACGGTGAGTTCTAGTCCCGCCTTAGGCACGAAAGACAGGTGAGGGACTTTGGGCCAATCACCAGGAGACGGTGAGTTCTAGTCCCGCCTTAGGCACGAAAGACAGGTGAGGGACTTTGGGCCAATCACCAGGAGACGGTGAGTTCTAGTCCCGCCTTAGGCACGAAAGACAGGTGAGCGACTTTGGGCCAATCACCCGGAGACGGTGAGTTCTAGTCCCGCCTTAGGCACGAAAGACAGGTGAGCGACTTTGGGCCAATCACCAGGAGACGGTGAGTTCTAGTCCCGCCTTAGGCATGAAAGACAGGTGAGCGACTTTGGGCCAGTCACCAGGAGACGGTGAGTTCTACTCCCGCCTTAGGCACGAAAGACAGGTGAGCGACTTTGGGCCAATCACCAGGAGACGGTGAGTTCTAGTCCCGCCTTAGGAATGAAAGACAGGTGAGGGACTTTGGGCCAATCACCAGGAGACGGTGAGTTCTAGTCCCGCCTTAGGCACGAAAGACAGGTGAGGGACTTTGGGAAAATCACCAGGAGACGGTGAGTTCTAGTCCCGCCTTAGGCACGAAAGACAGGTGAGCGACTTTGGGCCAATCACCAGGAGACGGTGAGTTCTAGTCCCGCCTTAGGCACGAAAGACAGGTGAGCGACTTTGGGCCAATCACCAGGAGACGGTGAGTTCTAGTCCCACCTTAGGCACGAAAGACAGGTGAGCGACTTTGGGCCAATCACCAGGAGACGGTGAGTTCTAGTCCCGCCTTAGGCATGAAAGACAGGTGAGGGACTTTGGGCCAATCACCAGGAGACGGTGAGTTCTAGTCCCACCTTAGGCACGAAAGACAGGTGAGGGACTTTGGGCCAATCACCAGGAGACGGTGAGTTCTAGTCCCGCCTTAGGCACGAAAGACAGGTGAGGGACTTTGGGCCAATCACCAGGAGATGGTGAGTTCTAGTCCCGCCTTAGGCACGAAAGACAGGTGAGGGACTTTGGGCCAATAACCAGGAGACGGTGAGTTCTAGTCCCGCCTTAGGCATGAAAGACAGGTGAGCGACTTTGGGCCAGTCACCAGGAGACGGTGAGTTCTAGTCCCGCCTTAGGCATGAAAGACAGGTGAGCGACTTTGGGCCAATCACCAGGAGATGGTGAGTTCTAGTCCCGCCTTAGGCATGAAAGACAGGTGAGGGACTTTGAGCCAGTCACCAGGAGACGGCGAGTTCTAGTCACGCCTTAGGCATGAAAGACAGGTGAGCGACTTTGGGCCAATCACCAGGAGACGGTGAGTTCTAGTCCCGCCTTAGGCATGAAGGACAGGTGAGGGACTTTGGGCCAATCACCAGGAGACGGTGAGTTCTAGTCCCGCCTTAGACATGAAAGACAGGTGAGCGACTTTGAGCCAGTCACCAGGAGACGATGAGTTCTAGTCCCGCCTTAGGCACGAAAGACAGGTGAGCGACTTTGGGCCAATCACCAGGAGACGGTGAGTTCTAGTCCCGCCTTAGGCATGAAAGACAGGTGAGGGACTTTGGGCCAATCACCAGGAGACGGTGAGTTCTAGTCCCGCCTTAGGCACGAAAGACAGGTGAGGGACTTTGGGCCAATCACCAGGAGATGGTGAGTTCTACTCCCGCCTTAGGCACGAAAGACAGGTGAGGGACTTTGGGCCAATAACCAGGAGACGGTGAGTTCTAGTCCCGCCTTAGGCACGAAAGACAGGTGAGGGACTTTGGGCCAATAACCAGGAGACGGTGAGTTCTAGTCCCGCCTTAGGCACGAAAGACAGGTGAGCGACTTTGGGCCAATCACCAGGAGACGGTGAGTTCTAGTCCCGCCTTAGGCACGAAAGACAGGTGAGCGACTTTGGGCCAATCACCAGGAGACGGGGAGTTCTAGTCCCGCCTTAGGCACGAAAGACAGGTGAGCGACTTTGGGCCAATCACCAGGAGACGGTGAGTTCTAGTCCCGCCTTAGGCATGAAAGACAGGTGAGGGACTTTGGGCCAATCACCAGGAGACGGTGAGTTCTAGTCCCGCCTTAGGCACGAAAGACAGGTGAGGGACTTTGGGCCAATCACCAGGAGACGGTGAGTTCTAGTCCCGCCTTAGGCACGAAAGACAGGTGAGGGACTTTGGGCCAATCACCAGGAGACGGTGAGTTCTAGTCCCGCCTTAGGCACGAAAGACAGGTGAGCGACTTTGGGCCAATCACCAGGAGACGGTGAGTTCTAGTCCCGCCTTAGGCACGAAAGACAGGTGAGCGACTTTGGGCCAATCACCAGGAGACGGTGAGTTCTAGTCCCGCCTTAGGCATGAAAGACAGGTGAGCGACTTTGGGCCAGTCACCAGGAGACGGTGAGTTCTACTCCCGCCTTAGGCACGAAAGACAGGTGAGCGACTTTGGGCCAATCACCAGGAGACGGTGAGTTCTAGTCCCGCCTTAGGAATGAAAGACAGGTGAGGGACTTTGGGCCAATCACCAGGAGACGGTGAGTTCTAGTCCCGCCTTAGGCACGAAAGACAGGTGAGGGACTTTGGGAAAATCACCAGGAGACGGTGAGTTCTAGTCCCGCCTTAGGCACGAAAGACAGGTGAGCGACTTTGGGCCAATCACCAGGAGACGGTGAGTTCTAGTCCCGCCTTAGGCACGAAAGACAGGTGAGGGACTTTGGGCCAATCACCAGGAGACGGTGAGTTCTAGTCCCGCCTTAGGCACGAAAGACAGGTGAGGGACTTTGGGCCAATCACCAGGAGACGGTGAGTTCTAGTCCCGCCTTAGGCACGAAAGACAGGTGAGGGACTTTGGGCCAATCACCAGGAGATGGTGAGTTCTAGTCCCGCCTTAGGCACGAAACACAGGTGAGGGACTTTGGGCCAATAACCAGGAGACGGTGAGTTCTAGTCCCGCCTTAGGCATGAAAGACAGGTGAGCGACTTTGGGCCAGTCACCAGGAGACGGTGAGTTCTAGTCCCGCCTTAGGCATGAAAGACAGGTGAGCGACTTTGGGCCAATCACCAGGAGATGGTGAGTTCTAGTCCCGCCTTAGGCATGAAAGACAGGTGAGGGACTTTGAGCCAGTCACCAGGAGACGGCGAGTTCTAGTCACGCCTTAGGCATGAAAGACAGGTGAGCGACTTTGGGCCAATCACCAGGAGACGGTGAGTTCTAGTCCCGCCTTAGGCATGAAGGACAGGTGAGGGACTTTGGGCCAATCACCAGGAGACGGTGAGTTCTAGTCCCGCCTTAGACATGAAAGACAGGTGAGCGACTTTGAGCCAGTCACCAGGAGACGATGAGTTCTAGTCCCACCTTAGGCACGAAAGACAGGTGAGCGACTTTGGGCCAATCACCAGGAGACGGTGAGTTCTAGTCCCGCCTTAGGCATGAAAGACAGGTGAGGGACTTTGGGCCAATCACCAGGAGACGGTGAGTTCTAGTCCCGCCTTAGGCACGAAAGACAGGTGAGGGACTTTGGGCCAATCACCAGGAGATGGTGAGTTCTACTCCCGCCTTAGGCACGAAAGACAGGTGAGGGACTTTGGGCCAATAACCAGGAGACGGTGAGTTCTAGTCCCGCCTTAGGCACGAAAGACAGGTGAGCGACTTTGGGCCAATCACCAGGAGACGGTGAGTTCTAGTCCCGCCTTAGGCACGAAAGACAGGTGAGCGACTTTGGGCCAGTCACCAGGAGACGGTGAGTTCTACTCCCGCCTTAGGCACGAAAGACAGGTGAGCGACTTTGGGCCAATCACCAGGAGACGGTGAGTTCTAGTCCCGCCTTAGGCACGAAAGACAGGTGAGGGACTTTGGGCCAATCACCAGGAGACGGTGAGTTCTAGTCCCGCCTTAGGCACGAAAGACAGGTGAGGGACTTTGGGCCAATCACCAGGAGACGGTGAGTTCTAGTCCCGCCTTAGGCACGAAAGACAGGTGAGCGACTTTGGGCCAATCACCAGGAGACGGTGAGTTCTAGTCCCGCCTTAGGCACGAAAGACAGGTGAGCGACTTTGGGACAATCACCAGGAGACGGTGAGTTCTAGTCCCACCTTAGGCACGAAAGACAGGTGAGCGACTTTGGGCCAATCACCAGGAGACGGTGAGTTCTAGTCCCGCCTTAGGCATGAAAGACAGGTGAGGGACTTTGGGCCAATCACCAGGAGACGGTGAGTTCTAGTCCCGCCTTAGGCACGAAAGACAGGTGAGGGACTTTGGGCCAATCACCAGGAGACGGTGAGTTCTAGTCCCGCCTTAGGCACGAAAGACAGGTGAGGGACTTTGGGCCAATCACCAGGAGATGGTGAGTTCTAGTCCCGCCTTAGGCACGAAAGACAGGTGAGGGACTTTGGGCCAATAACCAGGAGACGGTGAGTTCTAGTCCCGCCTTAGGCATGAAAGACAGGTGAGCGACTTTGGGCCAGTCACCAGGAGACGGTGAGTTCTACTCCTGCCTTAGGCACGAAAGACAGGTGAGCGACTTTGGGCCAATCACCAGGAGACGGTGAGTTCTAGTCCCGCCTTAGGCACGAAAGACAGGTGAGGGACTTTGGGCCAGTCACCAGGAGACGGTGAGTTCTACTCCCGCCTTAGGCACGAAAGACAGGTGAGCGACTTTGGGCCAATCACCAGGAGACGGTGAGTTCTAGTCCCGCCTTAGGCACGAAAGACAGGTGAGCGACTTTGGGCCAATCACCAGGAGACGGTGAGTTCTAGTCCCGCCTTAGGCACGAAAGACAGGTGAGCGACTTTGGGCCAATCACCAGGAGACGGTGAGTTCTAGTCCCACCTTAGGCACGAAAGACAGGTGAGCGACTTTGGGCCAATCACCAGGAGACGGTGAGTTCTAGTCCCGCCTTAGGCATGAAAGACAGGTGAGGGACTTTGGGCCAATCACCAGGAGACGGTGAGTTCTAGTCCCGCCTTAGGCACGAAAGACAGGTGAGGGACTTTGGGCCAATCACCAGGAGACGGTGAGTTCTAGTCCCGCCTTAGGCACGAAAGACAGGTGAGGGACTTTGGGCCAATCACCAGGAGATGGTGAGTTCTAGTCCCGCCTTAGGCACGAAAGACAGGTGAGCGACTTTGGGCCAATAACCAGGAGACGGTGAGTTCTAGTCCCGCCTTAGGCATGAAAGACAGGTGAGCGACTTTGGGCCAGTCACCAGGAGACGGTGAGTTCTAGTCCCGCCTTAGGCATGAAAGACAGGTGAGCGACTTTGGGCCAATCACCAGGAGATGGTGAGTTCTAGTCCCGCCTTAGGCATGAAAGACAGGTGAGGGACTTTGAGCCAGTCACCAGGAGACGGCGAGTTCTAGTCACGCCTTAGGCATGAAAGACAGGTGAGCGACTTTGGGCCAATCACCAGGAGACGGTGAGTTCTAGTCCCGCCTTAGGCATGAAAGACAGGTGAGGGACTTTGGGCCAATCACCAGGAGACGGTGAGTTCTAGTCCCGCCTTAGACATGAAAGACAGGTGAGCGACTTTGAGCCAGTCACCAGGAGACGATGAGTTCTAGTCCCGCCTTAGGCACGAAAGACAGGTGAGCGACTTTGGGCCAATCACCAGGAGACGGTGAGTTCTAGTCCCGCCTTAGGCATGAAAGACAGGTGAGGGACTTTGGGCCAATCACCAGGAGACGGTGAGTTCTAGTCCCGCCTTAGGCACGAAAGAGAGGTGAGGGACTTTGGGCCAGTCACCAGGAGACGGTGAGTTCTACTCCCGCCTTAGGCACGAAAGACAGGTGAGCGACTTTGGGCCAATCACCAGGAGACGGTGAGTTCTAGTCCCGCCTTAGGCATGAAAGACAGGTGAGGGACTTTGGGCCAATCACCAGGAGACGGTGAGTTCTAGTCCCGCCTTAGGCATGAAAGACAGGTGAGGGACTTTGGGCCAATCACCAGGAGACGATGAGTTCTAGTCCCGCCTTAGGCACAAAAGACAGGCGAGCGACTTTGGGCCAATCACCAGGAGACGGTGAGTTCTAGTCCCGCCTTAGGCATGAAAGACAGGTGAGGGACTTTGGGCCAGTCACCAGGAGACGGTGAGTTCTAGTCCCGCCTTAGGCATGAAAGACAGGTGAGGGACTTTGGGCCAGTCACCAGGAGACGGTGAGTTCTAGTCCCGCCTTAGGCATGAAAGACAGGTGAGGGACTTTGAGCCAATCACCAGGAGACGGTGAGTTCTAGTCCCGCCTTAGGCATGAAAGACAGGTGAGGGACTTTGGGCCAATCACCAGGAGACGGTGAGTTCTAGTCCCGCCTTAGGCACGAAAGACAGGTGAGGGACTTTGGGCCAATCACCAGGAGACGGTGAGTTCTAGTCCCGCCTTAGGCACGAAAGACAGGTGAGGGACTTTGGGCCAATCACCAGGAGATGTTGAGTTCTAGTCCCGCCTTAGGCACGAAAGACAGGTGAGGGACTTTGGGCCAATAACCAGGAGACGGTGAGTTCTAGTCCCGCCTTAGGCATGAAAGACAGGTGAGCGACTTTGGGCCAGTCACCAGGAGACGGTGAGTTCTAGTCCCGCCTTAGGCATGAAAGACAGGTGAGCGACTTTGGGCCAATCACCAGGAGATGGTGAGTTCTAGTCCCGCCTTAGGCATGAAAGACAGGTGAGGGACTTTGAGCCAGTCACCAGGAGACGGCGAGTTCTAGTCACGCCTTAGGCATGAAAGACAGGTGAGCGACTTTGGGCCAATCACCAGGAGACGGTGAGTTCTAGTCCCGCCTTAGGCATGAAAGACAGGTGAGGGACTTTGAGCCAGTCACCAGGAGACGGTGAGTTCTAGTCCCGCCTTAGGCATGAAAGACAGGTGAGCGACTTTGGGCCAATCACCAGGAGATGGTGAGTTCTAGTCCCGCCTTAAGCACGAAAGACAGGTGAGGGACTTTGGGCCAATCACCAGGAGACGGTGAGTTCTAGTCCCGCCTTAGACATGAAAGACAGGTGAGCGACTTTGATCCAGTCACCAGGAGACGATGAGTTCTAGTCCCGCCTTAGGCATGAAAGACAGGTGAGGGACTTTGAGCCAATCACCAGGAGACGGTGAGTTCTAGTCCCGCCTTAGGCATGAAAGACAGGTGAGGGACTTTGGGCCAATCACCAGGAGACGGTGAGTTCTACTCCCGCCTTAGGCACGAAAGACAGGTGAGGGACTTTGGGCCAATAACCAGGAGACGGTGAGTTCTAGTCCCGCCTTAGGCAGGAAAGACAGGTGAGCGACTTTGAGCCAGTCACTAGTTGACGGTGAGTTCTAGTCCCGCCTTAGGCATGAAAGACAGGTGAGCGACTTTGGGCTAATCACCAGGAGACGGTGAGTTCTAGTCCCGCCTTAGGCATGAAAGACAGGTGAGGTACTTTGAGCCAGTCACCAGGAGACGGTGAGTTCTAGTCCCGCCTTAGGCATGAAAGACAGGTGAGCGACTTTGGGCCAATCACCAGGAGACGGTGAGTTCTAGTCCCGCCTCAGGCATGAAAGACAGGTGAGGGACTTTGGGCCAATCACCAGGAGACGGTGAGTTCTAGTCCCGCCTTAGGCACGAAAGACAGGTGAGGGACTTTGGGCCAATCACCAGGAGACGGTGAGTTCTAGTCCCGCCTTAGGCACGAAAGACAGGTGAGCGACTTTGGGCCAATCACCAGGAGACGATGAGTTCTAGTCCCGCCTTAGGCACGAAAGACAGGTGAGCGACTTTGGGCCAATCACCAGGAGACGGTGAGTTCTAGTCCCGCCTTAGGCACGAAAGACAGGTGAGCGACTTTGGGCCAATCACCAGGAGACGGTGAGTTCTAGTCCCGCCTTAGGCATGAAAGACAGGTGAGGGACTTTGAGCCAATCACCAGGAGACGGTGAGTTCTAGTCCCGCCTTAGGCATGAAAGACAGGTGAGGGACTTTGGGCCAATCACCAGGAGACGGTGAGTTCTAGTCCCGCCTTAGGCACGAAAGACAGGTGAGCGACTTTGGGCCAATCACCAGGAGACGGTGAGTTCTAGTCCCGCCTTAGGCATGAAAGACAGGTGAGCGACTTTGGGCCAGTCACCAGGAGACGGTGAGTTCTACTCCCGCCTTAGGCACGAAAGACAGGTGAGCGACTTTGGGCCAATCACCAGGAGACGGTGAGTTCTAGTCCCGCCTTAGGCACGAAAGACAGGTGAGGGACTTTGGGCCAATCACCAGGAGACGGTGAGTTCTAGTCCCGCCTTAGGCACGAAAGACAGGTGAGCGGCTTTGGGCCAATCACCAGGAGACGGTGAGTTCTAGTCCCGCCTTAGGCACGAAAGACAGGTGAGCGACTTTGGGCCAATCACCAGGAGACGGTGAGTTCTAGTCCCGCCTTAGGCACGAAAGACAGGTGAGCGACTTTGGGCCAATCACCAGGAGACGGTGAGTTCTAGTCCCGCCTTAGGAATGAAAGACAGGTGAGGGACTTTGAGCCAATCACCAGGAGACGGTGAGTTCTAGTCCCGCCTTAGGCACGAAAGACAGGTGAGGGACTTTGGGCCAATCACCAGGAGACGGTGAGTTCTAGTCCCGCCTTAGGCACGAAAGACAGGTGAGCGACATTGGGCCAATCACCAGGAGACGGTGAGTTCTAGTCCCGCCTTAGGCACGAAAGACAGGTGAGCGACTTTGGGCCAATCACCAGGAGACGGTGAGTTCTAGTCCCGCCTTAGGCACGAAAGACAGGTGAGCGACTTTGGGCCAATCACCAGGAGACGGTGAGTTCTAGTCCCGCCTTAGGCACGAAAGACAGGTGAGGGACTTTGAGCCAATCACCAGGAGACGGTGAGTTCTAGTCCCGCCTTAGGCATGAAAGACAGGTGAGGGACTTTGGGCCAATCACCAGGAGACGGTGAGTTCTAGTCCCGCCTTAGGCACGAAAGACAGGTGAGGGACTTTGGGCCAATCACCAGGAGACGGTGAGTTCTAGTCCCGCCTTAGGCACGAAAGACAGGTGAGGGACTTTGGGCCAATCACCAGGAGATGGTGAGTTCTAGTCCCGCCTTAGGCATGAAAGACAGGTGAGGGACTTTGGGCCAATAACCAGGAGACGGTGAGTTCTAGTCCCGCCTTAGGCAGGAAAGACAGGTGAGCGACTTTGAGCCAGTCACTAGTTGACGGTGAGTTCTAGTCCCGCCTTAGGCATGAAAGACAGGTGAGCGACTTTGGGCCAATCACCAGGAGACGGTGAGTTCTAGTCCCGCCTTAGGCATGAAAGACAGGTGAGGGACTTTGAGCCAGTCACCAGGAGACGGTGAGTTCTAGTCCCGCCTTAGGCATGAAAGACAGGTGAGCGACTTTGGGCCAATCACCAGGAGATGGTGAGTTCTAGTCCCGCCTTAAGCACGAAAGACAGGTGAGGGACTTTGGGCCAATCACCAGGAGACGGTGAGTTCTAGTCCCGCCTTAGGCATGAAAGACAGGTGAGCGACTTTGAGCCAGTCACCAGGAGATGGTGAGTTCTAGTCCCGCCTTAGGCATGAAAGACAGGTGAGGGACTTTGGGCCAATCACCAGGAGACGGTGAGTTCTAGTCCCGCCTTAGGCACGAAAGACAGGTGAGGGACTTTGGGCCAATCACCAGGAGACGGTGAGTTCTAGTCCCGCCTTAGGCATGAAAGACAGGTGAGGGACTTTGAGCCAATCACCAGGAGACGGTGAGTTCTAGTCCCGCCTTAGGCATGAAAGACAGGTGAGGGACTTTGGGCCAATCACCAGGAGATGGTGAGTTCTACTCCCGCCTTAGGCACGAAAGACAGGTGAGGGACTTTGGGCCAATAACCAGGAGACGGTGAGTTCTAGTCCCGCCTTAGGCAGGAAAGACAGGTGAGCGACTTTGAGCCAGTCACCAGGAGACGGTGAGTTCTAGTCCCGCCTTAGGCATGAAAGACAGGTGAGCGACTTTGGGCCAATCACCAGGAGACGGTGAGTTCTAGTCCCGCCTTAGGCATGAAAGACAGGTGAGGGACTTTGAGCCAGTCACCAGGAGACGGTGAGTTCTAGTCCCGCCTTAGGCACGAAAGACAGGTGAGGGACTTTGGGCCAATCACCAGGAGACGGTGAGTTCTAGTCCCGCCTTAGGCACGAAAGACAGGTGAGGGACTTTGGGCCAATCACCAGGAGACGGTGAGTTCTAGTCCCGCCTTAGGCACGAAAGACAGGTGAGCGACTTTGGGCCAATCACCAGGAGACGGTGAGTTCTAGTCCCGCCTTAGGCACGAAAGACAGGTGAGCGACTTTGGGCCAATCACCAGGAGACGGTGAGTTCTAGTCCCGCCTTAGGCACGAAAGACAGGTGAGCGACTTTGGGCCAATCACCAGGAGACGGTGAGTTCTAGTCCCGCCTTAGGCACGAAAGACAGGTGAGGGACTTTGAGCCAATCACCAGGAGACGGTGAGTTCTAGTCCCGCCTTAGGCACGAAAGACAGGTGAGGGACTTTGAGCCAATCACCAGGAGACGGTGAGTTCTAGTCCCGCCTTAGGCATGAAAGACAGGTGAGGGACTTTGGGCCAATCACCAGGAGACGGTGAGTTCTAGTCCCGCCTTAAACACGAAAGACAGGTGAGGGACTTTGGGCCAATCACCAGGAGATGGTGAGTTCTACTCCCGCCTTAGGCACGAAAGACAGGTGAGGGACTTTGGGCCAATAACCAGGAGACGGTGAGTTCTAGTCCCTCCTTAGGCATGAAAGACAGGTGAGGGACTTTTAGCCAGTCAATAGGAGACGGTGAGTTCTAGTCCCGCCTTAGGCATGAAAGACAGGTGAGGGACTTTGAGCCAGTCACCAGGAGACGGTGAGTTCTAGTCCCGCCTTAGGCATGAAAGACAGGTGAGCGACTTTGGGCCAATCACCAGGAGATGGTGAGTTCTAGTCCCGCCTTAAGCACGAAAGACAGGTGAGGGACTTTGGGCCAATCACCAGGAGACGGTGAGTTCTAGTCCCGCCTTAGGCATGAAAGACAGGTGAGCGACTTTGAGCCAGTCACCAGGAGATGGTGAGTTCTAGTCCCGCCTTAGGCATGAAAGACAGGTGAGGGACTTTGGGCCAATCACCAGGAGACGGTGAGTTCTAGTCCCGCCTTAGGCACGAAAGACAGGTGAGGGACTTTGGGCCAATCACCAGGAGACGGTGAGTTCTAGTCCCGCCTTAGGCATGAAAGACAGGTGAGGGACTTTGAGCCAATCACCAGGAGACGGTGAGTTCTAGTCCCGCCTTAGGCATGAAAGACAGGTGAGGGACTTTGGGCCAATCACCAGGAGATGGTGAGTTCTACTCCCGCCTTAGGCACGAAAGACAGGTGAGGGACTTTGGGCCAATAACCAGGAGACGGTGAGTTCTAGTCCCGCCTTAGGCAGGAAAGACAGGTGAGCGACTTTGAGCCAGTCACCAGGAGACGGTGAGTTCTAGTCCCGCCTTAGGCATGAAAGACAGGTGAGCGACTTTGGGCCAATCACCAGGAGACGGTGAGTTCTAGTCCCGCCTTAGGCATGAAAGACAGGTGAGGGACTTTGAGCCAGTCACCAGGAGACGGTGAGTTCTAGTCCCGCCTTAGGCATGAAAGACAGGTGAGCGACTTTGGGCCAATCACCAGGAGACGGTGAGTTCTAGTCCCGCCTTAGGCACGAAAGACAGGTGAGGGACTTTGAGCCAGTCACCAGGAGACGGCGAGTTCTAGTCCCACCTTAGGCATGAAAGACAGGTGAGCGACTTTGGGCCAATCACCAGGAGACGGTGAGTTCTAGTCCCGCCTTAGGCATGAAAGACAGGTGAGGGACTTTGAGCCAGTCACCAGGAGACGGTGAGTTCTAGTCCCGCCTTAGGCATGAAAGACAGGTGAGCGACTTTGGGCCAATCACCAGGAGACGGTGAGTTCTAGTCCCGCCTTAGGCATGAAAGACAGGTGAGGGACTTTGAGCCAGTCACCAGGAGACGGCGAGTTCTAGTCCCACCTTAGGCATGAAAGACAGGTGAGCGACTTTGGGCCAATCACCAGGAGACGGTGAGTTCTAGTCCCGCCTTAGGCATGAAAGACAGGTGAGGGACTTTGAGCCAGTCACCAGGAGATGGTGAGTTCTAGTCCCGCCTTAGGCATGAAAGACAGGTGAGGGACTTTGAGCCAGTCACCAGGAGACGGTGAGTTCTAGTCCCGCCTTAGGCATGAAAGACAGGTGAGCGACTTTGGGCCAATCACCAGGAGATGGTGAGTTCTAGTCCCGCCTTAGGCACGAAAGACAGGTGAGGGACTTTGGGCCAATCACCAGGAGACGGTGAGTTCTAGTCCCGCCTTAGGCATGAAAGACAGGTGAGCGACTTTGGGCCAATCACCAGGAGACGGTGAGTTCTAGTCCCGCCTTAGGCATGAAAGACAGGTGAGGGACTTTGAGCCAGTCACCAGGAGACGGTGAGTTCTAGTCCCGCCTTAGGCATGAAAGACAGGTGAGCGACTTTGAGCCAGTCACCAGGAGACGGTGAGTTCTAGTCCCGCCTTAGGCATGAAAGACAGGTGAGGGACTTTGGGCCAATCACCAGGAGACGGTGAGTTCTAGTCCCGCCTTAGGCACGAAAGACAGGTGAGCGACTTTGGGCCAATCACCAGGAGACGGTGAGTTCTAGTCCCGCCTTAGGCACGAAAGACAGGTGAGCGACTTTGGGCCAATCACCAGGAGACGGTGAGTTCTAGTCCCGCCTTAGGCACGAAAGACAGGTGAGGGACTTTGAGCCAATCACCAGGAGACGGTGAGTTCTAGTCCCGCCTTAGGCACGAAAGACAGGTGAGGGACTTTGAGCCAATCACCAGGAGACGGTGAGTTCTAGTCCCGCCTTAGGCATGAAAGACAGGTGAGGGACTTTGGGCCAATCACCAGGAGACGGTGAGTTCTAGTCCCGCCTTAAACACGAAAGACAGGTGAGGGACTTTGGGCCAATCACCAGGAGATGGTGAGTTCTACTCCCGCCTTAGGCACGAAAGACAGGTGAGGGACTTTGGGCCAATAACCAGGAGACGGTGAGTTCTAGTCCCTCCTTAGGCATGAAAGACAGGTGAGGGACTTTTAGCCAGTCAATAGGAGACGGTGAGTTCTAGTCCCGCCTTAGGCATGAAAGACAGGTGAGGGACTTTGAGCCAGTCACCAGGAGACGGTGAGTTCTAGTCCCGCCTTAGGCATGAAAGACAGGTGAGCGACTTTGGGCCAATCACCAGGAGATGGTGAGTTCTAGTCCCGCCTTAAGCACGAAAGACAGGTGAGGGACTTTGGGCCAATCACCAGGAGACGGTGAGTTCTAGTCCCGCCTTAGGCATGAAAGACAGGTGAGCGACTTTGAGCCAGTCACCAGGAGATGGTGAGTTCTAGTCCCGCCTTAGGCATGAAAGACAGGTGAGGGACTTTGGGCCAATCACCAGGAGACGGTGAGTTCTAGTCCCGCCTTAGGCACGAAAGACAGGTGAGGGACTTTGGGCCAATCACCAGGAGACGGTGAGTTCTAGTCCCGCCTTAGGCATGAAAGACAGGTGAGGGACTTTGAGCCAATCACCAGGAGACGGTGAGTTCTAGTCCCGCCTTAGGCATGAAAGACAGGTGAGGGACTTTGGGCCAATCACCAGGAGATGGTGAGTTCTACTCCCGCCTTAGGCACGAAAGACAGGTGAGGGACTTTGGGCCAATAACCAGGAGACGGTGAGTTCTAGTCCCGCCTTAGGCAGGAAAGACAGGTGAGCGACTTTGAGCCAGTCACCAGGAGACGGTGAGTTCTAGTCCCGCCTTAGGCATGAAAGACAGGTGAGCGACTTTGGGCCAATCACCAGGAGACGGTGAGTTCTAGTCCCGCCTTAGGCATGAAAGACAGGTGAGGGACTTTGAGCCAGTCACCAGGAGACGGTGAGTTCTAGTCCCGCCTTAGGCATGAAAGACAGGTGAGCGACTTTGGGCCAATCACCAGGAGACGGTGAGTTCTAGTCCCGCCTTAGGCACGAAAGACAGGTGAGGGACTTTGAGCCAGTCACCAGGAGACGGCGAGTTCTAGTCCCACCTTAGGCATGAAAGACAGGTGAGCGACTTTGGGCCAATCACCAGGAGACGGTGAGTTCTAGTCCCGCCTTAGGCATGAAAGACAGGTGAGGGACTTTGAGCCAGTCACCAGGAGACGGTGAGTTCTAGTCCCGCCTTAGGCATGAAAGACAGGTGAGCGACTTTGGGCCAATCACCAGGAGACGGTGAGTTCTAGTCCCGCCTTAGGCATGAAAGACAGGTGAGGGACTTTGAGCCAGTCACCAGGAGACGGCGAGTTCTAGTCCCACCTTAGGCATGAAAGACAGGTGAGCGACTTTGGGCCAATCACCAGGAGACGGTGAGTTCTAGTCCCGCCTTAGGCATGAAAGACAGGTGAGGGACTTTGAGCCAGTCACCAGGAGATGGTGAGTTCTAGTCCCGCCTTAGGCATGAAAGACAGGTGAGGGACTTTGAGCCAGTCACCAGGAGACGGTGAGTTCTAGTCCCGCCTTAGGCATGAAAGACAGGTGAGCGACTTTGGGCCAATCACCAGGAGATGGTGAGTTCTAGTCCCGCCTTAGGCACGAAAGACAGGTGAGGGACTTTGGGCCAATCACCAGGAGACGGTGAGTTCTAGTCCCGCCTTAGGCATGAAAGACAGGTGAGCGACTTTGGGCCAATCACCAGGAGACGGTGAGTTCTAGTCCCGCCTTAGGCATGAAAGACAGGTGAGGGACTTTGAGCCAGTCACCAGGAGACGGTGAGTTCTAGTCCCGCCTTAGGCATGAAAGACAGGTGAGCGACTTTGAGCCAGTCACCAGGAGACGGTGAGTTCTAGTCCCGCCTTAGGCATGAAAGACAGGTGAGGGACTTTGGGCCAATCACCAGGAGACGGTGAGTTCTAGTCCCGCCTTAGGCACGAAAGACAGGTGAGCGACTTTGGGCCAATCACCAGGAGACGGTGAGTTCTAGTCCCGCCTTAAGCACGAAAGACAGGTGAGCGACTTTGGGCCAATCACCAGGAGACGGTGAGTTCTAGTCCCGCCTTAGGCACGAAAGACAGGTGAGCGACTTTGGGCCAATCACCAGGAGACGGTGAGTTCTAGTCCCGCCTTAGGCATGAAAGACAGGTGAGGGACTTTGGGCCAATCACCAGGAGACGGTGAGTTCTAGTCCCGCCTTAGGCACGAAAGACAGGTGAGCGACTTTGGGCCAATCACCAGGAGACGGTGAGTTCTAGTCCCGCCTTAGGCACGAAAGACAGGTGAGCGACTTTGGGCCAATCACCAGGAGACGGTGAGTTCTAGTCCCGCCTTAGGCATGAAAGACAGGTGAGCGACTTTGAGCCAGTCACCAGGAGACGGTGAGTTCTAGTCCCGCCTTAGGCATGAAAGACAGGTGAGGGACTTTGGGCCAATCACCAGGAGACGGTGAGTTCTAGTCCCGCCTTAGGCACGAAAGACAGGTGAGGGACTTTGGGCCAATCACCAGGAGACGGTGAGTTCTAGTCCCGCCTTAGGCACGAAAGACAGGTGAGGGACTTTGGGCCAATCACCAGGAGATGGTGAGTTCTAGTCCCGCCTTAGGCACGAAAGACAGGTGAGGGACTTTGGGCCAATAACCAGGAGACGGTGAGTTCTAGTCCCGCCTTAGGCATGAAAGACAGGTGAGCGACTTTGGGCCAGTCACCAGGAGACGGTGAGTTCTAGTCCCGCCTTAGGCATGAAAGACAGGTGAGCGACTTTGGGCCAATCACCAGGAGATGGTGAGTTCTAGTCCCGCCTTAGGCATGAAAGACAGGTGAGGGACTTTGAGCCAGTCACCAGGAGACGGCGAGTTCTAGTCACGCCTTAGGCATGAAAGACAGGTGAGCGACTTTGGGCCAATCACCAGGAGACGGTGAGTTCTAGTCCCGCCTTAGGCATGAAAGACAGGTGAGGGACATTGAGCCAGTCACCAGGAGACGGTGAGTTCTAGTCCCGCCTTAGGCATGAAAGACAGGTGAGCGACTTTGGGCCAATCACCAGGAGACGGTGAGTTCTAGTCCCGCCTTAGGCACGAAAGACAGGTGAGGGACTTTGGGCCAATCACCAGGAGACGGTGAGTTCTAGTCCCGCCTTAGGCACGAAAGACAGGTGAGGGACTTTGGGCCAATCACCAGGAGATGGTGAGTTCTAGTCCCGCCTTAGGCACGAAAGACAGGTGAGGGACTTTGGGCCAATAACCAGGAGACGGTGAGTTCTAGTCCCGCCTTAGGCATGAAAGACAGGTGAGCGACTTTGGGCCAGTCACCAGGAGACGGTGAGTTCTAGTCCCGCCTTAGGCATGAAAGACAGGTGAGCGACTTTGGGCCAATCACCAGGAGATGGTGAGTTCTAGTCCCGCCTTAGGCATGAAAGACAGGTGAGGGACTTTGAGCCAGTCACCAGGAGACGGCGAGTTCTAGTCACGCCTTAGGCATGAAAGACAGGTGAGCGACTTTGGGCCAATCACCAGGAGACGGTGAGTTCTAGTCCCGCCTTAGGCATGAAAGACAGGTGAGGGACTTTGAGCCAGTCACCAGGAGACGGTGAGTTCTAGTCCCGCCTTAGGCATGAAAGACAGGTGAGCGACTTTGGGCCAATCACCAGGAGACGGTGAGTTCTAGTCCCGCCTTAAGCACGAAAGACAGGTGAGGGACTTTGGGCCAATCACCAGGAGACGGTGAGTTCTAGTCCCGCCTTAGACATGAAAGACAGGTGAGCGACTTTGAGCCAGTCACCAGGAGACGGTGAGTTCTAGTCCCGCCTTAGGCATGAAAGACAGGTGAGGGACTTTGGGCCAATCACCAGGAGACGGTGAGTTCTATTCCCGCCTTAGGCATGAAAGACAGGTGAGGGAGTTTGGGCCAATCACCAGGAGACGGTGAGTTCTAGTCCCGCCTTAGGCACGAAAGACAGGTGAGGGACTTTGGGCCAATAACCAGGAGACGGTGAGTTCTAGTCCCGCCTTAGGCATGAAAGACAGGTGAGCGACTTTGGGCCAGTCACCAGGAGACGGTGAGTTCTAGTCCCGCCTTAGGCATGAAAGACAGGTGAGCGACTTTGGGCCAATCACCAGGAGATGGTGAGTTCTAGTCCCGCCTTAGGCATGAAAGACAGGTGAGGGACTTTGAGCCAGTCACCAGGAGACGGCGAGTTCTAGTCACGCCTTAGGCATGAAAGACAGGTGAGCGACTTTGGGCCAATCACCAGGAGACGGTGAGTTCTAGTCCCGCCTTAGGCATGAAAGACAGGTGAGGGACTTTGAGCCAGTCACCAGGAGACGGTGAGTTCTAGTCCCGCCTTAGGCATGAAAGACAGGTGAGCGACTTTGGGCCAATCACCAGGAGACGGTGAGTTCTAGTCCCGCCTTAAGCACGAAAGACAGGTGAGGGACTTTGGGCCAATCACCAGGAGACGGTGAGTTCTAGTCCCGCCTTAGACATGAAAGACAGGTGAGCGACTTTGAGCCAGTCACCAGGAGACGGTGAGTTCTAGTCCCGCCTTAGGCATGAAAGACAGGTGAGGGACTTTGGGCCAATCACCAGGAGACGGTGAGTTCTAGTCCCGCCTTAGGCATGAAAGACAGGTGAGGGAGTTTGGGCCAATCACCAGGAGACGGTGAGTTCTAGTCCCGCCTTAGGCACGAAAGACAGGTGAGGGACTTTGAGCCAATCACCAGGAGACGGTGAGTTCTAGTCCCGCCTTAGGCATGAAAGACAGGTGAGGGACTTTGGGCCAATCACCAGGAGACGGTGAGTTCTAGTCCCGCCTTAGGCAGGAAAGATAGGTGAGCGACTTTGAGCCAGTCACTAGTTGACGGTGAGTTCTAGTCCCGCCTTAGGCATGAAAGACAGGTGAGCGACTTTGGGCCAATCACCAGGAGATGGTGAGTTCTAGTCCCGCCTTAGGCATGAAAGACAGGTGAGGGACTTTGAGCCAGTCACCAGGAGACGGTGAGTTCTAGTCCCGCCTTAGGCATGAAAGACAGGTGAGGGAGTTTGGGCCAATCACCAGGAGACGGTGAGTTCTAGTCCCGCCTTAGGCACGAAAGACAGGTGAGGGACTTTGGGCCAATAACCAGGAGACGGTGAGTTCTAGTCCCGCCTTAGGCAGGAAAGACAGGTGAGCGACTTTGAGCCAGTCACCAGGAGACGGTGAGTTCTAGTCCCGCCTTAGGCATGAAAGACAGGTGAGCGACTTTGGGCCAATCACCAGGAGACGGTGAGTTCTAGTCCCGCCTTAGGCATGAAAGACAGGTGAGGGACTTTGAGCCAGTCACCAGGAGACGGCGAGTTCTAGTCCCGCCTTAGGCACGAAAGACAGGTGAGCGACTTTGGGCCAATCACCAGGAGACGGCGAGTTCTAGTCCCGCCTTAGGCACGAAAGACAGGTGAGCGACTTTGGGCCAGTCACCAGGAGACGGTGAGTTCTACTCCCGCCTTAGGCACGAAAGACAGGTGAGCGACTTTGGGCCAATCACCAGGAGACGGTGAGTTCTAGTCCCGCCTTAGGCACGAAAGACAGGTGAGGGACTTTGGGCCAATCACCAGGAGACGGTGAGTTCTAGTCCCGCCTTAGGCACGAAAGACAGGTGAGGGACTTTGGGCCAATCACCAGGAGACGGTGAGTTCTAGTCCCGCCTTAGGCACGAAAGACAGGTGAGCGACTTTGGGCCAATCACCAGGAGACGGTGAGTTCTAGTCCCGCCTTAGGCACGAAAGACAGGTGAGCGACTTTGGGCCAATCACCAGGAGACGGTGAGTTCTAGTCCCGCCTTAGGCACGAAAGACAGGTGAGCGACTTTGGGCCAATCACCAGGAGACGGTGAGTTCTAGTCCCGCCTTAGGCACGAAAGACAGGTGAGCGACTTTGGGCCAATCACCAGGAGACGGTGAGTTCTAGTCCCGCCTTAGGCACGAAAGACAGGTGAGCGACTTTGGGCCAATCACCAGGAGACGGTGAGTTCTAGTCCCGCCTTAGGCATGAAAGACAGGTGAGGGACTTTGAGCCAATCACCAGGAGACGGTGAGTTCTAGTCCCGCCTTAGGCACGAAAGACAGGTGAGGGACTTTGAGCCAATCACCAGGAGACGGTGAGTTCTAGTCCCGCCTTAGGCATGAAAGACAGGTGAGCGACTTTGGGCCAATCACCAGGAGACGGTGAGTTCTAGTCCCGCCTTAAGCACGAAAGACAGGTGAGGGACTTTGGGCCAATCACCAGGAGACGGTGAGTTCTAGTCCCGCCTTAGACATGAAAGACAGGTGAGCGACTTTGAGCCAGTCACCAGGAGACGGTGAGTTCTAGTCCCGCCTTAGGCATGAAAGACAGGTGAGGGACTTTGGGCCAATCACCAGGAGACGGTGAGTTCTAGTCCCGCCTTAGGCATGAAAGACAGGTGAGGGAGTTTGGGCCAATCACCAGGAGACGGTGAGTTCTAGTCCCGCCTTAGGCACGAAAGACAGGTGAGGGACTTTGAGCCAATCACCAGGAGACGGTGAGTTCTAGTCCCGCCTTAGGCATGAAAGACAGGTGAGGGACTTTGGGCCAATCACCAGGAGACGGTGAGTTCTAGTCCCGCCTTAGGCAGGAAAGATAGGTGAGCGACTTTGAGCCAGTCACTAGTTGACGGTGAGTTCTAGTCCCGCCTTAGGCATGAAAGACAGGTGAGCGACTTTGGGCCAATCACCAGGAGATGGTGAGTTCTAGTCCCGCCTTAGGCATGAAAGACAGGTGAGGGACTTTGAGCCAGTCACCAGGAGACGGTGAGTTCTAGTCCCGCCTTAGGCATGAAAGACAGGTGAGCGACTTTGGGCCAATCACCAGGAGACGGTGAGTTCTAGTCCCGCCTTAGGCATGAAAGACAGGTGAGGGACTTTGAGCCAGTCACCAGGAGACGGCGAGTTCTAGTCCCGCCTTAGGCACGAAAGACAGGTGAGCGACTTTGGGCCAATCACCAGGAGACGGCGAGTTCTAGTCCTGCCTTAGGCACGAAAGACAGGTGAGCGACTTTGGGCCAGTCACCAGGAGACGGTGAGTTCTACTCCCGCCTTAGGCACGAAAGACAGGTGAGCGACTTTGGGCCAATCACAAGGAGACGGTGAGTTCTAGTCCCGCCTTAGGCACGAAAGACAGGTGAGGGACTTGGGCCAATCACCAGGGAGACGGTGAGTTCTAGTCCCGCCTTAGGCACGAAAGACAGGTGAGGGACTTTGGGCCAATCACAGGAGACGGTGAGTTCTAGTCCCGCCTTAGGCACGAAAGACAGTGAGCGACTTTGGGCCAATCACCAGGAGACGGTGAGTTCTAGTCCCGCCCTTAGGCACGAAAGACAGGTGAGCGACTTTGGGCCAATCACCAGGAGACGGTGAGTTCTAGTCCCGCCTTAGGCACGAAAGACAGGTGAGCGACTTTGGGCCAATCACCAGGAGACGGTGAGTTCTAGTCCCGCCTTAGGCACGAAAGACAGGTGAGCGACTTTGGGCCAATCACCAGGAGACGGTGAGTTCTAGTCCCGCCTTAGGCACGAAAGACAGGTGAGCGACTTTGGGCCAATCACCAGGAGACGGTGAGTTCTAGTCCCGCCTTAGGCATGAAAGACAGGTGAGGGACTTTGAGCCAATCACCAGGAGACGGTGAGTTCTAGTCCCGCCTTAGGCACGAAAGACAGGTGAGGGACTTTGAGCCAATCACCAGGAGACGGTGAGTTCTAGTCCCGCCTTAGGCATGAAAGACAGGTGAGGGACTTTGGGCCAATCACCAGGAGACGGTGAGTTCTAGTTCCGCCTTAGGCACGAAAGACAGGTGAGGGACTTTGAGCAGTCACCAGGAGACGGTGAGTTCTAGTCCGCCTTAGGCATGAAAGACAGGTGAGCGACTTTGGGCCAATCACCAGGAGATGGTGAGTTCTAGTCCCGCCTTAAGCACGAAAGACAGGTGAGGGACTTTGGGCCAATCACCAGGAGACGGTGAGTTCTAGTCCCGCCTTAGGCATGAAAGACAGGTGAGCGACTTTGAGCCAGTCACCAGGAGATGGTGAGTTCTAGTCCCGCCTTAGGCATGAAAGACAGGTGAGGGACTTTGGGCCAATCACCAGGAGACGGTGAGTTCTAGTCCCGCCTTAGGCATGAAAGACAGGTGAGGGAGTTTGGGCCAATCACCAGGAGACGGTGAGTTCTAGTCCCGCCTTAGGCACGAAAGACAGGTGAGGGACTTTGGGCCAATAACCAGGAGACGGTGAGTTCTAGTCCCGCCTTAGGCAGGAAAGACAGGTGAGCGACTTTGAGCCAGTCACCAGGAGACGGTGAGTTCTAGTCCCGCCTTAGGCATGAAAGACAGGTGAGCGACTTTGGGCCAATCACCAGGAGACGGTGAGTTCTAGTCCCGCCTTAGGCATGAAAGACAGGTGAGGGACTTTGGGCCTAATCACCAGGAGACGGTGAGTTCTAGTCCCGCCTTAGGCATGAAAGACAGGTGAGGGACTTTGAGCCAGTCACCAGGAGACGGTGAGTTCTAGTCCGCCTTAGGCATGAAAGACAGGTGAGGGACTTTGAGCCAGTCACCAGGAGACGGTGAGTTCTAGTCCCGCCTTAGGCATGAAAGACAGGTGAGGGACTTTGGGCCAATCACCAGGAGACGGTGAGTTCTAGTCCCGCCTTAGACATGAAAGACAGGTGAGCGACTTTGGGCCAATCACCAGGAGATAATGAAATTGACTAATAGCAAATTTGTCAATGCTGATGGTGTTCAAGTGGTGGTCCAGTTGTTTTGGGATTGCACCCAAGGTATTATTATTATTATTATTATTATTATTATTATTATTATTATTATTATTATTATTATTATTATTATTATTATTATTATTATTATTATTATTATTATTATTATTATTATTATTATTATTTGTATTAATAAACTAGACATTGAAACCCAGACAATATGTTGCTGATAATATTTTAAGCCCTTCTGATTATTAAAAACTAATAAAAGTATTTATAAAAAAGGGGGGGAGGAGAGGGACTCCTGTCTCCAGACCAACCGAGCCTGGAACAGCCTGAAAAGCCGGTTTCCAGCCGCCTCCTATCCCAAACATCCAGCAACGTCGTCTGTCTAGTCAGGCAAAGAGAAGCAGTAGACTGACATGAGAGCCTCTTCCAATAACTGGGGGGCCGCCTCAAAAAAAAGTGGGGGCTCAACCTATTCTCCAAAGCACCTGAAGGCAGGAGAAGAAGCAACGGATGGAAACCGATCAAGGAGAGAAGCAACCTGGAACTAAGGAGAAACTTCCTGACAGTCAGAACAATTAACCAGGGAACCACCTGCCTCCAGAAGCGGTGAATCCTCCAACACTGGAAGTTTTTAAGAAGAGACTGGACAGTCAAGACTCTCCTGCTTGAGCAGGGGGTTGGACTAGAAGACCTCCAAGATCCCTTCCGACTCTGTCATTCTGTTGGCCCTCCCGAAGTCTGGCTACCCTGGCTGGACCCAGAACTTTCTTCCCTGCTCCCCCCCCCCCGGCGAGTGTCCGGCTCTTCCCCATCCCCCCTTCTAGGCCTTGGAAAGGGGGGGGTCTCAAGGTGCGAGGCAGCCCCGACGATGGCTGGTCTCTGCGGACCCTCCCGGTTCCCCTCCTCCCCTTTCGGCTCTCCCTGCTTTGTTCCAAAGGGGCTTTTCTGGCCGGACTTTTTTTGGTTTCCTCAATGTCCCCCACCCCAGCCTCGACGCCCCCCGCCACGGATGGGAGCGCAGCGGCCCCCCTGCCGACCTGTGATGAGAACCGTCTTGCCCCGCAGGCTGACCGCGTTCCGGCACCGGGGACCCGCCGCGGAGTAGTAGTAGAGCAGCGCGCAGAGCCCCAGCAGGAGCGCCGCGCCCGCCGCCAGCATCGCCATCGCCTCCATCGCCCGCCCGGCCCCGCTTCCTTCCCCCGCAGCCCCGGAGCGCTTCGTTTTTACCGGGACGGTCCCGCCCTCGGCCCGCCTCCCGCCTCTCCCCGCCTGGGAAAGCCACCTTCTCGCCCTCCCCTCCTGGGCTAGGCAGGCAGGCAGGCAGGAATGGGAGGGAGGGAGGGAGGGAGGGAGGAAATGGGAAGGAGGGAGGGAGGAAGGAAAGGAATGGGAGGGAGGGAGGGAGGAAGGAAGGAAATGGAATGAGGGAGGGAGGGAGGAAGGAAGAAAGGAAGGAAGGAGATGGGAGGGAGGGAGGAAGGAAGGAGATGGGAGGGAGGAATGAAGGAAATGGAGGGAGGGAGGAAGGAAGGAAGAAAGGAAGGAAGGAGATGGGAGGGAGGAGATGGGAGGGAGGAGATGGGAGGGAGGGAGGAAGGAGATGGGAGGGAGGGAGGAAGGAAGGAAATGGGAGGGAGGGAGGAAGGAGGGGAGGGAGGGAGGAAGAAAGGAAGGAAGGAGATGGAGGGAGGGAGGAAGGAAATGGGAGGGAGGGAGGAAGAAAGGAAGGAAGGAGATGGGAGGGAGGGAGGAAGGAAGGAGATGGGAGGGGAGGAATGAAGGAAATGGGAGGGAGGGAGGAAGGAAGGAGATGGGGAGGGAGGAAGGGAGGAAGGAGATGGGAGGGAGGGAGGAAGGAGATGGGAGGGAGGGAGGAAGAAAGGAAGGAAGGAGATGGGAGGGAGGGAGGGAGGAAGGAAGGAGATGGGAGGAAAGGAGGAAGGAAATGGGAGGGAGGAAGGAAGGAAGGAAGGATGGGAGGGGAGATGGGAGGAAGGAAGGGATGGGAGGGAGGAGGAAGGAAAAAAGGAAGGAAGGAGATGGGAAGGAGGGAGGGAGGAAGGAAGGAGATGGGAGGGAGGGAGGAAGGAGATGGGAGGGAGGAAGGAAGGAGATGGGAGGGAGGGAGGAAGAAAGGAAGGAAGGAGATGGGAGGGAGGGAGGGAGGGAGGAGGAGATGGGAGGGAGGGAGGAAGGAAATGGGAGGGGGGAGGAAGGAAGAAAGCAAGGAAGGAGATGGGAGGGAGGAAGGAAATGGGAGGGAGGAAGGAAGAAAGGAAGGAAGGAGATGGGAGGGAGGAATGAAGGAAATGGGAGGGAGGGAGGAAGGAAGGAAGAAAGGAAGGAAGGAGATGGGAGGGAGGAGATGGGAGGGAGGAGATGGGAGGGAGGGAGGAAGGAGATGGGAGGGAGGGAGGAAGGAAGGAAATGGGAGGGAGGGAGGAAGGAGGGGAGGGAGGGAGGAAGAAAGGAAGGAAGGAGATGGGAGGAAGGAAATGGGAGGGAGGAGGAAGAAAGGAAGGAAGGAGATGGGAGGGAGGGAGGAAGGAAGGAGATGGGAGGGAGGAATGAAGGAAATGGGAGGGAGGGAGGAAGGAAGGAAGGAGATGGGAGGGAGGGAGGAAGGAGATGGGAGGGAGGGAGGAGAAAGGAAGGAAGGAGATGGGAGGGAGGGAGGGAGGAAGGAAGGAGATGGGAGGAAAGGAGGAAGGAAATGGGAGGGAGGAAGGAAGGAAGGAAGGAAGGAAGGAAGGGGATGGGAGGGAGGGAGGAAGGAAAAAAGGAAGGAAGGAGATGGGAAGGAGGGAGGGAGGAAGGAAGGAGATGGGAGGGAGGGAGGAAGGAGATGGGAGGGAGGGAGGAAGGAAGGAGATGGGAGGGAGGAATGAAGGAAATGGGAGGGGAGGGAGGAAGGGAGGAAGGGAGATGGGAGGGAGGGAGGAAGGAGATGGGAGGGAGGGAGGAAGAAAGGAAGGAAGGAGATGGGAGGGAGG